>JAPDOI010000075.1:1670000-2260523 GCA_029168955.1 Aplectana chamaeleonis
TAGAGCGGTGAAAAACGGGCTAGAATTAGAGTTTCTAAGGCTCAAAGCAGCCAGTTCGTGCACACGTGCACAGCGCCGCAAAAAAAGATCGCAGTCTCATGCCGAGCAGTCATAAATCATCGACATTCAGAGGACGAAATAAATGCAAATTTACCTAATAAAAACAGTTGAACAATGAAAGCATCACTTCAGTCAATGTTTTTGACTAGATGTGTACATAAATCCGAAGCTGCATTGATTGAAATTCAATTTCAAGCCAGCTTATGTTCTTGATATAAGAGGTCATCGATGCCGATGATATGGAGTGAGCTCGTCCACCGTCAAAAGACAAGAAAGTTCAGGCTTCAAATTTTGCCCAAAACAATGGTTTTTTCGCGATTTTTTCTTATAGGTCCTACTACTCAAGACCCAGAAAAGGGTTTAGAGAGACAAAGACGACAAGCATATTTGATCGCGACCACTGCCTTTAACAAACAGGAGGCCGACAAATTCAGGGAGTGTCCTATCTTTATGATACGCAGTGTACGAAATAGCTGAAGTTCTCGCAGAAATTTCGATTTTAGACCGTCTGTATCAGTTCGTTCATGGTAAACCCCTTTAGAATCATGAAGTTAATAGTTTTCAGAGTTGCCTCGACGCTGAACTATTTCGAAAACTCTGCTTCGCATGTTTCCACTCAACTTTTTGTGAACGCGCCTTTCGATCTGCGCCCGTTTGGTTAGAACGGCAAGTTAAAGCGGAGCCACACGCTCGTATTGCCTGCTCTGGATGTAGATTGAACGCCTCACAATACCTCACATGTTTCCCACTGGGTTGAGGTCCTGCAAACTGGCCGACCGTTCTAGAAATTCTTCATGATCGGCCTGAAACCAAGCCTGCGTCGACCTACTGACAAGAAGTGAAGGCGGATATGGACTATAAAAAACTGGAAATGATTCTCCGACACAGTCTGAAAATCTGTGAAGTTCATGGATTATGTCTCAAAAACCTGGTCCACCACCTGAATCCGGGTAGACACCATATTCTTCCCACAAACATTCATTCTCTTCCAGAGTTCCTACACCAGGATAAGTGTGGGTCCTTTTGTAGATCTCTCCAGCGAATCTCCACATAGAATACCTAGTTAAAATGAATAAATAGATTAGAATTAATAAGGCTCGTTCGGCTAACTTGCTTTCGACCGATAAAAAAAGAATTTCGAAGGATCCACCTACGGACCCGAACTATCTTAAAGGCAGTGTTCACGATAATCTTCAATTCTGAGATTATTCGCTATATTGATTATGTGGCCCCCGGGTAGAACCAAAATGACGTAGCGATCGAGAAAAACGCACCAGAAGTACACGAAATCCTCAAGTATCAGCCCGCCTCTTAAGTATCACAGGAAGTGTTTGTTGTGACAATGAAATCTTTTGTGGACCCGTCCTTTGCAGATCTCCACTCTCCATTGCTCCGTTTTTTCCTTAGGGCCCTAACTAAGCCTGCTTTGCATGAGACCTTTTTCTATTTTCGATTGACCCACTTTTCCACCGGTGACAACCACCATGAACATGTTCATCCAACCGGACAACTAGTCCATGTTATAGAATATTGCCACTAAAATACGACGTTTTAATGCGTTTCTCGCAATTTCTTCGTTATTTTGGTAACACTTGGAGGCCAACGCACTGTTTAATGTGAAAAACTCGGAGACGAAAATCATCGTGAACACTGCCTTTAAAGGCAGTGTCCACGATAAGTTTCGTCCTCGGTTTTTGGGCGGTAATCAAAACTTCAGGGTCTCATTGAAGCACTGGGGTCGAAAGAACGAACGAAAACGAGGTCGAAAGAGCTCCATACGGCCCCGAAGTCCGCTCGCGCTAGCCCTTCCGCTAGGATTGGAGCGCGAGCGCGGCTAAGTTTTAGCATTGGGGCGCATTTGCTCACGCTGTCTACTTCAGGCCCATGCCCGCGCAGCTGACCCACCGCTGAAATGTGGCTCTCAAGAAGAAGAGCTAATTGTGTATGTTTCGCAGCGTTTTTCATGATTCTTTCTTCACTGATGAAACAGTCAGACTCTAAACCTTCGTTTTCTGGGGGAAACTCGAAAACAATTTTTATCGTGGACACTGCCTTTAAAGTAGGAACTTTGGAGAAGAAAGAATAATGTATTAGTCCAGTTTCAGGTGGCATGGCAAGCTGAAGCAGGCTTTTCAACATATTCTTTGACCTTCACAGATTATAAGACTGTGTCGGAAAATCATTTCCAGTTCTTTCTAGTCCGTATCCGCCTACACTTCCTGTCAGTAGGTCGACGCAGGCTCGATTTCAGGCCGATAATGCCAAATTTCTAGAACAACCGGCCGGTTTGCAGGACTTCTACCCAGTGGAAAGCATGTTATGTATTCTTGAGCGTTGAGCTCACATCTAGAGCAGACCACGCGAGCGTGCGGCTCCGCTTAAACTAGCCGTTATAAGCAAAGGGGCGGAGATTGAAAGGCGCATTCACAAAAAGTTGGGTGGAAACTTGCGCAGCAGAGTTTTCGGAGTGGTTCAGCGCCAAGGCAGTTCTGAAGACTATTAACTTCATGTTTCTAGAGGTTTTCAACATGAACGAACAGATACAGAGGGTCTAAAATCGAAAATTCTGCGAGAACGTCAGCTACGTCGTATAATTTTGCAACGGTCATTTTTGACAATTTCCTTTGCTAGTTTCCTGCTAGTTACTCTAATTTTATGGAGATTCGTACCCAGGGGTTTTCGAGGGTGCTGCATCGATTTGCGTTTATCGTTTGCTTCCTCGAATCACACGAAGTTCGAAAAAGCGGAAATTGGGGTAAGTCGTATAATTTTGCAACGCACTGTAGTATATGTATGTGCTCGCGGTTGTTGTATCTTGAAGACATAGCATTTTTTTTTGGCCGTGAGGAGAATTGAACTTTGGAGTCTGCGGCCGGGGTCTAGCAGCTTTACCTATTGCGCTTGAGGGGGCAGCGGATTTGCTATTTTCGGCATTTTGTCCCATCTTGGAAAATTGCTCAAAACTTTGATTTTATAAGTTGCTGGGCAGCCGAAAATGGTTTCTCGCGAGAGCTCGCATGACTGCATATAAATTGATAGGATCAACAGGTTAGACCGTTGGCTTGTCCAAGGGTTCTAATCCCGTTGTCCCTGGCGAGCTCCCTGCTTTCCTTGAATGCTCTGTGGCATGCGCTATGCGATTTTCGGTTTGACGTCTCGCGTGATAAATTGATCCACAGTAACTATTCTCCAAGTTTGAAGTGGTTCGGTAAGCATCTTGGATCAGTCAGCCTGGCCGTGGACACAGCAAACAATAGTAGACAATATTGTGACCCGGATCTGTAAGTGGAAAGGTTTCTGTGCCGCCAGAAGTATTGGCAAACTATGAAACCGGCCAAAGCCAATGTTTGCGTTCCGAATGACGTTTAGCTGCCACTCCGGTGAGGGGTGAGAAAGAACGACAGAACGGATGAGTCGCGTGGGTATTGACGTCCCCCGCAGAGTTGTTTTTTACATGTAGGCTTGAAGCCAACCTGTTCCGGAAGGTCCTGAGTCGAAATTTTGTGGCACGGGGCTTGCAAACTGTGATTTTTGAGAAAACCAGAAGAAAAAAGTGGCTCGTGGGAAGCAACGAGGCATGCCAGCCATATGTCGAGTCCATCGTTATATTCTAATGAACAACAGAGTTTAAAGGTATTCCTGTGTGTGCTGTGAGTCGCATCTGCCAGTAATCATTGAAAAAGTGCATCTGAACATGGCAACAAGCACTGCGTGGTGAGGGAAATTCAACACCAGAGGGTCGGATTTTTCAACGACAAAGCCATGGTTCGAGAGTGGGCGGAATGGGGTTGTAGCGACGCGATGGACTGGAGAAAATTTCACTCCGAAAAAGGGTACTTATGAAAAGTTCAAAGACAGAACCGAAACGATTCCTATAAATTTTTTCCTATACAGCGATTCCTATATCTTATATTATTGCCTGTTTCTCATACTTAACTGAAATACACTACCTAATTCTTTTGTTCAATGCACGCTCTGAAATGTTTGATGAAACGAATAGGTACATATCACCTTTCTCGCTCATATGAGTCCGGGCGGAGCAAGCAGCGGAGCGGTCAGTTATTTCAAAATTCAAAAGTGATTGGGAGATTTCGACATGATAAGCCCAATAAGCCTTATACCTCCCTGCTCGGAGTTAGGGAGAAAGGCCATAACTATAATAAATACCTTTTTTATTTAATAAACTCTATACTTGAACAGGAGTGACCCCGGATTAACCCAATAACAGAGTTATCACAAAACATTCCTGCTTTCAAAGGCTGTACTTTGGGAAGTAGTATGATGTATCCTCTTACAAGGAAACTACTATTAGCTGATTTGGCCTTTCCGAATGAAATGCACTTCACTAGAATCAATTTTTCACGTAGTGTTCGAGACGAAAAAGTTATCCTTTTTTCGCGGAAACCTAAGCATCGGGTCCAAAGTTGCTTCACAAAGAGGTAAGGAAGAGGTACCCACCAGGAATTCTTGGGGTGTTCAGAAAAAAAATTTCGGATTGGGCTCAAAACATTCAATTGGGGGTTATTTGGGGCGCTGAACCCGAATCTAAGTTCTACATATTCCTCGCCAGACAGGGTTACTGTAGGTTATGGTGGGCATAATGCCTTTTAACTGGCGTTACTTACTTTAAATTTTCAAAAATCGAAAAATGGACTTCAAATCCGTGTTCAGCGTCCCAAATAACACCCACGCAAAAATTTTGAGTCAAATCTGAGACTCGGACCGAGCTACCGTATACCCACTGTTATATACCGTAATCCAAGGAAAAACGATTAACCGACCACAAATTCGTGTTATGCCCCCCGAATACCCCTGTGTAGATGTAGTTTTAAGGCGATTTCATAGTAGCATTCTCGAAATCGTCAAAGTCGCGTTTGGCCAGAAACATTTTTCCCATTTTAATAAAGCTTCGGACCAAATCAGATGGAATTTTTCAAATATTGAAAAATGGGCCTCAGACTCGTAATCAGCACCCAAAATAACCCCGAGTAAGAAATTTTCAGCTCAATCGGCTACAATTTTTTGAACATCCCGAAAATTGTCATCCCTGTGCCCCTTATCTTCTCGTAAGGCTGTGAAAAAGCCCACTTTTGGAAATCTCCTCAAAACCTCTGAGCCATTTAGGGGATTTGGAAAACGGATTATCATTGCTGTGTCCCATACCAACAACTATCAAAACATGGTTTCGTGAAAGCCCACCGGAATTGTACGGCAAGCCCCACAATACCGCTCGTAGGATTTGGTCGGAAAGCGAGCGAGGTCGGCTTTTCGCGTCTTTTTCGTCTTTTTTTGTATAACACGCTTCAAAGTCAACTTTGAGCGAAACTAGGAAGGTATTCATGATCCTGGTGTTGAGGGCTACCCACTGGTTTACCCTTTGTGGTGGTTTTGTTGCGAACTATGGTAGTTTCGCTCTCAGCCAGATTTGTGATTACGTTACCGTGGCGGATGGGGCGCTACCGTCTCCGTCTGCGTTTCGCTGTGTCTACCGTATGTACAGAGCTGGTTGATTGCGAAAATTCCATTGTTCTCAGCGGAATTCCGACAATCGTTACACCGTTGGATAGCCCTGAACGCCAGTATCATGAATATCTCCCCAGTTTCGCCCAAAGTTCACTTTGAAGCGAGTTATACAAAAAAGACGCGAAAACCCGACCTCGCTCGCTTTCTGACCAAATCCTACGAGCGGTAATGTAGTAAGAGCAGCAAGGACGGAAGTAGGACGAAAAGGGCCGGGTAAATCGTGAAAAGCTCGTAGATTATCCGACCCATTGGATCACCCCGCCCACGTCATGTAACAGTTGTCACCTTTCGTTTCATCAGAGGAACAGCTGCCGAATTTTTGAATACTCTTTATTCCGCAAGATTCTAACACACAAGCATGTGCATTGAGCCAACATATTTCTAAAGATCTTCCAGTACAAGAAACAGAAAGGAAAGCCACTTTCCTAAGAACTTTGAAACGCAAAACCATTTCCGACGTTTGGATTGCGGAAGGTCTGAAGTAAGCCAAACGCACTCAACAGGCGTATTTAAATATTTTAGAGGTTTTTCAAGCAGTTCTTTTTTCCAATATTTGAGAGCCTTGTGGTTTCGCCTACTCAGAAGCACCTTAAACCAAAATACGGTTTTTTTGAGTGAACACTGCCTTTAGAAATCGAAATGCCCATCACTCATCGCGCGCGCGCTTTCCGTGCGATGCTGCTCATTCCGTACATATTCCCTCCGCTCGATTGCTGTCTCTAGCCTCCGCATCGCATACGCACGCAAAGGAACCACTTGAACTTCGTTTTGCTTCTCGGTTTATATTGATATCAGTTTATACTTGTCTGCAATTAAAGTTTTTTTTTGTTCACTTCCAACTTCGTACATACCTTTATCTGAGTTTTTAAGTTATCTGAAAAAATGCTAGGTTGGCCTTCAGATAAGTTTTTCTCTGGAGTTATGCGCTACTTTAGTCGTCAAGTAAAAGGTTCCATGCCCGACTGTTTCTACCTAACAATTTCTTACAATGAACTCAGACGCTGAAATTCTTCAAATCACTTCTGTGAGGCTGATCTCTCCAATAACTCGTGATGACCGAATCCGTAGTTTGTACAGAAATTGAGCAATGGAACAAAGTTTTGAAGCCTTCTCAGAACTATCCACTTGAAGGGCTGAGTCTGAATAACTACAGAAACTTTTTTTAAATAAATAAATCCTCCTGGGATCTGACCGTGCGGTCATCGCTTGTCGTCCACTTCTGTTCAATATTTGTTCAAATCCGCGGCAGCATAACAAACATAAGCCAACACAAATATTGCTGTCTGGGTTATGGGACTAGAAATTTCAACCTTCTTTTCTCAAGAAACTTTCTGAATGAAGTGGTTTAGGTTGGTCGAATAGACAAGGATTATCCATTCGTGGACGCTCATAAGGCGCCTTGTCTGGAGGTGGCATGGAGTCCATTCAACGACAATGTCATCGCTTCCTGTTCTGAAGACACCACTGCGAAGGTATTTGGATTCATTGAACCGATGCTGATTATAGAATTTTCCAGTGAAATAAAAGTCAAAACGTTTTGAGACTACTTGTACCACTTTTGTTGTAGAATCTCTTGTCGTCGTGTGATACACAACTCTGCTCAAGATCATTTTTTGAGCGTCCTAGCATATACCTGGAGTCGAGAAGATCTTCTCTAGAAGTGTCATTTGATGCACTGTCAAGCAATACTTATGGTATTGGCTCAGTGGATTAAATGTGTGAAAGATAGTGCCAAAACAAGAAAAGTTTTCTAGAATAATGCACTGGGAAGGGTCTTCTACGAGTCTCCGAAATCAGAGTTTCAACTCAAGCTAGATACGTAGTGCTAAGCCAAGCAGCAGCTGAAGATATAAGTTAAATACCATTTGCTTCCGAAAACGCCCCAAGAATTCTTGAAAAAATGTTGCAGTATATATCTGTCTAAATATTTTCAAAATTGTCAGCGCTTTCCTTCACCAAAAATTACGAAATTCATTGTCTGTCTACACTTTGTTTTGGCGTTTGCAATGCATATTTGATTCTGATTTTTCTCTGACATTGAGTGCTTATAGACAAATCAATTGAATTAGGATGGAGTAATATTCCGGGACCAAGGGTTCCCAGGATTTCTCGATTAGCGGGGTCTATATGCGAATATGTATCTACCATACATTGCCTCCGAAGAATGCGCTTTTCGATATTCAGGGACATGCATATTTGTGTATGTATCCGGAATCCGATGCGACCTGAAATTCAGAAGTTTCATTGGACCTGGGGTCTAGTCCTACCGAAAATCCGAATCTGCTGAAATCCGATAAATGAAAAGTTGAAGTATCCCACGGATGAAAACCGATTGACCGCTCTGATAATAGCGGTTAGTTATCACCCAAAACGGGTAACTACGCGAGTCCCTTTATGTCCTCCAACTATGGAGTTCCCATTATTTTAGCATTCCAGTTCTTGCTTTCAAAAATTGAAATGGTCGTTCCTTATACCTGAACCTTGATTTCCGGAATTAAAAAATCCGATCCGACATTTTTTCCTGAAAATGGAAGGTATTGTATCTGAAAAACGAAAACGTGCGCAAAGATTACTAGGAGTGATCCGCACACTGCCAAATCTATCTGCGAAATCCTGAAAAGCAGCCGTCTGCCCTGCTGCACTGAACAGTTCTAGCCCAATCATTTTTTGCTTCTGAACTTTCATTTCTTTTCCAGGTGTGGCTGATTCCTGAGAAAGGTTTGATACGAAATCTCTCTGAGCCAGCCGTCGAACTGAGTGGTCATCAGAAAAGGGTCAACACGCTGGCCTGGCATCCTGTCGCAAATAATCTACTACTGACCGCTGGTAAGTTGTGTGTACTGTTTTTTTTTTCAAATTTTTATTGTATAATAAGCAATAATTATGATCTTTCTATAAAGCTTTTTTTTAAATTAACTTCCCCCCTTCCCTACTAATCCCTAATTCATTTGAATTTTTAGGGTTGAATTCTTCTTTTTACTATGCTGTTCAACTTTTCTTTTTAGCAGGACCAGTATCTGAACAATTGTGATTATAAAACACTCATATTGTTGACGAGTGGCGAACAACAGCTGCACATGTTTTCAGTCGAAATTTTCTCAGAAAACAAAAATCGCGCGGTGTCGCAGGAAGACAGAAAATAAGCGAAAAGGCTCATTAATCACCGATGGGGGATTTTTCTTATGCTAGAAAAATACACTATTCCAACCTTTAAAGGCGGTGAAAACCTGCTGCTGCTATGGAATGTCGGCACCGGTGAAGCATTGCTGGAAATCGCTGGCCATCCTGATCAGATTTGGAGCATTGGATTCAATTTTGACGGAACACACTTTGTCACCACTTGTAAGGTACGTAAAGTCGGCCTGAATGAGACTATCCGCCCATGCGGTCGGCGTCGCGAAGGCATTTTTTGAACTTGTGATTGGATTAGGAGGAATGCTAGACTAATAGTGAACCATATTACAGTCAGCTGACTGCAGCCGTGAACTAGCTATTCCGAAAAATGCCTTCGAAGGGGTCGCCCGACACGCACGCCGACCGCGTGTGCGGACAATTCCATTCGGACAGACGCTAAAGTCTTCGCCGAATCGGTGTGGGCTCTTGCAGTCTGCATCTCTGCTTCTCTATGTGTACCTCGCGCGCTCTCTATCATCTCGGCAAAAAACATCAATGCGACGAGCAAGGCCCCGAAACTTGTGAAGGCATTTCTGGTTCCATTGATGTGCCGCATAGATGGTGCAGTGCCGCGTCCGCGAGTATGGGTAGGAACTCTGGAAAAGTGCCGTCATTTTTTTCATTCTTACCAGGAAAGAGATCAGTTAACTGCTTTGCACTGTAGGCTCAATGTTCATAGTTATGTACGTGGCTTGCCTCCTCAAGCCAAAAAATTCAATTCTCACCGGCTGCTGGTGGTGTGGTAAGCCGATCAGCTGCGCTCTTCTCTAGGCATGAATCGATTAGCGAGCCGGCGCGCCAGCCGCCGGTGAGATTTAAATGTTCTTGCTTGAGGAGGCAAGCCACGGACCTAACTATACTTCCTTCACCAGAAAATTGTAATGTTTGGAAGAAAATTTTATACGAAATTCTCAATGGATTGATGGTCGTAATGTATCCAAACCGCGCAGAAGGGAGGGAGAAAAGCGAGTGGCTGGGATTGGCAGTAACCGTTGTATCCTCCAATCACTGCCCTTCGCCACTCCCCCGCCCCTTTCGCGGTTTGGACACCCTTGTCAATGCTCCGCCTTACTTATTTCATTGTGGTACTTAATTTAAGGACAAGAAAATTCGTATTCTGGACACTCGTAGCGGTGAAGTGATTCATGAAGGTATGGGCCATGAGGGAGTGAAACCACAAAGGGCGATTTTCGTTCGCGATGGAAGAGTGATCACTACTGGATTCACGAAGAGATCCGAACGATTGTATGCTCTACGAGCACCGGTGAGTAGATCATATATACCCCTTTAGATTTCTGATTACTTGATATTGTGAGCGAAAAAAGAAAACCCACAGGTCTTTGGAAACAAGACTCATACATGCTCTCACGCGATCATTCGAAAGGCGGAAGGTCAGATTCAAGAAATAACTAGCCGCAGCTGCTTCATGACGCATAGCGAGCGGATTTTCGTCAGAGTTATGCAAGTGGGAATAAGCATTGTAAGAGCAATAATTTGTAACATCATAATCGATGAGGAACATGGAGACAATGGGTCGTGCAGTCTTACAAAAAAGTGTATTGGTCAAGGAACATTGAGATTGCCGCGAAATTGTCACTTGGAGACAAACCTAATCACAACCTTGGGCATGGGGGAAAATATCTGTACCCGGAACTAAAGACGGAAGCGGACTTGCAATTTTAGCCGGAAAATGGTGCGTCAAAATGGGCCAGAGGAACGGAAACAGAAAAAAACTGAAAATTTTATGACAAGTCACCAATTCGATTTCATCGATTTCTTTCCACTTTCTGGCACCAAATATCGGGAGACGGCAAAAGCAAAACCGATAAGACCGAAAGACGGAAAACGGGAGCAGGAAAGCGGATGTTTCCGCACACGCCTGATTACGACCCATTGTTTGCAGTCATGATTTCCACTCGTTATACTCTAGAGAATTAGCACTTAATGGGCCGCGTGTCCACACTGCGCACCCACGGCTGTTTTGTACCTGGGACCTCGTGTCCACACCAGGGATGAGCGGAGTTCCGCGTTTCGCGTCCCGAAACCCGCAGTTTCGCGCATATTCGGCATTCCGCGTTCCGCATTCCGAAAACCACAAAAAACGCTGAGGGATGCGAAAATATCGGGCTCATTTTTTTTTCGCGTTCCGAAAACCGCATTTCCGCGCATTCTCAATCTTTTCACGCCCGATTTCCGAAACCCGAGAAAAATTTTTTGTTCCGAAACCCGATTTTCGAAATTTCATATTTTTGTTCCGCTCATCCCTGGTCCACACTGCGCACCCACGCCAAAAGCTCGATTTTTTCGTTTTACTTCAAGCAAAACGGATTCTTTCTAATTATTGCTTTTATATCTATGCATAATGCAACTTCCATAACTGGTATGCAGATAATAAGCACTATATATCTCCCTTTGACATAGGCAATTAGAACAAAAAATCAGTTTGAAAACTCACTCGAGTGATTGGCCGAGGAGCGCGCCGGTCCGCTACGGGGGCTGGCTGTTGAACGCGCGGTCTCCTAAGTGTTAGGCCTAGTGCATACTAACCGCGACGCGGGACAGCGACAGTGCATGTCATCCATATCGAATTTTGGTCGATATAGATAGCACACACTATGTCGCGTCGCCCGTCGCGAGAACTAAGCACTAGGCCTTAAAGAGAGACACGGAGAGAGACAGAAAGACACACAGACCCACAGATAGACAGAGAGACAGACAGAAAGACAGACACAAATACATTCACACAGACAGACACACACACACACAGATTGATAGAGGGAGAGAGGGACAAGGCGATTCTGCCGAGTCCTCCGGTCTCCCTAAAATCTTCCTTCAAAACGCCGCGACGTGACCGCTCGCGCAGTCCACAGCTAGGCTAGCACTCTCAGACGCGACCGTGCTCTATTGATGGTGACAAGATTTTGAAAAAAGAAACAAATAGAAAAAAGTTCATGAGATCATTATTCAGGATAACTTGTCGCAGCCGATCATAGAAGAGGAGTTGGACACATCGAATGGAGTACTATTCCCTCTCTATGATGAGGATACCGGCCTGGTTTACCTGTGCGGAAAGGTCAGCGTTTTTTTTGTTGAAATAAATTTTGATTGGCTTCGTTGGGGCCTAGACGTAATCTGTTGGGATAAAATCCTTCTGTGTTAACATTGCCGCTCCCGAAACAGTCTTACGCGCTGTAGACACCCAGTCGCGAAACGGATGCTTGGTTTGAAAGATCTATTAAGATGGAAAAATAACTGGAAAACATTTGAGAAAAAGAATTTATCTAACTGATTCATTTCTTTGTCTGTTGATTTAATTTTTTCCCTTCAAATGCATGTGTAATATACTTAGTATTCGAATCACTCCATTTCGGGTATCCGACCGGATATCCGATATCCGAAGATTCGAAAAACGCATTATCTGAATCGAACCATCATCCTAACAAGCAAAAATTCTTATAAAATCAGATAAAATTCGGATGCATACGAATAAAATTCGGGTAAAATTTCTGATAAAATCGGATGATTTTTGGATAAAATCAGATAAAATTGCACTAGGCCACGCCCATTTTTCCGTACCGCCTTCTATTTAGTACATTAACCCAGGGTTTTCCTCCTCCTTCCAAAATCGGAAGGGTCGCTGCGGCGCCGAAAAATAGGCGTGGTCAAGTGAGATGACCAAGTGGCTAGTTATTCAGTGTAGAAGGTTTTTGCATAGTTGCTTTGCGTACTTTTTACTTGCTAGTTGTCCTGAAGATCCTGTGTATGGATAATACTGTGCCTCCGAACGACGATAGAGTAATTGTAGATTTGTTTTCATATTTTTGTTAATATGCGCATATGAGGATTGAAGTTTGTATGTTAACATGCTGCAAATGCAATGATATACTGTGCTTCTCTGGGCCGAATTCCGGTCCGCAATTGCGTCTCGACACGCTTCGCAGCCGCACGCGCTCGCGTCAGTCGAGTTTCCAGCGCCAAAGTCGACTCGATGTGGCTTTCTTATACAATTTTCTCCAATTTTTCTTAGTTTCCAGTTTCCAAAACCCACCTAGAGTCAGCAGATCGGCGGCTGCGGCGCTGTAAGCTCTAACTCTGAAGCGTGCGGCCGCAAAGCGTGTCGAGACGCAATTGCGGACAGGAATTAGACCCAGATAAGCACAGTACTACTCTTTGTTCAAATATGGATGGTTTCAAAGGCTTGCCTTCAAAACCTGGTTTATTTTTCACCGTTTTGCCTCAACTTTGTTCCGAAAATATCCCAAGTTATCCGAAACTATCTGACCGGATATCCGTATCCGAATCATTGGAAAAATAGCATTATCTGAATGTATCCATTATCCGAAAATTTGAAAACGCGCATTATCTGAATCGAACCAATATCCGGGAACTTTAAAATCGGCCTAATCCGAATCGATTCATTATCCGAAGCATCATCTTCGGATAACAAGTATAATTTGGAATTGCAGTAAATATATTAAGTAACTATTTCCATGGGAAAATCGGGTTAACTGATACGACGTGGCGAATCGCCACCTGGCAGTTCCTACAGGGATCGGTGTACGGTGGGGCGTCAAATATATGTAAAGTCTGTCTAAAGGAGACTGTCCGCCCACGCGGTAGGCGTGCGTGTCGAACGGTCGTCGCAAAGGCATTTCTCGGAAGAGGCTTCCCACGACTGCAGTCAGCAAACAGGAATATTATCCAGTATGCATCTCACAATCATCACAATCTGTCAGAATCATGCTAATCAATTAGCAGGTCTTAAAAGTGCCTTCGCGATGGCCGGTCGACCCGCAAGCCGATCGCGTCGGCGGACAGTCTCATTCAGACAGACTTTAGTAGCTCGAAGCGGATTTCCGCATGCGCCGCGTTTTTCTCCGTACAAAAGTTCTTTTTACGTGCATCATCGCAACTTGCGAGATGCCTGATAGTGACAGTTGTCTGCTCATTTTTGCAGCGCTCAGCAGGAGTATACTTACGGCGCTAAATGTCTAAATGTGACATTTTAGCGCGTTTCTTCGCGACTCCTGTTCTGAAGTAGTGAGAGAGGCTCTACATTTGATATCCTGATCAGTGCCGGCAAAACCCAGAATTTACATCGAGAAATCCGCTTCTGTAAGATCGAAATTCAGAGCTGGGCATATAAAATTCATGAAAATTCGGGAATTGAAAATTTTCTCTATCGGGTTTGAAAAATGAAGTACGAAACTTCAGAAAAAATGGCGAAAGTACGGTATTTTGAGTGCAAAAACATTGCAAATACTGTCCAGATTTTTTTTTACTATTCCTCCATTTCGGATTGGAATTTACAGTACCGAGCATATTTTTTGCAAAAACGGCGTTTTGCGGCGTTTTTTTTTGAGTTCACAAAGAGCCGCATCGCCATAACTCGCTTCAAAGTTGACTAAATGAGTTTTTTCAGATAGGTTTCGTGTTCCTCTCAGTAAGGCGAATGTAATGGTATGTGTTGAAAGCTCTTTTAACTCTAGCATTTTGTTGAAAAATGTGTATTCTTTTCTAAAATTCACATCGACCACAGGTCAAAAAATGACAGATTTCTGTTATCATGACCGTCTGATCAGTTCATTATAAGGGGTTTAGAGGTGCAAATATGCAAATTTCGATAAACTTTCGGAGTTGAATCTATTCTTTTGGAACACTATCGTATAGGACTAAATGGAAGCAATCCAGAAATGACTTTAGAATTGAAATTGGACCACTTCGAAGCAAGTTATGGCGTTGCGGCGCTTTGTGAGCGCAAAAAACGCCGCAAAACGCTTTCTTTGCAAAAAATTTGCTCGGTACTGTACTGCTGTCGATCGCGTGCGTGTGCACGCGTATGCCGCGTCTTCTTCTTTCCTACACTCTTTCACCATTTCTTCCATACGTAAAGCCTAGCTTGCTCGGAAGAGTCCGGGAGGAGCAAGCAGCGGAGCGGTCGGTCACGGCGAAACATAACAGTGATAAGGAGATTTTGACATGATAAGCACGATAAGCTGACTTCGACCGGCTCAAAATCAGGGAGCTAGGCGATACGCTCCCACGAAAGAACAAGCTATAGTGGAGTCCACCAAGAGTGTCTCATTTACTTATCAATAAGAAGCGGTCGGCTGGGGATCAATGTGCGTGAATTCCATACCAGCACGCTCGATACCGATTGAGCGAGAGCGGTTGTGCTGCAATGAGTTTCATGTTCATCGATCTCCAATCGACCGCTTCTCACTGATAAGTAAATGAGTCACTCTTGGTGGACTCCACTATAAGTTTGCCCCCGAAATAGAGAATGAGGCACCTTACTTTATGCTGCTTTCTGATAGCTGAAAAAAAATCAATCATCCAAAAAAAATCCGTTCATCCCACTTCAGAGCACGAAATTCACTGACGCGTGTAAGATTTGGTCAAAAACTGCGCGAGAAGCGTTACCTCGTCTTTACGGTTACTTTTTGGTAACTTCCAACAGGATCAACGTTTTAAGGTCCAAAAAATTAATTAGGTTTCAGGTGAGGAGAGCTACCCAACCGTGATACGCTTTGTAGCGTTCATTTTCAAACAAAAATGTTCAGAATGTGATTTCCAGAGAGTTATAAAGTGCCGATTGCCACGCGTAGTCTCTTTTTGTATTTGGATATTGTATGGCACACTGAAAAATTTCACTCCCAACTTACCAAGACCTTGAATGAATTTTCAGATCTCTATATATAAATCTCGAAAAAAAATCAATGTACAAACTGTCGTTCTGGGAGCCAAATTCCGGTCCGCGATTGCGGAACACGGCTGTTGCATCACACGATACGATGATAATAGTGCTGGGACCTCTTGGTCCCGGCACGATTCTCCTTTCTCCCAGCAAGATTATGCTTGTGTCGCGTGAAGCAACAGCCGTAGTCCCCAATTTCGGACCGGAATTCGGCTCCGAGAACGACAGTAGATTATTAGGGAAGTGCGCTGAAGACGCGAAAACGCGTCCCCGACCGCCTGCTGGTCGAATCCTGCCAGCGGTATTGCACATAATAATATTTTTAGGGTGATTGTGCTATTCGATATTATGAGGTGAATCAAGAATATCCCTACATGCACTACATCAACACCTACACCACCAGTGAACCACAGCGGGCAGTCGGCTTCCAGAGTAAACGAGGCGTCAGCTCGGAGGAGAATGAGATCAACAGGTGAAGCTAATTTAGGCGACTAGATGGCATTTTTGAGCAGTTTATCTGACGTTTAGAACAAACTGCCCTATAAGATTCCTTAGGCTTTGTAAGAAAACAAAATTCCCGTCAATCATCGCGCAGGCGTGCGCGCGCAACCTTGCTCCCTTCGTCTGCCCTTTACTGTCTCGCTTTGTCTAGCCTCCGCTCCGCATTCGCACGCGAAGTAATCATAGGAAATTCGTCTTTCTAAAGTCTATATTTGATGGATTTTTTCTCACAGAATCTACAAACTGACCACGAAAGGTGTCGTTGACGTGTTGCAATTCTTTGTACCGAGGAAGTCCGACCTTTTCCAGGTTTGATTGAAAACTGTTTTCATTTTGAAGCACCATTTCACAATTCACCGTTTTTCGTGCGATTTTACTCAATTTTTTTCAGCACGATCTCTATCCGGATACGAGGTCCACAATCCCAGCACTGACAGCTGAGGATTTCATGGAAGGTGAATGCATTGCGTTTCTAAAATAAGTCTAAAGCAATAGATCTCGACACCGAAAATTCTGTTCCCTCTTGCCTTTACCCCTCAACCTGATGCTCTTGCAGGGAAGAATGCTGTTCCAAACCTAATGGCAGTTAATCCAGCCGCAGCTCAAGCGAAACCCAAAATTCAGGTATACAAATACCGTTTTACATCGGTGCTCCTAACTCAAACCGCGCTCGATATTTTCGCTTTTTGAGGTTGCAAAGAAGGCCAATATACTCAATCAACTGGCGCCGACGGCGTGAGTTATGCAACTTTTGTCCTAAATGTCCCTGAGAATGTCCAGAATTTCAGAGCTGAGAGCGCTCCGGCAAGATCGTACGCAGAACAGACGTCACCCCATGTGTGAGTAGATCTATTACCGCCGGTGTTTGATTGATGCAATTGTAAAGTTTGACATAAAGGTACACCCTCAGGCATCAAGTTCGAGATTTTCATTCAAAGCCTTTACCAGCTCGTCCACCAAGTCTTCGAGCTCCCTGTCAGACACAAAATCCGAAAATTGATTTGTGGTGTTTTGAGCCTTGAGGAAAGGGAATCGAAATGACAAGTTTTTATGTTTCGAAAAAGTTATTTTTCTTGAATACGGCTTTATGAAAATCTCGTATGAGTGAATTATCTTGAACAGTGTGTTCTAAGGTCTGCTCCACCGTCTCCCCGACCACAACAGCAGCAACATCGACCGCCAGTGATCGACGATGACATGGGTATCGTGCCGATGAGTCAGGTACGTAATGGGATTGTGATCTGTGCGAAGGAGACTGTCTGCCCACGCGGTCGGCGTGCGTGTCGAGCGGCCGTCTGAAGGCATTTCTCGGATGTTTTTCAACGGCTGCAAATAGCTGACTGGGGTTTTATTCACTATTTGTCTGATATTCCTGCTAGTCAAATTACAAGCCCTAGAAAAGCCCTCATGATGGCCGCTCGACACGCACACGGACCGCGTGGGTGTCGAGTGGCCGTCGCCCTGGTCGCGTCGCAATGTAAGAAGTATAAACAAGTCTTGGGCCTAAATGTTCTCTTTTCTGAGTATGTATAGCCAATTTTCGAAAAATATGTTCATTCCAGATGCGACAGCGCTCCCCACCGCCACATCAATATCAGGAACGACGAAGTCCTGAACGACAGCAGCCTCAGCAATTGACACCAAAACAACAGGTAGAAGTGAGACGCATTCATAGCAAAAAAATCTGCTAATTGCTTCCATATGCATAGGTATCACCCCAAAAAATAGCCGAAACTGTAGAAAAAGGGAAGCTTTCCTCCCAGGGATCCGAAAATGGGAATTTGAAAGAAAAAACAGAAAATAAAGACAACAGTGAAGTAGTGGAAGGTCAAGGTGTCACTGGACAAGTCGGCCGAAACAGTGAGGTAAATTATCTTTTTTCGAGTTAAGAGGATTGAAAAGCGAGCAAAAGTAAGTTGAGTTCCCCGAGCGCAAGTACTTGGCGTGCATGGCGGTATTTACAGTTAAAGGCAGTGTTCACGTTGATTTTGGTCCCCGAGTTTTTCACATAAAACAATGCGTTGGCCTCCAAGTATTACCAAAATTACGAAGAAACGGCGAGAAACGCATTAAGACGTCGTATGTCTGTGACATTATTCTATACCATGGACTAGTTGTCCGGTTGGATGAACATGTTCATGGTGGTTGCCACCGGTGTAAAATTGGGTCAATCAGAAAGAGAAGAATCTTTTAAGCGAAACAGGATTAGTTAAGGCCCTAAGAAAAGAACAGAGCAATAGAGAATATAGAATTGCAAGGGATGGGTCCACAAAACATTTCGTTGTCACAACAAACACTTCTTGTGATACTTAAGAGGCGGGGTGATGCTTAAGGGTTTCGTGTACTTCTGGTGCGTTTTTTTTTCGATTGCTACGTCATTTTGGTTCTACCCGGGGGCCACATAATCAATATAGCGAATAACCTCAGAATTGAAGATTATCGTGAACACCTTTAGAGGCAGAGTTTACGATAAAATCGGTTCTTGTATTATCCTCAAGAGAAGGTAGGCCTGGCCATCACAAAAGTCAAAAGTTGGAGGGAAATCGGGCAGAAGCTAGGTAGAACGAGTAATTGCTGGCTAATTGCTCGGTGTCCGCCCGCCTTCACTTCACGTGATTTCTATGATTGCTTGTGTTGAACTCTTCTATTTTGTCCCTATAATAGCCGCTAACTACTTTAAAGGCAGTGGACACGATGAAAACTATTATAAAAAAAACTACAAAATTCAGCTTAGATCGAAAACAGTTGAAAGCTATAAAGGGAGCGCGATGAAAAACGGGCTAGAATTAGGGTTTTTGAGACCCTAGGTTTCCAGTTCGTGCACACGTGCACAGCGCCTCTGAAAAAGATCGCAGTCTCATGCGGAGCAGTCAAAAGTCGTCGACATTCAGAGGAAGAAATTAATGCAAATTTACCTAATAAAAACAGTTGAACTATGAAAACAAGCACTTCAGTCAATGTTTTTGACTAGATATGTGAATAAGTCCGGAAAAGTTTGATTGAAATTTAATTTCAATCCAGCTGATGTTTTTGATATAAGAGACCATCGATGCCGATGATGTGGAGTGGGCTCGTCCAACATCAAAAGACAAGAAGGTTCAGGATTGAAATTTGGCCCGAAACAGCGTTTTTTCGCAGTTTTTTTACCATAACTCCTACTACTCTAAACCCAGAAAAGGGTTTAGAGAGGAAAAGAAGACAAGCATATTTAATCGCGACCACTGCCTTTCGGAGCAAAATAAATTACAGCAAAATAAGTATTTAAAGAATTCCCGTTGATTGGGGGCGGGAGGACACCCAATAAATTGCCCTTCTTACTTAATTCTGTTGGTTTGTTCTTCAACTTTTGATCTGTTTTCACGTTTGTGATGGCCTCATCTACCTTCTCAAGGGGATGATACAACAACCGTTTTTTATCGCAAGCTCTGCCCTTGAGCTATGACGCTTTCCCCTGAATATAATTACTCGAAGACCACTACAGCAGCGCTCCAGTTTTTCTGCTCAAAATCGGGTTATCGTTGTGTAGCTGATTGCTTAAGCAAAAGAAATATACAGTCTTTATTCTACAAAATTTTGCACAATTGTAAAACTACTCCAAGCGAGCAAAGCATATCGCCTTAAAGGCACAGGACACCCAGAGATTTATTATTTGGGTTCTATCCTTATCTTGTTGAGGGTCACACTCTGATCACAATGGTATTTCTGGAATCGTCCAAGACCCCCTACGAACGGAGATATGGCTCCTCGAAAATTCCTGTATTTTGAGGGCAAAAAATTGGTGGACGAGTTGTCTCAGGCCTGTATTTCCCTCCATTCGCAATTGCTGCACGAAAGGAAAACATGATGAGGAGATAGATCAGAAAGGGAGTGAAGAACGACAACTAGGTTGAAAATCATCCATTTGTCTAGCCGTTATTGAGATCGAAAATCAGGAAGGGGGCCGGGCCCGTGGTGGTCGCTTATATCTCGCTTATTTAGAGGAATTGAGATTTCGCATTTGGCATGTGTTATACAGGAGGGGTCTTCTACACAATTACACGAAAATCTCAAAATTCATATTTGAGGGTGTACTGCGCCTTTACGGGCTCTGCAGAGCTGCACCGCCAGGCGACATGTCGAGCAAAAGGTCCCGCGCGTGGTCAAAACTTGAAGGCCTCGCAGAGTTGCAGCAGTGATGTCGCCAGCCTCCCTGTTTTACAATTACGTTACTTTTGCTCGCTCGAATAAGCCGATATCCAATACAGTGTGGCCTTTCTTTCACCCAAGGCCAAGAATCTAGGTGAACCTGGAACGTGCGGGAACATGTGAAGGTTGTGATATGCGACCGAAGGTGCCAAGAATCGTCATCAACTTAACTATGAGTCATAATTTTTAAGTTTATAACACAGCGTACAGGCTGTAAGAACACGAAATTCTCATGATTTCTACGCGTGCTGGTGCCGAGCGGAGTTTAGAGACAGCGAGAGAGCAGAGGGCAGACGGAGGATGCAGCATCGCGCACGCGTCACACGCGCTCTGAGTGATAATGAATTCATTTTTTTACAGAGGATACAGGTGTCAGCCTCATGTATTTGAGGATATTCCTCATGACGACAATGTTCAATATGAATTTCATAGTCGACTTTTAACCACTAAAAAGTTTAGTTCTCGAATATAGCGCTATGAAAGGCTTATACTGTTCATGTCAAAATGATTTTCTCATTTTTGTGGCGCGCTTCCCCTTCCCTGTTTTTTCGCTCCCTCGCTGTCTCTTCTCATAGCGAAAGAATCGTGAAAATTTCTTCTGAACAAAATCTATATTTGCCTATCTCTTGTAAAGCAAATTAATCTTAAAGACGCTGGGGCTTTAGGTGAATCTCCGATCCCGAGCCGAAAGAGATCAGGGTGGCGGCTCGCAGACCGCTGGTCAACGAAGAGCTGCAGCTGAACTCGAGAGAATCAAGAGGGACCAGGTATTTTCCGAAATTTTCGAATGAGCTATGAAATCTTGAGAAGCGAGTGAATTTTTTTCAGGCCCGCACAGCTGATGCCGATGATGTGGGTCCACCACCAAGCAGACTTCAAGCTACACCTTCTCCACGGATGAGCGTGAGCAGTATGGATGTGAGTATGCAAGGAAAAGTTGATGAACAGTTTTTTGCATAAGAGATGACAGAGCTGCGGACTTGCAGCACTCAGCGCGAGCAGTCGCGTTGCGGTAATATCGGTTGGTCTCTGAGAGTGTGCTCAGCTGGCCTGCCTCGCCTTTTTTGGATTAGGTATCGACTATTAATTTGACTAGTACATCATGGTCCCCATTCATTCTTTTTCCTCGTTCTTTGACAACATTATACAATAGAAGTGATAGGTATGGCACACCCGCCCCTATGCTTTCAAAATATAACCATTTTTCTAGGAACGTCTTTTTTTCAGTACTTCTCAGTGTTCCTGACTAGAAAATCGGGACGAAAACTCAGGGAACAAACGTTCGAAATTTAGGAAAAAATCAGTTTTTTATGCAATGTTTTGTGATGCCATGAAGTGGAACAATCGAAAACGATGAGATCTATTCAAAAGAACATGAAAAATGAAACGAAAAAAACGTTGAAAAGACGAAACTTTTTCGTTGGTTGCCTCACTCTCCCTTTACCAAAATTAATGAACAACGCCGCGGCGCGACTGCTCGCACTGATTGCTAGAAGCTCTTGGCTCTGCAATCCTCCGCGATCGTTCATCAGCTCGATATGTTGGTACGAATATTCATTCAACTTGAAGACGCGGTTTCGAGCATAATTTACATACACATATGGTCTCCTCATCAGTTTCAATCTGATAGATGCAGCAGGAGCGATTATTGCGGCTGGCCGTGCGGCGTTGGCGATACCTTCTGCCAAGGGTTTTCGATCGCGCTCGTTGGTCTACCTCTGTAGCCCCTCCACTCATTACACTAAAGTCTACAGGGAGACTCTACATTCTATCTGGGGAAATTTTTGAGCATGGCTCATGAATACCTAGCCACCGCTGAACTGTCCAATTTTATTTCTCATCTATTTTTATTTTTATACTTATTCATTACCGCAGGTAGCGCGCACAATAAAAACAGAAAACGATAAGCTATCGAAATTGAACAAAAATGTTGACAAAGAACACTCCATGTTTAAAGCTTCAAATGATTATACCGAAAAGGTGCGTATTACGAACATTTTTGCTGTATATCGATTAACGCAAGTTTAGGAGAGAACCCCGGGAAATTATTTAGAGAGAAGTTCGGGTGAAAATGGAAGCAGCTTGCAGCTGGGTGTAAATTGATCAAGTATTCAAAAAAGTGATTATTTTGAATTCCGAATAAGTCTAAAACTTGCGTGTTCAATTTATCGAATTATTTGACTAATGAATTTCAGAATCGATAAAAAATTCAGGTTAGAAGAAGTTTCGTAATCCCCCATTTCTCCAATGTTTTTTCGAGGAAAAACTGAACCTTGGAATTCCAAAAAAATTCCAATCCTATTCGAAAGATTCCAAATTCAACAGGCTCAACAACAGGGTCTCTTACGAAAGGGTAATCTATAAAATCATGTGAGGATTTTGAAACCCGTCATGTAAACAGAGCAAATTTCGCTCTCGAATAGATGGGTGAACGTAACTGTACAGTGGCCGTATTAATGAAACTTCAGAAAGCTTCCCGGGAAGGATTAAACCTTCCCGCTGTCGGACGAGTTTTCCGCCATCCATCTACCCGGCTACCCGGCGGGTAGACGGGAAGGTTCCTGGCTACCCGGCGGGTAGATGGGAAGGTTCCTGGCTACCCGGCGGGTAGACAGGAAGGTGCCTGACTACCCGGCGGGTAGACAGGTAGGTTCCTGGCTACCCGGCAGGTAAGCGGGAAGGTTCGTGGCGAACGTCACGTTGATAAGTCGTGGAAGATAATCCTCAAAAGCTACCTGAAAATCCGCGAATTATGTTCCCGTCTACCCGTCGATTGAAGACGGGTAATATCTTCCCGTCGATGAACTTTCACAGTTTCCGTCTTCCATTCAATGAGTTTCCGTGTTGCTTTTGAACTCATTGTCGTACATGACTTACATTTTGTAGGGCCTCCTTCTATAGCTTTTGCAAAGTGTCAACTCGTGCTACATTCGAACATTGTAGCTTTCGTTGAACCTTTTTACCAATCGTTTCTCTTCCTCATTAGTTCTATGCTTGATGACCTGACTATCTTGATTTGAAATTCAATTTTTTCCTTGTGAATCGGACGCATTAAACGTGCAACATTTAGAAACATTCTTTGAAAAAAAAAGACCAACAACTTCTCAGAATTTATTGCTTTACGAGTTCCATTAAAATCGAGTTTTAAAATCAATGAGCTACTGAAAGGAATTTTTCACAATAAAATCAACAAACAAGTTTAATTTTCACTTTCATAAATTAAATAACTCGACTTCTAATTCCAATTGTCGTATTTCACAATATTTCGATTTTTTTGCGATTGGATCAACCAGCGAATTCAATGTTTGCAATCCTGAACGGATTGATTCCCCTTCCGCATTCCTTAAAGGCAGTGGTCAAGATGAAGAATGTCATCGAAAAAACTACAAAAATCAGCTTAGATCGAAAACAGCTGAAAAACTATGAAGGTAGCGCGGTGAAAAACGAGCTAGAATTAGAGTTTCTAGGGCCCAAAGATGCCAGTTCGTGCACACGTGGACAACGCCGCTCAAAAAGATTGCAGTCTCATGCCGAGCAGTCAAAAACCATCGACATTCAGAGGAAATAAATGCAAATTTACGTAATAAAAACAGTTGAGCAAGGAAAACAAAAACTTCTGTCAATGGTTTTAACTAGATCAGTCAATGTTCATTGATTGAATTTTAATTTCAAGCCAGCTGATGTTCTTTGATTTCTCTAATCAGCTGAGCTGATTAGAGATCATTAGTATAGTTGTACAATTTCAAAAAAATGTCGCACTAACGAAATTTGAAAAATTTTCGTTCGAAAAAATTTCGAGCGAACGAAAAATGAAAGAAATTTGCTCGAAAAAATTTCGAGCGAACGAAAAATGAAAAAAATTCGTTCGAAAGAATTTCGAACGAACGAATTTCGGAACTAATTGTGGTGCGCGCGAAGCAAAATTGAAGTCAGAAAGGGAACCTTTGGGAAAAATATGTGGAATTTCTGAAAATTTAGCGTCCTGGCAAAAGTAACGATTTGGTAATGGTGAAAAAGAGCTTCAAAAATATCTTGAAATATCTTAAAAAATAATTTGGCGTAAAATAGCCTGGAAAAATAAAAAAGCTAAGAAATGAAGTGAAATAACCAAAAATGCGATTTGGTGGTCGATCCTTTTACAAGCTCCTCCGTTAAACTTAGCAAAACGAAATCAAGCGCGAAACGGAAACATTAAGCCTTTTTTGAAAGCTGCAATAAGGGAATCAGCATAGGTCAAGCTAGGTGAACTCCATTCCATACCGTGCTTGATTTCGTTTTGATAAGTTTAACGGAGGAGCTCGTAAAAGGATCGACCACCAAATCGCATTTTTGGTTATTTCACTTCATTTCTTAGCTTTTTTATTTTTCCAGGCTATTTTACGCCAAATTAGTTTTTAAGATATTTCAAGATATTTTTGAAGCTCTTTTTCACCATTACCAAATCGTTACTTTTGCCAGGAAGCTAAATTTTCAGAAATCGAAATTTGGATTTGTTTCGAAATTTTTTTGAAATTCTTCTGAAATTTTGAATTTTTTTTCGAAATTTGTCGGAAATTTTGTACTTTTTCTTGAAATTTGTTCGAAAGTGTTCCGAACGAACGGAAATTGAAAAAGTTTCGTTCGAAAAAAATTTGAAAAAACGGAATTTGAAAAAAAATTCGTTCGACGAAATTCGAACGAACGAAATTTGAAAAAAAATTCGTTCGACGATTTTTAGATCGAATGAAAACGAACGAAAAAAAAATTAAAAAATCTTTCGAAAATCTCGTTCGTGTACAACTACAATCATCAGTGCCGATGATGTGGAGTGGGCTCGTCCACCATCAAAAGACAAGAAAGTTCAGGCTTCAAATTTGCCCCAAAACAGCGGTTTTTCCTTATAGGTCCTAATACTCGAAACCCAGAAAAGGGTTTGAAGAGGAAAACAAGGACAAGCATATTTGAACGCGACCACAGCATTTAATCCACCGAATTAGCCTTTCTAACTTTCTGGTCTGAGAAATATCAACTTCTCAGGCCGGAGTAATACGGGAAAATTCTGACAGATTACGAGAAAATTCTGCCAGATTACGGAACGATTTTGCCCTCCTCTGGTGGTAATTTTACCGTTTTCTGGCAGAATTTTCTCGTTTTCTGGCAGAATTTTTCCGAAATCTGTCAGAATTTTACCGAAATCTGTCAGAAATTTTCCGAAATCTGTCAGAATTTTTCCGTACGGGACAGTACGGAAAATTCTGCCAGACTACGCGTTCTGCCGCAGTCTGCGGTGAAGAACCACCCTCCCCGCGGATCGCAGCGAAAGCGCTCCCCCCCCCAGCCGTGGGGATACCCCTATCGCCTCAACAGTCAAAAATATGCTGGCCTCTGGAGAGTGACTCGAAGTCACCTTCCAGGGCCGGCATTCGAATGCCGAATGAGTACTCTAGTGAGATGAGACACCTTTTATACCGGCTGTGCACGTGATAAGCACGTTACGACCTGATCATTCGTGACCATTATCAATTGTCTTTCCAACCGGCCGAATTGAAGATGGCGTGGCGTGTTTTGTGGCTCGAGGGGGAGCCAATATCCGCGCAGCGTGTGCGTCGCATAAGGTGGTCGTCTTGAGGCGCCAGACAGTGAGAAGGGCGGGCAGATCAGTGGAAAGGGCCGGGTAGCGTTAATGATTCCAAAAGTGACCTCAACCAATAGGTGTGACAGCCTTTCTCACTGACCTACCCGCCCTCCTCACAGTCTGGCGCCACGAGACGACCACCCCGTCGCATGCAGCCTGGTTCGCCGCTGGCGGCACCCTCGAGATGTGGGGCGCCGGCCGTCGCCCTGGGTTCCTCAGCCCCCTGAATTCAGGGGGTGAGCAACCAAGATTAATCTATTAAATTCATCTACCAAGATTTTACCAAGATTTCCTCACACCCTGTGGTGTGAGGAATAAGGAAAAGCATCATACGCGATCACACGCTCGTAACGGGCCCGAGTAAAACTGACTTCGAACTGGAGAGTATAAGCACGTATACACGCATATACAGCGTGTTCAAATGAGCGTGCGTAAATGTCAGTCTCTGGGAGCGCGTGCATTTGCGCGTGAGGACGCATACATATAGGTTTGCACGCGCTTGCGTGCGCACGTGTGTGAAGGGGAGGAGAGCGCACTTGCGTACGCGTACTTTGGTCAGGCACACCACGCGCTATATGGATCACTGAGATACTTTCGCGTTCACTCGTATTCCCCAACCGTTTCGCTCAAGAGTTTCCGAGAGTGTAAGCCGCGCCCCACCATTCTTCCTGAGTCCCGAAAAAGTCTTGATGTAGAACTCATCCTTACTGACCCCAAAACCGCCAATTCGGAAGCTAAAGCCGTATTTGGCATTATGTCAGAAATCGCCATTTTTCTGACAGAATACGGGAGGATTCTGGAAAATCAAGGAGAATTTCAGTGGTAGCTTTCTCGTAATCTGGCAGAATTTGTCAACAACAGAGATTAGGGCAAATTCTCTGGTAAAATGTCCGTAATCGGGTGGTAATTGCACATTTACCACTGATCCCTGGGAAAATTCTGGTAATTTTCTGGTACTACACCGGCCTGAGTTCCATCTTCAAACGGTAAGCTAGACTCTGATGACAAACGAAGAATGGAGCCGGTTTTCGCATTCTCTAAACGGACGGCTAAATTGTTTTTTTTTTGCGGACAAAGTCGATTTCCGTGACTTTAGACTAACTATGGAAACCATTTTGGCGTTGTACGAGTTGAGCAAAGTTAAGTACATAACGAAAATGTCTATGCTACGAGAAATAGATGCCCATGCATGCTGAAAAAAGATATCAGCGCGTGAAAAAATTGGTGAAATATCTTTTTGGACTACGGTAAGATAGATGCTGCGTTGCTTGCGTAATTTTTGAAGCGATGCCACATCTGTCTTACCGTAATCCGATTGTCAGGGACCTCTGAGGAAACTTGCCGCGCCAGTGCCGGTAAAGTACCGCGACCCTTGACTATGTCGCGATAGTTCCGCTATAGTACCGCAACGGCTCCGTGATCGGACGGCTCTGTTGCCGTGTCTTGAGCCTCGACATCGGCGCGATAGTACGAGCAGCGTCTCCGCGTTAGAGCCGCACCGGCTTTGCGAGGACGCAGCAGCGAACCTGCGTGGGGTACGATGCACTGCCCTGTGTGGTAAAACGAAATTGTTGCCACTTCAATTACCCAAGTTCGATGTACGTTCCGTATTTCCTTGGGCCCAAAAACGGCGGAAACCTCTGTCCCTATCAGACAGGATCTAGCAATCGCAGGTGCGTATTTTTGTTCTTAGGCCCCCCTAGTTGTATTATAATTCCCAAGCAACTTCGTATGAGATACTCTCCCGAGCCGCGGCGGCACTATCGTGGAGCCGCCGCGGCTCTGTGGGAGTGCTGCCGCGGCTCTGCGGTAGTGCCGCTGTAGCTCCGCGATATTGCCGCCACGGCTCCGCGATGGTGCTCATTCGGTGCCTGTAGGCGCCGAAGCGGCTTTATCGCGGAGCCGCAGCAGCGATTTCTCTTGAAGACGCAGTTGGCACTCTGCGAGGTAACTGCGTCGCTGCTGCCGAGCGACACGTCGCCGCCATCGCCCGCTGCGTGGCGCCCCCCAGATGACTACCAGCCATTAACTTCCCTGATTGATTGAAATTCTTCGATCACCCGTGAGCTATGCACTATGAACAAAATCGCTGCCGCTGCTACATCGCTGCAGCAGCTGGTGCAAAATCGTTGCTATGAAAAGCAGCAGCGATGCAGGCTTAAAGGCACAGGACACCCAAAAAACTAATTTTCAGATTTCATGCTTCTATCTTGGAGAGAGTCACACGCCGATCACAGTGATATCTCTGAAATCGTCCAGGACCCCCTATGAACGGAGATATGGCTCTTCGATGCCTAGATTTTGAAGGTGAAAAATTGGTGGACGAGTTGTCTCAGGCCTGTATTTCTCTTCATTCGCAATCGTTGCGCGAGAGCGAGTCAGGATAAGGAGACAGTCCGGCAATGGACTGAAGAACAACGACTTGTTAGAATTCATCCATCCATCTAGCCGCTATCGAGTTTGGAATTCGGTTAGGGGGTCGGGCCTGTGGCGGTCGCTTATATCTCGCTCACTTGGAGGAATTAAGATCTCGCATTTGGAACGTGCTATATAGGAGGGGTCTTCTACACAATTACATGAGAATCTCAAAATTCATCTCTGAGGGTGTACTGTACCTTTAAGAGTAAGGCCGTAGTTATACACTAGCGGAAAGAAAACGTTCCGCGATGACATTGCCGCCGCTTGCCGCGTGGATCAGGGACTCGTCTGCAATGTTGCGTCTTAGACGTCTTTGACGCCATATTGCGGGCCTAAAATTCCCGGGTGTTTCAATTGCATTTTAGCCATATTTCACCTTTCTAACACTTGTTTATAGCAAAAGGTCACAAGAAATCTATTGCTCCTGTCATAGCAGTTCTCGTTATGTCTCTATGGTGGTATTTTAACAAGTTTAGATCTGAAAAATAGTTGATGGAAATTGACAAATTTCCAACGGTGTAGGTCCCGCAAGGATACAGTATACACCGCCGTGGCGTGTATAACTGCTTGGTGCGGGCGTTCTGTGCGTTTTCCTGAGACAACTTCCTTTTGGCATGCCTCAGCACACTTAGGACGCACATAAGTGGTAGTTGTCTTGCTATTTCCGCAGCGTTCCGCTGGTGTATAACTACGGCCTAAGGTTAGCCGATGAATATTTCTACACAGATAGTCACAGTAAGCGACAGCTCAGAACTCATTTCTGAAACCGAAGCTATGATTTGGAAATTCGAGAAATATTATCCGGAAAATGAAATTCGTGGAAACATGAAATGAAACACGCCTATTCGTGGCATACTTGTAGGCGTATATTGTGACGCATAGAATAATCCAATCATTACAGAATGAAAAGTTAATTATTATCGTTCCTCGAAACCTAGCTAGGCCCACACACTTCCCCTGGAGCGTAGCGCGCTCCCAGTTGAGTCCCGCACACTTTTCGCACCGCTTGGCACACTCCTGGGTGGGTCTAATACACTTTTTTCCGGCGCTTCACGCATTCCCAGTTGGGTCCCACACACTTTTTTCCGGCGCTCTGCGCACTCCCAGTTGGGTCAGACACATTTCTCCCGGTGTTTGGCGCACTCACAGTTGGGTCCCATACACTTTCCACGGCGCGTAGCGCACTTCCTGTTGGGTGCCGTACACTCTATCAGGCATCCGGCGCACGCTTACATGGGTCCCGTACACTTTCTATGGCGTCTGGCGCACTCTTACATGGGTCCCGTACACTTTCTATGGCGTCTGGCGCACTCTTACATGGGTCCCGTACACTTTCTATGGCGTCTGGCGCACTCTTACATGGGTTCCGTACACTTTCTATGGCGTCTGGCGCACTCTTACATGAGTCCCGTACACATTCAATGGCGTCTGGCGCACTCTTACATTGGTCCCGTACACTTTCCATGGCGTCTGGCGCACTCTTACATTGGTCCCGGACACTTTCTATGGCGTCTGGCGCACTCTTACATGGGTCCCGTACACTTTCTATGGCGTCTGGCGCACTCTTACATGGGTTCCGTACACTTTCTATGGCGTCTGGCGCACTCTTACATGGGTCCCGTACACATTCAATGGCGTCTGGCGCACTCTTACATGGGTCCCGTACACTTTCTATGGCGTCTGGCGCACTCTTACATGGGTCCCGTACACTTTCTATGGCGTCTGGCGCACTCTTACATGGGTCCCGTACACATTCAATGGCGTCTGGCGCACTCTTACATGGGTCCCGTACACTTTCTATGGCGTCTGGCGCACTCTTACATGGGTCCCGTACACTTTCTATGGCGTCTGGCGCACTCTTACATGGGTTCCGTACACTTTCTATGGCGTCTGGCGCACTCTTACATGGGTCCCGTACACATTCAATGGCGTCTGGCGCACTCTTACATGGGTCCCGTACACTTTCTATGGCGTCTGGCGCACTCTTACATGGGTCCCGTACATTTTCTATGGCGTCTGGCGCACTCTTACATAGGTTCCGTACACTTTCTATGCCGTCTGGCGCACTCCTAGGTGGGTCCTGTGGATCTTCCACGGCGTCTGGCGCACTCTTAATTGGGGCTCGTACACTTTCAATGGCGTCTGGCGCGCTCTTACATGCGTCCCGCACACTTTCTATGGCGTCTGGCGCACTCTTACATGAGTCCCGTACACATTCAATGGCGTCTGGCGCACTCTTACATGGGTCCCGTACACTTTCTATGGCGTCTGGCGCACTCTTACATGGGTTCCGTACACTTTCTATGGCGTCTGGCGCACTCTTACATGGGTCCCGTACACTTTCTATGGCGTCTGGCGCACTCTTACATGGGTTCCGTACACTTTCTATGGCGTCTGGCGCACTCTTACATGAGTCCCGTACACATTCAATGGCGTCTGGCGCACTCTTACATGGGTTCCGTACACTTTCTATGGCGTCTGGCGCACTCTTACATGGGTTCCGTACACTTTCTATGGCGTCTGGCGCACTCTTACATGGGTCCCGTACACATTCAATGGCGTCTGGCGCACTCTTACATGGGTCCCGTACACTTTCTATGGCGTCTGGCGCACTCTTACATGGGTTCCGTACACTTTCTATGGCGTCTGGCGCACTCTTACATGAGTCCCGTACACATTCAATGGCGTCTGGCGCACTCTTACATTGGTCCCGGACACTTTCTATGGCGTCCGGCGCACGCTTACATGGGTCCCGTACACTCTATCCGGCGTCCGGCGCGCTCTTACATGGGTCCCGTACATTTTCTATGGCGTCCGGCGCACTATTACATGGGTTCCGTACACTTGTTAATGGCCTTGTGAGGGCGTATGGGCGTCGCAGTGCTAATTCAAATTTCTGCGTTTCGCGCCTCCGTGAACGCGCGTCGCGTGCCTGCGTCGCAGTCTTCCCGTTGATATTTTTGAGCACTTCATAGAGCCGGTTGTTCAATCTATGAAAGGGGCGTGACCGGGTAGGTGCGTTACCTACCCGGTCACGCCCCTTCCCGCTCGAAAACTTTCATTAATACGGCCACAGCTTTTCAAAAATGTATGATATTCTCATATAAACTGCATATGCTTATCCTTGATATTTTTCTACTCAGTGAATACTTTCATTCAGGGTCCCTCAAACATGGAGGAGCTGTTGGCGGATCTGGCAAAGTTGAAAGCTGTGATGCGACAGCATGAGAGGAGAATTCGCATCTTGGAAGAAGAGATAGCCGAAAAAAATATGAGCAACGCTTATTCATTCTGAACCAAAACCCTTTCACAACTAATGCCAAGTATCAACCTCTATCCCAGTGCCTTATGTCTCGTTTACACTTCAACGAGCGAGAAATATGATAGATGTCTCGTTCAAGTGTAGCCGTGGTCATACATCGGCCGTGCTTTTTCTCAGTGATGAAAACTGCGCGCAAATGCTCAATCTCACAATGCATTACTATTGTTTAACAAAGGTGCTATTTAATTGTGTACAGTACTGTGGATTATTGCCAATGTCCTATTAATGTCTGCAGAGTATCCATAGATAAACGCTATTGATTACCTGTACATTTTTACAACTACCTTCCAACCTCAGGGGTAATTTTTGATATTATAGTCCGCTCGCCGTTTGTCTCAAATCTCAGTTCGCTCAAATAAGCGATCAAAAGCATGGAAAAAGTTGACTCGCCCCCAATACCCCAAGACAAAGCAAGCGTTTCGCCAAGAAGAGGGAACCAAATTCTTTGCAAACGAAAAACTGGTAATCTCTGGTACATCCGTAGTGACCTGTCGTGTTCGATTATCACTGGCAGCGGAGCGTTGGGCCTCGGTGAAATATAACTAGTGATAAGGAGGTTCCGACGAAAAAGCCACCGCTTCGCGCTGTGGTAATGGAAAACGGGAGTTCACTTGAACTGAAACAGAGTCTATGTGCGCCGACGTCCAATGGAAACATGTAAAATAACCGAGTCCTTGATTTCCTTTTCGGGGCAGTATGTTGGGTTTAGCTTTTGGGGCATTAGGGGCGAGGCCGACTTTTGCCCTGCACGTTCTCCGTTATTTGAGCCAACTGAGATCCCTTGTTTGGCAGGGTTGCTACAAGACGTGCACTGGGGAAATATCAAAAATCACCTCTGAGGCTGGACCGTGCATTTAAAGGCAGTGGTCGCCATGAAAAACGTCTAAAAAACTATAAAAATCAGCTTAGATAGAAAACAGCTGAGAAACTATGAAGGTAGCGCGGTGAAAAACGGGCTAGAATTAGAGTTTCTAAGGCCAAAAGATGCTAGTTCGTGCACACGTGCACAGCGCCGCAAAAAAAGATCGCCGCCTCATGCCGAGCAGTCAAAAATCATGGACATTCAGAGGAAGAAATAATTGCAAATTTACCTAATAAAAACAGTTGAACAATGAAAGAAAGCACTCCAGTCGATGTTTTTGACTAGATGAGCACATAAATAATCGAGCAAATCAGTCCGAAGGTTAATGTTCATTGATAGAAATTCAAGTTCAAGCCAGCTGATGTTCTCAGATAGAGACATCACACTTCCCGCGGTACCACTAGCCGACTTCCCGCAACCCCTCCCGCGAAAGGCCAATAGATCGGTCTCGGGCAGTCGGCAGCGCTGTTTCGTTGACTGCCCGTATACGGTGAACACGCACTTTGCGGCCCTTCTGCCACCGCCTTACGGCTAATCTGATGACGTACAGAAGACAATCCTAAAACAGTTTACGGCACTTCTAAAAATCACCCTTTAAGTAAAGGTCTCTCCTAACAAAATTCGAAAAATCCGCTCCTGGGGATTTCATCTTGAGCTGCATTTGACAAGTAAGGAGTGAGCTTCTACGGGGAAGCTTCCTACACTCACTGCTTCTTGCAGCCTTTCCATTCGCAGATGCTATTAACGGACAGTGGTTCACCTGCCCAAGGCCAGCGTCGCACACAGCGCGGGTTTTGGAAAGAGTCTCAACACAGCGTTCTCTGCTCGTCAATTGTTCATTGGCTCCACTCTAGTGGGTGGTGCAATGATGATATCAGAGTGGGAATCGATGAGTGAGTGTTCGATGACCCCCAGCAATAGCCGACTGCCCGCCGACACTCCGCGGAAAAACGGTAAAGCCTCTCTGTCAGCGGGAAGTGGGGCGCTGTGCCACGCCCACAAAATTGGGGCCGCGCGAAGTCGACTAGCCCGACTTGGCCGGCGGGAAGTGGGCTGTTTTTATCTGAGAAGGCTTCAAATTTGACCCGAAACAGCGATTTTTTTTGGTCCTACTACATTGGTCCTACTACTCGAAACCCAGAAAAGGGTTTAGAGAGGAAAAGAAGACAAGCATATTTTATCGCTACCACTGCCTTTAAGCGTATCACAACGGGAAAGAACAGGCGTTTCAACACGTGCCAAAAAATGCGCTCAACCGTGTGTCAAAGTTTCTAAGGCGATTCTCAGCTCCTAACCGTCTGACAGTTCGTGTCACTGTTGTTGCTCTAGGGGCCACTGCTGTTGCTGTCCGGGCTACCCCAGTTCGCCCGTGAAGCAACAGCTGTAGCCCAGAGATTGGGAGAACGAGCCAAACTGTTAGGGGCTCGATCAGGGATGTAGGTAATTACGACTAACGAATTCAACGACTAGCGGGATTTTTGGATGTTACGTTTAACGACTAACGAAATAAACAAATAATTTGGAAGGACCAGAATTCGTTGGAAAATCGGAGGTAGTTCACATCGCGCTCCAACCCAAAGATTACATCAAGAGTGATACACAGTAGTTCCCTGTTGGTTGTTTGAGGTGGATGGTACGAAATAAATAAAACCTCCACTACTTATTATTTCTATGTACTGACACTGCTTCGCAGTTCTGGATCCCTCACATTATGAACACAAACGAACGTTGCGCAAGGTTAGGCGCAGCATTTATAGTTGGGTCCGTGGCTTGTGTCCTCAAGAAAAAACGTTTAAATTCAAACCGCGGCGGTTTAATTCTCAGAGATTGAGATTTAAACCGCCACGCCAGCCACGGTTTGAATTTACACGTTTTTTCTTGAGGAAACAGGACGCGGATCTAACCATATGCGACTTCGTGTCGGTCGTGCGTCTTTCTGGTAGGCTCACTATACTTGTTCCAGATGAAATTTATTTCGATTATCCGACTTTTCGATTACAGTCGGATATCACACTTTTTCGAATATTCGACTTTTCGAATAAAAATTCGACTTTTTGATTCGACTGAAACAGTCGGATACTCATTCGATTCGGAACAACTATAAGGCTCACTGAACCAGTTCCAACACTGACCGGCTTCAGCGGAATTCTTACAGAGGGCACTATCAGAGGTGATGATATGAAGCGATGCCTGCAGGCCACAACTTCGTTCCGACGGGAACTGTACCCGATGATTGGGTTGTAGAAGGCGCCGTCCTCTGATTTTCAGTCATAAATTAGGGATATGGGATTTCTTAAAAAAAGGAGACCTCAAAATTTCGACAAATGGACTCCAGATTCGTGTTCATCACCCTAGACTACCCCTACATACAAATTTTGAACTGAATCCGAGAAAATTTTTTGAAACTCCAAAAAAAAACGCCTGATGGGGTACCCTTGCCTTTTCGCGAGGCTTAAAAAATGCTCATAACTTTTTTGAACCTGCGGCTCGGGGCGGGATACTGCGCAATTTTACTATTTAGCCAGGAGAGATACTAACCATACTCAGATAAGAACAGCCCACTTCCCGCCGGCCAAATCGGCCTAGTCGACATCGCGCGGCCCCAATTTTGTGGGCGTGGCACAGCGCGCCATTTCCCGCGGAGAGAGAGGCTCTCCCGTCTTTCCGCGGAGTGTCGGCGGGCAGTCGGCTGTTCCTGGGGTCATCGAACACTCACTCATCGATTCCCACTTTGATATCATCATTGCACCACCCACTTCTTCGGCGTTCGGCGCACTCGCATTTGGGTCCCACACACTTCCTACGGGGTTTCGCGCATTCCCACTTGAGTCCCGCACACTTTCTACGGCGTCCGGCGCCCTCTACCTTGGGTCCCGCACACTTTCTACGGCGTCCTGAGCACTCCCACTTGGGTCCCGCACACTTTCTTCGGCGTCCGGCGCACTCGCATTTGGGTCCCACATACTTTATCTGGCGTCCGGCGCACTCTACCTTGGGTCCCGCCCACTTTTTACGGCGTTCTGCGCACTCCTACTTGGGTCCCGCACATTTTCTATGGCGTCCTGAGCACTCCCACTTGGGTCCCGCACACTTTCTTCGGCGTCCTGCGCACTCCCACTTGGGTCCCGCACACTTTCTACGGCGTCCGGCGCACTCTACCTGGGGTCCCGCACACTTTCTTCGGCGTCCCGCGCACTCCCACTTGGGTCCCGCACACTTTCTACGGCGTCCGGCGCACTCTACCTTGGATCCCACACACTTTCTACGGAGTCCAGCGCACTCTACCTTAGGTCCCGCACACTTTCTTCGGCGTCCGGCGCACTCGCATTTGGGTCCCGCACACTTTCTACGGCGTCCGGCACACTCTACCTTGGGTCCCGCACACTTTCTACGGCGTCTTACGCACTTCCATGGGTCCCGCACACACTTTCTTCGGCGTCCCGCGCACTCCCACTTGGGTCCCACACACTTTCTACGGCGTCCGGCGCACTCTACCTTGGGTCCCGCACACTTTCTTCGGCGTCCGGCGCACTCGCATTTGGGTCCCGCCCACTTTTTTCGGCGTCCTGCGCCCTCTAACTTGGTCCCGCACACTTTCTCCGGCGTCTTGTTCACTTCCACTTGGGTCCCGCACACTTTCTACGGTGTCCGGCGCACTCTACCTTGGGTCCCACACTCTTTTCTACGGCGTCCGGCGCACTCTACCTTGGGTCCCGCACACTTTCTACGGCGTTTGGCGCACTTCCACTTGGATCCCGCGTACTCCCTACGGCGTCCTGCGCACTCCCCCTTGGGTCCCGAACACTTTCTTCGGCGTCTTGCGCACTCCCACTTGGGTTCCGCACACTTTCTACGGCGTCCTACGCACTTCCACTTGGGTCCCGCACACTTTCTTCGGCGTCCTGCGCACTCCCACTTGGGTCCCGCACACTTTCTACGGCGTCCGGCGCACTCTACCTTGGGTCCCGCACACTTTCTACGTCATCCGGCGCACTCTACCTTGGGTCCCACACACTTTCTACGGCGTCCGGCGCACTCTACCTTGGGTCCCACACACTTTCTACGGCGTCGGGTGCACTCTACCTTGGGTCCCGCACACTTTCTACGGCGTCCTACGCACTTCCACTTGGGTCCACCACACTTTCTACGGCGTCCGGCGCACTCTACCTTGGGTCCCACACACTTTCTACGGCGTCCGGCGCACTCTACCTTGGGTCCCGCACACTTTCTACGTCGCCCGGCGCACTCTACCTTGGGTCCCACACACTTTCTACAGCGTCCGGCGCACTCTACCTTGGGTCCCGCACACTTTCTACGGCGTCCGGCGCACTCTACCTTGGGTCCCGCACACTTTCTACGGCGTCCGGCACACTCTACCTTGGGTCCCGCACACTTTCTACGGCGTCCTACGCACTTCCACTTGGGTCCCGCACACTTTCTACGGCGTCCGGCGCACTCTACCTTGGGTCCCACACACTTTCTACGGCGTTTGGCGCACATCCACTTGAATCCCGCATACTCCCTACGGCGTCCTGCGCACTCCCACTTGGGTCCCGCACACTTTCCTCGGCGTCTTGCGCACTCCCACTTGGGTCCCGCACACTTTCTACGGCGTCCTACGCACTTCCACTTGGGTCCCGCACACTTTCTTCGGCGTCCTGCGCACTCCCACTTGGGTCCCGCACACTTTCTACGGCGTCCGGCGCACTCTACCTGGGGTCCCGCACACTTTCTACGTCGTCCGGCGCACTCTACCTTGGGTCCCACACACTTTCTACGGCGTCCGGCGCACTCTACCTTGGGTCCCACACACTTTCTACGGCGTCGGGTGCACTCTACCTTGGGTCCCGCACACTTTCTACGGCGTCCTACGCACTTCCACTTGGGTCCACCACACTTTCTACGGCGTCCGGCGCACTCTACCTTGGGTCCCACACACTTTCTACGGCGTCCGGCGCACTCTACCCTGGGTCCCGCACACTTTCTACGTCGCCCCGCGCACCCTACCCTGGGTCCCACACACACTTTCTCCGGCGTCCGGCGCACTCTACCTTGGGTCCCGCACACTTTCTACGGCGTCCGGCGCACTCTACCTTGGGTCCCGCACACTTTCTACGGCGTCCGGCACACTCTACCTTGGGTCCCGCACACTTTCTACGGCGTCCTACGCACTTCCACTTGGGTCCCGCACACTTTCTTCGGCGTCCTGCGCACTCCCACTTGGGTCCCGCACACTTTCTACGGCGTCCGGCGCACTCTACCTTGGGTCCCACACACTTTCTACGGCGTCCGGCGCACTCTACCTTGGGTCCCGCACACTTTCTACGTCGTCCGGCGCACTCTACCTTGGGTCCCACACACTTTCTACGGCGTCCGGTGCACTCTACCTTGGGTCCCGCACACTTTCTACGGCGTCCTACGCACTTCCACTTGGGTCCCGCACACTTTCTTCGTCGTCCGGCGCACTCTACCTGGGGTCCCGCACACTTTCTACGGCGTCCAGCACACTCTACCTTGGGTCCCGCACACTTTCTACGGCGTCCTACGCACTTCCACTTGGGTCCCGCACACTTTCTTCGGCGTCCTGCGCACTCCCACTTGGGTCCCGCACACTTTCTACGGCGTCCGGCGCACTCTACCTTGGGTCCCACACACTTTCTACGGCGTCCGGCGCACTCTACCTTGGGTCCCGCACACTTTCTACGTCGTCCGGCGCACTCTACCTTGGGTCCCACACACTTTCTACGGCGTCCGGCGCACTCTACCTTGGGTCCCACACACTTTCTACGGCGTCGGGTGCACTCTACCTTGGGTCCCGCACACTTTCTACGGCGTCCTACGCACTTCCACTTGGGTCCACCACACTTTCTACGGCGTCCGGCGCACTCTACCTTGGGTCCCACACACTTTCTACGGCGTCCGGCGCACTCTACCTTGGGTCCCGCACACTTTCTACGTCGCCCGGCGCACTCTACCTTGGGTCCCACACACTTTCTACAGCGTCCGGCGCACTCTACCTTGTGTCCCGCACACTTTCTACAGCGCCCGGCGCACTCTACCCTGGGTCCCGCACACTTTCTACGGCGTCCGCACTCTACCTTGGGTCCCGCACACTTTCTACGGCGTCCCGCACTTCTACACTTTCTGCCTCTCACACTTTCTACGGCGTCTACCTTGGGCACACTTTCTACGGCGTCCGCACTCTCCACTGGGTCTCACACCACACTTTCTACGGCGCGTCTAGTCCCGCACACCTACGGCGTCCTACGCACTTCCACTTTCTTCGTCGTCCGGCGCTCTCCCCCTTGGGTCCCCCACACCTTCTCCGGCGTGCGGCGCACTCTCCCTTGCGTCCCACACACTTTCTCCGGCGTCCGGCGCCCTCTACCTTGGGTCCCGCACACTTTCTACGTCGTCCGGCGCACTCTACCTTGGGTCCCACACACTTTCTACGGCGTCCGGTGCACTCTACCTTGGGTCCCGCACACTTTCTACGGCGTCCTACGCACTTCCACTTGGGTCCCGCACACTTTCTTCGTCGTCCTGCGCACTCCCACTTGGGTCCCGCATACTTTCTACGGCGTCCGGCGCACTCTACCTTGGGTCCCGCACACTTTCTACGTCGTCCGGCGCACTCTACCTTGGGTCCCACACACTTTCTACGGCGTCCTACGCACTTCCACTTGGGTCCACCACACTTTCTACGGCGTCCGGCGCACTCTACCTTGGGTCCCACACACTTTCTACGGCGTCCGGCGCACTCTACCTTGGGTACCGCACACTTTCTACGTCGCCCGGCGCACTCTACCTTGGGTCCCACACACTTTCTACGGCGTCCGGTGCACTCTACCTTGGGTCCCGCACACTTTCTACGTCGTCCTACGCACTTCCACGTGGGTCCCGCACACTTTCTTCGGCGTCCTGCGCACCCCCACTTGGGTCCCGCACACTTTCTACGGTGTCCGGCGCACTCTACCTAGGGTCCCGCACACTTTCTACGGCGTCCGGCGCCCTCAACCTTGGTCTCGCACACTTTCTACGGCGTCCTGCGCCCTACCTTGGGTCCCACACACTTTCTACGGCGTCCGGTGCACTCTACCTTGGGTCCCGCACACTTTCTACGGCGTCCTGCGCACTCCCACTTGGGTCCCGCACACTTTCTTCGTCGTCCTGCGCACTCCCACTTGGGTCCCGCACACTTTCTACGGCGTTCTGCGCGCTCTTGAGCCCGTACCCGTTAGGTCGCCCGTCTTGAAAGTCAAGCCGAATAAACGGTCAAACTCAGATATTCGCTGAGCAGCTAGGGCACTGAAACGGCCTCTCATTTTCTGAGCAGCATCATGGAGATATCTGCTGACGACCGCCCACCAGTTCGTGATTGGCTGATGGACTCAGCGTTACAAACCCCATCGTCGCAGGATATCGTCCCGTGATGCTGAAAGTGCAGCATATGTCGCGGAACTCCGGCGCCCCACGGAAGAAAAATGTTCTAGAGCCAGCGGCCGCTCGCCATTGGATGGCTCCGCCCGCCCCTCTTCCTAACTGGTCTAATCCTGACATGTTTAGATAAAAGTATTAACAATGTGTCTGGTATAAAAGGCTTCTCATTTCACAGTGTGTTTCAGTCGGCTCTTCGGAGTCGGACCTGGAAGGTGGCCTCGAGTCACTCACCAGAAGATCCACCGGATACCGGAGGGTAATTTTTGTCGCCGAGGGGAGGGGCTCCCCACGGCTGGGGGGGAGGGGGTGGTACCCAACTGTGGGGTCACCTCCCCACGGTCCACGGTGGGGTGCACCCACTGCGGACCGTGGCAGTGGGGTGACCCCCCCCCCTCTGGGGACTCCAAAGCGGATTACCACATTGGCGTGTCCCCGGGCCATGTCAGGCCGGAAAATTTTTGTGATGGTGCGCTCACGGCGAAATTTCAGTGAAGGTGCGCGTCTCGGCACACTGCCGACGGTGAGCGCACCTTGTCGCACTCGGACGCGCGCTGGGAGCAGCATAAGTCGCGAGATGTGGCGTGGATACCAAGGCTGGGAGCGGCATATGTCCCGTGAACTGTGGTTTCAAACGCAAAACTGGCAGCAGCATATGCTGCGGTGGTTCCGCCCCGTTTCGCCCACTTTTTCAGCAGCTAGGGAACGGCCCTGGCCTAGAAACTTCCATGATGTGTCCTAGCTGCTCAGCGATTATGCGAGAACAAACACACACAGAAACGCACACATACATACATACATACACACACACGCACACACAAATTTACCAAAATATATATAGTAGGATGGCACCGAGTTTGCGCCAACCTTCAACAGTGAACGCAAAGTCTCTTCCGGATCCATGCCGACGTTACTTAAACGTTGAGTTGATTTTGCCTCTTTAGTCGGTGCTATCTTAGCGAGGGGGGGGAGAACACTGTTGTATGGCACTTGGCCACGCCCATTTTTCCGTGCCGCAACCACTCCTTTAAATTTGGCAAGACGGTAAACCCCGGATAGGGGCTCAAATTCAGTGCGGCACGGTAAAATGGGCGTGGCCAGCTGCATCGCGTCATAGCGCCCCCCTCGCTAAGATAGCACCCTTTAGTCCAAGAACATCTAGAAATAAACCTTTCAGTTCAGGATAAGAAAGAAAAGAGCAATTTTTGCCTTTATCTTGAATGAGTCCGATCCAAAGTATACCGCAAATCCGAGAGGTGTGCGAGCAGTCAAGAGAAAGCGCGCTCCATTGACAAATTCACGGCGGCAAAAACCAAAATTCGAACCGAATCGCGCGCGAAATCGGTGTTGCGGGAAAGCGGTGCCTTCAATCAAATCTTTTTATTTCGTTCTTCTTCCTAAGTTTTTATTTTTTATTAAAAGCTTCCATTTTCCCACTCAAGCCATCGTCTAGGTTTTCGACTCAGGTGGCCAAAGTTTGGGTTTGTTTTTGTCAGTTTGGGGGTTCAACCGTGAATTTTCGCCTGCATTAACTGAAATGAAGATTCATAATTCACGGCCACGTTTTTCAAAACTTTTGGAGTAGGTTGCTTACTTGAACTGCTTCTGAAATTGACCTTTCGTTCCCAAAGATTTATCGTTCATCGAATTTCAAAGATGAATTCGGGCTGGAATTCAACATTTATTTTTATAAACGATTTTTTTTGGTTCTCAAAAGTTGGAATTCGATTACAGCCAATGTGTTCGAGGCGTTGTGAATGGTTTCACATTAAAACAACTTCTGGAATTAGCATTGAAATTTGAAAGAATTCAATTTGAAAATGAAACGGCTTGGAATTCTGTTCCCCCGGAGTAGGGATGCAACTATTGTCATTTCCATTAAAAAAATTGGGAATAGATTCCTTAGAAGAATATTTTTAGCTGTGAGAATTCTCCTTTTGAAAAATTCATAAGCCTAGAAATTTCAAATGAGAGATCGATTTGGAGAAGGTTTTATCGAATTTTGGCACTGAACTTGATTCACCTTGAAACAGCAAGGGATCACAATTTTTCAAAGGTTATAATCCAGTTTCATAAATAATTTGCAGTGTGTAACTCTCTTATTGGGGTTGCTTCGGTATTCATTCGCTTTCATTCGTGCATAGGTTGCATTTCTCGTTCAAAAAATCTGATAAATTTGAAAGATTAGGGATTGAATTGAAACTCTCAGTCCTGTTTGATTAAATTTATGATTCATATAAGGGGCTTTCGGAGTGACGTCGCCGCGAAATTCGCTGTCGCAGGGCTTGTACAAAAGATGGGGAGTGCTACATAGTACTGCGTAGTACTCCCCATCTTTTGAACAATCCCGGCGACAGCGAATTTTGCAGTAACGCCACTTCGAAAGCCTCTATAGAATTCGAATTCGTCACAATAACGAATTTTGCCGAATCTGAAAAGTTCTATACATTTTCTGATGAAAACCGTATCCGGAAATGTCTATCCAATCCGAGAAAATTGAGTCAGCCATGAATTGCTCAAGAGGAAACTCAATCTAAAGCCCCTTTCATAGTTTGCCGGCCGATGTCGGACGACTCGTTATTGAATATGCAGTATCTGTCTACCCTATCCTATCCATCTTATCTATCTCGACTTGTCAAACTTGATAACGAGTCGTCCGACGTCGGCCGGCAAACTATGAAAGGGGCTTAAGTGTAGTATAGGAACTGAACTAACCTATCTCGTTTGTGTGCATTTTTCTTTGGAAGGCCGAAGTTGAAAAGAAGAATACCCAAATGTTTCTTAGGGGAAGCATGAACGTTGCTCCAGTGAGTGTTCAGCAAGTCGAGGATGTGGATGGCATCCGCATTCAGGCTGAATTCAGTCGGTTCATAAAGGAGTGAGTTCTTCTTACGTTCTTTCCAGTGGAATTTTTGGTGCATTATCATTGCCTTTTCCAGATACACAAATGTCGACGGAAATTTGGTCTATCAACCACAACTTCGCGAATTAGCTGAACCCGAGCGAAACACGCTGTTCGTTGACATGCGTGATGTCCATTCCTACAGTGCTACCCTCTACGAGACTATTGAGCTGCAGTTCTACAAGTGAGTTCATTAGATGCTTGACTCGCTACTCGCAATTTTTATTTTTTAAAAAGAGCTCTGTGGGAATAATGCGCTGTAAGGAGTTTTAAAATGATTGGTCAGATCAGTCAGGGAACTCGAAGCTAACCATCACAGCAGCTGCCGGAGGTATCTGGCTCGTCCGTTCTCTCGTAACTCTTTCATCGTGATTTTCTCTCACAAACTCGCGTGTTGCGATCTCGATGAGCCTCCTATACAGCAGAGCAGGGGTCTCGCTCGGGACCTGTAAAAAAGGATTGGTTTGTTGTGTTCGGAAATGTTTGCCTCCTTCTTCGGAAATGTTTGCCTCCTTCTTCTTCTTCTGCAGCCTCAAAGTGGTTTTTGTCATAGGTTGAGGAACTGGGCGGCCTTCACAGGATTCGTCCAGAGGTCCATTGTTGTTAAGGAGGTAGGTCTCTTCGGGCACATGAACAAGTGCGCCGTGTCGTGTCCGGGAGCACCACAGTCCGGGCATGCGTCTGGTCGGCTGCTGTCGATCTCGTTGGCGTTAGACATTAGCAGAATAGAGTGACCACAGCGCAGCGAGGCGAGAGCACATCTGGCTCGCCGGCCGAGTTGAGACTCGGCCTCGCAACCCCGAGGCGGCACTGCTCCTAAAATAGGGTTCACAGCCGCCTTCTCCAAATATCCTCGAACAAACTGGGTGTGCTCCTCGCGCAGAAGACGAAGCCTTTCCATGTTGGAGTCGGCCCATCTCTGTACATCAACTTTACGAGGAGCATCTGCGAACGGCGTCCTAATCGACCTCTCTCTAATGGGCTTCATAATTCTCTTTGCCGGATGATTTGGCTGTCTCAGAACATTAATATACATCTGCTGTGCCTGGAGTTCACAATGCTCCTTAAGGGGTCGAATAGAGTCCCGCCGCTGAAAGGAGCGGCGGAGGAAGGAGCGGCGTGCCGCGCCGCACAAGATTTCTCATCGCCGCCGATCTCCAAATGCTATGAACGGGCTGCGGCAAACTGGAGCGGCGACGCGCTTTTGCGTACTACGTACAGGGCTATGCAACTGACGTTTAAGTTTCGAATTAAACAATTGTAATATTCAGATTGGCCATGTTGGAGCTGGATTTAATTTCACGGCGGCTTGGGTCGTGTTCAGTGGTTCAGATAAGAAAGCAATACATCAGAAACGATTGGCAAACACAGCTACGTACTTCAAAACTTTAGGAATCCCTGAAAACGGTGTCCGTGATCGACGTGCACCCCCTCCATTTTATTGCATTCATTTTTAGAGTCATATGGGCTGGCATTCATCAACGGCAAACCGTGGGCTACAGTTGGGTTTGCCGCGGAAATAGCGCACAATCCTCGGAGACAAACCCAAGCGTAGCCCATGGTTTGCGTTCATGAATCCCAGCCATGATTGTAACATTTCACCTTGTGTATTCACCAGACGTGGGACCCAAAGAAAAAGTTATTCGAATAATATTCGAACTATCGGAATATTCTATTCATTTGCGAACCTCAAATTCTATTTTTTTTTTATTTCGATTCTTTCGGGAATTGGGATATTTTTAGCTTCCTCAGGTATTCGGTTCGTTCAGGATATTGATTATTTGCTTTATAGAGTGCTCGATTCTTTCGGAATTCTGCATTGATCGGTTTTTCGGATATATTCTATTCATTCGGGGTTCCAAATTTTTTGGTTTTCAATTTCTTCGAATAACCGCTTTATTTGAGAAGCTGAAATATTCAACTTTCCGAATATCGCGCAATTTTTTGTCACGGCATTCGAATACTTTTTACTACTGAAAAAATGGGGAATATTCGTTAACTAATCAGAAATAATTCGCAAATTCTTTTTTTTAATTGGAATATACGGACCAATTTCTCAAAAATTCGAATCGAATAGAGGACAAGTTGTCAAAAATTTCCATGCATTAGAAAAAATTCGAGTCTCTATTCGATAGTTCAAATTTATTAATTTATTCAACATTTCCAAAAATTCGACAATGTCAAACCTAGTGTCTCATGTCCATGTCTTTTACTCACTATTACTACTTATCGAGGCAACCGTACCTTTTCGAAAGTTAGTAATTCATAGAGGATCTGCTTTCAGCTGAGAATAAGTTTCTCCAATGGAAATTTAGAAGGGCGTTATTCAAAAGATACGTGGGAATTTTCGTATTCGAAGTTTAGTAAAAAAAAGCACTTGAATTGGTGTCAAAATTCTCAAACCTCTTTAAAAATCAAGTTTCACCAGCTCAAAATCCTATGACTAGAAGTGACCTTGATGTAAGTACACAGGTAAACAGAAATTTACCTCACAAACATAAATATTTGGCCATTCAATCATGGAAAGCGGGCTCGACCGTCTGCTGTCGCCGCGCCACTTCGCCGCACCGCTCGGGGTTGCAAAGCGGCGCTGCCTGGCCATGCGGCAGCCGCCGGCGGCGGCCGCTGCCAGATTCGGCCCTGACCTAGTCTAATCGACCCCGCGTGATCGATACGGCTGCACACCATGCTGCCGCACCATTGCGCGGCGAGACTCTATTCGGCCCCTAACTGGCAATATGCAGGCCACCGCGTGAAGATGTTCTATAGGAGAGCTCCTTGCACAACCGGTAGCGATTCTAAGTGCAGCATTCTGTATACGCTGCAGCTTATTCCAGGAGCTGTCTGACGCCAGGTGCTACCACACTGGTGCCGCATATTCCAGAGCCGGCTGAAGTATTGCTCTGTAGGTTCTCAGTATAGTCTCCCGGCTGCTTCCCCATGATGTTCCTCCGAGAGCTCTCAGAATATTAAGCTTTGCCTTGGCGACTGTCTGTTTCTGTTCCGCGTTTTTGTGGAACTTCAGTGACGGATCGAGTATAAGACCAAGCAGCTTAGGGAATCTTACTGCTGGCAAACGATTACCATCCCATCTGACATCTGGGTGGGCACTGTGTTCCTTGGTGCTTGTTGTGAACACTGATACAGAAGACTTTGCAGCAGAGACTGTGAGCATCATATTATCAAGGAAAAGCTTCAACTCGACGAGATAGGCGCTGATCTTGTTAGCGGCTACTTGCAGGTCACGGTCCTGGCACATGATGGTGATGTCGTCGGCGTACAAAACAATCTTTATATCCTGTGGTGGCTCGGGAAGATCCTCAAGATACAGGCTGAATAGGGCAGGGGACAACACTCCGCCTTGCGGAACGCCAGCTGCGATTGGAATGCTATCGGATACGTGATTCCGGAATTGAACCTTAGCCCGGCGGCCTTTAGTAAACGCTGCAATCCATCGCTTCTGCCAGGATGGCAGCGAGGACTTCAGCAGTTTGTCGGACAGCAGTCCCAAGTTAACAGAGTCAAACGCTTTGGTCAGGTCGAGGGCGACGGCCACCGTTCTTAGGGGCTTTCTCATGTTGAATCCGTCGACCGCAAAGCTCACGATCTCCAATAGAGCAGTAGTAGTAGAGTGAAGTTTCCTGAACCCATGCTGATGCTGCTGTCGCTCATTTTGCTCAGCCAGGTCCCTCACGATCAACTTTTCAGCTAATTTGGCAACGGGAGATGAAAGGCTAATAGGTCGAAAGCCTTTTGCCGTACTATGGGACTTGCCTGGCTTTGGCAACGGTATCACATTAGCTGTCTTCCAAGCTTGGGGTAGAATGCAGGTCCGGAAAGAAGTGTTGATGATATCTGCAAGCATCGGTAGAAGTTCCATGGGAAGCTTCTTCCAGGATGGCTGGGGAGATACCGTCAGGTCCGATAGCCTTCGAATTCCGCATTTTCTTTGATAGCCTTCTCTACTTGCGTGAGAGTAAAGGCCTCAGAAGCGTTCATGAGCGGCACCCGGCTCAGTTCTCTAACCGTGACTCTGTTTTGCACGTCTCGCTTGGCACGTGTGATGAAGAAGTTCTTGCCGAGCGCATAAGCAGCCGCTTTCCCTGATTTGAAGACGTTCTCCTCGAACTCAATAGCGGAGCTCATCGAGGAGCGGACTTGCCGGAAATTTTCCTCAACACTTTCCACGTCGTAGTTCCGTCAGCCTTGAAATTCAGCTTTTCAGTGAACTTCTCCCAGCATTCCTTCTTGTTCTTATCCAGATCCTGCTTGATCTCATTATCCAGCACAGCTATGTCCGGGTCTAGATGGTCCGCGGCTCTCCTCTCATCTCTGGTTCTTATCTTCTGCAGTATTTCCCTGCTGACATTTGGAAAAAAGGTCTTGACACGACCCACAGGAATTGCTGATTTCATGGCCTTGCGGATGGCACTTTTTAAATGACGTTCTTTCTGATGGACATCACCATTCCGTGGGTAGTCGACCGCATGGCGGAGTGCAAAATCTCTGAACAAGGTCCAGTCTGCTAGGCCTAAATTAAGATAAGTACGATGACGAAAACCAGGGTAAGGAGCAAGAGAGTCAGAGAGATCAATATAGACAAAGACGGGAATGTGATCACTGGACAGAGTCGTGGATGTGGACCACGTGCAAGCATTAGAGAGATTGGATGACACAAGAGAGATATCTGGGCTAAAAGGTCGGCCGTTGGCAGGGAGACGAGTGGGCTGGTCATCATTGAGGATAACCAGGTCACACTCCTCAGCCCATTCTTCGACATCTTCCCTCTGGCGTCAGAATCAAGAGCGGAACAGAACGTGTGAGCATTGAAGTCACCCGCAAAGACAGCTGAAGGGGAGAGTGAGCAGTCGTACAACTGCTTAAGGAGGGGAATAGGATTATAAGAGGGGGACAAGATGATATAGGAGGAATATAGATGTTAAATAGAGATAAAGGGGTTTTGAGGGGAGGTGGTCAGGAATGTACTCGAGAGTACCGGCATCAAGGAGTATTAGAGATAATATGAGAGGGTAAGGCACAGTGGACAAAAGGAGACACTCAGCCCCCAAGAGCAGACCTTGGAATGTGATAGGCGGTGTAGCCCGGAATGTTAGGTTGGGGATAAGTGGTAGATGGAGAGAGCTTGGTTTCTTGAACCATGATAACATCCGGGTGATGAGAACGTGCGAATAGAGAGAGTTCAGATAACTTGTTGAGAAGGCCGTTGAGATTAATGTTAACAATGGAGAGGGAGCGGTTGGTGATTGAGGAATCAGAATTGCTGGGGGCAGAGCATAGAACACAACGAAAGGATGAGTCATGATGCCTCACAGAACTGAGGCCCGAACAGGAGAACTGCACCCACCTTTGGCATCCGAAGCACTGGACACTTGTTTTATGCCAGGTAACATCCTTGCTGCAGGTGGCACATGGATACTTCTGCTCTGGACCTGGATTCCTCTCGACGCCGGCCCTATGTAGTAAAATCCTCAGGAGAGCTGCGGCCGACCAGCACCTCTCCCATGACAAAAACCCTCTTCTCGGAGGGGTCGACGTCGGTTTGCACGGAGGCGATCTTCTTTCCTCCACACTGCCACGGCACGAACGTACGACATCTCGGCAGCAGTTTGCCTCCCGTCTTGTTGGAGAGGCGGACAACTCGTACATCGCGCGTACTTCACGGCACTGCCGATTAATACAAACTGGAATTCGATCCCCTTTTTGAAGCTATGAACGCTTGCACATCTAGGCATGAGCTAAACCCATCGTGAAGTTTTTACCAGGGCCCAAAACTCCTGGAGCAATGTGCTAACCTGGACAAGTTATTCCCCGCAGCCGCCCCAGGGTTAGCTGCGAGTACGTGGAAAGCAAAAGCGCTTGTTGGTTCTGCGTTAAGAAGCAGCAAAATCATATGAGTTGACAAAATTCAACAATATGTGGTGTCTGCAATAATGTGAACAGCTTTTCTATTTTTTTTTTCTGCGTGTAGGTCTTAAAATATGGGCGCTCCCTGAATGAAAAATGAATTTGCAGTTGTAATGTTGTTGGCATTTATCGACTTACAGTCGCCACAGGTCGCATTGTTACTTAGGGTTCCTTGTTGTGGTTTGGCGCAAACTCGGTGCGCGCATGTTATAGCATATGCGCACCGAATTTGCGCCAACGCGCAACAAGGAACGAATTGATCGGTACAAACCTCGCCGAAAGTAAATGATACAGAAGTGAACGAAAATTGGTCGCAGATGCATGGTCAAGCGGGGTCATTTTGCCTCGCAAGCAGGATTGAGCAGGCCGTTGCGCCAATTTTAAGCGGAGATACGACCCCCTGTTGACCAAAATTTGGAAATTTTTGGCGTTTTTCTTTGACAAATACGCATAGTATTTGTATTCAGCCTACCGAATAACTCCTGTTTAGAAATTTTGACTGAAATCTGACATTTTGCCCAAACTACCACAACCGATCGTAACGTAGAATTTCATGACGTCTTCAGACTCAGGTGTTCTCGCGCTGCAATTTCATTATCGGAGGGGGACCATTGCTACCCAATTCCAGCTTACTCTGTGGTTTGGAGACAACTCCTTTTTCTGTAAAAACAAAACGAGCCTGATCCCAAATGTTCATTTTTCCTCAAAGATTTTTATTTTTGCGATCCCCCGCTGCGCCGAGTCGCAACCCTTTTCGCAACGGTTGGAGAGAAGGGTTTATGGGAATTTTTGCTCAAAATCTAGTAGATTGGGGTTCTGAGTTAAACTCACGCTGTGACGGTCGTAGCGTGGGCGATGGGAGAGCCGCAGCGACGTTCAGGCTTGAAGGGAGGGGTCGTAGTTCCGATGGGTCACTTTCAGTGTTGTGCTTGGTCCTACATCAAGCTATGATCAGAGAAATTGGAATTGCAGAATTTGGCAGTATAAATTTCTAGTGTGGCGTAGTGGGAGGAGGTGTTGCTTTTGCTGAACACGGTCGGGTCCGATCCTTGTCCAATGCCAACCAAGTCTTCTATCTCTCCTTGATCGGTATGCAGGGTCCTGCACGAAGTGTGGAGAAGAAAAATTCTATTAAGACCCCCCTCCACTCAGGAGCGTGATTTGACCATGTTTCTGGCGAATTTCTCCGACCCCTCAGGAACGTGATTTGGTCAGATTTTCGGCGACTTTCTGGACTCCCAGGAGCCTGACTTGGTCGGTTTTTTTTGTAAAATTAAAAAAAAGAAATATGCTCCGAAAATTGGAAGGAATAATCCGATTCTTCGTAAAAGAAATTACCCCAAACAGTATACCCCATTCCGCACGGGCCAGCTAAGACTCCCTCCACAGCTCAGACCCCTCCCCCCTGTTTAGCTCCATGCCCCGCGCCAAGCTCTGTCGGTATATTGGAGTCTCAGACTAATCTGGGAAGATAAAAGCACGTTTAAGCCCTCGAAAGTTATTGAATAAGCCCGAAATGCATTCAAGTCTACGATTGCGAAGTCGAATGTGCGATCAGGGATGGAAGACGCCGAGCCTTCATCTTTTTAATCTAATTTTTTAGCTATGACAAAATTAACATCTAGAATATTAGTTTGAAAAATGTTGATCTTCATTCGTTCTCATTTACTAATAATCAAGTCTCGATCCTATTTCTTCCTCTTTTTAGGTGTAAGTTTTCAAAAGGGCCTGTATCTGTGGGTGCACGGTCAAGCGGGGTTGCGAAATTTCGCAACGTGTGTGGGGTAGGGTCGGCCCGAAAATAAATGTCACGAGGGGGATCGCAAAAATTTCGGTTTAAAGATGAAAATTTGGCGAGAATATCCCAATATTTCTCGATATTTTTAGTGACCGAAGGGAATGATCGTAGCATTGATCAGGTTTTAGGCGCTCAAACCCAAGTACTGAACGAATTACCAGCGTCTGACAGTTTTCGTAATCAAATATAAGGTGCCCAGAAATCGCGCCGCGAAGGATCGCAAAATTTGGATTTTGGAAGAAGTTTTCGATGGTGGAGGGGGCTCGCTCCAAATTGGAAAAATTACGCAACGCCCCGCTAGACCCTGTGTGGGTGACATATTTCCCTTGATTTTAGGTTGTACCCGTACATGTGTGAAGCGCTGCAGTTGGCTGCCATCGACTGCTGTACGGAGGATAGTGATCGGCAGCGCATGCTTCGTAAGGAAGTCTATGTCTCGTTCAAGGGTCTTGAAAACCGAGTGAATGTAGGTTTTTGCCTCGATCATGAGTATGCTGGAGGCGCTTTTTTATGTAGAAAATGACCATAACTTACTCAGGTTCGAGAGCTGACAGCTGAGAAAATTGGTGCCATGGTGTGCATTAACGGTCAGATTGTTCGTACTCATCCGGTCCATCCAGAATTGAGTCGTGCCACTTTTGTCTGCGAGGATTGTGGAGTCACAACGAGAAATGTTCTGCAGCAGTTTAGATACACACAGGTGATCTGGTTTTACATTTTAGCGTTTCAGATCTTATCAAGTTCCTCTGAGTGATATTTCTTTTAGCCATCACGGTGCACTAATCCGCAATGCATGAACCGCACTCGGTTCAGCCTGGATGTGGATGACTCGTCGTTTGTGGATTTCCAGAAGATAAGAATTCAGGTTTGCACGCCGAGGTGTATAAGGGTTTGTGAGGAAGTAGTCTGAAGTTGTTGTAGGAAACCCAAGCGGAGCTCCCACGTGGTTCTGTGCCTCGAACCTTCGACGTGATTGTCAGGGGTGAATTGGTGGAAACAGTGCAGCCCGGAGATCGATGCATGCTTACTGGCACACTGATTGTCATTCCCGATATTGCTCAGCTGAGCACTCCTGGTAAAGAAGTTTGCACAAGTACTTGCCCGGTGTTAAGCCTAATCATGTACGTGTTCAGGCCTCAAAGCGGAAGCTGGAGCTGGAAATCGTGGCCGTGCTTCAGAGAAGGATACGGGTCTGACGGGATTAAAATCGCTTGGAGTGCGCGACCTGAACTACAAGCTCGCATTCCTTTGTTGTCACATAGAATCGAGCAACACAAAGGTGAGCCTCAAGGGAAGTGTTTACTTAGGCAGTATACATTCGATCCAAACCATTCATTTTCGAGGAGGCCATGATCATACTCCTCGCGACGAGATACGCGGCGCAGCGTTGATCATCCGTCTTGACATGCGTGTTATGCATGGTTTAAGTCGCGCTTGGCGGGAAGTATGAACCCGGCAACATTCTTGCGAATGGTTTGAAAATTTGACGGATTGGTCCATCGAGGCGTTGTGAACAACATCGGCGGAGCTACAACTACTTATTAGTGAATGAAAATTTCGAAAAAATAAATTTTAACAAACCCTTTTCACAGGTGGAAAATTACATTTATTTTAGTAAAAAAAAACGAATCCTTCCTCTAAGATTTAATTTTTTTTATCTTAGGCAGAATTTCTTCGACTACCCCTCCCCCCACACCTTACATTTCTCATGGACCCTGTTTGACGATTATATACAGACATATGAAAAAAATTTTTTTCGTCAAAAAACATAAGAATTCGGCAAATTTATATATTGCAAGTTCGCTAGTCACAGATTTTTCACTGCCCGTATTGGTAATCCAGATTTCCGTTCGCATTTTGAGACCTATGTCCAGGGCAATTCGCGGCGGAGCTTTGATCCCTTGACCGACATTTTGTAATACTATTTCGCGGTCGCCCCTCCGATTTGAGAAAAAAGTTCGAAGACATAATTGCTTTTTTGTGAAACCAAAAGCTCAATAGAAGTGCTCCGGAGCTTCTAAGTAAGAAATGTAGTTCTATTCATATCTCGAATTTCTTAAAAACAACTTTGACGAATCTTGAAACAAAAAGTGCATATTCCTTACAAGCCTTTCATTATTTCTAACCTCACTTTAGCTTACCTCACTTTAGTGGTTTGAAGAAAATTTCTTTGTTTTTTCTTCAAAAATTTACAACCCCTTATTTTTTTGAACAAAATTAATTTCGAAATTTTTACGGTTCCCCGTTGCGCCAAGTCGCAACCATGCTCAACTCTGCCTATGTCGGATATCGTATGGTCAAAAACATTGGGAATCGAACTCCTGCTAACTATACCTGTTATTCGAAGGTGATTCTCCGCATAATGGATCGACTCGGATAATGCCTTTTAAAATTTTTCGCATGATGGTTTGATTCGGATACACGGTACTGCACGTGGCGTGGAGAAGGCCGATTGTACTCAGACCCCCTCCCCCTTGCAGAGCGTGATTGGGTCAAATTCTTGGCGACTTTCCCCACAGGAGTATGACTTGGTCTATTTTTTTCTGTAAAATTCAAGGAAGAGGAACATTTCCTGTAAATTGGAAGGTGTATTTGAGTTCTTTGTCACAAATTGATCCTAAATGGTGTACACCGCCATCCAGAAAGATCCGCCTGGCCTTCCGGCGGAGTTCAGACCCCCCCCCCTATGGGGCTCCACATCCCGCGCCGAACCCTGTTCGGATAGTGTAGATCTTCAAACGCCAGGATAATGATTTGAATCGGATATGTTCCTTCAATTTTTCCGGCATTTGGATTATCCCCACCTCGGATATCCGGAAATGATTCCGGCAATAAGTATACCGCCCGTTCTGATCGGGCAGAAATTCGGCTTCTGTTGAGTTTCGCATTGCTATAAGAAAGCTGCTGATGGGTTGTCCTTCAACGTGCAGCAAATTCGACTATAAACATCTTATAAGGGTTTATTCATTTTTCTCTTTGATTCTAATACCGAAAGCCTCATGAGCGCCGAAAATCATGTTGAATTACTTGTAGAACATTTGGCCTTTCAGGTATCAGTCACTAAGTTCTTTGTCATGGAATTGCGCCCCAACAAGGTTGTTGTCACCAAAAAGTGGCTTCTGGGTTTGAAAACGTGGATTCCTAGGACGGCATTGGAGCATGGGTTTCAAAATGTCAAACGGCAGTTGGTACCAACTTTGGTTTTTTTCTATCTTTTTGATGCAGCACGGAAAGCGTAATTCCAAACTCACCTTTTTCAATGTGTTGAATTTTTCACGTACAAATGAAGATTTTATACACCTTTTCGATATTTTCGTCGGCTAGAAAGGCCTGAATCTACAAAAACAAGCAATTTTGTTGTATATCGTTTTCTGTGTGTTCGACGTTTTCAGGGGTATGACAACAAATTTGTGGTTATTCAAGTTTAGAGACATTTTTTTTGAATCCTGTTCTCAAAATTATTAGCCATTCTTTTTTTCGAGACCACTTAAAAATAGTATTTTGAAATTTGCATGTGGTTTCAGTTTGGCGGCAAAGATTTTTTGCATGAGGATGTTGATAGCCTGACATTGTGGAAGTCGATGTCGCAGCAAGAGCAGGCAGTCCTGAAAACGATGAGTGAGGACAAGCGCATTGCCGAGAACTTGATCGACAGTCTGTTCCCCAATATTTATGGAAACGAAGAGGTGCTTCCATGTTATTCTTATTCCATCAATATGCAGTTTTATTAAGTTTGAATTTTTCAGATCAAACTTGGCGTTCTACTGATGTTGTTTGGAGGAGTAGGAAAGAAGAGTAGTAGTGAAGGAACTAAACTTCGTGGAGATATCAACGTATGCCTTGTGGGAGATCCGTCGACGGCGAAAAGTCAGGTTTTGAAGTGAGTTTCTCTTTTTTCGGAGACGTCATGCAAATTTCGTGGAGCGAGTTATTGATAATGGACTTCTCCCATTTTCGGAAAGCTATAGCTTCCCAAAGCCTACGAACTAGAGTTTTATAAACGTTGAAATCAGCCGATAGCGGACTTCATCGTGTAGTGTGTAATCGCGGACTGGACGAGGATACAGTCCGCGAAAATGTGGTTTTCACAAATTTCAAGCGATTTTGACTGGTCTTATCAAGTACTTTAAAGGACTGTTGAGGAGTTCTGTCCTCGTGCCATTTATACGTCCGGAAAGGCCTCATCTGCTGCCGGTTTGACAGCTGCTGTTGTTAAGGCAAGTATTGACTCTGCCGTTTTACTTTTGTGGTCAATATTCAAATGTTCACTTGTGTAGGATGAGGAATCGTTTGAGTTTGTTATCGAAGCTGGTGCTCTGATGTTGGCCGACAATGGTGTTTGCTGTATTGATGAGTTTGACAAAATGGACCCGAAGGACCAGGTCGCTATCCACGAAGCGATGGAGCAGCAAACTATCAGTATTACTAAGGTGGGGGTATTTTTTCATACTTTTGAAGTAGGATTTTTAACTTGTTCTTAGTTTTATAGGCTGGTGTAAAAGCGACGTTGAATGCGCGTGCATCGATTTTGGCAGCTGCGAATCCAGTTGGAGGAAGGTATGACCGGTCACGTCCGCTGAAGCATAATGTGCAACTTTCGGCGCCTATTATGAGCAGATTCGATTTGTTCTTCGTACTTGTCGATGAGTGTAATGAGGTTATTGGTCTATCGATTTCAGCTGAAATTAATTGAGTTAAGCGGTGTACGTAAATTTTGCATTTGCAGGTTGTGGACTACGCTATAGCGCGCCGTATCCTGGATAACCATCGCGCTATCTCTAGCCATCGGGCTCGGGAGACCAAGTATTCGATTGATGATATACAAAAGTATATTACGTTCGCCAAGTGTTTCAAACCTCAGGTAGTTGATCCTTTTTAAATGCAGTAGTATTCACGATAAAAACGGTTTTCAAATTTTCGCGAGAAATCGTATGTGCCGGATTCCATCGCAACAACAATGTCGGAAGAATAGCTAAAAGCAATCCCCCATACTGGGCTAAAGCTTGTATGCGCTATTCCCTACCTGCCCACTTGTTGACCGCTGAGGAAGTGGGCGGGGCGGGCATAGCACAATCAAGCCTACAGAGCAATACTTCAGCCGGCTCTGGAATATGCGGCACCAGTGTGGCAGCACCTGGCGTCTGACAGCTCCTGGAATAAGCTGCAGCGTGTACAGAATGCTGCGCTTAGAATTGCTACCGGTTGTGCAAGGAGCTCCCCAATAGAACATCTACACGCGGAGGCCTGCATATTGCCGGTCAAGGAGCATTGTGAACTCCAGGCACAGCAGATGTATATTAATGTTCTGAGACAGCCGAATCATCCGTCAAAGAGAATCATGAAGCCCATAAGAGAGAGGTCGATTAGGACGCCGTTCGCCGATGCTCCTCGTAAAGTTGATGTACAGAGATGGGCCGACTCCAACATGGAAAGGCTTCGTCTTCTGCGTGAGGAGCGTACCCAGTTTGTTTGAGGATATCTAACGAAGGCGGCTGTGAACCCTATCTTGGGAACAGTGCCGCCTCGGGTTTGCGAATCCGAGTCTCAACTCTGCAGACGAGCCAGATGTGCTCTTGCCTCGCTGCGCTGTGGTCACTCTATTCTGCTCATGTCTTACGTCAACAAGATCGACAGCAGCCGACCAGACGCATGCCCGGACTGTGGTGCTCCCTGACACGACACAGCGCACTTGTTCATGTGCCCGAAGAGACCTACCTCCTTAACCACAATGGACCTTTGGACGAATCCTGTGAAGGTCGCCCAGTTCCTCAACCTATGACAAAAACCACTTTGAGGCTGCAGAAGAAGAAGAAGCACAATCAAATTTGAAGGTGTAAATGTCTATCTATGGCTCGTTTTTAGCCATTCTTTCGTCATTATTGTTTCAATGGATCTCGGCACATTCGATTTCCGGTGGAAACTCGAAGACCGTTTTTATCTTGAACACTGCCTCTACTGGTTTTTCAGCTGTTAAGAAATATCTGCACCAAATGTGCGTCAGCGAGTCTTCCCTTGTCCGTATTATCTTTCATTCAAGTGTGGTGCCTTGTTAAGTGGCTCCACTTTTCCTTCTCTATAGTGGCGTTCCCTGCTTCTCAAAGAAAATCCTAGCGGCCTCGAATATCAGATCAAAATGTAGAGGAGGTTCTGCTCCTAGAATCTTTCTCGTTCTTTTCTTCCCACCCACCAGGTCTGTTTGGGTTCATAGAACGTTTAAACTCTGCGAGGGCCAGATTATAGTACTAAAACGGTTCCTCGAAATTTATTCCTTCAAATCTCGAGGGTTTTGCGTTCCCGAAAAATTTCGAAGATTGACCTTTGCGGGTGGTGGCCATCGTGTATCAACACCCCCGACGAGGCGGGAGAAACGGGGCAGGAGCGAGGTTCCTGATTGGACGCAACACGGGCTAGCCCCGCGTTGCGTCCATTCAGGAACCTTGCTCCTCCCCCGTTTCTCCCTCCTCCACAGGGGTAGGAATACCCGATGGCCACCACCCACCTTTGCTTTCATTTCTTGATTATCCACCGACTTTGGGGTTACCAACATCACAGTTGAGCTCAACGGATAGTGTCTTATCTTATTAACCGTTCCCTTACGATCTTATGGTCTTAACCCATCTTATGATATCTAGTCTGTTATCGACCAGCTTTTCCGAAAACCAAAAAAAAATTAGAAAAGAGTAGAATTTGTCAAAACGGATATCATTAGATGAGATACTCTTTGTAATGCTCACCTAGGAAATTGGGTGCCCTAATGTCGGTGGATAATGAAATTATGATGAACGTCATTTTTGGGCATTTACTCAAATGTTCTAGAAAGGAAAGAGCGAGGGCCACTCGAAGTTTCTTTTTTGGGGTTCCAAAAATCCTTTACATTTTGATGCAAATTTCGAAGCAGGCTGTTCTTATAGATCAGCAAGGAGGCAGCCGAGGCATTGGTAAGCTCATATAAACGTCTGCGTATGAACGACAGCAACAATGCTGCGACATCTTCGTGGAGGATCACTGTGCGCCAGCTGGAGTCTCTTATTCGTCTCTCGGAAGCTTTGGCTCGTCTCCACTGTGCTGCGCAGGTCAGTCAGTTCCTAAGTTCTTTCAGGTTTGCTTGGCCAATTGGTCGCACATGATTCCGTGCATACACCACTTCGTCTACGAAAAACATAGCGCGATCTAATATGTAAGTAAGGATGGTATTGCAGGTTAATGTAGACCATGTGAATCAAGCTTCGAAACTGCTCAACAAGTCGATAATAAGGTATGAAGAGTTTGTATTTTTGTGTCTGTCCTCACTTTCCAGTTTCTCTTATCCTGATCAGTTGCGTAGCCAGCTGCGATTGTGCTGCCTAATATTTCCGCCTTCCATTCCAGTGAGCTATTCCGTGCTCCCTTTCCTCTCTAATTTCCTCTCAGTTTTCACTCTTATTCCTCTATCCTGCCCTCCCCCTTTGTCGTCTCGAGGCACAAATGGATACTATCTCTTCTGCGAACTTCAAATTTTTTGAATTATAGTCTAGGCCGCTCATTCTGAGCCGGTCAAAGTGAGGCTTATCGGACTTATCATGTCAAAATCTCCTTATCACTGTTATATTTTGCCATCTCCGACCGCTCCGCTGCTCATCCTAGCAACCTAAGCTATAGGTATAACCGCTCAAATGAGATTCTGAAATCATTATCTGAAGTTTTTATTGAAAACTGTCGGAATTAGTGTCGCATTGAACTTGAAAAATAGCCAAATGTAAGAAGCTAATGTTTATGTAGCAGCTGCCCTGTTTTTCCAGTTTCTGATAGTTGTATACAAAGTGTTCAGAGTAGAGCAACCTGACATCGCTCTGGAAGACGATTTTGATGCAGAACCAGTGATGGAGGAGGACGAAGACAAGGAAAATGAATCTGAAACTATGGATACCGATGGGCCGGATGGAAAGCGGACAAAGGTACTACATAATTCTCAAGATTCTGACATTTTGAGAACCCTCGAAATTTTGCTTGACATTGATACGTCCCCCCACCAAAAATCCAATTTTCGGGGTTTTTAGGCCCCCTCCCGTTGTCCGCCTAGACATTAACTGCTTGACCGTGCTATTCAAGGGACGTCTCAATTGACATCTTCTGTTCTAATCGAGACTATCTATGCAGAGCACACAAAAAAAAACAGTCACTTCTCCTCAGTGTCTCTACGTGTTGAACTGCTGCGAGCAGCAGAGACACAGAGGGCAAGTTCCTGCGTCTTCGGGTCCTCCATCAATGTACTCGATTGGAGCAGAGTATGCTTAACGCTGAAGAGACCGCGTGTCCACACTGCGCACCCACTGCTGTTTTTCCTCTGGGATTGCGTGTCCACACTGCTCATCTATGGCATGAACTCGTTTTTTTTTCGTCGTTTCTTCAGAAAAAATAAGATTCCTTCTCATTGTAGCTTGAAGACCCGTATTAAAAAGAACTTATATTACTAGTGGGCAGACATGAGGCACCTTGAAATTACTTTATTAGGGTTCTTTCATAACGAAAATTCTAGTTTTAATACCTAACGAATTGATGAGCTGTGGAGCGCGCGGTCAGTTGCGAGGATTTTCCGTGGCTTAAGTGTTAACGTGCTTTAGATGCAAATCGACCGAGTAGAAAAGAACTAAATGGGAGGGAATTTTGGCGAGCTAGGACAGCGGGCAGAAAAATTTCCGTTTTCGAGATTCTGTTCCCGTTTTGCACGGTGAAGTTACTTTCATCCCCCCTGTTCTGTGTGTCAAACCGTCATATTGAGCGGGCTTAAAGGCAGTGTTCACTATGAATATCATAATCGAGTTAGACTCAAAAATGGGGTTGTTCGGTCGTGAGCTATCGGATCGTGAAGGAACAGCGAAGAAAAGCGCTCAAAATGAGCTAAACTAGTGGTTTCTAATGTTCAGCGCGTGGGCGAGCTTACGGGCTCTGCTAGTTTCCGCAAGCGCGTTCTAATAGTGAAATGTGCGCGAATCGATCAGGCTGAAAGTGGCAGAGTTTATTGGCGATTCGCCATCGGAAACATCCGTGGCGCCACAAGCTCGTTAGAGCGGGGGGGGCGGGCTAAGCAGGCGTGCTGGGCTAAGGAACTCTTCACTTCGCCGTCGTTTTTATCGATTTCTGGCCCGCTTTCGATGGTTTCTTCGACCCTGTCCCCTCCAGCATATGCCAGCGTAGTGTTTCGCATTGAAAACTCAGGAAATTCATCGTGAACACTGCCTTTAAAGGGCTAACCGAAAAAAAGAACCCTATTTTTGGCCTGTTTTACACTGAAAGGCAAAACTCTGAGCATCCATCGGGCATTTGTTATACCTTAGTGGTAAATTTGCAGACCAGGATCATACAGTTTCTTCCAATAGCTCTCAAGTTCCATTTTCAGATTGATCAGTCCAAGCTGAAGATAACATTCGAAAAGTACAAGCATCTTGCCGATATGCTTGTGCTGCATATGCGATCTGATGAGGAAGCCGTCGCCGAGGAGGATTATGAAGGAGTTCGACAAGATTCTCTTATCGATTGGTGCGTTGGGTGTTCAGTGGAGTATATTTACTATTATTCTATGGGGATTGGCACTGAGCACTGATCGTATGTCGGTTAGCTGCCAGTGTATTTTTGGTTTTCAACCGTCCCCTATAATGAACAAGGTGCTACCGCACAGGTGCTTGATCGCGAAGTTTTCAAGGTCCAGCGTTTACGGGGCACACATGAATTTTCGTGTTTTCTCAGACTGCTTTTCTTTTTTCTGTTTCTTATCAAGTATGCTTCAGGTACTTGGAAATGATCGAAGGCGATATGGAAACCGAGGAAGATCTTCTTATCCAGCGCACCATTTGCCAGCGAGTCATTCGTCGACTAGTTACCGATGACCATGTTTTGATTGAAATGGATTCCGATGAGAAAAACCCTCTTCTTTGCGTACATCCTAATTATGTAGTCACGGATCAGTAAATTCTTTTTTATTAACTCACTTTTCAGCTCCGGTTGTTTTTTTTTCTCGTAATGCCTCGGTTTTGTATGTATCCCCACTCATACTTTGTAGAAGCGGATTTGAGTTCTTCATATTACCGTTGAATCGGCTGTTGATCTCTTTGGGTGGATTATCTTTCCTTTTTTGTGATTTAGCGTAACCTTTATCGTACTTTGACATTTTCCCTTTCGATATATAGTAACAAGATGACCGTTTGTAGAAGAATTTAATAAATGCGAAGGATTCGTATTTTGGCTTCCAGGAGTCACTTTCAGTAAAGCGAGGACATGGCGAGGGTGCAAAACTAGTTCGGGGGGGGGCATTCGAGAAAATGGAGCGACTCATCCATTAAAATGAAAATTTCTGCTGGTATCAGATGCCTGGTAGCGTTATTAGTCCTTGCTTCATAGAAACTTCATGAAAATACCTCGATTCCTGGAAGCGATATCACTCATTCTTCACTTGGATCCTGAGTGGTTCTCCCTCCCCCCACCCGCCCCCCCCACACCTAGTTTTGCAGCATGGCGAGTTTTGAGCTCAGGAAAAGGATCACTGTTTGCATTTCGGACGTTATTATTACCAGCCTTCCGGCTGACTGATGGAGTGGAGGAGCCCACAGTTTTCGTTTCCAAGTTGAAACATACTCCTACCGTGTCTATTATACTATCGGATAGCATATCCGATGGGCTCGCTTTCGAAAAAAAAATATCCGATCGGGTAATCATCCGAGATCCGATCAGATGTCCAAATAGCGATTTCGCATTGATCAGGAAAAGCTGAGATCCTAGGATAATCTAAAAAAAACTGCCAGAAAGTCAAGTTCAAAATTCACAGATTTCATCGGAAATGCTTGGTTTGAACACAATTTGAAAACCTGAATCCGTGTTATGCATACCGTAAGCGTCTCAACTCTGTTTGTTGAAAGAGGACCAAAATCTAGGGTTGGAGAAAAGTTTGTCGTAATTGAAAATCACTGTGGGTACGAGGACCGATACAACCACAGCTGCTTTGCCGCCGTGAATTCGCTTGCTATCTCCACGAAATGAGAAAGGAAAAAGGAACAGTGTTGGAGGAGTGCTATTTGCTAGAATACATAGAGTCGAACCCTCTATACGTTGGAAAAAGGCCAACCTCGCCAAGGGTCGCGATAAAAACGTTATCCTCGCCACAACGAAGAAGCATTGCTACCGGTGAGCAATGGGAACAATCCTCTCAGCGTCCCGATTCAATGTCCACAAAGTGACTTGAGGTCACCTTCTAGGACGGACGTCAAATTGCCAGCTGCTCTCTTAACGAGAGTGGGCGCCGTAGCCGCCGTAAAGCAATGTCCTACCGGATTCATTCCTACTATGTAGAAAGATCAATGTAGGAAATGAACTCAACAACAAGGGCACTAGAAGAGGAGTTGCTCGACCAGACTTATTGGCAGCACAAAAGGAGAAGCTGCTGCAGCAGCACGTCCTTCTATTAGCATATGCTGCAAGCCTCGCTGTTCCCGGGTTTGCTGGCTGGTCCAGAGCGGGTGCGTGGGAGAAAAGAGAGATCAGAAGTTATTGAAGGACATCGTTAAGCCAGCTACTAATCATTTTTTGAACCATAATATAATTGATAGTTCTCTTCCCTTTCTGGTTCCGGCGTTTTTTCTTCCATTTCCAAAAATCATGAAAAAGATTTCCGCAGAGCCCTGATTGTAACAGATGTGTACCGAGTTTGGGTCACCGCAAAATATAGAACTCGAATTATTAGTGCAATCTGTATGTATTCGCGTATGATTCGAAAAAAGATTAGAAAATTCGAACATTTTTTTCGAATGTTCACACAAATTTTGGAATGCATTGATTTTCTTTCTGGCGAACCAATACCATGAATTAATTAAAGGTAACTACCTGCAGTTCATTCTCTTTGCCGCTTAAAGAGCAGTACTTCCTCTATGACGGCTAAGGATGGGGATGCCTGAGAGGGATCGATGCGTGGATCTTGTTTGCTGGCAGCTGGTCCAGGGCACAGAGATTTGGTAGTTGATCCATTCTTATGGGGTCATTTTCCAGGGCCAACCCTGAGTGGTAGACCAGTCTGTGCCCTAATTGTTGAGATGCTCTATGTACCGGCTGGTCATGTGATGATCATGTCATCAGCGTGGGACAATAGAGAGGTGTGTGCCTATGAGCCCGCCACACTTAGCTCACGATGCCTCTCAATTCCAGAGCTGCGTCGCGGCTACTCCCTATGCTGCCCAATGCGTCACAATAGTTCCCCTCGTAGATTGCAGTGCAGTATCTGTGCAGGGATGTTCTCACGCTTCTATCCGAATAGAAACTGTTTCACCTCTATTTTGAAGGGAAAATTATTTCCGTCGATCGCGTGCGTGTGCTCGCATATGCTGTGTCTTCTTCTTTTCTACCCTCGTTCACCTTCTCCCCTCTCGCTCCGCACAAGCGGATATTGCTTGTATTGTGCCTTCAATTCCGCAGTGATCTTCTTATCTTTTCAGTATTTCTGACGCAGATGGCTTTGAATAGAATTATTCAGCAGCGGAACATTGTTTGCCGGCAATGGTCTGGGAGGTGCCCAATGATCTATCACGACCTTGATCTCCGCTAGTGCCTTCCTAGAGATAGCCAGTCTTATCAATCGTCTCCACTCATCCAAGTTCTCTCTTTCTAAACTCGAGAATCATTTACGATTTCTTTGTTTGCTGCTAGAATTGAAGCTTTAGAAACCTTGCTCATTGAGGCCTTCGTGTGCCAACCTCTAGAACGGCATCCTGAATTCACCGTCTAAATCATTTCATTCAGCCCGTGTCAGACAGCTCAAAATCATTACAACCTGCGTCTTCAACCATCGTTAGCTGGCGTTTGTTTCTGTCCAATGGACCGCAACCCCACCCAATCGATATCTATGTAAAGCATGCACAACGAGTACAAAAAACTTCTTCCGTTAGACCATCGTGGGTCGCCATCAGGCCGGGATCATATCTTTGCCATCAATATTGACCGAAAATCGATATGCGTGGTATGCACTGTCGCTGGTCGCCATAAGTATGGTCCAGGCCTTAGTCCTTCCCAAACACAGTCGACATGGATCCCAGTGATTCTTGCGTTCCCTATTGAAGGTTTGCGCAAACTCGGTGCCATATGCTATAGCATAGGTGCACCGAGTTTGCGCCAACCTTTAATGGGGAACGCAAAGTATCACTAGGATCAATCCCGACTACATGTAGTTCCGCGTTATAAATTTTTCTGGCATACGTGACGTTAGAAACCTAACATTGTCAGGATGATTTGCCCTTTATATCCTCTGTTTCGGAGTAAAATTTGTTCCATTCATCGCGTCCGTCTGCGTGTGTATGCTGCGTCTCCTTCTTCCTCACACTTTCTCGCTGTCCCTCTTCTCGCGTTACAACACAAGTGCACCGAGTAACACACAATCAGGAACGCAAAGTATCAGTGTGAACCGTGCCGAATATATGCGTTTGGTAACATGGTTAAGACAACGCATACGGGCCCGTACAGCTCCTACCTTGACTCCGACGTCATTGGAAGCCCAGAAAAAAGATCCTGCTAAAGCAATCCTGAGGGGCTATACACATTGTAAAACCACGAAATTCCCATGATTTCTATGCGTGCTGGTGCGGAGCGCGGAGGTTAGAGACAGCGAGAGAGGGTTTGACAGACAGAGGGAGCAGCACCGCGCGCCGCTCGCGCCATGAGTCATGAGAATTGCGATTTTTCTACGCAAGTCATGCTCGTGCGGAGGCTATGGGTACTCTAGCGACGAAGCCATGGCGGAGCGGAATAAAAAGTGAACTCAAATGTGCCGTGTAAGCAAATTCCAGCACGCTTTCGGATGTCGCGCCGACGAAAGTCGATCGCCCACAATCCTGATCATAAGCATTGCTCCCAATTTTATTGTGGACATTGTAGGCACTTTTACGCCCTTAGTTTTGTCATCGTACCAACACAAAACCGTTAACGATTTTTCGATGCTTCTGTATAGCTTGGCCTCTCTAGTGAAGGAAAATGTCGCAAGGGCCCATGAAAGATCTTCATTTGTATATAAAGGAAAGATAGTCTGAACACACTATAAAATTGAATTTCAATTTCGCGCTAAAGTTGTTTCTAACGTTGTTCTGCATTTGGAGAACTCGTAACTCTCATCTCGAAGTTTCTCTGCATGTGAAGTTTGTGCCGTAACTGTTTTTCATGTTGTTCGACGGTGGCATTAACAATCTATGAAAAAGTGATAGATGACTGGTGAGAACTGGTGGCGGATCCATCATTTTTAACCCCACCTCATTCTTGATTTTCGAGGGATGGATGGATTCTAACTGCGTCTGCGTTCTTCAGTTCATTACCGGTCCATCTCCTAATCTTGGCCTTCTCTCGTGCAGTGACAGCGATTCAAGCGAAGAACAGGCCTGAGACAACTCGTCTACCAACTTTTCGCCCTCAAAATACGGGCATCTTCAAGGAACCATAACTTTGTTCGTAGGGGTATTCAGTGAAAACAGAGATACCATTGTGATCAGCGTGTGATCCACATCAAGATAAGCATGAAATCTGAAGAATAATTCTGAACGCGTTCTATGCCTTTCAAGGCAGTGTTCACGATGTAAATCATTTTCTAATTTTCGAAGTTTTTGAGTAGGTAAGCCCACTAAGTAGAGGTTAATGACTTACTTTTGACTTAATCGGTTGGCTTTCGCCTGACGCGGTCATTCCGCATCTTCACCGAGGTGTGCCGTCCTAGTAGTCAGCCGTGTCCATTTTTCACGGTCTTCAGCCACAATTTGAACACATTCCATCCAGCTGTCACTATTCCATTTCCTGCGAAACGAAACAACGCGCCTGAACTGTCTTTCGATGCCGAGTGACTTTAAATCCTCTTTAACCACATCCGTCCAGAACTTTCGCCTACGCCCAGATGGCCGTTTCCAGACAGGATTTGGAAGCATTTTTAAAGCGTGTTGTACGAGACGATCCGGCGTTCTTCTTAGTATATGCCCGAGCAGTCGAAGTCGACTTTCCATTGCTGCTTGAGATGGCGTTAGGAGATGCTGGCACCTCCCTCGTGTCAAGCGTTGATGTACTGCGTCGATTTCCTTGTAAAGGTCTTCGTTATGGCATACACGCGGCCAGAAATATCCAAGCAAACGCCTAAAAAGCTTCCTCTCCCTGCAATCCAACCTTTCCATCTGCGTTTTCGGTGCTGCCCACGTCTCCGATCCGTACATCATGATAGGGCGAATAGCGGATAGGTAGAGGCGCGACTTGACTTCCTTCGCGATGGTGGTAGACCACAAACACTTGGTTAGAGAATTGAATGCAGACGTAGCTTTCGCACATCGTTGTCGAATATCCGCTGCATAACTACCATCGTTCTTCAGCAAACAGCCCAAATAACAGAAATCGTCCACCAGTTCGATACGTTGTCCGTCCACACAAACTCCAGTTGAAGGCCTCTGAGAGACCCACATCTGCTTGCATTTGTCGGGACGAAGACGAAGTCCATAGGCTGCGGCATACTTCGAAACGAGGTTCACAATCCTTTGCAGTTTTGCGTTGTTTTCAGCGAATAACACACAATGTCGTCGGCGTAATCCAGGTCGACAAAAAGAGCGTCCTGATGGTGTTGGTATCATGTCCGCAGGAAACTTCTGAAACTCTACGGATGATATCATCAACGGCGAAGTTGGAAAAAAGGTCCTGCTACAGCTCCTTGCCTTACTCCTGTTTTCACCTCGAAAGCTGACGTAAATCCGACAGGTGTACGAACTGCTGTTGTGTTCCTCTGTTCATGTCCTCGATTAACCAAACATTCTTTTCCGGGACTCCATCTGCTCGCAGAGCGTTGAGCAATCGATCACGATGAGGAGAGTCTTCAAAGCTCCAGAAAGCAAGCTGTAATGGCTTCGATTACCGCTGCCACGATTCAATTACTCTTCTCCCAACAAACACTTGGTCGATGGTCGACCTTCCACGTCGAAAACCGGCTCGCTCCTCGCTGGTCGTTTCCTCACGATGCTTGAGTCGCTCGAGAATGATACGTTCTAAAACCTTGTACATGACACGAAGTATAAAGATTCCTCTGCAGTTCTTAGGATCCGTGATGGATAGCTTCTCGTGAAGAGGTACGATGATCGCATGTCTCCACGAATCGGGTATCCTTTCGCTCATCCATATGGGACGGATGGTGTTGGTCATTTCACGAATCTCAGACGGAGGAAGAGCTTTCAGCATTTCAGCAGTGATTTTTCATCTCCACCTGCCTTTCCATTCTTCATTTTGCGGACACAATCCAAAACTTCCGACTCAGTCGGCGGTTCCTCACTGACATCGTAATGTGCTCTCTGAACATGCGGGAGCTCAGGTACTGATGGCGCTGGACGATTCAGTAGTGAACTGAAGTAATCCTTCCATATTGGCAGCGTCGCATCACCAACTGCAACTCCATTGGTAGTGTTCAAGACAGGAGAACATCTCTTCATCTTCCCGCTATACTGTCGCAGCAACGTGTAGGCTTTCTTCGGATTCTTCTCCTCCCAAGCCTTCTCGAACTCCTTAGCTCTACACGTCCACTCCCGTTCGCGGTCACTTTGAAGCTGCCGACGCAAGTTCCTCCTCTGTCGCTTCTCCACGAAGTTTCCTGCAGTTCGAGCACATACTCTGTTGTAGGTAGATGTTGTTTCTTCTGAGACGTAGGCGAACTTCTTCTTAGGCTGTACAACCGGGAGTGCCTCTTTTGAAGCGTCCTGGATGCACTTGACAAAAGAATCCGCGTCGCAAAGTTTCTTCTTAGTCCGTACTCCGATGTGAATAGAAACGCGTTGTCGGAAATTCCTTCTGCACTCTTCATCTCTGAGACTTGTCATGTCAATCCTCTGGAGAGGCTGAGCCCCTCGCTTCCTCTTATGAATCCTCGCAGTGAAGTTCAACAGAACAGGATGGTGATCCGAATCGAATGCGACATCCCACACAGCTCTAGATCTTCGAATGTCCGATACTGGAATATTCCTCGTCAGGACATAGTCAAGCCTGTAGTTTCAAAGTTGTCATCTTCGCTTCCGCTGCTCTTCTGGAGATAGCCGGGTTGGTCCCTGCCACGTAAGCTGATGGCGGCGATGATTCCTCTTGAATGTCGATGCAATAATCAGACCACTGCGTTCACAAAAGTCGACAAGGCGGTAGCCAATGTCCGATGTTTGCTCCACTGGGTTGCACCATTTACCGAGTACTTCGGATTCTGATCAAGTCCCATCTTCGCATTTGCGTCAATCCCACGACAACAGCATGTTGACAAGGTATCCTGGCCAGCAACGTATTAAGTTCCTCATAAAACGCATCCTTCGAACTGTCTTCGGCGGTTTCAGTGGGCGCATGAGCACTCACTATCCACAGATTGAATCCTCTGTGATCCCGCAGTCGTACGAATGCATTCCGACACGACGTTGAGCCGAACTCCTTGACCATACCATTGAAATCCTTCCTTACAGCTATTGCACAGCCTCCCACTCTCCTATCGTCAGCGTTACCGCAGTAGATGGTGTACTCTCCGACGCTGATGACGGGTCTATCCTGAGGCGGGTTTCCTGCAAAGCAGCAAACGGTGCATGGAAATAGCTCAGAAGTCTGGATAGCGCAGTTTTTGGATATCACTCGACGGCGATCGACGGTTCAGGGTGGCGAAATTGTGGCTTGTGGCCAAAGACTCCATGACTCCCTAGGTACGGATCCTAAGGTGTTATGGACCAGAGGCCTTAGTGTGCCGGACGGCGACACCTTTATGCAATGTGTGGGATACTTACGCGATATAGTTGTGCACGCTAAATCGCTCGAACGTTCCCTGTGTACACTCAAACGTCTGCTGGGTTCAGTAGAAGCAGGGGCACCAACGAGCAGGTACCTACAGACTTGTATACACACCCCCAGAGGTAGAGGTTAATAGAAAAACTTTCTAACAAAATACTCAAATACGGGAGAAAACTGTTCAGATAAATCTGTTGGTGCGTTTCGGGAGACTGCAGACTATACTTTTACAATTTCAGTTTTTTTTTTCGAATATTCGACTTTTCAAATAATTCGGAATTTCGGAGTTTTCGAATATTTGACTTTTTGAATAAAAATTCGACTTTTTCGATCGTCCGTCGAATAATTTTTCGAATTTTTACATTCGACTTTTCGAAAAAGTCAAAAAATCTTTTGTCATTCCCACTACTTTCCACAGAAAAGCTAAATCACTTCAGCTAGCATATTCTATCTTTCTTCTGGAGTTGAACTAAACTGTTGAATAGGGAAGCAAACAAACTATTCAAGAAACGGTTGGCTATATATCAAAAATAATACGAATTATGTTTCTCATCATTTAATTCCAATAGGAAGTAAGTACAAAACAAAACTCGAGGTTTCACAAACAGACTATCGAAGCCCGCCGCCGTCTTAGGCATATTTCATTGCCCTAAACGCAAGCGCGGCACGTGGGTGACGCGCTGAAAGCGCGGTGGACTATGAAAATTCTCACCGCGCGGCACGAGCGGAACGTTTTTGCCGCCCATCCAGCGCCGCAATAGCGGCACCGGTCGAACCGCCATAGCGGTTTCACCATTTTAATCCATACTCCCTTCTCAATTTAGGTCCACTCCAACATTAAAAGTTGTGAGACTATCCTACGGTACCGTATACGCAAGTGCAAGCCAGGAATTTCTGTGCATGTCACAGTTAAGGCCCAGCTTTAACCCGCACCGTCCGTGCCGCCGGAGAGTTCATGGTTGTTTCTCACGCGTCTCGTGCGTGCCGCGCTGGGAGAACTTTCATAGTCCATGGCTCGTCCCGCACGTCACGCGCTCCCGCGCTTGGGCCTTGTGCATACTTCGTCGCGGGTGCGACGGGGTCACCGCGACAGAGAGTCCTCAACGGCGTGGTCGGTCAATGGCCGATGGCCTGCAAATGGAGTTGACGCAATATTGCGTCCATTATCGAATGCACAAACAATTTTCATGACAGTGTGTTGCATTTTTGTTACCTTTCTGAAATAGGGTCCAATCGTCTGTGATCTATTACACGGTCCATTCGCGGTTCCCGAACACAGAGCCGACAATGAGCTCCGCTTTTGTTTTCCTTCCTTTCCACTGATTACGCTGTGTATTTATAAGACACAGTATCGAGCTTTTTTTGCGAAACGGAGTTCTAAGGCGTGTTTCGAGCAACAAATGGTCTTAACTTGCTTCAAAGTGGTCTGATTTCAATTTGAAATTATTTTTGTACCGCTTTCAACGAGTTCATTAGCGTTACGAAATATTAGATTTAATCTCAGATTTTCTCCATAAAGTGCATATTTCCAAATCAATTCCCTCATTGTAAACTGATCAGACGGTCATGATATAAGAAATCTGTCGTGCTTTGACCTGTGGTTTGTGAGGATCCCAATAGGAAGTACATATTTTGTGTCAAAATAGCGCTGTCGAAAAAAAACTATTTTGCGTATCACTTTTGCGTATTAACCTCATTAAAAAAACACGAAAATTCTCTTGAAAATCATGCACCAATGGAATCCGAAAAGTGGATTAGCGCATGTTGTCAGAAAAAAATTAAGGGATGTTTCTTCTTCTTTCGTGAATTCTCTTATTGAACAGAAGCGTCTTTTTTCATGACACTAAAGGCTAACATCATTTGGGCTAACCAGGAATAATGCACTGCACAGAAAAAAATCCACTAATATAGATCTTTCTCTAAGCTTCATGATGTTTCGACAAATTTTCAGGTTTGATGAAGACTCGTAGACGAATTGCTTTTATTGGCGACGTTTCGAGGTTTAACCCCGTCTTCAGACCAAACTGTAATATCACATAAAAGTGCAGAATCACACGATAACAGCTAGCGTCACCAAACTTTTTTGGGAAGGTGGTGGTTGTACACCCTAGTCAGATAATAGACAGCCGTTCCGCTTTTTGTCTACAAATAGATGTTAAGGTAGGGCTTCGGTTCGAAATGTGTAGTGCCCGACCTAGCTGGAGGAGTCGGCCGCTCAGAAATGGAGGGCGAGGTTAGCGAAGGGTAACCACGATGAGGGAATTCTTTTCTAAACGGCTGACTCCTCCAGCTAGGTCGGGCACTACACATTTCGAACCGAAGCCCTAACTTAACATCTACTTGTAGACAAAAAGCTGATCGGCCGTCTATTATCTGACTAGGGTGTTCAACCACCACCTACCCAAAAAAGGTTGGTGACGCTAGCTGTTATCGTGTGATTCTGCTTTTTTATGTGATATTACAGTTTGATCTGAAGACGAGGTTAAACCTCGAAACGTAGCCAATAAAAGCAATTCGTCTACGAGTCTTTATCAAGCCTAAAAATGTGTCGAGAAAAAAATCGTCAAAGTAGAAAAGGGCAAATGAAATACATCATGAAATTTTTTTTCATGATTTTCGGAAATACTTATGGGCCCTGATATACGCATGTCATCGATTAGAACTCGTGGCAGAGCGATTCGAAGCCATTGATCATTCAAATGATTTTGATACAAACAAATTGTTGACTCTCAGGACGGACGTTGTCGACTGTGTCGCAGTGTCGCAGTGCGGTGCACGACGATACGACATACCGCCCAGCTGGCGCTAAACAGCGCGCACATTGTGGAAAAGTGTAGATTGGCCGCGACACGGTCGCGTGTAGCAGCTCCCACTAGTTTCGCGGCGCGCGACGGCTTTCAGTGCTGTGTGCGATCAATCGCGCTGCTGGATGCGGCGAGTTGTACCAGTATGCACAACATAGCGACCCAAGTATGCACTAGGCCTAAACAGCGCACACATTGTGGAGTAGACTGGCCGCGACACAGGCACAACACCGTCGCGTATAACAGCTCCCACTGGATTCGCCGCGCGCGACGGCTGTCAGCGCTAGGCGCGATTGAGTGCTGCGCTGGGCGCGGCGGGTTGTACCAGTTCCTACACTGCGACACCGTCGCCGCAACGCAACTATGCACTAGGCCTCACGGTGAGGACTATGAAAGATTCCTCACGAGTTGCGTGCCACATGAGTAAGTCATCATTGATAGCTTCGCTCTATCTTGATTTCGAAACACACCTACGATTTGCGTCAGTGTGCATCTTTGGCGCACAACCTGCTCGTGGGTCAATGGAATGTTCTGGAAAAACAATTTAGGTGCTATCTTAGCGAGGGGGGGCACTATGGTGCGATGCACTTGGTCACGCCTATTTTACCGTGCCGCACCAAATTTGAGCACCTAGCCAAAATCAGGGGAGTCGTTGCGGCACGAAAAAATGGGTGTGGCCAGGTGCGATACAACAGTGCCCCCCCGCTAAGATAGCACCACAATTTATTTGAAGAAGTCGACTATCGAATTCATTCGAAAGTTTTCGTAGATTTTCGAATATTCGACTTTTCGAATGATTCGGGATTTTGGAATTTTCGAATATTCGACTTTCCGAATAATTCGAAGTCGACTTTTTCAAGCGAATGATTTTTCAAATCATTCGATTCGGTCAAGGTATACTGCTGACTAAGCGTCAAACTCAACGTCGGAAATGGTTTTGCGCTTCAAAATTCTTATGTGACTTTGTTTTCTGCTTCTTGTGCCGATGTACCGAAAACTCTCCAAAAATAAGATGGACCAATGAACATGCTGGAATGCTTGAACCTTTCGCGATAAAGAAAATTCAAAAAATTCAGTACCTGTTTCTCTGGTGAAACGAACGCGGGACAACTGTTATATGATGTGGGCAGGGTGTTCCGATGGGTTGGCTGCATGGTCCACTAGATTTTCACACTTTTTCCTGGCTGTTTTTCGTCAAACTTCCACTCTTACTCTTCTTAGAGGGACCCAAAGCTTACGTTTTTGCCAAGAAGCAAGCAACTTTTTCATCGTGAACACTGCCTTTGAAGGCGCAGTCCAATCTAAGGATCGATTTTCTGTTTTCCTGACTATCTTGAAAACGGTCCCACGCTGATTCCAACAATGTCTCTGGAATCGTACAAGATCCTCTAGGAACGAAGTTATGGCCACTCAAAAATTGAGCTATGAAAGCATGGTGGACGAGTTGTCCGAGGCTTGTAACTTCCTTCATTTGCAGCCGATGTATACGAGCCGACCTGAACAAAGAGGGAGACTGAGAATGTAGGGAAGAACGGGGCTGATGATCTGAAACCATCGCTCATCTCGCCACTGTTGAGCTCGAAAGATCGTAAAAAGGGCGTGCCAAAGTGGCTTCCGGATGTGAGCGCCCCAGGGAGGCTTCCTCCTATATCTCGCTTATTCGGAAGAGTTGAGAGCTCGCACTTGGCAGGTGCTACATAGCGTGGGTCTACTTCACAATTATGTGAAAATATCAGAATTCGTCCCTGAGCTTGGACTGAGCCTTTAAAGACACAGTCCAATTTCAAGTGTAAAATTTGATATTAAAGGCGTCGTTTGCGCTAAAAACCAATTTCCATTTTCATGCTCAATTTTATGAATTAAACCGGTACACAACAACGGTGAGCTTCGGCGCGTGAAAAACGTAGGGCTATGAGGTTGAAAGGGGTCAAAGATAAGGATCCGTAACCAGTTCTCACCAGTCATCTTCCACTTTTTCATAGAATGTTGGTACGACCGTTAAACAGTATGAGAAACAGTTACGGCACAAACTCCACGTATAGAAAAACTTTGAAAATGACAGTGACCAGATCTACATACAAATGCAGAAAAACTTTAAAAACCAATTTGGCGCGGAATTCAACTTAATATGTACAATGTGCTCTTGGTACCCATTCCGGGGTGGAGTACGCGGTTAGGCTTTTGGGTTATTGACTCCGGGGCCGACTTTTTCCTTCTAGTTTCTCACTTGTTTGAGCGAATTGAGATCCCAACCTCAGGGGTAAAATTTGCTATTCTATTCCACCCACCGTATATAGCAACCCTGCCAAGCCCGAGATCCCAATTCGATCAAAGAAATAGTCAAGCGTTTCGCCCCGAATAGGGGACCAACAACTTTGCAAATGGAAAAATTGGTTTGTGCGGCGATGCCGAAACGCAAAGCTCTTCATCAGCAGAGCTCTTGGTTCCCTTTCCGGGGCGGTGCGCGCTGTTAGGCTTTTGGAGTATTGTGGGCGGGGCCGACTTTTTCCCTGTAGTTTCTCACTTGTTTGAGCGAATTGAGATGTCGTGATAGGCAGGGATGCTATTCACGGTGGGCGGGCTATAATATCAAATTTTAGCAATTGAAGCGCTAGAAGGCGATTATCAAAGCTGCGCTCGTGATGAAGAAACCGCAGGCTGGTAGCTGTTAACGCTTTCCCAATGATGGCACCATGGCACACTCCGCAGATCCTTACATGCCGGTTGCCGGCGACGGAGTTGTCTCCGCTGCATAAATTTCCACGCGCTTTTGCGTACCTACATTTCTGCTAACGCGAATCTGCAGATCAACTAATTTATACCGATTTCAATCGTAATATTGTTTTCTTGAATGAAATTGAATGAGCCACACTTTTTTCGATTTGAAAGTGTCACTGTGTGTATGATGTGTACGTTTCAGATTAAGAGAAAAAGTTTCCAACTTGGTATGGTACCCCTTTTTCATTCTTCATACCACATAACTCAAAAACGAGCTAGGCAAGACGGAAAATGTGGTCATGTGATTAAAAAATGTGCATAGAGCAGTGAACGACTAGGAAATACGCCTAGCAGTGGTGGAAACGGCGAATAAAATGCTAATTAAATGATTGCTAACATAATTGATCATTTGTTGCAATACCTCATTAGCAAAACCAAAAAAATCTTAGAGGAAACAAAAAATAAGCTCCTCTGGGAAATGATTGGGGCCCAGCGACAGCCCTTCGCTGTGCTGCGCACAGCGACGAGCTGTCGCTACGGCGACGGAGTACATAGTTAGATTTAGATTGGTCTTAGGTCCGTGGCCTGTTTCCTCAAGAAAAAACGTTTAAATTCAAACCACGGCTGGCGCGGCGGTTTATTTCTCAGAGATTGAGATTTAAACCGCCACGCCAGCCGCAGTTTGAATTTGCACGTTTTTTTTCTTGAGGAAACAGGCCACGGATCTAACCATACCATGGTTACGCCACTCGGAACTATAACACCCCTCAGCGACCCGTCGCCGCGACGGGCGCATGCATACTGTTCCCGCGGCCGACCCTGCCATAGTCCCTGCGCTGGTCCCAACACGATGCGTTGGAATTGGCGAAACCTGTCGCTGCAGCAACAAGGAGGTATACCAATGCCCCTACGCTCTTGGGCGGCCACATCGCTCGAAGCAGAGTATGCAGACCTGCTTGCTTTTTCATAACTACTTTTCCATGAGAAGGTACTAATTTGAACTCAAGGGAAAGGAACGGAAAGCACTTTAGGTTGGTTCTGTGCCCTTCGTGCAATGTTGTTGCGTTGGGCTGCAGGATGTTTCTCTCCTCTCTGTTCCTCATACTTTTTCTTTTGAGTGTTCCATAACATTGTGGGCGCGGTACACTGCCGGATGATCATGTGAAATATCGTGCCGGGACCGCCTGTTGAGTGTCGTTTGCAGTGTTTGACTCATCGCACGCTTCGATTTCCAAGCCGTTCATTTCTTACTCCATAGCCTCTGGTAGTAATCTCCATTTTTACACACGAATCATGTGAAATCCCTGCCCCTGCTAATGATGGCTGCAAGTCTCTATTCTCATTTGGTCTCCACACAGCTTCCTCCAACATCCCTTCGCTTCCCGTTTTTTACATTTTCCAAACTGACTGAAAAATTCTTCAGACACCATTCGCATTTCGCGGAATCGATTTTTGTTTGTTTCTGACCTCGTTTGAATGTGATTCGATACTGTTTTGTTCTTTTACAGTGTTCTAGAGATGTGTATACCTATCAACGGAAAAACGAATTAGGATTATTCCATTTTCGGGCTCAAATGGTCGGACCCTTTTCCTTAAGGGTCGTTTATAGTTTCGCCGCCGAGCGGCGCGGCGAAGTGTGATTCTGTAATATTGATCGTGCCGCGCCGCGTGATCAATATCATAGAATTGCACTTCGCCGCGCCGCTCGGCGGCAGAACTCTAAACGACCCCTTAACCCGGTGTTTCCTTCTCCTTCCAAAATCTGGAGAGTAACTTACGTAATCACAAGGAAACTACTATGAGCCAAGCTGGCCATTCCAATCGAAATGAACTTTTCTATAATAATTTTTTGACGTATCGAATATGCCCTTCGCAGTTGCCCAGAATCACTTTGGAAAGTTGTAGGCATGTTTTCCCTGATCTTCGTACCTACTGTACCCTCCAACTAGCGCATTAATTCTACGAAAATCCAGAAACGGGCCTCATAATCTTGTTCTGGGCCCAAAATAACCCCACGAGGCAAAGTTTGGGTGAAAGCGCATTTTCCGAAGTATGTGCAGACTGACAGCGTTTTGGACTTGAACGGGTTTCCGGTTGGGCGTTTATTCATTACAATTAAAGGGCTTTGGAAGCGTTTCAGAGAAAAGTTTCAGATTTGACTTAAAATTCGCCCCGGGGGATATTTAGTGTGCTGATCACGAATCTATGGTTTATTTGTCGTTTTTCCAGAATGTTCGACTAAATTTGTTCAAAGCTTCCCACCGGCGGAAAAAAATTTGGCGGCAAAATCGACTTTCGACGATTTTCAGAATGTGACGACAAAGGTGGCTCAAATCGTTCTTCTGGCGGTTACTCAGGCAATCACTGCATTCAATGCGTGTCGAATATGCATTCAACTCGAAGGCAAGGCTGTTTCGAGCATACTCAGGGAACGTGCTGCTAGGGGAGCATGTGCTCCTATTATGCAAAAATTCACTGGCAGCAAGCCAAGACACAGCAAATTGCAGCGAACCGTCGCGAAAGCAAAGGCAGGGTTCTTGCAGAACTGTTCTGTTGATTGAGAATGACACAGCTTGTCTGAAACTTCTCCTTGTTTGGTACCTAACATGAATTCGAGTTTCTTACACTTGATTTACGGGCGATTGTGTGTAGATGCATAAGGATGCTTACGCCTGTGACCCTAAACTCGGAAAAGAATTCTTCGACGCTGAGCACAAGTTTGTTATCACTTTTTTTGCTAAATAAAGGTACATTCTGTAGAGCATGTGTTCTTTCAGCTCAGTAACCTGTTTTGGTCCATATTGCAGCCTTATATAATACTTATGGTCTATTCGATTTATCGAAATCTGATTAACTAATAAACTGCTGACAAACAAAATAGGGACCCAAGTACCGGTATTCGCTGTCGCAAGTCATCTTCTGGAGCATTCGCTTCGCTCTCTTTGCTTGCTGCCAATTGATGGCGAAGCGGTCCCGCCACGATTGTCTGTAACGGTAGACGGTAGCGCCTGAAAAAGTCCTAGCTTCAACGTCGTGGGACTTTTCCTACATACATGTTTTTAGTAAAATCTGGAAAAAAAATTAGTAATGCCCGAAAATTTCCGTTGGGCCCCTTATCTTGCCGCGAAGCTTTAAGAACGCTCGTAACTTTTTTCAGAGTGAGTCTAGGCAGCTGCGATGGGCACTTTCGTGCTTTACGTCCAAAAATGGTTTTAGAAAAGTACATTTCATTCGGAATGGTTAGTATGACTTATAGTAGTATCCTTCATTTCCCCGCTACTCGCATATTATCGCAATCGTAGATGCGAAACGGTTGTTTCTCAAAAATGTTAACCGTGAGAATGAAGAAATCATTCTCGAAACCGCACCGCTTCTATGATAGTAATACAGAAAAGTGCGAGTAGCGGGGAAATGAAGGCTACATAGTTCTCTTGTCAGAGGCTTCTTATCCTACAAGGAGTCCAGCACGCCAAATATTCCTCCTGAAGACAGTTTGAGGAGGAAAATTTTCGAGGTCTTTAGAGTCCGAATGTGATTGCTATCCGTGCCGACAATTACGAACTAAGGCGATATTAATACATTGCAACGACAGCGCGTCACGTGCGTCGCGCGGGCGTGCCGCTGGCGTGTGAATGGCCTGACGCCAAGCCCGCGCGGCACGCGCGTGACGCCCGCCCCGCCATGGTGGCGACGGCTGTAAATTTCAAATTTGTTACATGTGTTGAGCATGAAAAAGATGGAAAAGCAATTACAGTAAGAAGAGCGTAAATTAATATAGTGGAAGCAGGGTAAAAATCAAATTGAAGGAATCGTAAAAGTCATATTCACCAACTATAAAAGCTTAATAGCCACAGAAATCGAATGAACAGCCCTAGTGCAGGTAACAAGAGAGCTGTTTTTAAACGGATAAGATGGTCCGAAATTCGTGTAGCTCTGCCCATCTTTACATACTCCATTCCAGCTCGACAGGTGAAAAAGCCGCGCCTTAACAAAGTTCGAGGCTGACGAAAAACAATTCTAAACGGCTTTAACGACTTTTCATAAGTCCCATATTGATCCATCAACAATTTCATTCCGTTTCATAATTAGTAAAGCCACTAGCCTATGCTACCATAATGGTGAACGCATGTTTAGTTAGGTCCGTGGCTTGCTTCCTCAAGAAAAAAAAACATTTCATCTCACCCGTGGCTGGCGCTGCGGGCGCATGCGCCGGCCCGTTGATCGATTCAGGCCGAGAGGGGAGCGCAACCGGTCAGCTCACCATACCGCCAGCCGCCGGTGAGATTAAAACCGCCCGCGCCAGCCGCGGGTGAGATTTAAATGTTTTTTCTTGAGGAAGCAGGCCACGGACCTAAATGAACATATTTTGCTTGCTCGGCAGGGTTAAGGCTCACTTTAATCCACTTCGCGTCGTCGCTGGAGTTTTCGAAGTCTCCACAAGCACACCACGCGCGTGAAGCGTGACGCGCTTGTGGAGACGAGAAGTATGAATATCGTTCTAGAGTCCCGCTGCTGAAAGGGGCGGCAGCATGCAATGAAGGAGTGTCGATCATGCGACGCCTCACGAACGATTCTTCTGTAGTGCATGCTGCCGCGCCTCTCAGTGGCGGGACTCTATTAGAACCCTTGAGCACTATTCTTACCCAACGCGCGCGTGGTCTTGACAGTCGGGTCAAGAATGGCCTGATGTGACGTCGTGGCCTGTTTTTTCATCCACAATATTGAGTGCTATCGCACTGGTCTGCACCCAATTTTCCACGCGGCGACGACTCTGAAGTTTGCGCGGGCAATTGGAATTCAGGCGCAATATTGACACCATCCCGGGGTTTCCATCTCTTTGCAAAATCAGAAGAGTTAGTGGGACCATGAATCAAGTCTTCCATACAATTTTAGGTTAAATAAAACGCCGGGTTGGTGTCAAGTTTGCGCCCTAGTTCAAATTGCGCGTAGCAGAAAATTAGGTGTGGCCAAGCGCGATGTCCTTTTGGCTTTAAACTGTTTGCGGTGGCATCCAATATTGCTTCATCATCAATTCCGTTCACAATCCTCGTAATCATTCTCAGTACCATCCTGAGCCACCGTGCTTGTATAGAGTTTGCGTGCGTAACGGACCATTCATGTTTGTTAACGTCACCGCGTGCGTGGCGCGCGAGCACCGCTCGAGAGTATGAAAGGCCTGGCGCTACGCCCGCGCATGATGCCACCTCCGCCATGGCGGCTACTCCTGCGTCGATTTTTTAGTCGTTTTTATTCCATCAACCATTCCATTCCACTATAATTGTTGATATCACTACTATCCTCTGCTACCATACTGAAGAACGCTTTTATAGAGTTTACTTCGACGGCTTAGTTAAGGCCAGTTTCGTCTTGCTCTGCCATAGTGTCGCCGCTGGAGTACTAATAGTCTCCACAAACGCGTTACGCGTGTGACTCTTGTTGAAAGTATTCATACACTAACACCACTCCCGCGCGTCCTGCGAGTGACACGTTGGCGTTGAGGAGTTTGAATAGCCCTTGAGGATTCAAAAACGGCGTCACTACGAGATTTGAGCAGCTGCTCCTCAGGGGGGGAATGGGGCGTATTCATTAAAGGCAGTGTTCATGATGAATATCGCACTCGAGTTTGACCCAACAAAGGGATTGTTTGATCGTGAGGTAACTAATAGTGAAGAAACAGGGAAGAAAAACGTCTAGAATAAGTCAAAATAACGGTTTCTAAATTCAGGGCGTGGATGAGAATCATGGGTCCTGCTGATTTCGGCAAGCGCGCGCTAATCGCGAAATCTGCGCGAATTGATAATGCTAACTGTGACAGAGTTGCTTGGCAATCTGCCATGGAAACGTGTACGGCGTCACAAGCTCGTCCGATTGGGGGGCGGACCGGGATAGGTAGGCGCACCGGGAGAGCTTTCAAAGCCGTTTGTATTTATTTCTGGCCAGTTTTCGTTGCTTTCTTCGACCGCATCCTCTACAGCGCCTGCCAACTTAGTGATTCACACCGAGACCTCGAGAACGAGATTTATCGTGAACACTGCCTTTAAATATCGCAGAATCGGCAGCGCATAGTGATTGCTTCATTACGATCGAAGCAATTTTCCTCCCATGACGTTGCAGTCGCCATAAAAAGATGAGTATAAAGTCGTGGCGTGATTGAGCTTTTACGCCGCCTAAGGTCATACTTCCCCCTCTTCGCAATAGCTCCGCCGCCAGAGTATTTCGTCTCGGCCCGCGCGTGCCGCGAACAAAAGGTATTCATAAAGCGTGCCCGAATGAGAATGGCGGCCCACGCGGCCGGCGTGCTTGGTAGGCGGCCGTCGCATGTGCCGCCCTCGGACGAGTGTTGGATTTCAACGACGGCCGTCCCCTCTCCTACCGTCTGCAGGGATGATTGATCGGCGCAGTGCTTGCTGCCAGCCGGTGCCGGCCACTTTCGTAGTCAATGGCGGTGGGGACTTTTCGCATGCTCGTCCGAGAGCGGCGAACGCGACGGCTCTGAGAGAATCTTTCTCGCTAGCAACTTGATGCTCCCGGGATCCGCGATGGTACCGTGTTCGTTTCCCCCTAGTCCAGCGATCCGCGTCCTTTCCGCGACAGTTACCCAATCGACCTATCCGTTGACTTTCTCGTGCTCGTACCATGATGGTTCCGCGATCTTTACCAAGTTTACCGCGCTAGTACCGTGGTGAACTCGTGATCCGCGATGGTACCGTGATCGTTTTCCCCCGGTTCCGCGCTCTCATGCTGTGCAGATTTGTAAAGCAGCGTGGAATACGGCGTGAACAATACCTTATGGCTTCGTGTTGATCCGATAGGCAACACTCGTTCGGCTGAAACACCAAGAGGGCATGAATGCGGTACGGTCAGGGGTGGAGGCTGGCCGAATCTCGCGATCGTGCCGCGATAGTTCCGGGCTCAGTTCATCGCTGTTGCGCGATTTAACACCCAAAATACATAGATGTATTGACGCGATTCATCCTCAGGTTGGAACTGTTAGAATCTCGCGATCGTTCCGCGACAGCCCCGTGCTCGATTCACCGCGGTTCCGCGGTAGAGCATGGCGGGAGCATCGATGAACGAACGCGGTACGCTCTCGGTTTGAGACTGGCAAAATCTCGCGATCGTTCCGCGATAGCCCCATGCTAGTATCCTCTCGGCCTCAACCAGAAACCGAGTGAATTCTATCCGTGAACGATCGCGGGGATTCTCTCAGAGGGCCGCCTGCCAAGCACGCCGGCCGCATGGGCCGCCATTCTCATTCGGACTTACCTTACCTGGAAACCTTACTCTTGTCGCTGTTGAGGGGTATGCATAATGTCTCCGACGCCTAATGCTAGACATTAGTCCTGGAAGTTTGCGCCGCAGCGGTTTCCGAGTGTAGTTGTTCAGGTGAGCGCGTTGGAATCGGTCAGCGCAGCGGGCGCGTGGCGAGCGGTGGACCATGATTGTTTTCCCGACGCTTGTGACTTAGCGCGAGTCTCGTAGTGATGCCACTTGGAAAGACTATTTAGTTTAGAAAAGCTCAATTGAATTCTTACTGTATGGCGCCGCCGGACTATATTGAAGTCAAATTTTCTCGTGTTCATCGCGTCTGCAAATGGTTAGGTGGGACAAGCGAATTTCGCTCCAAGAGAGAGGGTGGTCGTCTGCCGTCGCAAATGTAAATTTTGCGGAGTACATATTGGAGTGTATGGTAGGGGTGACCGCGAAACATATGGCTGCTGACCACTTAACGGCCATTGTTATAGGCTATTGTTATATTTTTTGTTGTTTGAGGTATTGTTTTTTGTTACCTCCATTCTGCGACCGCGAAAGGTTCGCTCATCTGTTACGAATCGTGTCGGGACCGACACTCTCACCATGAAAAGAGCTGTCGCGGGAATACGTTGCTTGTGCTGGTCGCGTCGCAGGGTTGCAGATGGGTGGTATACATTCAAATGTTAAAACCGTGCCGCAATCGGTCGCTGTCGCAGGCATCGGTCGCAGTGTGGCGCACTGCAACGGATGCCCGCGACAGCGACGGAGTAAAGGCCTCCGCATAGTCCGGAGGCGAAAGTCGCGCCGCAACGACGGGGAATATAGGGCAGGCACGGAGCTGCGTAGCCGCCCCCTACTCTTCATCGTGGCGGCGCGACTTTTGTCGCTCGACTATGCAGAGGCCTTAATTGGTTTTGTGCGGGTCTCCTCTGTTTTTCTTCTTTTTTCTGTAGATCCTTCTTTATTTTCTCTCCTGGGATCTTCACCTTATCCTAAATGCATAAATCTTGAAGCCCGCTTCTATGTAGAGCTGAAACTGAACTGGTTTGCTGTTGATTCCGGGTTATTGATTTGTCTCATTTGCGCGGGCGATAGCGTGTGTCAGGCCATTGTTATACTCTACGACAGCCCTGTCGCAATCGCAGAGGAGAGCGACGTCGCTGTCGCGTAGGGCCAGTTGTGCTATGCCATACATCACGCCAACTTACGTCTGACAAGCGCCATCGCCCGCGCAATTGCGGGACAAGGGCTCTCTACACACCGAGAGAGGAGTTGTCCCGTTTTTGCAGTTCGAAACGTCACGCTATTCAATACAAGTGAAGTGATCCCGAGTGGAATTAGAGTCGCTGAAGGCCGGACAATTTCTCCCTCGGCGTGTACAGAGCCCCTGTCCCCAATTGCAGACAAAACGTCGGATCAATAATCCGAAATCTTAAAAGCCAATCAGTTCAGTTTCAGTTCCATAAAGGTGCAGGTATCAAGATTTATACATTTAAGATGAGGTGAAGACACCAGGAGAGAGACGAAAGAAGGAACTACAAAAAAGATGGAAAAACGGAAGAAACCCGCACTAGACCAATTACCCCGTCGCTGTCGCGGGCATCGGTCGCAGTGCGCCACACTGCGACCGATGCCTGCAACAGCGATCGATTGCGGCACGCTTTTAACATTCGAAGGTATAAAATCCATCTGCAACCCTGCGACGCGACAACCGCGTGCAAAGTGTTCCTGCGACAGCACTTTTCAAGGTGGGATTGTGGGTCCCGACACGATTCGTAACAGATGAGCGAACCTGTCGCGGTCGCAGAGTGGAGGTATAAGAATGGCCTTGGACGTAATTTGTCGTCATGTATGGCATAGCACAACTGGCCCTCAGCGACTGCGACGTCGCTCTGGTCTGCGACCGCGACAGAGCTGTGGCAGAGTGTAAGGCCTCTTTCAGAGTTCGATCGCTCTGCGACGCAACCGAATGAAAACACTGTGTATCGATCTGGTCGCGTCGCGCGATCTGGTCGCCGGCCTTTCAGACAAGATCGCGGGAAAAGTCGCCCAATCGCGCGATTGGGCGACTGAGATGGCCAGATCGCGTCGCCATGCAAAGCACGGCGACGCGACCGATCGCGGCGACCGCTTCATATGTCCTCGTTCAAATTCCTCTTTTTTTCACGTTGATTCAGGCAAAATCAGTATAAGTAGGCAAAACAATCATAATGCAAAACAATTATTATCATAAAATGATTATTATCATTAAAAAAATCTACGATACACTTGAGGGTGACAATAAAACTAGGATCCAAATCACAATTGACAATGTATGTAGTTCAATGGTCTAAACGAAACCTTCTCCCTCTTTCCACCCAAAAAAGTCAAGTACTACACCTGGGTAGAACTACTAATCCGGAAGGCGGGTACAATATCGATGGTTCAATACTCCAGCATGTTAACCTAGTTAAAGATTTAGAGTTCTTGTCGAATCGAAATTGAATTTTGATAAGCATTTGGATAGTATTGTTGCGAAAGCTGAACAGGAACTTTTCCTTCTGTTCAAATCGCTGAAAACTAAAGGTCCATTGCTTTAGGTTACAGCCTATGAAATTTACGTTCGATCTGTTCTTGAATATTCATTCATTCATTCATTCAACGACTTTATTGTGGAAATAAAGCAACATACATATACACGTATGTGAATGAGATTCTTTGTTAAAGTAAAAAAAAACACACAAAAAAAATATCGAAAAAGAAAAAAAGATGCATAACAATGGCAGAAGTGAGAAGGGGACAAAATATGAATTTTTTGCAGAGGAAATTTTTCTTTTTACAATTCGAATGACATCTTGTCTCAAGATACTTGAGGCCACCGCTTCTGGGACAAAGAAAAGCACAACAAGCTGGAAAAACCCGTCACATTAGATTATTAGTAATACCCTTTTAATCAGAGTGGACGCTCACTCGTTCCTTGTAATGACCTGAGATCGTACTTGGATAGTCTACTTCGAAAGATAGAAAAGTTTCCGGATTCAGCGATTTCTGCAGGCAAATTGTTCCAAGTTCTGACAACCCTGAACGCAAAGGAATTCAATATGCTGTTTTTAGAGGTGAATTTCCGTTCAAGTTGGAATCCACGTTTGCGAGAACGGACATGGTGGCGAGTAAACACGAAAAGGCTGTCAAAGTGAATGTCGCAAAAACCATGCACGATCTTATAGCACAGATGCAAATCAAATTCAGCTCTGCGATATCGTAGGGTATTTAACCCTAGCATATCCAAACGAGCTGCATAATCTGGAACTTCTCTGTTTGGGAATACTTTGGTGAACACACGTCTAGAGTATCGTTTTTGCACATTTTCAATGATCTCATCATCTTCCACTGTGGAAGGTGACCAAACCTGAGTACAGTACTCCAGTAGGGGTCGGCAGTAAACGGTGAATGCTTTCTTGTAGTGAACAAGACAGGGATGTTTCAGGGATCTCAAAATACAGTTAGCCACCGAGGTAGCTCATTTGGAGATTTCTCTGCAATGGGAGTTCCAGCTAAGATTCGAACTAATGAGAACACCTAGGTCCCTGATAACCTCGTGCACAGGAAGCTTCACACCGTTTAAATGTAAGGGGCATTCATGACGACAGTTAATATGCAGCAAGCTGCATTTTTCTTCTGATAATTGTAGCTGCCACACTTTCGACCACTCGGCTAGTCGATCGAGGTCACATTGAAGCTCATAAAAGTCAACTGCAGGCTCATTAAGAGGCCGATAGATCTTGAGGTCGTCCGCATAGAGCTTACAAGAACTTGATAGACTATCCGGAGCGTCATTTATGTAGATAAGAAACAACAATGGACCCAGAATACTACCCTGAGGAACACCACTGGTGATCGGGTATGGACGAGAACAGAAATTGCCAGTTTTTACACAAAATATCCGAGATATTAAAAAAGACTTTAGCCAGTTCCAAATATCGGCGCAAATACCGTAACTTTCGAGTTTAATTAACAATTTGTGATGATATACAGTGTCAAAAGCTTTTGCATAATCTATATAGACTACATCAGTCTGGCAGTTTTCGTTAAGTGCCGAACACCAGTCATGAAACGAGGATAACAACTGGGACAATGTTGACTTGCCAGGCAGGAAACCATACTGGGCAGGATTGAGGAGCTTATTTGATGTTAGGTGGGAAAGGATACAGTCTTTGACAATAATCTCGAGGACTTTACACACCGAGGAGGTTAGACTAATAGGCCGATAGTTAGAGACCTGATTAGCTGGTGCCTTTTTAAGCAAAGGTGAGACAATTGCAGTTTTCCACGCAGTCGGTAGGGTTCCCACTGCTATACTGTGTTTGAAAATGCACAACAGGGGATAACATAATCCAACGGAGGCTCTCTTTATAAAATAAGAAGGTAAAGAATCTGGAGTAAGAGAGATTTTATCGCTCAATTTCTTAATTGCTGAGGCAATCAATTCGCAGTTAATGGTGATGGATCGTAAATTATGCGGGCATCGTTTGGGAGATGGAAGAGCGGTACCGTTATCCTGAACAAAAACCTTTGAAAAATAAATTGCGAAGGCCTCGCACTTTTGTTGATCATCAGCGATGATTTCAGCTGACTCGCTTATCAATGCGGAAATACCCTTACGAGTCCTCACCCTAGTATTCATATACTTGAAAAAATTTTTACGGTAACAGAACAAATAAGCCGTTTTCCACGGTTTTTCGCAAAGCGTTTGCATTCCCTTTCAAAGTCCTTTGCGCACTTATTGAAGGCTTCGTCCACCCGGTTTAAAGCGATCTCGCCATAGGAAATGCTTCATAGCAGCCAATTTTTGCAAATGCGGTGGGAAGTTTTTGGACTTATGGCCGCCTTTTTGAAGGGGGACGCATTTTTTCATTACGAAGTGAACGTATGAGATAAAGGCTTCATACATTTCATTTATGCTCAGGCAGTCCGAAAAGCATGTATCCAAGTCCATATCCAATAGATAAAGATTGACATGGTCCCAATTTGCCCTGCGGAAATCCAATTTTTTTGTTGTTTGGTTAAAGGCATCGTTCGCGCTGGAAATCAATTTTCATTTTTCAGGCTCAATTTCTCGATTGAGCCCGGTAGTCAACACTGGTAAACTTTGGCGCGTCAAGAACGTTGGGCAATGAGGTTGGAAGGCGTCAAAGATGAAGATCCGCCACCAATTCTCATCAGTCTTCTAGCACTTTTTCCTAGAATGTTGGTGCGACCGTAAGACAACATGAAAAAGAGTTACGGCACGAACTCCACATGCAGAAAAACTCTCAGACATTCAGTGACGAGGCCTCCAAAAGCAGAAAAACCTCAAAAAGGATTTTGGCGCGAAATTCAAACTCGTATTTACAATGTGTTCCGATTGACTCTTCTTTACAAGTGAAGGTTTTTCATGGGCCCCTTCGAAATTTTCGTTCACTAGAGAGGCCAAGCTACACAAAAACATGAAAAAATAATATACGGTTTCCTGCGCGTACGATGCCTTTAACGTCGGATTCAAACTCAATTTTGAAGGTTATGCTACAGTGATCACTCGTGGAAAAGTTCGGTTGAAGTTCCCATTCAGAGATCAAAGTAAGTGAGGTCATCACACAGGAGCAAGTCGAGCACGTACTTCCCGTGCGTGGGATCGGAATTCAAACAAGACAAACCAGAATTGATGAGGAAATGGTTAAAGGAAGCAGTCAAACACATACCAGAGTCGTCAGGAGAAAATGGATAATTGAAATCACCAACAGCTACTGAAGGGCACTGCACAGTACACCAGTCTGCTATAGTCTCGAGCATCTCGATGGAATCTTGGCTACTCGTTGCAGGCCTTCGGTAGGCTGCAATTAAACGAAAGCAGGAACCTAATTCCGTAACAACATCGAGAAACATAAGCTCACAATGGAAATTGAACGATCTATGCCCAAGATCTACAATTTTAATACACTTCTTCACAATAACCGCTACTCCACCACCGGCAGTACCCGATACACGATCACATCTATAGACTACATAGGAATGGGACGGCGCTATTAGAGCATCCGGGTCGCCCTCAGTAAGCCATGTCTCGCATATAACGACAACATCGGGAGATGAGAATTCGAGTAAAGCGTGTAAAGAGTCAAGTTTATTTCTAATCGAGCGAGCGTTGAAATAAATACAGTTCATGGACTTATTAGCTTTTGAGGGCGGTCCGGACTCCCCGTCATTTCACATGTCAAGCGAAGGAGAGTACCGGGAGGGGGGGGGGGTGAGCCGCCCGGGGAGGTGGAGAACACTGCGATGAAGCAGTGTTGACCTCCACCGACGGCTCAGCCTCCCCCTTTTTTGGGATGGCTCTCTTGCTCATCACTTGGCCACGATTAATGACGGCGGTGTCGTCGACCTTGCGAGCGTCTCGTAATTTGGCGCGTAATTCAGAAGAGTAAGAGGGCCTAACATAAACACGGCTGTAAGCTCCGTCCTTGGACTTCAGATTGTGGCTGGTGCGGAGTAATTGGATGGCATCGTGATGATTACTAAATGCCACTTTGATCGGTCGGCGCTTGCTCTGATCGTGCACTCCCATGCGGTAGACATGGGTAGGTACTGCATCAACTTGGAGCAGGTCCAAGATCGCTGATACAGTTTCTACATCGGCCTGCCTTCTATCACGCGGTTGGAGCTCGGTTTCCTCATTAACACCCATTATTACGACCTCAGAATTCTTCACCTGTGAATTAGCCGCCGGGACGGCACTCGAACGCTGGTCACCGACGGCAGTAGGTGGAGGAGTTCCACTCTTCATCGCCGCGATCTCGGCCATAGCATCGCAGAACGTTCGGAGCACAGGTTGAAGAGCATCAGAGATCGCCTTCGCGATCAGCTCCGCCAGACCACCCATAGCGTCTTTCACGGCTTGATCAACCATTCTGGCCAGTTCTTCCTTCTGCTTCTGTTGCATCTTTCGAAAGCGTGATACCTCAAACTTGGTCTCAAACTTGGGTAATTAAACCTATAGGTAATATGGTACCTGTATCTACTTTCCTCATTAAAAAACCTGCGTTGCCAAACTAGAAAGAGTGCAAAACAACTTCACAAGGAAGGTCTTCATAAGGTCTCTTGGCTTCACGTATAGGAGTAATCCCCATGGCATAGTGAGGAATCGTATGCTTAATTTGGATACTTTACATTACAGACGCAAAAGAAATGATTTAATTTTGGTATATAATATTATAACTGGAAGACTGGGTCTCAAAGCTCATTCATTTTTCAAACTGGTTGAATCAAATACTAGGGGAGAAAGGTTCAAGCTTAAATTCCGTCAGCCGCGCACCTCTTTGGGGCGCAGCTTCTCCATCTTCAGAGACGGCATGGAATACTTGAAGATGAGTCATACTGTTCAGATACCGATCAACTTCAATAAATTCAAAACACTTGTCAAAAATTACCTTCGTTGTCAAGAAAGGATCTATCAATCGTTTTACGCTTTTTCCTTTCGAAACTTGTCATTTTTCAAGTTCCTCGATGTTTTCGTTGTTTTTCTGCCCTTTCTATGTGTCTACACGTCTGCAAGGGCGTGTAATAAAGTTAAAGTTAAATGACAAAGCACAATGCACCTTTTTATCATAAATGACTAGCCAATTGCGCGACACCGCGATCATGAAACAGGCGTCGATTAGAATGTGTACGTAAAAGTGCGTGGTCGCCAACTTCCGCGATTGGGCATTCACACTTCCAAAATCTGCGATTTCCACGGCGACGCGGCGGTCGCGTCGCCGTGCCCACGATCGCGTCGCAGAGCGATCGAACTCTGAAAGAGGCCTAACAATGACCAGCGGCCCGTGTGCCCGTCACGTGCGCCGATCAATTGCCATGTTTCTCGCGGGCGCACACGACGCCGAGCAGGCTGCTGAGTGGTCCGCTGCCATATTTTGAGGTTACTACACAATGCTTGGCGCAGGACTTTTTGGGAAAACATAGGTTTTTCACTTGCTGTGTTAATCATGAACATTTCTGAAGATTGTCATTCTCATTCCTTATTAAAGGCAGTGTTCACGATAATCTTCGATTTTGAGATTAATAGCTAAATCGATTGTTTGGCCCCCGGGTAGAACATACAGTACCGTGCGAAAGTCTATTCGTTTTGGTTTTTCGACCATAACTCATTTGTTAGCAGAGCAATCGGCATCATTTTTGTATCACAACTTCAACACAATGATAGAACAAACACACTACAAAATCATCTCTAAACAACACTTACAACCAAAGTTACAAACAAAAAATCAAATTATGACAAAAGATATGACGAAGGAATCGAGAAAAACGCACCAAAAGGTCACGAAATCCTTTACTCTCACCCCACCTCTTTACTCTCACAGGAACTGTTCGTTGTGACAATGAAATCATTTGTGGGCCCGTCCTTTACAATTGTTCGCTTTCTGTCGCTCCGTTCTTTTCTTCGGACCCTAACCAGTACTATTTTGCCTGGAATACTCTTCCATTTTCGACTGATCCCATTTTCACCGGTGACAACCACCGTGAACATGTTCATACAACTGGACAACTAGTCTAGGCCAGAGATTAATGTCACTGAAATATGACGTTTTAGTGCGCTTTTCGCCTTTTCTTCGTAATTTTTGTAACACTCGGTGGCCAACGCTTTGTTTTAAGTGGTAAACTCGGGAACGAAAATCATCGTGAACACTGCCTTTAATCGAGTTCCGTGTAGATTATGGAGATTCTAATTGATCGTTTCTCATAAGAGTTTTCATACAATTTTCTATTTCTCCGACTTCGCTTGCTCGTCACAAGAATTCAAATTCTTCTCGATCTCAGGTATGTTTTTTCAGTGTTGGGAAATGGGAAAAATGGATGATCTAACTGGCATATTTCACTGGTGAGTTGATTTAGTTGACAGATTTTGATGTGACGACTGCACAGTCCTACTTTTTTTCTGGGAAAACATAGGTTTTTCACTTGCTAATAATACGCTATTCTTTCCGTGGCATTCATTTCCCTATCTGTGGTACGATCAGTGTAGTTTGTTTAGATCGCCCAGAACAACATTACTAATGATTCGAGAAATCGTATTTTCTCTTTCTCTCAATCAGTGTATCTCAGGGGCAGGGGATTGCGAGGTTGCAGTTCAACGGAGTCACCTCCAACTTCTTCATTTGCATGCAATATTTAGAATTGAGTCTTTGTGCTACTGCTCAGACATTTGTGGGGAAGTTCCTGAGAACGACAGCAGAACCATTGATTCATCAATAGTCAGCTTGCCGGAACCCGTCGTTTTCAACAGTTTCCTGTTCTTCGAAAGCAGGATTAAGGCCAAGTATATTCACCTTTGACGAAAGGTTACAGAGAGGCTTGTTATCTCCCCTGATAATCTGGACAGCGATACCTTACACCGTCCTTGAGTGGCAGGTCTGTTCCTCGATTTGCGAAGTGCTATACCACCTCGAGACTGGCCAGCTTGCATCATCGTGTACACTGCGGCTTTCTTTTCTTGTTCATCATGCTCGGGGGGGGGGAGGCCATGGGAACAACCGTGAAGAGAACATTCCTTGTTCTCCCCCGAGTCGACTGTTTCGAACGCCTTATCGTTGTGTATAATTCGAGGGGAAAGGGCTCCTCTCCTCTCGACCGAGTGATAACGAACAAATCAGGTCTATTGTCCTCGGGAACTTTCCCACAAATATCTGAGCTGGATAAGTAGGAAGTTGTAAGCAAATCAATTCTTCTCGGGATTCTAGCAGGGGGTAGTTCCCTGTAAGTTCATCACTTCTCAAGTATCTGTTTCAGTTACCCCGACGATATGGTCGGTCATTTGGGAAAACCACTGATTGAGGCCTTAATTTTTCCGAAGACCATGGCGAACGAGTTTGGATGTAATCGGGGACGCTGTCCGCGTGAAATGTGGTCGGAGCCCGTCCCCGAAAGATCGCAGGGAGAGATGTGCATGCCGGGGATGTTACGGGGTCGTCCTCATCGCTTTCCAATTCGGAAGGTCGAACCAACGAATTTTGAAATTTGTTGAAATTTCGATTTTTTTCGAAATTTTTTAGAATTTTTTTTCGAGTTTGAAAAAATTTTGTCGAATGCTGGAATAAAGTTCAAGAAAAGTTTCGAAAAATAATTTGTGAGCAAGAAGGGCTTCATGTTCCTCGGTCCCGAGCGCAACCTATTCGAGGAGGCGAGTTATTCAATCACGCCAACGACAGCTGGGCCCGAGGAGTAAAGAAACAGCGTATTCTTGGCTTGGAGAAGTCTCTCAAAATTGAAAGAATTTTCGAAAAAAAAATCGAAAAATCAGATTTCGAACGAACAAAAAAAATTTGAAAATTTTCTTCGAAAATTTCGTTCGTCTACAGTTAGGTTCTTGGCTTGCTTCCTCAAGAAAAAAAAATCGTTTAAATCTCACCCACGGCTGGCGAGGGCGGTCGCGTGCGCCGGTCCACTAATCGATTCAGGCCGAGCGAAGAGCGCAGCTGATCAGCTTATCTTACCGCCAGCCGCCGGTGAGATTTAAACCGCCCGCGCCAGCAGCCGGTGAGATATAAACCGCCCGCGCCAGCCGCGCATGAGATTTAAATGTCTTTCCTTGAGGAAGCAAGCCACGGACCGAGGGCCTCTTTCAGAGTGCAATCGCTGATAGCCGCGATGACATGTTGGTGCTATGCGGGATGGGGGGGGGCACTGTGGCGCGATGTACTTAGCCACGCCCATTTTCCCGTGCCGCTCTTAATTTTATCGCCTACCCGGGGTTTCCCTCCCCTGGCAAAATCAGGAGAGTCATTGCGGCACGGAAAAAATGGGCGTGGTCGAGTGCAATACAAGTACCCCCCATCCCAAATAGCACCGACATGTTTTGAATACAGATCGACGTGCGACGCGATCTCGATCGATGCTCATGTTTATCATCCCATCGCGTCGCGCGGCGACCGAATTCTGAAAGAGGCCTAACTGTACAACATTCACTTGCAAGCTCTTGTCCCTGAACACGATCGCCCGTCCAATCGATACTTACAGTTTGTTTAGGAGCGCAACGGGCCCCCGAAGCTCCATACTCGCACTCCCAATTTCGCCACACTTCATTCTTATCCTCCACTTTATGATTTTTAATTTACTATTCTGTGATCTAAAGCAATATTTCAGGTAAACTATTCGTTTCACCTGGATATGTTTGAAGTGCCATGGGTATAGAGGGAAATTATCCATTATTTACCTTTCATTAAACAATCTTAAGCCCCTTTCATAGTTTTCCAGCCGACGTCGGACGACTCGTTATCAAATTTGATAAGTTAAGATAGATAAGATGTGTAGGGTAGGGTAGATAGATATTACAGTTTCGATAAAGAGTCGCCCGACGTCGGTCGGGCAAGTGTGAAAGAGGCTTTACACCTTTGACGGCATTTTACCATCGTCATTTTCGGAAGATACGAAGCATAGCATTTTTTCTTATGTTCTAACGCTCCAGAAGTTAGTGATACCGCACGCTGCTCATAGCACGCTACGAAGTCATTGGCGCTGTGGAACTGTGGGTGAGCATTATACATTCCATCCGATGCCCAAAATCGCGTCGGATCGGATTTTCGGAAATCGCTGATTGTGCAAAACCGACTCATCGGATAAAACGGGTACTGGCCCAAACGAGAATTTCAGATAACGGATCCTATCCGAAACGAGAATTTTCGACCGGATCGGTTATCGGATATCCGATCGGATAAAATCGGATCAACCGGATAATTTGGATGAAAAAACGGATGCGAAAAATTTTCGGTAGTATCAAGGATTCAACTCCGTGTATTCAAGCGAATACCATTCTAAAATCAAATGTAATCTTCATATATTATTCGTAGAAACAAGCAAATTACCGGTTTTGGGAAATTTTTAAAGCAATAATTGACATCAGCAGTTGGACCGGTACTAGTAAACCATCAGATCGAAAAAAATTACAACAAATTATCGTGGTGATCATAAAACAGGACATTTTTGTAGATCGTCGACCGATATGGTTGCTTTAATCGAACAGCACTTTTGAAGACACGCGTTCAGTCTACTATTTCGGTGTCGTCTTCCGACATATTTTCCTCTCCGAAAGTAGATTCGATTCGTCACTATCCGAGTCAGCTTTATCATAATCAGATTCGACCTCACTGCGCCCATACTTCTCAACGACTACATGCCGGTACAGAGAATTTTTCGAGGTCTGACGTTTGGAAAGTAATGTAGCGCAGCGAATCTTGAGCAATTGAATATTTGGGGCCGCATTCCATGCGACGGGGTCGGCCGCGGCACGCCGCTGCTTTCAAGGAATTCCAACAGCGGACACAAACACCTCTCGTGGCAAGCAAAATGGGGCGTAAGCAATATGCTCTGACCCTACACAGCACGAAACATATTGGGTTGACAACTAAGTAGTAGCGTATTTTTTTAGAAAGTAAAAGACAATTTTTCATGGAACGAAATAACCTTATTCTGAAATGTATTGCCCATTTTTAGCAATAACCTTTTGCCACCTTCCAGGCAGCATCATAATTCCACGTTCAGTAAACTTCTGTTTTTTACCAGCGAAAAGCCCAATAGAAAAACACGAGCACAAGCTTCAGGAATTATTTTGGCTGCTTTTATCAATGTTCGCGTCTGGAAAAAAGCGGAGATATAACCCATGTAAAGGCGACAAAGAGGTTGCCCGAGAACTGGGTTCCGCCAGGCCGCGGTGACGTCATTAATTGGCGGTTCACCCTTTGTTAACTTTTTTAACTTCACAACACCCAGAGTTCCCCCCCTTTCAAAATATGAATAGTAAGTGACCTAGAGGTTTGATATTCTATACAAAGTTGTTTTTCTAAGTGGGTTTATTTGACAGATAGAGGACCACCTAAGATCGCGGCGGGTACGAGTGCCCATAGAATCGTGACGAAGGATGGCTCATTCCGGTTCTCCGCCACTGAATGGAAGACTGGGGTTTTGACAAATACAAGTACAGGCGTGAAACATCCTTCCTGGATCCCTCTCTACATTTCCATGAGAGCACACGTATACGTGCTGTTGCAGCCTTTAGAGCCATGGTACTGCCTGTTTTAAAATATGGTGCCCCCATTTGAACTAAGCATCTGTCTGAAACTTCTTGGTGTAGACTGCAGCGAGCGCAGATTACTGCGCTCAGGCTCGTTACAGGATGCCACAATTCGAGGCCCATCCACCATTTCCACCAGGAAACCGGCCTGCGGCCCGTCAAACAAGCACTGCTTGTTGCAGTCTCAGCAGTTCCGCATTGGCATCGTCAAGAACCCGACCCGTCCCAATCGTTCCCTCCTACATATCATCCGGCCCCCAACCTCGCAACATACGCACACCGCTCTATGCTGCCCTGTCTGCTGTTGACCGTCAACGTTGGGCTACCTCCGAGCTCTTGCGTACTCTGGCAAACTGGGGCGTCGACTACAGGTTGATCCGCCCACCATGAGTCACCGCTGGCCAACGCGCCGATATTCGGCGGGGCCGTGGCCGCGAGTTATGATCTCGAAGATGTCGAGCTGTGCACAGCTAACGCGCTAGATACAAGGGAAATATACGACGCTTTTCTCAGGCATGCTGTCAATGATGAGAGCGCAGCCGGTTCAATTACCCAAGTTTGTGGTACATTGGCCCGCCCAGCATCTGGAGGTCCTTCCTATCCGGCGGTGACCCCAGCGGAGGCTGGGCGACCCTTCCGTGACGCGTGTCGGTGTGCCGACCGCGACGCGTGTTGGTGTGCCGACCGCGACACGTGTCGGTGTAAAGTAGTACCTAAGCTAGATGGAACAGTCCTGTGGGATGTGAACTGCTGCTAAATAGGCCGCTAAACGCGACATATCGACTTGTCAACAGCCAGACAACAGGCGGACGTCGCTGGGCAACGGGCAGGTCTCAGGCTGACAATACGCGCGATTTGGCTTGTCAACAGGGAGCGGCTTATGAGATGACAACTTATCAACCTGTTGCCGACGCCCCAGTTTGCCTGAGTAGAGGACTGCAGATGGCTGAGCATACACGTTTCGTGACAGAATACTTGTGTGCTGCTCAGCTCAATCTCATACATGGCGGTGTGCCTCCTCGAGTCGATGATAATGAAGCTGACCTACTGTGAGGCGTACTAGCACCATCCTAGCAGGTTTACAATGTGGCCATTCTACCTACGTCAAGGTCTACACACACGATTGATCAGTCAGTCCCCGGTAAATGTCCTAATTATCAACGTGTTGGACATGATTCGTTGCATCTATTCCCATGTCCGGTCAGACCTACAACCCTGTCTGCTCAAGATTTATTGTACAAGCGTGTGAGGTTGCCAACTTTCTGTGCCTCTGATGAGATGCTTTCTCATGGCTAAGAAGAATAGTAGATGAAAGAACTTTCTAGATTTCGAAATTTCAATTTTGGCGCCGACAATGCGTCAATGTACCCGTGCGCTGCCAAATCACAGACGCACATCATCGTCATTTGCGTCGTGCACGTCGACGGAAATTGATTTCAACTCTCGAACAAGGGGTGGTGGCCATCTTGTCAACACGTGAGGAGGCGGGAGAAACGGTGGAGGAGCGAGGTACCTGATTAGACGCAACACGGGCTAGCCCCGGCTGTTGCGTCCAATCAGGAACCTTGCCCCCCCCCGTCTCTCCCGCCTCAGGAGTGTTGGTACACGATGGCCACCACCCTCGAACAAGGCACAAGCAGTGGGCAATGGGTCAGGATTTACGTTCAGGGCGCGATTGTTGAATTGAGTGAAACGAACGCAATTCTATCCGGTTTTATCCGAAATTATCCGATTTTCATCCGATTACGATTCGATCGATTATCCGTTTTTAACCGTTTTTCCATCCGATTTTCTGAAAGGATCCTTCGATTTTCACTTTTGCGGATATCGGATGTTCCGGATATCGTGTTTTTTCGTCTGGTCGGATTTCGAGTCAATCTGAAATCGTCATTTTGACGTGGGATCGGATTTCGGATAATTATCCGACCCGGATATCCGAAACCGACTCCGTCGGATGGAATGTATAGTGAGCATCATGTGAAAATTTTCCAAGCGTGCACGACCCTGCAGGCGACTGATTTGACCGAGTTTAAGCATTTGTCGATTTTCAATCCATCCAAAGAAATGGCTCGGCATGAACGATGTCGAGTCATTTCTTTGGACGGATCGAAAACGGAAAATATCGTTCAAATCAAAAGACCTTGGTTATTAGTACCATTCATCACCTTTGGCCACTTGCAAGCCCCTCAATTCTGGTGAATCATCAAACCGTACAAGCACCCGAAACGTTTGATCAAAACACAAATGCAATGCGTACCTCTGGCTTAAACGATATTCTCGAAATTATCAGTAAAAGCGTAACACCGTTTTGTGAAAATGAAACAGTAAAAAAATTATTTTTAAGTTATCTGTAACATGAGCTTTCTGAACTAGGTGAGATAGATGAGACCAACTTGAGAAGATTTCCGAGCGAGTGATGACTTTGAATCGGCATAGTCTCCGCCGCGTGACGTTGGGAGCTTGCACTTGGCCTACAACGCCATCGTGTTGCTTTGCCGCGGAGGTGCAAACCTTGTGTTGTATGTATGGAGTTGTATGTAACTACGCATGGGTGTATGGGATACGTGATGGTTCTATTTAGCACGCGTAAAGTGACAAAGCAGTTGGAGTCGCTGGGTATTGAAGGAAGTTTCTTGTTCATGGATAATTACAACGACGATGAGAGGTAAGTGCGTTGTTGCCCATTTCGAGTTTGAAAATGTGAATGAAAACTGTTAGTTTCAGTAAAACGCTAGTATCAGGCAGAGCAAGAAAGGAGAAATCATCTTGTTCCAAATCAGAAGTCACCAAAAGGCGGAGGATAAGTAAGATCGCGCCCATTGAAGTGAAGCGAGTCAGTAAGCCAGCTGCTTGCAAAGAAGCAGGTTCAAACGAAGGAAGAAGAACGTCCATTCGATTGAAGAACATGTGCGTAGGTTATTTCACGTGGTTTTATGCTGCGTTTTTCCCTTTTTTTGTGAGCAGATCATAGTAAGGCCCCGTCTGTCGTGAGCTGCAGGCGTCAGCGGATGCGGGACTTAGTATTGTTCGTCGTTAGTTATTTATTCTCTCTCCGAGATGCATGGAACGCTGGCATTCAGGGTCGAGCCGGCGGTTGTTTAGGACCTGACTAGGGACTGATCTCAGCACAAACTGGAGTTTTGAAAGTGGTGGGGAAGGTAGAGAGAAACAGTTCAATGTTCGGTTAATTTCCGTAATGAACATGGGTAGATCAAAAACGGCAAAAAATATTATTTTTTTAGATTTCAGAAACTTGAATATTTTCAGGCCAAACTTTGTCTAAATGGTTATTCGGGGCGCTGAACACGAGTATTGGGCCCATTTTCAGGTTCTCTGAAGATTACTGTAAGTTACCGTAAGAAAAGTATAAATTGTTTACAGTAACTTACCGTAGTCTTCCGAAAAACTAGAAATTGACCTTGTATTCGTTTCGAGCACCCCCCCCCCTTTGGACAAAGTTTGGGCTGAAAGTGTTGAAAACGTGTCTAGAAATGTTTTTCGTGTTGTTTTTTTGGTCTACCCAGGTGCATAAGGAAATTTAACGAACTTCAAATTGTTTCTTTTAATCTTTCCCACGGGGGTGTGTGTGCAAGTCTGTTGGTACCTGCTCGTTAGCGCCCCTGCTTCTACTGAACCCAGCAGACGTATGAGTGTACACAGGGAACGTTCGAGCGATATAGCGTGCACAACTATATCGCGAAAGTATCCCATACATAGCATAAAGGTGTCGCCGTCCGGCACACTAAGGCCTCTGGTCCATAACACCTTAGGATCCGTACCCAAAGAGTTCATGGAGTCTTTGGCCACAAGCCACAATTTCGCCACCCTGAACTGTCGATCGCTGTCGAGTGATAACCAAAAAACTGCGCTATCCAGACTTCTGAGCTATTTCCATGCACCGTTTGCTGCTTTGCAGGAAACCCGCCTCAAGGATAGACCCGTCATCAACGTCGGAGAGTACACCATCTACTGCGGTAACGCTGACGATAGGAGAGTGGAAGGCTGTGCAATGGCTGTAAGGAAGGATTTCAATGATATGGTCAAGGAGTTTGGCTCAACGTCGTGCCGGAATGCATTCGTACGACTGCGGGATTACAGACGATTCAATCTGTGGATAGTGAGTGCTCATGCGCCCACTGAAACCGCCGAGGACAATTCGAAGGATGCGTTTTATGAGGAACTCAATACGTTGCTGGCCAGGATACCTTGTCAACATGCTGTTGTCGTGGGGATTGACGCAAATGCGAAGATGGGACTTGATCAGGAATCCGAAGTAATCGGTAAATGGTTCTAACCAGTGGAGCAAACATCGGACAATGGCTACCGCCTTGTCGACTTTTGTGAACGCATTGGTCTGATTATTGCATCGACATTCAAGAGGAATCATCGCCGCCATCAGCTTACGTGGCAGGGACCAACCCAGCTATCTCCAGAAGAGCAGCGGAAGCGGAAGATGACAACTTTGAAACTACAGCTCGACTATGTTCCGACAAGGAATATTCCAATATCGGACATTCGAAGATCTAGAGCTGTGTGGGATGTCGCATTCGATTCAGATCACCGTCCTGTTCTGTTGAACTTCACTGTGAGGATTCATAAGAGGAAGCGAGCGGCTCAGCCTCTCCAGAGGATTGACATGACAAGTCTCAGAGATGAAGAATGCAGAAGGAATTTCTGACAACGCGTTTCTATTCACATCGGACTACGGACGAAGAAGAAACTCTGCGACGCGGTTTCTTTTGTCAAGTGCATCCAGGACGCTTCGAAAGAGGGACTCCCGGTTGCACAGCCTAAGAAGAAGTTCGCCCACGTCTCAGAGGAAACGACATCTATTTACAACAAGGAATGTGCTTTCCGAACTGCAGGAAACTTCGTGGAGGAGAAGCGTCTGAGGAGGAAGTTGCGTCGGCAGCTTCAAAGTGACCGCGAACGAGAGTAGACGCGTAGAGCTAAGGAGTTCGAGAAGGCTGCCGAGATGTCGTACGTTCGTGCCGTGGCAGTGTGGAGGAAAGAAGACCACCTCCATGCAAACCGACGTCAACCCCTCCGCGTGGAGGGTTTTTGTCATGGGAGAGATGCTGGCTGGCTGCAGCTCTCCTAAGGATTCTACTACAAATGGCCGGCGTCGAGAGGAATCCAGGACCCGCTCAGAAGTACTCATGCGCCACGTGCGGCAAGGATGTCACATGGAGGAAAACAAGCGTCCAGTGCTTCGGATGCCAAAGGTGGGCGCATCTCTCCTGTTCGGGTCTCAGTTCTGCGAGGCATCACGACTCTTCCTTCCGTTGTGTTCTGTGCTCTGCCCCCAGCAACTCTGATTCCTCATTCACCAACCGCCCCCTCTCTATTGTACATATCAACCTCAACGGCCTTCGAGCCAAGCTGTCTGAACTCTCTCTCTTTTTGCTCGTACTCATCATCCTGATGTCATAATGGTTCAGGAAACCAAGCTGTCTCCTTCCGCTAACGCTCGTCACCCTAACATTCCTGGATACACTGCTTATCATGCTCCAAGGTCAGCTCACGGCGGAGGAGTTTCCACTTTCGTATTATCTAATATACCCTCCCATATCATACCAAACACCCCATCGGACGGTACTCTTGAGTACGTACCTATCCATCTCCCTCTCAAAACACCTATATCTCTTTTTAATATCTATATCCCTCCTACCACATCCTGTCCCCAATCTTACGACCCTAATCCCTCACTCAAGCAGTTGTACGACTGCTCACCTTCACCCTTGGTTGTCTTCGCAGGCGATTTCAATGCTCATATATTCTGCTCGTCGCTTGACACTGACGATAGAGGAGAAGACGTCGAAGAATGGGCGGAGGAGTGCGATCTGGTCATTCTCAACGATGATCAGCCCACTCGTCTCCCGGCCAACGGCCGATCCTCTAGTCCAGACATCTCTCTTGTATCTTCTAATCTCTCCAGCGCCTGCTCTTGGTCGACCGCCACAACTCTGTCCAGTGATCATATCCCCGTCTTTGTCCATGTCGATCTCTCTAATTCTCTTGCTCCTTATTCAAGTATCCGTTAAAGGTCTTATCTGAATCTTTGCCTTGCAGACTGGCGCTTGTTCAGGGAGGTGGCACTCCGCCATGTGGATGACTACCCATGGAATGGAAACGTGCACCAGAAGGAACGTCACTTGACCGACGTGATTCGCAAGGCCATGAAAGCAGCCATTCCGGAGGGCCGAGTTAAGACCTTCTTTCCCAATGTCACCAGGGAAATCTTGGAGAAGATAAGGACATGGGATGCAAAGAGAGTCTCAGATCACTTGGATCCGACCATTGCTGAGCTGGACAGCGAGAGTAAGCGAGATCTGGACAAGCACAAGAAGGAGTGTTGGGAGAAATTCACGGAGAAGATGAATTTCAAGAGTGATGGAGCGTCAACTTGGAAAGTTCTAAAGAAGATCTCGGGCAAGAGCACCTCCGCCAACTATTCCACGATCGAGTTCGAGAATGGAGTTTTCAAATCAGGAAAGGAGGTTGCGACTGCTCTCGGAAAGGCTTTTTTCATAACTCAGGCTAAGAGAGGGAAACAGAATCGAGTGACTGTAAGAGAGCTCTGTAAGTTGCCACTCATGAACGAAGCAGAAGCAGTGACGCCTGCGCGGATTGAAAAGGTGGTGAAAGAGATGCGAAACTCAAAGGCTATAGGGCCGGATGGCATTAGTCCAGCGGTATTGAAAAAACTGCCGAGTGAGATTATGCTAATCCTGGCTGACGTCATTAACACTTCATTTCGTACGTGCATCCTACCCCAAGACTGGAAAATGGCAAGCGTCATTCCGTTGCCCAAACCTGGTAAACCGCCATCCACAGCGAAGGGATACAGGCCAATAAGTCTTTTATCACCAATTGTCAAGGTCGCTAAGAAACTGGTCGTGAAGGAGCTTGCCGAGCATAATAACAAACAGCAGCACCAATATGGATTCCGCAAATTACATTCTACCACCACGGCGTTGCTGGAGATTGTGAGCTATGTCTTGGATGGCTTCAACGCCTGTAAACCTCAACGCACTGTTGGTGTAGCCCTGCACCTCACGAAAGCTTTTGATTCTGTCAACTTGGACATATTGTCTGAGAAGCTCTTGAGGTCCACCATCCCGCCTTGGCAGAAACGATGGATAACCGCACTCATCAAAGGGCGCCGAGCAAATGTGCTGTTTCAGGGACATGTCTCTAATAGCGTCCCGATCGCTGCCGGTGTCCCTCAAGGAGGAGTCATATCGCCTGCTCTGTTCAGTCTTCACCTTGAAGATTTGCCCGTCCCCCCAAGTGACATTTAAGTCGTTGCGTACGCGGATGACGTCACCATCTTGTGCCGGGACAGAGACATTAATGTAGCTGCACGCAAGATCAATAGCTACCTCATCGTCCTGAAGAGCTTTCTCGATGATATGATGCTCACTGTCTCTGCCGCTAAATTATCTGTGTCTGTTTTCTCCACATCTAAGGAACACTGTGCTCACCCCGTTGTGAACTGGGAAGGCGCTCGTCTGCCTGCCGCACGTTTCCCGTAGCTGCTTGGTCTAGTATTGGATCCTTCGCTGAGGTTCCATAAAAACACTGAGCAGAAGCAGGCTACAGTGAGAGCTAAGCTCAACGCTCTACGAGCTCTGGGAGGTACGTCGTGGGGAAGCAGTAAGGAGACGATCCTGACCACGTACAAGGCAATCTTGCAGCCGGCGTTGGAGTATGCAGCACCGGTATGGCAACACATAGTATCGGATTCATCGTGGACAAAGATGCAGTGTGTTCAAAATGCTGCTCTTCGGATTGCCAGTGGGTGTGCAAAGAGCACTCCAGTGGAGCATCTTCATTCTGAAGCCCATATTCTGCCTGTTAAAGAGCACTGTCAACTCCAAGCGCAGCAACTGGTTATTAATATCGTCAAGTAGCCTGATCACCCATTAAGAAGGATTATGAATCCTGAGAGAGAGAGATATCAGAAGGCATTTTGCGGATGCTCCCAAGAAAGTCAATATACGAAGATGGACGGACTCCCAATTAGATCGTCTTCGTCTTTTACGTGCGGAGCACACCCGTTTCGTCAGGGATCACTTGAGTAGGGTGGCTGTCAACCCCATATTGGGGATCGCACCACCTGAAGTCATCTACACCGAGATGGAACTCGGTAGGCGGGCTAGATGTTCCCTCGCCTCGTTGCGCTGCGGGCATTCCCCTATGCTGATGTCATACTTGCATAGGATCGACAGCAGTAAGCCTGACGAGTGTCCGGATTGTGGTAACCTTGGCCACACTACAGCTCATCCATTCGACTGTCCGAAGAGGCCCACCTCACTGACGACAATAGATTTGTGGTTGAATCCAACTTTGGTCGCCCGTTTCTTGAACCTATGACAAAAACCCTTCTGCGGCTGCAAAGAAGAAGAAGAAGAAGTGGACGTGTAGAGCTAAGGAGTTCGAGAAGGCTTGGGAGGAGAAGAATCCGAGGAAAGCCTTCACGTTGCTGCGACAGCCTAGCGGGAAGATGAAGAGATGTTCTCCTGTCTTGAACACTTCCAATGGAGTTGCAGTTGGTGATGCGACACTGCCAATATGGAAGGATTACTTCAGTTCATTACTGAATCGTCCTGCGCCATCAGTACCTGAGCTCCCGCATGTTCAGAGAGCACATTACGATGTCAGTGAGGAACCGCCGACTGAGTCTGAAGTTTCCGATTGTGTCCGGAAAATGAAGAATGGAAAGCCAGGTGGAGATGACAACATCACTGCTGTAATGCTGAAAGCTCTTCCTCTGTCTGGGATTCGTGAAATGACCAACACCATTCGTGCCATATGGATGAGCGAAAGGATACACGATTTGTGGAGACATGCGATCATCGTACCTCTTCACAAGAAGCTATCTGTCACGGATCCTAAGAACTACAGAGGAATCTCTCTACTTCGTGTCATGTACAAGGTTTTACAACGTATCATTCCCGAGCGACTTATCAAGCATCGTGAAGGAACGACCAGAGATGAGCAAGCCGGTTTTCGGCCTGGAAGATCGACCATCGACCAAGTGTCTGTAGTGAGAAGAGTAATTGAATCGTGGCAGCGGTATTCGAAGCCATTACAGCTTGCTATTTTGGACTTTGAAGCCGCGTTCGACTCTCCTCATCGTGATCGATTGCTCAACGCTCTGCGAGCAGATGGAGTCTCGGAAAAGTATGGTCGGTTAATCGAGGACATGAACAGAGGAACAACAGCAGCTGTCGGATTTACCTCAGCTTTCGAGGTGAAAACAGGAGTAAGGCAAGGAGCCGTAGCAGGATCTTTTCTTTTCAACTTCGCCGTTGATGACATCATGCGTAGAGTTGCAGAACAGTTTCCTGCGGATGTGATCCCAACACCATCAGGACGCTCCCTTGTCGACCTGGATTACGCCGACGACATTGTATTATTTGCTGAAAACAACACAAAACTGCAAAGGATTGTGAACCTCGTTTCGAAGTATGCCGCAGCCTATGGACTTCGTATTCGTCCCGACAGATGCAAGCATATGTGGGTCTCTCAGAGGCCTTCAACGGGAGTTTGTGTGGACGGACAACGTATAGAACTGGTGGATGATTTCTGTTATTTGGGCTGTTTGCTGAAGAACGATGGTAGTTATGCAGCGGATATTCGACAACGATGTGCGAAAGCTACGTCTGCATTTAATTCTCTAACCAAGTGTTTGTGGTCTACCACCATCGCGAAGGAAGTCAAGTTGCGCGTCTACCTATCCGCTATTCGCCCTATCATGATGTACGGATCGGAGACGTGGGCAGCACCGAAGACGCAGATGGAAAGGTTGGATTGCACGGAGAGGAAGCTTTTTAGGCATATGCTTGGATATTTCTGGCCGCGTGTATGCCATAACGAAGATCTTTATAAGGAAATCGACGCAGTACATCAACGCTTGACACGAGGGAGGTGCCAGCATCTCCCAACGCCATCTCAAGCAGCAATGGAAAGTCGACTTCGACTGCTCGGGCATATACTAAGAAGAACGCCGGATCGTCTCGTACAACACGCTCTAAGAATGCTTCCAAATCCTGTCTGGAAACGGCCACCTGGGCGTAGGCGAAAGTTCTGGACGGATGTGGTTAAAGAGGATTTGAAGTCACTCGGCATCGAAAGACAGTTCAGGCGCGATGTTTCGATTCGCAGGAAATGGAATAGTGACAGCTGGATGGAATGTATTCAAATTGTGGCTGAAGACCGTGAAAAATGGACAAGGCTGACTACTAGGATGGCACACCTCGGTGAAGATGCGGAATGACCGCGTCAGGCGAAAGCCAACCGATTAAATCAAGTAAGTAATCTTTCCCTCAACATTCAGTTTTTTTTTTAAACTCAAGTTTCCGATGGGATCAGTCATTAGATAGCAGAGCTACGATCCGCTCCAGTGGTGAGCTAATTTTTCCAAAAAATTTGCGATCATTCACCCAAAAATTGTTTTTTGTCGGATTTCTCACGATCTCCACCAGAGGTGATTTTTAGGAAAAAATTTCCATTGTATCTTCACCTTCCATTTAGAAATAACACTACCGCGCTCGACCCCGCTAGCATAAGCAGCGTGCAGCCACCCCTAGCGTACGCGGCAGCCACTCTTCGCTTCCGTGGCTGATCAATCAATCGTGATTAAGCCCACAGCGGCGTAGGGCACAACAGATTCTTTGGTTTGTAACTTATCTCCAGGAAGCCGCGTTGTAGATTTTATCTTGCTATCATTTTGGGAGCGGAGCGGTTGTTTCTCCATTTCTACCATTGTGTTTTCTTCGAAACGACCGCTCACTTTTATGATGAAGCAACAGCTTCGCGGCTACCCCCCCACCCCCGTCCAGTGTGATCGACGACATAGCGTGGTGGCGCTTATAGCTCGTAGCCAGCTATAGACGGTGCCTAAGAGGTGGTTTATACTTCCGCCGCCGAGCGAGGCGGCGAAGTCCAGTCCTATAATATCGATCGTTCCGCTCCACGTGATCAATATTACAGAAATGCACTGTGCCGCGCCTCTGGATGGCGGAAGTATATGCCAAGCTAAAGGAGGCGTGGCGCTGTGATCTGTCCGTGGTAAGTGCGTGCCCCTCTCTCCTGCTCAGACAGTACGGGGTTTCTAACGCGCAACAAATGCGGGTTTTAATCTGAACCGCTGCCGTTACAAACGCCGATATGGGCAAAGCGGGTGCCCCATATCTGCCGTTTGCCCCGCGATATCCGGCGTTTCACTGCCCTTAGCAGGTTTCGACCATGCTCGGTTAGGTTTACAACGGCAAATGAGGTCGTCGTCCTATTATGGAAGCGCGTGGTGCCAGGGGCGGGGCCAACCATTTCGCTAGGAGCGGGTGTCCCCCAACGAGGACACGGTCGATGTCACGACCCGCGGGAAGGGGTCACCCCTACCTCGGTCCGCGACAGGGACAGGGAGCTTCTCTCGCGGAGGACCGTGGGGGGAGACCCCCTCAGGGAAGAAAAATCGTCCGGAAAGTGACTGGTAGTCACTTTACAGGAGCGGCCCCGAAAGGCCGACCGCGCTCTCTCTAGGATGAGTCCTCTTATAACGTGCTGCGCTGTTGATATGCGCTTTATCAATTGTGGAGTGATCGATAACGTGGTCTGGCAGATCACACATGTTCATGTCCTGTTGGATCTTGTACAAACGCAACACCGAGCCTCTCTGCGGCAGTGACGTCATTGCCAGCCAAGTGGCGGAATCTGCGGTTTTGCAGGCGTTGAACGCAGACCGGATTAGCCGTGCGGGATCTCTGCAGTTGACCCGCACAGGTCGAAATGGGACGGTCCAGGGCGCCTTAGAAACGCCAGAATGTCTGAGTGGTTGAGAGTTTCTGCGGCCCTTCCCTCAACGCCCAGAGCTGGCATGTACCTTATCGTATTATGAGCGGCTGGCACTATCTTGTTCAGCCCCCCTACAATCGGCACGGATCGCACGTGCGCTTTTTGTTGCCCGGTTTGCACTGGCACAAACTCGATGAACTACTAATATAGCCTATGTGCACTGAGTTTGCGCCCATGCGAAAAGTTGAACAAAAAAATGCTGGTGCGATCCGTGCCCACTGCATACAAAAATTTACAAGCTCCGGATAATTTTTCGAGCTTCGTGGTTTTGAAAAAAAAATCTTTCATCGGTAACATGCAGTGCGTTCCAGTGCTGTTGACCTAGCTGCGGACCATTCATTAGCCAGCGCTCTCATCACGAGCTTCAATCAATCCATGTGGTGCGCACGACGGATGTGCTCTTAGCTGAGGTTCAGCAGCGAGACCAGCCGGAGTTTGGCGCAACGTATATTTCCTCATGCTGTTGTGGCGTTACTTGTGAATTCTGGGTTTCAATTTCAGTTTGGAGCTGGAGTCAGGGAAAGAACTGTCAGAGGAATCGTCTCGCTCAAGACCAGAACGGGTCAGAGCGCGCACTCGACCGAAATCATTTAACCAGCCAGCTATGGGCAAGTCGACTGGCTCAGAGCAGGGCAGAAGAAGGTCTCTTCGATTGAAGAGCAAGTACGTTTGTTATTTTCTGCAGTTAATAGTGTGCTGCTCAAGTTTGTTTTGCCTGGTCCTGGGGTAGGCGAAAAGTTCTTAAGAACACTTAGCTCCAATTCTTTTGTTTCTCTGCAACTTCCAACTCATTCGATGGGGCGGACTTATCGCACACAGAAATTGTCGAATAGTATCGCGAATGAGCTGCGGTTGCGCGATATATTCACGCAAGGTGTCGGACAAAAGTGCTATCTTATCGCGCGCAGCTACTGGCAAGTAGATCTTACCGCGATCATAATTCGTTTCTATCGCACCTCAGCAATTTAATTAAAACTGGTCGCGAACGTGTTGCATCGTATTCCGGCTGATCGCGAGGAGCTGCACATATCGGACTGACCGCGTCGGATTTTTCGACTTCAATGCACTGTCCTGTGTGGTGAAACGAAATCGTTGCCGGTTCAATTACCCAAGTTTGCGGTACATTTCGTATCTCCTTGGCTGCACTATCGGTGGTACAATCGGACCCTACCATATAGAGGACGTAACACCCATAGGTGCTCAATTTTGGTCTCAGGCTCCACCTAGTTATATTACTCATACACCATCTCTCGGAGCGGGATCGGAGAGCAACTAGAGCGACTTTGTCTCTCCGCTCCGAGCGAAAATTAACCATATACTCGGGCGACAACAGCCGTTATCCGGGCGACCGCGGTTCTGCTCGAAGCGATATTCGGTTGTATTTCGGACCGCGGTTGCCGTCCGAGCGATTTTCGAATTTTTTCCAGCTGCTATTTTTCTTTATTTCCGGCTCTTCTCAAGAAGATGGAGCCTCTTAAGAGGATAGGGTACTTGTCACAGCATGTGGGCAAGGGGTTGATCCTGCCACGGGCCCCAACAAGGATACTATCCCGGCATGGTTTGCAATGAGGAAGCCTTCCTCAACACAGGCCATTGGTGATCCCTCGGCCGCCAGAAATTGTCCTCCTGAGGGTGACCCGAAGCTACGTCCCAGGAGTCTGCCCGTCTACACGAGACGAGCCGCCTTTTATACCCGCTGATCAAGTGACTCGCACGTTATCACTCACAAGACAACCAATCCTGCGTCTCTCTATCTCTGACGATGGCACCGCTGTCGTTCTGAGAGCGACCGGACAGCGGCCGAAGCTGCTATTCCAACTCAGAATATCAACGCATCCTACCGCAGATTTTGTTGTGTCGAACCCTTTTCCGTTCTCGCCTCTCACTTCTTCCAACTGAGACGACGTGGGGGAAAAGTAAAATTTATTTTCCTCCATGTCTTCTCACTTGGGACTACGTGGAGGAACAATGCTAAAGGGTCCAACCCGACAGAAATCTGGGGAAGGACCCCGTTCGAGCTGGGGTCGGAGCCGGCGAATGTCTGGGAACCTCACGGGACCGCGGTGGCATTTTGACCCCCGGCCGCTGTCCGGGCTATGACGTCATAATTGGGAAGAGCCGTTCCCGCCACAAGCGATGGTTTTTCTGACAAGGGAAGTGTTTAGAGCGGTAAAAGCATCTGAAAAAAAACGACCGGGGTCGTTTGTATATCTGGTGGCTCAATAGTAAAACTGCGCAGTTAGGCGCCTTTCTTCTATCAAAAAACGCGTATTAGTCTTCGGAAAGTCCGGAAACGAACCTCATCATTGTGTTCAGCGCCCAAAGCTATCCTACCCCTGAGCAAAGTTGGGGTGAAGGCACATTTTCCATACTTTTCCCAGGCTGACAGCGTTTTGGACTTCGACGGATTTCCGGTTGGGCGTTTATTTAGATCAATTAGAGGGCTCTCGAAGCGTTTTAGAGAAATGTTCTAGATTTGACTCGAAAGTCTTTCCAGGGGGCTATTTGGGGCGCTGATCACGAATCTGTGGTTTATTTGTCAATTTTCCGAAGTTTTCGACTTTATTAGTTCATAGCTTCCCATCCGGGGTGAATTTGAGGGCGAAACGCGACTTTTGACGATTTCCGGAGTAATACGATAGATAGTGCTCAAATTGCTACACTGGGGATTATTTGGAGTTCTGAACACGAATCTGAGGTCTGATTATCGATTTTTGACAGATTGCGGTAGATTACGGTGGGTATACGGTAGTTCGGTCAAAGTCTCAGATCTGACTCAAAACTCTTATACTGGGGTTATTTGGGGTGGCGAATACGAATTTAATGTCCATTTGTCGATTTTGGAAATACTAAGGTAGGTTTTGCCCCTCAAAGGGTTATGTGCCTACCGTAACCTACAGTAAACCTTGGAATTTCGACAAACAGACCGCAGATTCGTGGTCAGCACCCTAGACTACCTCTACATACAAGTTTTGAGCAAAGTCCGAGAAAATTTTTTGGGAGTCCAAAAAAATGCCTTCCTTGCCTTTTTGCGAAGCTTGAAAAATGCTCATAACTTCTTGGAATTTACAGCTGGGGGCGGGATACAGCGCAGTTTTACCATTGAGCCACAAGGGATACTAACGTTACCAGTCGTTTCCGTAGATGCGTTTATACCTTAAACACTTCCCTTGTGAGTGTAATTAATAATTAGTTAAATAGAAGTTTTTATTGTCAGTCCTATTTTTGTCCATGCGTACTGACCGCGAACCCATGCAGAGCTGACCGCGAGCTAGAAAAGCGGACTGATCGCCGTTTACTCCGCAATCGTTCCTATTTGGCTTTGCGATAAGTCCGCCCCTTTCGTGAGAATGATACGTGAGGGCTTGGCTGAGATTTATACTACGTTTTGGATTTTAAAGCATGCTGGCTGCCGCTGTCAAGCAATCAACGACGAAGGTGGACAGATCAAAAACGCAAACGTCTGTGAAGCGGAGAGGAGCGAAGGTTGCTCCACCCGTAGTGGTAACCAAAAATAAGCGAGTTACAGATAAGCGAACTCCTAAGAAGCAGAAGACGAAACCAAGTACAGTCAATATAAGGTAGTTTTCTGTTCTCAGGTAACTTTTCATTCTTTATATTTTCATTTCACCACGCGAAATCCACTGGCTGATGGGCGTGCGCCTCAGCAGGGATCCGCAGATTCTGAAGAGTAGGTTTGCCCAGCGTTTGCATTCAGTGTGAAGTTAGTTCTTGCGCGTTTGCATTTAGTGTGAAGTTAGTTCTTGCGGAGTGTCCGAAATATATAGGCACATGCTTCGAGTTGATATAGATTTGAGCTTCGTCAAGCAATCTGAATGCTACGGACGGTGAACGTGAATGGTTAATTGGAAGAGAACGGATTGGGAAATCCTTTATGCTTTGGGGCGAAAAAAATTGCATTATGCATCCGTATGAAATTCAAATTAGTAAACTTGACTTATTTAGCTGAAATCAAACATAGCGTTGTTCCTAACGAGTGACTGATCTCTGCGCGAACTGGTTCAACACTTAAGAGACCGCCTGCTCCACGGCGAATTTCCACAGCCGACCGGTGCGCTCCACGGCTAATCATTTCCGTGGGTGACATGTGTGGATTACGGGGCACTTACCACCCGACCGAGCGGCGGCTGCTGCGAAACGGTATCGAGCGCGGCTGGCATCCTCGTCGTCTAGCGTCTCTGCATAGATAGAGTGGCAGGCTGCTAGCTGCGGGCGGCGGCGGCTCTATTTCGTCATACCGTACGGGGAAGCTCGAATGATGGCTGGAACTGTGAGGAAGGTGTCAAATGACACTTCTTGAGTTAAGGAGTTATTGACAAAGGGAATACAATGAAGGGAAGTGAATAAAGCAGTATTTATAAAAAATAACTCCGAATTTGAGGATTTTGTTGTTTTTGAATTTCTACGGACTCAGGCTCCTGCTTTCTTTGTTTAGCAGTTAGAAAAAATGTTTATGGGGATAAACTCAGAGGAAACTAAAAGATTATTCTGGAGAAAAAGAAAAATTATTCTTTGGCAAATAGCTGTTCAAGAGGCACACTTCTCCGAAGCACAGTGAGTATCAAACTTCTCTTCCCCCTGATCGTTATATTTTCGACACGAAAATCGTTGGCTAACTGCAAAAACCGCTTCCTCTCTTCACCACCAGTTTTATGTTCCAACAAAATATTGGTTTTTAATTGAGCATTCGTACGATACCAGTTTTGTAACAAAATTATTGTTGAGTGTTTGGAAATTTCAGTTTATTCGAGGTTATCCGACGCGAAATTGAAAAATATGCAATTATTTACGATTTCCCATCCATCCTAAACTGAATTGAAAATAAATGATTTTGTCCTATTGTTACTCAAACGCATTTATAAATGTTGTTCGTGGATACAAATAGGACGGTTCCGAGGATATCCGGAAATTGCCGGAATGATTGTAAACTGACCATCCTATTAGATTTATTGAATTATTCGACTGAAGGTGTCCAATGATCAACTTTTTATTCTGCAAAATATTAACGCGAATGATGAATGCGGTTTTTCAAAATTTTATCCATGGACTGCAAATTATGCAGATTCAGTGCACGTAATGATGAAAGAGTTTCCGATAAGTGCCATTTACATAAAAGATTTCCGCATTCGCATTGACACTACTTTTAAGGCACCGTTCCATTTCCTTTATTTGTTGCTTGCCTGCTCTATTTATAGCGGAGTCCACCAAGAGTGTCTCATTTACTTTTCAATAAGAAGTGGTCGGCTGGGGATCAATGTGCATGAATCCCATACCAGCACGCTCGATACCGACTGAGCGATAGCGGTTGTGCTGCAATGAGTTTCATGTTCATTGATCTCCAATCGACCGCTTCTCAATGATAAGTAAATGAGACACTCTTGGTGGACTCCACTATATCTCTCACTTCACTGTTTTGTTGGTCCTCTCCTTCCTAAACATCTTTTCACTACTTGTTTTCCTTTAACCTCTTTATCCTCATCTTCTCCTTTTTTCCTTTTTTCTCCTCCTCCTCTCCGTCATTCTCCCTTTTGTGACACTTCTTTTCCTACTACTTCTTTTCCTTCGCACTAATCTTCGTCTTCCTCTTTTTTCTGTTCTTCTTCTCCTTCCTGATTTTTTTCCTTTTACTTGTTATGTCTGTCCTTTTTTCTTGATTTTCTTTTCTCTAGCTTAGTCATTTCACTTATTGTTAGGTGACAGTATAGAGGATATTTTTCATTTTTGTGATACAGATTTAATTTAACATTCAAAGTCAAGAACGAAGGGATAAAGAAAATATGAAGAAGTCATAGGAACAAGAGCGGAAAACAAAAAGAGAGCCTTGGAAGAGAGGAAAAGAAAGAAAGATAGAGGAGTAGATACGATAAAGAAATTGAAGGCAGAAAAAAGATGCAGTAGAGAAAGAAGATAAGGAGGGAAAAGAGGAAAAACGAAACAATTCAAGAGAAATGACGAAGAGGGGATGAAATGGGTAAAAACGAAGAAAAAAGAGGAAGTGACGGAGGAAAAAAACGGAGATGAAGTAAAGAGGACTAGAAAGAAGTCGAATAGAAGAATAGGAAGAAGACGGAGAAAAAAGATGATGATGGAGCAGAGAAGGAAGAGGAAGTAACGAGATGAAAGTGAAGTAAAGAACACTATGTAAGTGAATGAATGAATGGATGAATGAATGAAGGAATGAATGAGTGAATGAAGGAAGGAAGGAAGGAAGGAAGGAAGGAAGGAAGGAAGGAAGGAAGGAAGGAATGAATGAATGAATGAAGGAATGAATGAATGAATGAATGAATGAATGGATGAATGAATGAATGGATGAATGAATGGATGAATGAATGAATGGATGAATGAATGAGTGAATGAATGAAGGAATGAATGGATGAATGAAGGAATGGATGAATGAAGGAATGGATGAATGAAGGAATGAATGAATGAATGAAGGAATGAATGAATGGAAGGAATGGAATGAATGAAGGAAGGAATGGAATGAATGAATGAATGAATGAATGAATGAAGGAATGAATGAATGAATGAATGAAGGAAGGAAGGAAGGAATGAATGAATGAATGAATGAATGAATGAATGAATGGAATGAATGAATGAATGAATGAATGGAATGAATGGAATGAATGAATGAATGAATGAATGAATGGAATGAATGAATGAATGAATGAATGAATGAATGAATGAAGGGAGGAAGGAAGGAAGGAAGGAAGGAAGGAAGGAAGGAATGAATGAATGAATGAATGAATGAAGGAAGGAAGGAAGGAATGAATGAATGAATGAATGAATGAATGAATGAATGAATGAATGAATGAATGAATAATGAATGAATGAATGAATGAATGAATGAATGAATGAATGAATGAATGAATGAATGAATGAAGGAATGAATGAATGAAGGAAGGAATGAATGAATGAATGAATGAATGAATGAATGAATGAATGAATGAATGAATGAATGAATGAAGGAATGAATGAATGAATGAATGAGTGAATGAGTGAGTGAGTGAGTGAGTGAGTGAGTGAGTGAGTGAATGAATGAGTGAATGAGTGAATGAGTGAGTGAGTGAGTGAGTGAGTGAGTGAGTGAGTGAGTGAGTGAGTGAGTGAGTGAGTGAGTGAGTGAGTGAGTGAGTGAGTGAGTGAGTGAGTGAGTGAGTGAGTGAGTGAGTGAGTGAGTGAGTGAGTGAGTGAGTGAGTGAGTGAGTGAGTGAGTGAGTGAGTGAGTGAGTGAGTGAGTGAGTGAGTGAGTGAGTGAGTGAGTGAGTGAGTGAAGGAAGAAAGAAAGAAAGAAAGAAAGAAAGAAAGAAAGAAGGAAAGAAGGAAAGAAGGAAAGAAGGAAAGAAGGAAAGAGAGAAAGCAAGAAGACATTGATGACACGAAAAAAGAAGAGGAAAGGAAACACCAGAAACAAGGGAAAAGAAATTGAATTTGGTAAATAAGGGGTAAAGACGGAAAAAAGAGAAAAAGAATTCTGTTCTTCATTATTAAATAAGGTTGAAGATGGAGAAGAAACTTCCGTTGAACTTGAATGTTCGTCTTGTTCTAACCTTGCAATTTTTTCAAATGCTATCTCCATTTATTTACTGTGAATACTGGTTTAGATTCATACCCACATACTAGATATGTTTTAATTTTGATCCCACTTTTTTTGTTTTAACATCGTCATCAATTTCTTGAATCACTTCTTCATCATCTTTTCCCTTTCCTCTTCCTTTCTTTCTCCACATTTTCTTTTTTTGTTCTTCTTCATTTTCTTCAACATCTCCTTTTCCGTTACTCATCCTTTCATTCAACCTCTTCATTTTTTCCTCTTTTGCTTCAGTCGTTTTTACTAATCTCCTTCTTTCTTTCGATTTTCCATCTATTTCCTCAACCTTCATCCTCTTTATCTTATTCTTTACTCTTCTTCTTCTTTCTGCTCATCCCTTCTTTTTTTGGTCCCATTATTTTTCTCTTATTTTTCGTTTTCTGGCTTTTTTCCCTCTAATTATGTAATTTCGCATGAACCAGGGAGACATTCCTTTTATGAAAAGATATAACTTAACATCCCGTGATAGTTGAAACGAGATGGGGGGGGTGAGACTCCTTTGAAATTTCGGTTTGAAGAGGTCTTGGAATATACGATTATATTGTATGGAAGAATCCAAGCAAAAAAAAAGGGATACAATGGATATAAAAAAAGTCAAAATAAATAAGTATAAACTACATTTATCGATGATTTTAAACGACTAAAATCTTGTCAACCTAGTTGCTATGGATATGAGTTGCTTGAGAATAAACGCCAAAAGAATTCGTATCTAATATTATTTCATTTTGCAAATAAAAATAAAATTTTCAAATATTTGCTATTTTACATACACATTTTTGGCACATGGCTCATTTTTTAGCGTGGAAGTCTCGCTTCACGTTGAAGATATAAGCGTTAGGTTCATGGAATGAATACTTGATTAAAATGTAAATGCTGCCACCTCAATCGATCAAAACGACCGTATCACTAACTGAATGAATAAATCGATTCCAATATTATAATCTTCGAAATGCGTGGAAAAGAGAAGTTTTTTAGTCACGCTACGAGGGGAGGAGCTATCTAACATACCTTTCGGGAGACGCTGTAAACTCCTAAGTAGAAAGGAACATCGGGATCTCTTCTCTGTAGACCGAAACTCAGAATAACAAAACCCTTCGACCAACACAGTGTTTTCAAAAAGTTACACTTCTTCTAGGGACATTTCAGAACACTTGTTTCAAGAAAATTCAAGTAATCATTTGAAAAACGATGCGAAGTCCCGGCCAGTGTATCCACCTACCCAGGAGAACACAATGACCTCAGAGGGTCACGTGATATTCAAAATAATTACGAAATTCTCCATCAAAGTTCGGCAGCCGGGCCGCTGTCCACTCTCCGTCTCTGCGCGCTGACTCTCTTTCTCTGCCGCTGCACTCATCGCGCGAGCTCAGATAGTCGGTGGTACTCGGACGCCGCCGATGCGGAGCTCGGACGCTCCCACAGCGACGTCTGGCCTGGAGGACGGGCGCTCACCGGCCACAGAGCCTTCTCGGACGCCGACCTCTACCAAATTTTGGCGGTGAGCGCCCCTTCACGCTATTGTAGGTTTTTCGTGATGCTTCATGACGAAGCGCTAAAGTTGTTAGGAAACAAGCCGTAAGGCCTGTTTCCTACAAAATTTGCCTAGGAGGCTTCAGTCCCCCAGGCCTCCCTTCCTTTTTGGGTCATCTCGGCAATATCAAGACTTTGCTTTGCCCTTTAACGACCATTAATCGGCCGACCACCTAACCCCCACGCGTTCCGTATACAGTGCGGGTTTGCACTAATCCTTCAACATGTACTCTAGTGTTGGTCGCTTGACGGTTGTTGGTCTGCGTCCGGGAAAATCGACATAGCCGTCTCGCTAGGGGAGCTACCGGTCTGCGTCTCTCATCCCGCTCACTCCAAGGTGCGCTCACCGGACACGACAACTAGAAGTCGGCGTCCGAGTACCACCGACTGTCTGAGAGAGAGAGGCCGTCGCGCCGCCGTGGGGTGGTAAGTGACCGAAGACGACATGTGTGGACACTCGGTCCGCTGGGAACCATTTCGATTGGAGCGGGCTATCTTACATGATACACATCCATTGTTTCTTTTTCACTCCATCACCGAGTACAATGGGAGAAAGGCCATGATGGAGCCACAATCATTCACTTTCTTACGGACGTGGTGCGTTTCAAATTTGGAAGGTATTTAAACTTTACACGCGCAAGTTGCTTTGAAACACGACTTCTAGCCAATTTTCGGTCGTGTTAGCAACGAATTCGACGTTTTTCTCTAGACTCCTGGAATTTTCTGTAGGTGACAGCAGATGGTTAGGACTATACCGTGCGAAACCAACCTAAAATATTAGAAATTTGAGAAATTGACGGACTCCGGATAAATGATGTTCCAATGAACCTCATAGCGATTTTTCGACGTACTCAGAGACTTTGACATGGAAAGTTGTCTGTTGTAACCGACGAAAATTCCATGAGAATTTTGGAAATGGGAGTCAGATTCGGGATCAATACCCCAGCCCCACCTAAATGACCACCTGGTCGAAGTCGCAACAAAACCTGAAAAGTTTACCAACACATAACAAACGGCAAACGATAGCGATTTCAATGGAAACTGTAGAGTAAACACCATTCATTGTTAAGCACCTCCAAATGTACCCCGTAGCGAAGGTTCAGCAAATTCTGAAGCACTGAACCAACGGCAGGCTTTCAACCCCATCCCGCCAAGTTACCCTCCACACGGAAATCTGAAATATTGTTGATCATTGGCTAGATTACCGCGGTAATTTCATAGGAGATTGAAAAATAATTAACAGATTCTCGCACAGAAAGTTGGATAACCCTCTGGTAGCGACATTTTAAACATTGACCTACTACAGTTATCTCCATTAGTTGGAGCTGCTTCTCGAAAACCATCTAGACGACACCAGTTTTATAATTAGCATCAGTCATACCCCTCTCTCACCAAAGTTTGGGACGATTTCTTCCTAATAAAGAAGCTCGAAAATTTTAAAACTGTCATTTCCGAAGATGCTGGTAAAGTAACTAGGAACGCTCAAAATGCTTGACCACTGTGAATGTAAATAGGTTACATTATAAAGAATCTAATGGTATTCAATAAAGTCCCCATCTCCCAAAACTTTAAAAAATATTGAATGTTTTATGTCGTGGGTGCGCAGTGTGGACACGCGGTCCAAGAGGCAAAACAGCCGTGGGTGCGCAGTGTGGACACGCGGTCCATTAAGTGTTAAAGGCAGCGCTCACGATGATCATCCTCGTTGACTTTCCACAGTGAAATGATAGGCGAGAAGGATCCTAGACTCCCAGTGTCGAAAGAACGGTAGAAAACGAGCCAGGAGCGGCAAAATAACGGCTGCAAACAAGCGTTTTGGTGTACCAGAACCTCCCCGTGCTCCAGGTCCGCCCCCTCGAAATGAACTAATGAAGACTCAGATTACAGGAATGATCGAATCAAGGAAGTGCTGATAAGTGTTGGCCGATAAAGGAATAATTTATGAGATATTTTCACTTCCGAATGAACGGTTTTGGACATACAACGAAATACAAACAAATTTATTGGAATATAAACTAATAACAAAGCAATGAATGGGATCACTAGATAAAACTATGAAGGAGATGGCAAGTCCACGGAGTGATGGATAGAGTTGTACCAGGAGACCTTCCCAAGAGAACGGACTAGTCACCTAAATCACAGACCTCCCAAACCACTAAGATTCGCTACTCTACTCTCGCACCACATAGGCAAGGTGTCCAGAAATTCCCCCCCCCCCCAAATACACTGGGCACGAAAACGAAATCCATAGAGGATGAGTAAAACAAAAGTGAGTCCTTCTATTCTCTATAGTGTCACTTTTATAGCGCCTCCTTTCGCGCTCATAATCTCTGATTGGCCAGACGGCCCGCCCCCTGGACTGTCACCACGCGATCACTTGCCGGAAATTTATCGTGAACACTGCCTTTAAATAAAAGGTCTGTTCAATGTTGTGAGGGAGATGAAAAGAAACAATGAAAAGTTTGCTAAATTTCTCAAATGCGCCTGGGTAGATGTACAGCGGGAAAAATAGTTTTTGGATTTCTTAGATTTGAACGTTTTCATCCCAAACCTTGTTTGAGGGGTTATTTGGGGCGCTGAACACGAATTCAAGGTCTTTTTGCAGTTTTACACTAAATTACGGTACTTAAATGATACTTTCCCTACCATAACGCAGCAATCTTATGAGAAACTGAAAGCGGACCATATATTCGTGTTCAACGCCTCAAACAACCCCCCTAGACAGGTTTTGGGCTGGAAATGTTTTAGTTTGTGAAATTCAAAAAATCATTTTTCTGCCGATTTCGATCTACCCAGGTGCATTAAGGAACTTTATCTAACTTCGAATTGTTTCTTTTTACATTCTTCACAACACTCAATAGGCTATTTCTGAAAACTCCCGTTTGTGCCGGGATCAATCCTTAGTAAGTGCAACATGTTCTGCTTCCTCTCCTCGTGCACAAAGGCTGTACACACGATCGGAAAGTGGTTGAGATAGCAATGATAGTTGTACGGCTCCTAATAGAGCGCCCACTCTGTTGGAAACATTAAAAACGAGTTGAAATAATATTATTTGAGTCAACTTGAGCTACGAAAACATTAGGGCTTCCCTCTGACCTTTTGCTCCTTTTTTTCCGAGCTTCAAAGTTGTCCCTTTGTTATTTTCTCTTCAGGTCTTTGATGCTGTTACTATGAAGTATCTGAAGATTTTTTCCCGACAATGAGGAGGGGAGTAGTCTCTGCCACCTTCATGCCAATCGTTGTGGCATCACGATGGCCTCTTGGGCTCATCTGCCCACCCATCTGTCGCAGACTGGAGACTGATTGGAGAACAAATGAGGCCATTCCAGCTGATCGCATTCAACTCCCGAGTCGGGGCTGGTTTTCAGACAGATCTAAACTTTAGAAAGATTGTCATTAAAAATATGTTTGCCACCTTTCTATCTGCCGATTAGTGATATGAATGCAGTCGGCCGCCATGATATTTTTGGGGTTGCGGTACCATTGACATCCAAGCAGGCCTCGCCCACTTTCCCTCACGCTTGCTGCGCTCTCCATCCCACCTCCTGCGCCGGAGACACAAAGAAAAAGGCGCTACTGCTGTGCCATCGACTGGCATCTCTTGGATGATTGGGGCTTCCCTGTATATTTCGGCAAACAACCACGACCGCTTCGTCTACGTGGATGCTGAAGCTATGATCTAGTTCCGTAATCGCGTTCAGTCCGCAAAGTCTCATTATCAAAATTGTAGAAGCGAAGCGGTCGCTTTGAGAATGATTCTAGTTGAATTTTCTAAAAACAACCGCTTCGCTTCTATGATTGTGATAATGAGGACTGAACGCTATTGCGGAACTGAACTGTATATTCACATCAGTCTCCATGCTCGACTCTCTATCAGGGATGAGCGGAGTTCCGCGTTTCGCGTTCCGAAACCCGCAGTTTCGCGCATTTTTGGCATTCCGCGTTCCGCATTCCGAAAACCGCAAAAAACGCCGCGGAATGCGAAAATATCGGGTCATCTGGGAGGAAGAAAATGTCAGATAAATTCTGAATTTTTCCGCGTTTCGCGTTCCGAAACCCGCATTTCCGCGCATTTTCAGGAGTTTCGCGCCCGATTTCCAAAACCCGATAAAAAAATTTATTTCCGAAACCCGAAAACCGATTTCCGAAATTTCGAATTTTTGTTCCGCTCATCCCTGCTCTCTATTAACCTCGGCATGATGAAACAGTCGTGATTTTTCTGTTTGAACTCGGACACGAGGTTGGCAGATGGATTTACTGGCTTACGTACGTTTCGGTGGAATCGCCGTCTTCAGAGCCTGAAAGAAGCAAATCAGAAATGCGCTTATCCGGTCAAATGTCGACTAAACTCTACCCAATTCGAAGAACTCTATCTCCCAAACGTCTCAAAAGTGAAGAAACCAGGAGATAACCGTACCTTGTCAGGAAGCACGCTAGTAGAATCACAACATAGAACGAATTGTTGAAGCGGAACGGTGATGGTGCCGCTACCTCTCGACGTTAGAATGCGAGTCTGAGGTAGGGCTTGAGTTCTCCGGCTATACATAGGCATTCCCCCTTCCGATTGATTTTTGGATCGTTCGCCTGGATCCAAAATGCCTCCAGGGTCTTTCTCGCGGGTGTGTCAGTTTCTCGCCCCATAATCTCAATATTGATTGGATAGTCGTCGCCGTGGTGGGCGTTAACACGGTGACACCCCAGAACTGTTGATGCCCGCAGGTTATCTTTACCGTCCAGAAACTCCTTCACTCTAACATGGAGCAGCCGCAATGTCTCTCCAATGTATTGCTCGCCGCACAGCTGGCACGAGATCATGTAGACCATACCGCATGCAGTGCAATCCCCTCTCTACCAGCAGGACAGACCACACAATTGGGAGTTGTGCAAATGCGGTCATATAGACGGTTTCGTATAAGGCGGGTTTTTAGGTTACTTGGGGGGATATCAACGATGACGACAGTGCTTTCCAGACCAGCTTTGTTTAGACACTTTCTCAGAGATCTGCTCACTTCATCGGAAATGAAGGGCATTTTCAAGGGAATTTTTTCTTCAACTGCTGTGCCCTGCTCTTCCCCCCGCACGACCGAGCCCCTGGGTCTGCGTGGGACCAAACTGGTGGGATATCCGTTCAAGTCCGCAATTTCATGCGCTATTTGAACAGATTCTTTTTGTTCGTTTTCTCCGGTACAATCACAGTTCGCTGTGCGGTACATATCTGTGACAACAGCCCGTTTTGTTTGGGAAGGGTGTGCTGACTGGAAATGGACAATTATATTTTTGTTACTAGGTTTACGATACCATTTTGTTGAGAACCTGCCCTCCGAAAAATTTACCTGGACGTTCAAAAAAGGTAGCCAATTTTGCACCGGTTTTTCCCGGGTGAATTTTATATTACCAGACTGACTGTTGATGAGTTCGAAACACTGGTCCATTTCCTCCTGTGTGGGACAGACGACGAAACAGTCGTCTATGTACCTACAGTATAGCATTGGCAGCCGTGCCAGTACCGGAGATTCGCTTTCATGGGAAAAGTCGAATCTACGGTACTGGCACGGCTGCCAATGCTATACTGTAGGTACATAGACGACTGTTTCGTCGTCTGTCCCACACAGGAGGAAATGGACCAGTGTTTCGAACTCATCAACAGTCAGTCTGGTAATATAAAATTCACCCGGGAAAACGGTGCAAAATTGGCTACCTTTTGCGGACGTCCAGGTAATTTTTTGCAGGGCAGATTCTCAACAAAATGGTATCGTAAACCTAGTAACAAAAACATAATTGTCCATTTCCAGTCAGCACACCCTTCCCAAACAAAACGGGCTGTTTTCACAAATATGTACCGCACAGCGAACTGTGATTGTACCGGAGAAAACGAACAAAAAGAATCTGTTCAAATAGCGCATGAAATTGCGGACTTGAACGGATATCCCACCAGTTTGGTCCCACGCAGACCCAGGGGCTCGGTCGTGCGGGGGGAAGAGCAGGGCACAGCAGTTGAAGAAAAAATTCCCTTGAAAATGCCCTTCATTTCCGATGAAGTGAGCAGATCTCTGAGAAAGTGTCTAAACAAAGCTGGTCTGGAAAGCACTGTCGTCATCGTTGATATCCCCCCAAGTAACCTAAAAACCCGCCTTATACGAAACCGTCTATATGACCGCATTTGCACAACTCCCAATTGTGTGGTCTGTCCTGCTGGTAGAGAGGGGGATTGCACTGCATGCGGTATGGTCTACATGATCTCGTGCCAGCTGTGCGGCGAGCAATACATTGGAGAGACATTGCGGCCGCTCCATGTTAGAGTGAAGGAGTTTCTGGACGGTAAAGATAACCTGCGGGCATCAACAGTTCTGGGGTGTCACCGTGTTAACGCCCACCACGGCGACGACTATCCAATCAATATTGAGATTATGGGGCGAGAAACTGACACACCCGCGAGAAAGACCCTGGAGGCATTTTGGATCCAGGCGAACGATCCAAAAATCAATCGGAAGGGGGAATGCCTATATATAGCCGGAGAACTCAAGCCCTACCTCAGACTCGCATTCTAACGTCGAGAGGTAGCGGCACCATCACCGTTCCGCTTCAACAATTCGTTCTAAGTTGTGATTCTACTAGCGTGCTTCCTGACAAGGTACGGTTATCTCCTGGTTTCTTCACTTTTGACGACGTTTGGGAAATAGAGTTCTTCGAATTGGGTAGAGTTTAGTCGACATTTGACCGGATAAGCGCATTTCTGATTTGCTTCTTTCAGGCTCTGAAGACGGCGATTCCGCCGAAACGTACGTAAGCCAGTAAATCCATCTGCCAACCTCGTGTCCGAGTTCAAACAGAAAAATCACGACTGTATATTCACAGTTACACCTGTAAACGTATTTCCTATAAAACAATTTCTTAGAGTTCTGCCAATATTTTTATTTCCTATTGATCAAGAACAGTTTTAAAACTCACTTTTTCATAGCACTACGTAACTGAATTCTTTGCTAATGCTGCTTATTACACATGTGATAAAAGGAAAAAGCAAAGCAAGTTCTATCAGAAAGTGGATCTACCAAGCAAATGTGATTCGGTGCTGACAGAAACAGAAACGTTCCAGCAAAAAAAAAGAGTAATAGGGAAGTGGAGTGGATGAGTCCACGAAAAACATCAATATTCCCTGAGAACCGATTCCCGTGGCTGAAACTTTTAACTCGCAAAAACAGACCGTTCTGTTATAGAAGAACATCGTGGTTTAGAAAATGACTTCTCTTTCTTCAGTTCTATTCTAGTACCCAAAAACATTAGTGCATTCAATACTTATTATCGAAAAGAAGATATGATGTTAGTAAATTCGCATGAACGGTTTCATCTCGTTGTTCGAAAGCGTAAACCAGTGATGATGCAGTAGCAAGTACAATTACTTACACATTAACCTTTTCAACCAAGTAGAACCTCCTTCGAAAAGCATAGGGCTCTTCTGTGTGAAATGCCACAACGGTTTGTTTCGGGGATTTAAACACTTTATCCACGATTTTCGGTTCTGAAAAAATATTTTTAATTCTTTGTAGACTCTCCTACTCCACTTTCATGATGTTCCTTTTTGTTAGAGCGCTTCTGCCATCGTCGAATTGCTCTTGCTCTGAGAAACCCATTCAGCTAGAGGTGCGATTTGGAGAATGTTTTCTCGATTTTCATGGTTGAGTTTTTTGAAAAACAACCGCTGTGTATCTACGACTGTTATCACGACATTCTGAACTAGTTTGGTAATTAGTAAGTAACCAACTTGTTAACCGGTTCTCCTTTATCACCGCATTATAGTTGTATACGAACGAAATTTTCGAAAGATTTTTCGTAAGTTTTTTTTGTTCGTTCGAAATTCCGTCGAACGATTTTTTATCAAATTTCGTTTGTTCGAAATGTTTTCGAACGAATTTTTTTCAAATTTCGTTCGTTCGAATTTTTTCCGAACTAGCTTCGAAAAAAAGTTGAAATTTCCAACGAATTTCGAAAAAAAATCGGAAATTCGATTAGTTTCGAAAGTCGTTCGTTCAAAACTTTTTGAACGATTTGAACAACTATTTCGAACGATTTTTCGTTTTTCGTTCGCTCGATTTTTTTTTCGAACGACTTTTTTTCGTTCTTTCGACATTTTTTTTCGAAATTGTACAACTATCGTCCATCACTGGATGAGGGATCGCCGCGACGCTGCTTGGCGGGAAAAATTGCGCAATCAATAGCCACTCTCCCTTCGCTTTCCCGCGCGCAATTTTTCCCACCAAGCAGCGTCGCGGCGGTCCCTCATCCAGTGATGGACGATATACACCGCATGGATACATCACAGCTTAAAACGCCTTTCAGCTGATTAATTTAGGCCCTAGTTATACACCAGCGGAATGAAAACGTCTCGCGATGATATTGCCGCCGCTTGCTGCGTGAATTAGGAACTCGTCTGCAATGTTGCGTCTTTGGCGTCTTTGACGCAATACTGCAGACAAAAAATTCCCAGGCGTTTTAATGGTTTTTTATCGGTTTTTTCGCTTCTGACACTTTTTAATTGCAGAATAGCACCAATAATCAATTTCTCTCGTCATTACAGTGCTCGTTATGTCGTTTTGGTAATGTTTTAACAATTTTAAATCTGAAAAATAATCAGCTGGTGGAAATTGGCAAATTTCCAACAGGGCAGGTCCCGCAAGGATACAGTATACGGTGCTGCGGCGTGTATAACTGCTCTGTGCGGCCTTCCGGCGCGTTTTTCTGCGACTACTGTTCCTTTTGGCATGCCTAAACACAGTCAGGCCGCATATAAGTGATAGTTGTCTTGCTATTTCCGCAGCGTCCCGCCGGTGCATAACTAGGGCCTTAGGAATCGATTACTTCAGAGATTCATCCCTGGGTGCAAACTGAGAATTAAATTTTTTTCCAATTTCAGATATATGATAGCGCTACCTTCCTGTATACATCCATGGCAATCCTCAGACAACTGAAAGCTGCATCTGTCACTCCTGTTTAGAATGCTGAGTGCCCCCCCCCAAACTAGGATTGCTCCCATCCCTATACTGTACAGCCAAAGTAAATGATCCCTCTCCGCTGAGACGCAGGGATAGCCAGTTTGCACTTCGGCCGGGCGAGAGAGTGCCAGGCCGGCTAACAGCGCCTTTCTTTTCGTCCTCTGCGCTCATCATACTGACTCGGACACCTCGCGCACGGGGTTGTTAATGCTCCGAAGACGGTGGCGGGAGTCCACCATAGTAGGATGGAGGTAGCTCCCTAATGTAGGTGAAATGGAACTTCTAGGTGAACAGATTGTGCATACCTTATTTATGTAAAGAAAGTTTTGGTTCAGGAAACGTTACGTATCTCCAAGCTCAGAAGAACTTTGGGAGTCAGAATCTGTACGGTATGATCCAGGTCTTGTCGAGAATATCAAAAGGTCTCCGGTCAGCGAGTTTTCCGGGTTAGCCTTTATCCTTACATACTTGGCCATTGATTTCGTCAAAACTCTCAGACTTGAGCGTGAGGATAAGTTCTTCTCTTTCTCATCAACCAGAGCTCCTCATGCGTGGTATGCACTTGGAGTCTGAACTTGAGGGATGTGGCTGGGAAGTGGACTGGGGTTCAGACAGTTGTGTTATGAATGTAATGTGTTGCTCTTCCCACCAATCCAAAGAAAAAGTTAGAAGATTGAGGGCAGTTTTGGCAAATCACCGAATATATAGGCTATAAAACGGCGAAATTCACATGGTTTCTACGCGTGCTGGTGCGGAGCGGAGGTTAGAGACAGTGAGAGAGCGGAGGGCAGCCGGAGGCTGAGGCGTCGTGCGCCCCGCTCGCGCCTCGAATGATGTGAATTACGACGTTTTATAGAGGGGCTGCGGACAGCGCGAGCAGTTGCGTTGCGGCTCACATGTAATTTAAAAGGAGAGGAGTATTAAGCCGGTTGATATAATCGTTCCATAGGAAATCAGGCGATGCGTGTCGCAACGCGACCGCTTGCGCTATCAGCAGAGTGGTAATCACCCTCGCACGGAGTCCTATCTTAATTGGATCTGAGAATGAGATGGCAAGCGAAGAGTCCAAAGAAGCAGCGCTCCCTTTGCGTCTCTGACGTTTTTGGATTACGGTAAGACGTCACGTACGCAAATCACGTGCGCGACACAGCATCTATCTTACCGTAATCCAAAAACAGAATCCATTTCCTGAAATAACCTTACCTGCCACGTAAATGAGAGTATCTACATCAAGAGTGAGTATTGCGGACATTTTCAGCGAAAATAACGCAAAAATGATGAATTATGCGTAAAGAGCAAATCAGAACGTTAAAACTCTATGAGTTCTGTTTTGGATTACGGTAGGACAGATGCTGCGTCGCGTACGTGATTTGCGTGCGCGACGTCTCACCGTAATCCAAAAACGCCAGAGACGCAAAGGGAGCGCTGCTTCTTTGGACTCTTCGCTTGCCATCTCGTTTGGGACAGAGTATAACATCCAGTGCTGACCCTTCAATAACACAAGCTCTTTTTTATGTTGCACCTTTCTTATTTATGGTTTTTTTTCAGGCCCTGGTCGAATGATAAAGAGACTTGTGCAACAACTTGGACGAATTCGTATTCTGTGAGTTTGTCGTATAATATTAAGATGGCATAGTGTCAGTATCGGAGTGAAATTCACACCTGCACGCAGTTTGCAACAGCAAATCGGGCTTGTATGAAGGTTAGCCTTGCCAGGAATCCGTGGTTCCAGCACAATTTTGCTTGCACTGCGCGTTTCGTGAATTTTACTGTGTTATGTACAATATACATCCTCTGTAATTTATTAGTCATAATTACTTCACTCAGGAAGAAGAATCTCCTGCCGCACAAAACACCTGCTGGAACTGCAACCAGTGTCAGTCAGCTGCCATGCATTGCATTAACCAGAATGATGGAGCTACGCAAGTGATGGTGAATCTTCTAGATCTTTTTTGTGGGAACCTGTTACTGAGATTGCGAGTAATGCTGGTGTTGTTAAGGCACAGATGCCTTCTGTTTAGAATCAGCCTATTGCGTCTCTTGCTGCTGAACAGAATGCAATAATTCAGCGAGGTGTGAGATATGGATTCAATGTTGAAAAGAAGGTAAGGATATTTCTATGATGAGTTTTTCACACGAGCCTGTTTCCGGCTGCACACAGCTGACTGGGATTTTGCTGGCTATTCGTCTAATATTCATGAAAAGGATTTACAAGGCTGAGAAAACCCTGGCGTCCATCGCTCATCACGCACGCCGATCGCGTAGGCGTAGAGTTTCATTCAAACAGACTTTAACCTCGTTCAAAATAAACATTTTCGGATCAGAAATGTTGTTCAAGATCCGGGTGAGGAGGGCTAATCAACAATAGGGGCAAGATTCAAACAAAAACCGGAATGTGAATTCCAGGCCAAGACGTACCAAGTCATTTCCTTGTCAGTGCTTAGACACTGGCCACGTGATAAATCGAACAGCTCGATTTAATAGAATTTTTTTAGAGGAAATTGCTGCATTTGGTGGATTCGATAATGCCAGTGGATATGTTTGATATGGATTCGACGTGGCTAATGAATCAATTTCACAACTTCGTCATGGGGCTGCGGTGGCAATTCAATCGTATGACTCAAACATCTAATCAACCGACCGAAGCTAAGCGGGTGACATACGCGTCTAGCCGTTTCTTATCGATTGGTTGTTTCAATATGGTCTGTTTTAGGTGTTGCCTTCCTTTGTGGACGCGAAGGAGCTTACTCGCCTTATTAGTAAAAATGGGTATGTCTTGGTTATTGTTTGCTGTATTGTTGATACCTGGCCACGAACCGCATGCAGGGGTATCGGCTAAAATTTTCAACCTCCACAATTCCTTTGCGAAAGTTGGCCGAGGCGCATCTTCGCAGCCGCTCATTATTCAATGTGTATCGCTACTACAATGGTTGTCCTTAGATGGCGGCCACTGTATCCTTAGGCAATTTACGTCCGTTTGGCCCGTCGGTTGCTGCCTTTGCGAATCATGCTCACGCTCTCTTAGAGTCGCACTTCAGCGCACTGGGGGGTGGGGGTTGCACTTCAGAGAGAGTACTGGGGCTACCTGCCCCCCCCTACTGGGATTAGTACCGTCTTTGATTTTGCTCGCAGCAAAGAAGCTAACCTCCCTACGGCTACACAAAGAAAGGTTTCCTTGCTAAGGACAATGAGGATGATTTCTTCAGCGTTTAAAGGCAGCGTTCACGATGATCATCCTCGTTGACTTTCCACAGTGAAATGATAGGCGAGAAGGATCCTAGGCCCCCAGTGTCGAAAGTAAGGTTGAAAACGAGCCAGGAGCGGCAAAATAACGGCTGCGAACAAGCGTTTTGGTGTCCCAGGCACGCCCCATGCTCCAGATCCGCCCCCTCGAAATGAACTAATGAAGACTCAGATTATAGGAATGATCAAGTCAAGGAAGTGCTGATAAGTGAGCTGATCGCTTCATTGCACTGATAGGTATCATCCTTCTAGTGGTCAATTCCTCCACGCTCAAAAATCAACGTAAATAAGAGAGGGCCTATTTTGGCTCAAAAACGCGTCTTTCGTGTCCTTTTTGAGCATGCCTTGCTATATAGGGCACGAGACCTTCCGTAAACCGTAGAGATATCGGAAGTGAAATTCATCGTGAACACTGCTTTAAACACCCAGAAAGTGACTGGAGGTCATCGTCTAGGACCGCCCTCATACGGTCAACTACTCTCTCAATGAGGATGGGCACAAACGCCGCCGTCCTAGAAAAAACATGCTGTTGAGTACATCGGCATCAGAAAGACCAATGGAGGGGTGGAGTTCGACAATAAAAGGGATCAAAAGCTTACTAGGGGTGGAGCTGCTCGATCGGGCCGATTTACAGCGCATTTGGAGAAGGCACAGTATGCAGCAGCAGCACGTCCATCTATTGCGCTGCGAAGCGCTTTGTCTTGGAGTTTGCTTGTTGTTGTTCTAGAGTGCAACCCACGAATATGTGAGCGTTTAGGACTGTATGACCTACAGTCGTCTTGTTGTCCGAAGTGAGTGCCACTTCGCATAACAAGATCCACCGGCGGTTCAGAGACTTTCAAATTTGAACTTTCGCCACAATAATGGTCGTATAAACTAACTTATGGTCAAAGTGTGGACCTGTCCTAGAAAACTGAAAACTCAGTGAACCATCGGTAGCTTCAGCATGCCCAGCCTCTCTCCAATTTCTCAAACTGGTCCGCGAGGGCAGCGGAGCGGTCGAAAATGTCAAGATTCTCGTAGTTGACTGCTATACTCCTTCATTGCTCGACTCTTCCGTAGCTCAGATGACCATCTGTACCGACTTGAAAAACCCAAAGAGAAACTGTATAACTTCTAATATTAGTGGGCGAAGACACAAGCTTCTCGGAAACCTGATAGCTTGTTTTTCCCACTTGCTGTAGTTTTTAGGCTTCTAACAAGAACAACATTTTAAGAAGAAATTCATGCTCTGAATTTTGTGCTTGTCTGTAATTCCCTGTGATCCCCTGGTATTTCGCCCGAACTTCGCACACCTGTTTGAGCGAATAACCTCTCTTGCGTTTCAGAAATCTCAAATATTATCGAACGCAGGAAGATTACTCACCAGGAGGATTCTATCGGGTGACGGAAGGTGATGTTGGCGACGTTCCTGTTTATACAGCAGCTCATGTATGTTTTAATCCCATGCTTATGTACATTTCCTTTCGTGGAAAGTGACTGGACTGCGGACGTTATGACTTTGCGCAAGAAATCGTGCTGTGGTGATTTTCGAAAAATATGCGTGAAAAAAGTTAGCGCAAACAGCTGATTTAGTTTTGCCCCCGTTTATTCGCTTGGTTTCATTCGTATCAATGCGAATCTCGAGGTTTTCATGAACGAGTTCTCGTATTTTCAGTTCGCATTTGATCTACCGTTTCTTTCCATAATGTAGTTCAAAGTAGACGCTTTTCAGAATTGTGGCGTAGCTACGCCGACCGGTTTTCATGGGACCAGTAGTGTTACTGAGGTGGTGCCATGTTCGGCATTGACAGCTGAGCAGCTCAATGCTCTCACTCAACAAGGTGAGTTGAGCTGCTTTGGATGAACTGATTTTTTCCTCCACCTATGTAAGATGGCACCCTCTGTTTCGGGAAACAGCCCACGCTCGCACCCGCACGCGATAGATCCGAGTAAATTCCATTCCGAAGTGGAGGATAGCTAATACCTCATGATTTTCTTGATTAGAACCCACTCCAATTATGAAGTCCACCGCTTTCGGAAAAAGGCAGTGGTGTCCTTGCGGCCAACATAAATCGTCGGGAATAGCTTGATCATTCGATAATCGCATGTTTTGTTGAAGTTAATTTTCCCGTTGTTAGCTCTGATCAATAGCCGTGGAGAGGAGTGGGCGGGGATAGCGCTTTACATAGAAGTTCAGGTCTATCGTTTCGACAATGGTTACCTACTTCAAATTAAAATTTCGGAAAAAATCTTTCGAAAACCCAAACAAATTCAAGTTCCTCCTACTCAGAGAGGGAAGCCCTTAATCCCAATTCTCAACATACAAAAAAACTAGTATAAATGAGTGAAACTATGAAAAAACGAAAAAAAAGGTAATTCGCCTAGAGCATCAACAGCTGATCGGCCGATTGTGTAAGGAATCTTGGCAAAGCGTCAAAAATCCATCGTATTTGTAGTGTATTGACCGCAACCACACTACCGCCTTTTTGAGTGGGTGGATTGGAAATCATTGTCATATTTGTCAACATTATCAGGTTTCACAAGAAGTAGAATCACTATACCAGAGGAACAGAATCTGACCGCGACGCAGAAGATGGTGCTACAAGATATTCGTCGAAATAATGCGGGAGTTTAGGTGCATAGCACCGGAGTGACGTTGAGGCTGCTTGGTTTACCTGTTGAATTATTACCGAGGCTTTGACGAGGGACAGATCCCAGCACAAACTGGAGTTCTGAAAAATGATGTGTTGAGTGTTGTGGGGAACTTAAAAAGAAACAATTTAAACTTTGGAAAATTTCCTTAATGCACACGGGTAGATCAAAAATGCACTTTTTTTGGTTTCAGAAATTCGAGCATTTTCAGCCCAAACTTTGTTCAGGGGGTTATTTGGGTCGCTGAACACGAGGCTAAGGTCTATTTTCAGTTTCCCAGAAGATTACTGTAAGTTACAGTAGGAAAAGTATCATTTGTCTACAGTAACCTACCGTAGTCTTCCGACAAACTGACAATGGACCTTATATTCGTGTTCAGCGCCCCATATTACCATACTGGACAAAGTTTGGGCTGAAAACGTTGGGATTTCTGAAATCCGAAACGTTGCATTTTTTGATCTACCCGTGTGAATTAAGGAAATTTACCAAACCTTAATTTGTGTTTTACCTTCCCCACAACGCTCAACACATCATTTTTCAAACCTCCAATTGTGCTGGGATCAGTCCGTAATAAGTGTTTATACTCCCATCGTGTCGTGGCAGCTTGATGTTACGGGTATCATTTGATATCTCGCCGTCACCAGTGTCCAAATAATGTTAAAGGTTTACGCTGCGACGAAAGTATTAACCTCTCATTTGGCAATAATTAGAAGACAAACTAGATTTTTATAAGATAATCATTCATTGTCTGCTGTTTATTTTTTGTGAGAGACACATATAGTTATGGTTTACCGCAGTGTTAAAAGGACATGGTGCGGTTGCGGACTCGTGCTAACATACGGTAGTCTGATTGTGTTATCACTCATTTTTTCGAAATAACTGTGATTGGTCGGTGAGTTTTTCTTTCCACTCTCACATTTTCACCTGTTTTCATTGCTTCCACAGATGTCGTCACATCGGTGAAAACACAGACTCACCGATCTATCACAGCTGTTTAAAAAAAAAGAGTGATACCACTAACAAACTACCGCATGTTAGGACGAGTCCGCAACCTCACCAGGTCCTACTTCCATTACTGTAGACTATACATTTGTTAATTAACTGGCAGTTTTGCATTTTGTTATTGTTATTGGAACTGTTTTTGGGTGTGAGCGTTTTGTTAGATATTGCATAATAGTTATTTGTTTTGTTAGTATACGTATGTTGTTCTGAGACGTGATGATGAAGAGTTCGAAGCATTCCAAAGAATGTCAGTCTCGTACAAATTGAAATTCGCTGAAGGAAAATTTTTATAAAATTCATTTATACTGATGAGATCACCGTTCACAAATATGTATGCTTGGGGCGGCGGGGAGTTCCACCTTATGGACCCTTATCTACAAAAATCTGAGGATGAGAGGTAGAGACTGCGAACTCTTCCATTCGCTCGAGTAGAACTGGCGAAAGGACTTCAGCAATATCAGAGCAAAAAATCTAAACCAACAGGAAGAATGTGATTAAAATGGTCAGTACCGGATGGGTAAAAGGCTGGTTTTTGTGTTCAGAATTGGCCTACTCTGCCAACGCTTAGCTAGATGCCTCCGTGGGCGCGGCCTGAAACGCCGCCCCATCCCATGTAGCGAGAATTTACGGGTTTGAGCTACTATAGCTAAAACCCGCATATTCTTGTGTCGAGGCTACAAGGGTGCAAATTCTGCGCGTATTCTACGTAAAAACGAAGGCTAAATATGAACCAGTGCTCTCTCTGTCGCTAAACCCGTATATTCTCGCTATAATTTAGAAGCGAGAATCTACGGATTTAGCGACAGCCTGTGTTGAAATACAACCACAAACCCGCGCTGGCTACGCGGAACGCAGGGATGCCGTTCGAACAGTGTTGGCCCAGTCAATCCACGGATAACTTGACACTCTGTGGGTGGTTGTGGAGGGTGACCCCGTGTCGCTCTTTTGAAGACCTTGCTAGGAATAATTTTGGCCGCTGGTATGCTGCAGGCTGTGGGGAAGAAACGGCGATGCGGATCGCAGCGGGGATCGTCTTTCTAGTACAGATCAGGTGGGTCGATCGAGCGAGTTCTGCAACGAGAATAAGCGTAGATTATGCGGGTGCTGTAGCGAGAATTTACGTAGAATATGCGGGCGCTGTTGCTAAAATTTCACCAACTAAGGCTAAACTTTCCGTGATTTACGTAAATTCTCGTGTCAAAATTAGACTAGATGCCTCCGAAACCTTGGGCATCTCTGGTTTCCGTGTGAGGCATCTAGCTACGCGTTGGTGGAGTAGATAAAGTTCTCGATGGCCGTGTTTAAGTCAGCCGCGGCGATAGTCGCTACAAGCAGATAACGCGTTTGATGAGAGCTGAACACGCTAGCCCGTCCTCTCTCCAGAAAGAGGCATAAAAGGCTATTTATACTTCTCAACGCCAACGCCTCACTCGCGGGCGTGGTTTTAGAGTATAGATATACTCAACGCGCGGTACGCGTTTAGGGTCCTTATGAATATTCAAACGGAACGCTATAGTGGAGTCATGCAAAGTTGGCTTAATCTGTGCCGTCCTAGAATATCTCTACATGTGCTCTCCACCGTGGTAGCAGAGATTATTGAAATTAATTGGGATGAAAAGGTACTAAATTGATGTATGCACGCCCGCGCGTCACGCGCGTGCTGCCCTGCCGCTTAGAAGTACAAATAGCCCCTATGATTTCCGTCGCCATCCGTCTTCGGTCATACTTGGCTGCTGCTGTCGTGTGTCAGGAGTGGATTCATCAGATAGAATTCGGTCCAAAAATGATTCGGTCTGGTCCATGGCGATCTGAAATATCTAGCGGTGGGATGCATGGCCCGTGTCATTAAATAAGGAAGTCGCACGCAACTAATGCGCGCGAATTCATTCGATCGATAGCCATGATTTCTTCAATTTCACGGCAAGCAGCGTTGTGGATTCCCATTTGGATGGCACGGATCATAATTGTTTGGCAGCTCACCTTCTTGATGGTTGGCTTGACAACGCCACCGAAGAAGTCGTTCACTGCTGCTCCGTCTCTCATTTGAGCAAACGGCGATTGAAAATGTGGTTGCACACGCGGGAATAGAGGATTGATCACCGATAGGTTGACCTCGCTATTCTGAAAGCCATTATTGATAGAAGTATGAATGGGGGATATAGAAGTCTGCCGATCAAGTTTCTGGGGGGATGCTGCGACGGCGCCCGATAGTACCTACCAGGGCTGTGCGTTACAAAGTTAACGTTTTAATGCATTAACGGGTTAACGCGGTTTTTTTTTCTCGAAAAGTGACGATTAACGCTCAGAGACAGCGTCCGCGATAAATCTCATTCTCGAGGTTTCAGAATGAAACACTAAGTTGGCAGATGCTGGACGCGGCAGATCTGGCAGACTCGAGTTGCTTGGCAATTTGCCATCGAAGCGTGTGCGGCGCCACGAGCTAGTCCGAATAGAGGGGGGGGGAGGGTGCGGACCGGGATAGGTAGGCGCACTGGGATAACTTTCAAAGCCGTTGTTGTCGATTGCTGGCCCGTTTTCGCTGCTTTCTTCGACCCTATCCTGCCGCGTCCAGCCTGATCGATTCGCGCACATTTCGCGATTAGCGTGCGCTCGCGGAAATCAGCAGGGCCCAAGATTCTCCTCCACGCCCTGAATGTTAGAAACCGCTATTTTAGCGTGTTCTGAATGTTTTTCTTCGCTTTTTTTTTCACAGTTAGTTACCTCACGACCAAACAATCACATTTTTGGGTCGAACTCGAGTGTGATATTCATCGTGAACACTGCCCCTAACGAAAAAGTGTTGAAGTCACGGTTGTTTATTTCGTTAATTATAGTGGAATTATGGCACTGATTGATATGGCACCTCTGACGATTTATTGATTTTTGCTGGGGTCAGGTAATATTTTTTAAAATTTTTAACGAAATGCAAAATCAACGTGTTAAGGTGTTAATGCGGTTTTTTCAAAGATCAATGTTTAACGAAAAAAATATTTTCCGTTAGAGGCAGTGTTCGCGATGAACATCATATTCGAGTTCGACTCAAAATGGGGGTTGTTTGGTTGTGAGTTGACGAATAGTGAAGAAACAGCGAAGAAAAGCGCTCAGAATAAGCTGAATAAGCGATTTCTAACGTACGTACGCACAGGTTCAGGGCGCGGACGAGCTTACGCGCCCTGCTAGTTTCCGCAAGCGCGCGCTAATGGTAATTAACCGTAGAAAATATCCTCGGCGCCACAAGCTCGTCAGAACGCGTGGGTGAGTCGGCTAAGCAATCGTACTGGCTAACGAAATCTTCACTTGGCGGCCGTTTTTATCTATTTCTGACAAGTTTTCGCTGCTTTCTTCGACCCTATCCCCTCAGGCATCTGCCAGCATAGTGTTTCACACTGAAAACTCGAAAACGAGCTTTATCGTGAAAACTGCCTTTAAAAGACACCCCTGGTGTCTACAGTTGCTGAAAAGGCGCTATTGCGGGGTCGACGCGGCACTATCGGAGGGCTGCCACGGCACTCGCGGAGCCGCTGCGGAGTTTCGTTACGACAAACGTTTGCAACCACTTGTCTTGCCCGGACCGATTCATTAAGTTTGTCTGGTCGAAGCGATTTGCAACGGTTTGCTCGAAATGGTGCCGCGGCGGCTCCTCGAGAATGCCGCGACAAGGTTGCTTCAGCAGCGACCCTGCACTGTTGCAGCGATTTCTGCCAAAAGACTACTATCCCCATAACATTGTGAAACGCTACACACTTGTGGGAGAAGGGATCGATATGTAGCAGACCTGAGAAACTGAAAAAAAGTATTTTCAAGTGCTCACGTCGGTCTGGTGGTGTGCTGGAGGTATAGCGTTCCAACTGAGATTGGGCAAAAGGTCCCGAGGAAAGGACTCGATAGTCTCGTAGATTGATTTCACAGTCGACGTGTAGATGGGTGGTTGGAGCGATTGACCCGGCAGCAGTTCACTGGAAGTAAATTGCGCAGTCAAAGTTGGTACTTGACTCGAGATCTATTGATGGTTTCAAAGGCTTACCGATTGCCCTGCCACCGGACAATCTCAGTTTCAGTGGGTAGACGGGGTATTTGTGCGGTCTTCTGCGTTTCATAGGACGCTGTAGTTGCCTCAATCTGAAACTTGTATGTACAAAGTACAGTCGGCATGGATCCTACTGATACTTAACGTTCCCCACTGAAGGTTAGCGCCTTCGGTGTTTTATGCTATAACATAGGTTGAACATAGGTTATAGCGTTGAAGAAACAGTTTTGTTCTCATAGACGGTCGGCCGTTCAATGAACCCAAAGAGGTTGTTAGCCGCTGGGTGTGACGGGTGCGAGTTTGTATCTGGAGGGGGAGCTACCTATCTGAAAGGTTTACCTTTTCTGCACCTCCGCCTCGCCGACATTGAAGTTTTCGCAGGAGCATGTGCTGCAGCTGGGAGCACGTCATCCTGTAATGTAAGCTAGTGCGGAAAAATTGCATCGCCTACATCGTTATCGCAGTAGCACGTGCTACTGTTAAACTTGGCCCCTCCCGTTTGGTAGGAGCTTGCTCCCTCACAGCAAGCAAGGCTCATGCCGCAGTCCGCAACAAGAGGCGTCAATCTCGCCGCTGTGGACCATGGGGGTATCTCCTCAACGGTTGAAATTCTTCCAAAAAGTGACTCGAGGTCCGATTGAAGAAGCGACCCAGAAAGGCCAGCTGCGCTAGCTATGGACTGAGGCGTCTTATGGTCGACGCGGAATCGTTAAACGGGTCGTTGCTTTCCGCCGAAGACATAGCGATTGCGCGCCGCATACATAGACACGCAGAGACGCAGACTGTTCGGACATGTGCCGACCTAAGGAACTATTCATCGCTGACTGCACCTGCTGTGAGCCTGAACAATACACATAATAACTTGTCCAATGTGGAGCTCATGGCCCTGTTGTCGCCCAAAACGTCGCGCAGTCGAGTTGAGGGCGTGTTGGGGTCGAATCGAACAACTCGAATATTGCCATGTACGACTCTCATTTAACCTCGGCATTAGTAGAATATTTTTGAATATGAATACAGCTTGGCACGAGGTGGTAACCGACTTTATTCGACTGACGTTTCGGCGGCTTTGCCTTCTTCAGAGTCTGAAAGAGCCAATTCCATTTATAAAAATACACGATCAAACGCCGTAACGGTAAACTCTCTACAGAAAATCGACTCCCAAATTTCCAAACTGATAAACAGGAGAAAAGTAGACAAAGTATCGTACCTAATCAAGTCCTCAAGCGATCATGGATCAGTAGGAGTACGGATGGGCACCGGTGGAACAGAAATTCGGCCCGAATCAGAAGGCAAGTCCGATATAGGGCTGGAGTTCCCGGGTTATATATAGGCCCTCGTCCTTCCGGTTGATCTTGGGATCTCTCGCATGGATCCAGAACGCCTCGAGAGCTTTTCGCGCACCTGTCGTGACCTCCCGCGCCAGTATCTCCACTCGCACCTCAAAATCCTCCCCCCGGTGGCAGTTATCTCTGTGGGTCCCCAGTGCAGTGTAACTGCGAGACCTTCCTTTCCCATCTAAGTGTTCTTTGATACGCACATGCAATGGTCGAGCTGTCTCTCCGATATATTCCTCACCGCAGCTCTGGCATGTGATGAGATAGATGACACCTGTAGCAGCGCAATCACCTTCCCTGCCCTGAGGGCAAATGACGCATTGTGGTATAACGCAGGCGCGATCGTATAGGCGATTTCTGACCAGTTGACGTTTCAAATTATTGGGTGGGATGTCTACCAAAGCCACTGTGTTTTCTAACCCCGTTCTTCGCAAGCACTTTCTGACGGCGCTGCTCACTTCATCCGAAATGAAAGGTATCATGAAGGAAATTTTATCGCTGGGTGGTCTGTTGGGTCCCTCGCGCCCGGGTCTTGACCTCGTTGGATGAGGTTCATATCCGTTGAGAAGTGCAATTTGACTTGCGAGTCTTTTAGACTCCTGCCGCTCTTGTTCGCCCGAACACACATTTACTGCGGTGTGGAACATGTTCCGGACAACTGCCCTTTTAGTTTGGGTGGGGTGGGCCGATTGCCAGTGGACTAAAATGTTTTTGTTTGAGGGCTTGCGATACCATTTTGTTATTTTTCTATCCCCCAAAAGTTGAACCTGAACATTTAAGAAAGGCAACCAGCTATCGCAAGGCTTTTCCCGAGTTAACTTGATGTGTTCGGACTGGGCGTTCATTAGGTCGAAACAGTGGTTCAGCTCCTGTTGCGTCGAGCAAATTATGAAACAGTCGTCAATGCAACGACTATAAAACAAGGGAAGGGTTTCGAGCACAGGTGTTTCGACCTTTGCCATGAAGGCGATGGCGAGCGTTGGTGCCAGCCGCTGTCCCATAGCCAGCCCCCGCAGTTGGGAAAAATAGCTACTGGTCAGAAATCGCCTATACGATCGCGCCTGCGTTATACCACAATGCGTCATTTGCCCTCAGGGCAGGGAAGGTGATTGTGCTGCTACAGGTGTCATCTATCTCATCACATGCCAGAGCTGCGGTGAGGAATATATCGGAGAGACAGCTCGACCATTGCATGTGCGTATCAAAGAACACTTAGATGGGAAAGGAAGGTCGCGCAGTTACACTGCACTGGGGACCCACAGAGATAATTGCCACCGGGGGGAGGATTTTGAGGTGTGAGTGGAGATACTGGCGCGGGAGGTCACGATAAGTGCGCGAAAAGCTCTCGAGGCGTTCTGGATCCATGCGAGAGATCCCAAGATCAACCGGAAGGACGAGGGCCTATATATAACCCGGGAACTCCAGCCCTATATCAGACTTGCCTTCTGATTCGGGCCGAATTTCTGTTCCACCGGTGCCCATCCGTACTCCTACTGATCCATGATCGCTTGAGGACTTGATTAGGTACGATACGTTGTCTACTTTTCTCCTGTTTATCAGTTTGGAAATTTGGGAGTCGATTTTCTGTAGAGAGTTTACCGTTACGGCGTTTGATCGTGTATTTTTATAAATGGAATTGGCTCTTTCAGACTCTGAAGAAGGCGAAGCCGCCGAAACGTCAGTCGAATAAAGTCGGTTACCACCTCGTGCTAAGCTGTATTCATATTCAAAAAAAAAACTCGAATATTGCAGCACGTGCTCTCAGTTGGGAAACATAACGGTCACGTGCTTGTGAGAGAGCTCTTCAAACCGCCTTGATTTGGAGTTAAAAGAGTTTTTTCGCCACATCAAAGCGTAAGCAATCCGCAAAAGTGGCGGGGAAACGAGGGAGGAGGGAGGTGCATGAATGGACGCTAACCGTGTTTTGCCCAATAACGCATTCCGCTCCTCCCCCGTTTTCCCGCCTCTCCTGCGGATGGGAAACGTTTTGACCATCACCCCAACATTCTCCTTCGTATCATCCGTCGCCAGTCGTGAGTCCAGCCCCCGATGGAGAAGTGAATCAGTGGCGGATTTATATGAGAGGATACAAACGCGGACTCGAAAATCGGCCGGATAGGGGGCATCCCACAGCTTGTGTGCAAACTTTGAGTGTATATATAGTCAAGACGTAACCTTAGATTAATCGAGATGGAACTCACGATGTCCGCACCACATCCGGCATACGACTGGATGAAAACCAAAGATGGCGGGCAGTTCCTTTCAGTCCATCGTCCTCGTCTTCCGATCATTGGGGTGCATTGCAGATATCGTGTTGCGTCACTGAACTGATTTATCGTTCTCTTAACACTGGTGACTTCTCAGCCTTGGAGGGAGCATGAAATTTCACCTCATTGCGTTCTTACCTGGGATGAGCGCATAACAAATCTTGATCGTAGCTGAAAGCACAGTCGTCAGTCAGCGCACAGCCAGGGATCACCTTCGTCGGCGAAGGAGTCTCGGTGGTCTGAATTAAAGAGAGTCATAAAATGTAGCCAACTTCTGTCGAATATATGCTTCGACCTCACCGTGATCTGAACCCATTCTGGTTCATTTTCGGTTGGATCTGGAGGAGGGCGCCACGAATTCGGACTCGTTACCCATTCGAGAATCGACGACGGGGTGGTAGTGACTGGAAGCGGTGGTGAAGTAAAGTGAATGATATTTGAGTCATCCGGAGATGATGTCTGCCTGAAATAGAATAGCTTTTTGTGTCGTGCATTGCGTCAGTCATCCCGATTCTGTTGGATCCTAAAGCTAGCAGCATGAGAACATGCAGTCCACTAATATAGTATTCGTTGAATAGATCAGACTGTCAGCAAGAACCTTCCCTCCGACTCGGTTCAAAACCTCCATATCTTTCCTTAGCCCGAGGCGACATAAAGTGTTAAGAGTATCGCATTATGCATTGGACGGTTTTGGTTCAGTGAGCTAAAGCCTTACTTGGGACGATGGAGCTCCGAGCGAGCTCTCCGCTAACTACTCAGACAGTAGGTGCGGGCGGATCGCTGGCTTTTGGCGGGCGGATCGAGATCCCCCCGCCATCCGCCCGCCAGTAGCCAGCGATCCGCCCGCCACTAGCCAGCGATCCGCCCGCCAATAGCCAGAGATCCGCCCGCCATTAGCCAGCGATCCGCCCCGATGTCAGATATGGATTATTCCGATGGTTCCCACCACGGTCTCCGTGTGCGGGGCCACCCCCCTCAGCCGTGGGGACCATCCCTTCAGCTGCCAAAAATTAATCTCCGGCTTCTGAGTGATCCTTCAAAGGTGACTCGAAGTCACCTTCCAGGATCGGCCTCGAAATGGCGAGTGAACATTCAGTTAAAGGTAAAGCGCCTTTTATATCATCAATGATTGACAAGTTTCACCGTGTAACATTTGAGCGGGCGGATCGCTGGCTATCAAAGCAGTGGCGGGCGGATCGCTGGCTATCAAAGCCCTGGTGGACGGATCGCAGGCAGATTGCGGGTGGATCGCTGCATCTGATAGCTCAGCGCGCGGATCGCTGGCGATCAAAGGCTTTGCGGGCGGATCGCCGCTTTAGAGCTTGCCGGCGATCCTCCCGCTAGCGTGATCAACTTTCCCAGGTGCCGCTATCCGCCCGCCAAAATGCAGCGATCCGCCGCGGAGACAACAAGAGGCAGCGATCCGCCCGGCGAGGCCACGATGGGCAGTGATCGGCCCGCAACTTGCTGGCGTACCGCCCGCAGATGCCTTGATTGCCAGCGGAGAGTCCGCACCTATTGTCTGAGTAGTGAAGGTTTTTGAGCCATGCGGCCGTTCGCAACGAAATATGTTCTGATTAGGAGCTCGCCGAGAGTATTCTCTATTCTATGTTGGTAGCTGCTGCTGCCCTACACACCAAGGATATCCCCACCAGACAATTTCCGTGGTACTGAGAAAATTTCTTGAGATATATGGCTCGAAACGTTTTTCTGAGGGTCGTCCGATGTTCTGAATACAAATCTGGGGCACGTTTCTCGAAATTCTGAAGCTTTTGAAGGTTGCGATAGAGTTTTCCCTTTTTTTTCGCAGAAATGTAAGCTTTGGGCCCCTCGAAGAACAGTATGGACGGAAGTTCCATGAAAAACGGCCAGGAAGTGGGTGAGAATCTCGTGGACAAGCCGACTCATTGGATCACCCCTCCCACATCATATATGTGGCAGTTGTCCTGCGTTCGTTTCACCAAAGGAACAGTTGCCGAAATTTTGGACACTCTATATTCCTAAACATACTAATATCCAAGCATTTGCATTGAACCATCTTAATTTTTTAAAAGTTTTTGGTACACGAAAGACAAGACAGAGTCATTTATCCTGTGTTTGGGAGTCCAATTTTTTGCCAGATTGCGTGCCCGCGCATACTCTGCGTTTCCTTCTGCCCACACTTTCTCGCTGTCTCTCACCTCGCTCCGTACAAGCACGCGAAGGAACAAATCTAAATTTGCCTCCGAAACAGAGATTGCCCAAGAATTTGGAAGCGCAAAACAATTTCCGACGTTTGGTTCGATGTTTGGTCCGCAGTGCGCAAAACACACCAAACAGGCGGAATAGAATATTTGAGAGGGCTTTTAAACATTTTTTTCTCCGGTATTCGGGAGTTTTGAGGGAACTTATCTCTATTATCCTCTACTTCGCGAACTTGCCTACTCAAAAGCCTACTCAAAAACATGGAAAACTAGAATATAGTTTTTTAAAATGGTGAACACTGCTTTTGAACTTTCGAAAGACATTAAAAAGACCTCAAATTCGTGTAATAACTCCAAGCAGCTCTGGGGGAAAGGTTTTCAGCTATGTCCGAGACATGGATCCAAATGCCTTATACCCACCGCAACTTATCCTATTCCATCGGATTTCTGTCGCTGGGGTTCCAATTTTTGCGAATAACCCTAACTTGGTCCAAGCTTAGGATTGAGAAAAAAGTGGTTTTCTGCACGGAAGAGGCCTTTTATGAAAGTATTTAAAAATATAAATCAAAGTCTAACCTATACTATAAATCTGGAACTTTGCAACCTACCCATTTCCTGAGTGTGGCCTACTGGACCATGAAATCCTGTTAGTACTGTACTCCCCGTTTTCATCTGCAATTCCTGAAATTTGAGTTGAAGTATTATGGATTTCCAAGGTAGAAAACTGTGTACCTCTGCTGGCGGCTGATGGCAAAAGCAGTTCTACAGCTTTCATCCGATTCTGCTCTTCGATTTCCTGCATTCTCCTCCATTCCTGCTCTTGTCTGGCCTTCTCCTCTTCAATCCGATTCTGTTCCTCAATTCGCTGCCTTTCCAGCTCCGCTAGCTCATTCTGGCGCAATCTTTCCTTTTCTTCCCTCTCCCTCTCTTTTATTTGCCGAGCTATTTCTCTTTGTCTTTCCTGTTCCTCTCTTTCCTTCTTTTGTCTCTCCTCTGCTTGTCGGATGATTTGACGTTGTCTTTTTAGTTCTTCTCTTTCTTTCTTCAGCCTCTCCTCAAGCTGCTGAGCGATTTGCTGCTGTCTCTCTTGCTCAAGTCTTTCTTTCTCACGTCTTTCTTCTAATTCTCGAGCAAATTGACTTTGTTTTTCCTGCTCCAGTCCCTGTTTCTTTCGCATCTCTTCTATCTGCTGTGCTATTTCTTGCTGTCTTCTCAGTTCCTCTTGCTCCTTCTGTTGTCTTTCTTCAATTATACGGGCTAATTCTTGCTGTCTTTTCTGCTCCTGCCTTTCTTTCATTTTCCTCTCTTCAATCTGCCTAGCAATTTCTTGTTGTCTTTCCATCTTTCGCCTCTCTTCAAGTTCCAGGGCCAGCTGTTGTTGTCTCTCCTCTTCTTCCCTCTCTTTCTTTTTCGTCTCTTCGATCTGCCTTGCTATTTCCTGCTGCCTTTCCTGTTCTTCCCTCTCTTTTCTCTGCCTCTCTGCGATCTCCTGTGCTATTTCTTTTTGTCTTTGCAGCTGCTTCTCTTTCTTCTTCCTCTCTTCGATCTGTCTGTCGTATTCTTGCTGCCTTTTCAAATCTTCCCTCTCCCTATTCTTTTTCTCCTCAATCATTCGAACAATCTCCTGTCGTCTTTCGCGTTCTTCCTTCTCATTCTTTTGGCGTTGTTCAATCTCTCTTGCTATCTCAGCCTGTTTATGCTGTTCTAATCGAATCCTCTCCAACTCAAATTGTCTTTGAATCTCATTCGTCTGTTGTGGTGCTTCCGACGTAACTTCCTGGATCACGCTCTTGGCTGGTTTCATGACAGTAGTTTCCTCCTGAATTCCAGCCAGGGCCACCTGATGTGCTTTGACCAGCCGCAGCAGGTTATGTATAATCTCGTTGTCGCTCATATCTACTTGTTGATATTTGGGACGAGACCTGACTTCTGGTGCCAGGGTTGGATGTGGGTAAGTCTCTGTTATGTAGGATTCACTTATTGGTATGGGACCCACAGTCTCTGGATAGGATTGCGGGATATGCTGTGAGTAGGTTATTTCCTGTGATGGTAGCAACGTTGGCTGGATGACTGCCGTCGCAAATTTTCGGTTCGGGGGTGTGAATGCTGGACTGTACGGTCTAGGTGTTGTCCATATGAGAGTTGATGACGTGAATGGGGCTTGCGTTGTTGTCGGGAAAGTCGGGAAAATCTGGGTAGGTAAAGCGACAGGAGATGGAAACGGAGCTGTTGGAGCCACTGTAGCGTAGGTGGTTTTGATTTTCGACTTTGGACGGGGTCGCTTAGGCCTACGTGTTGAGAAAATGAACTCTTCAGTGATGGGCGTCAGCTCCTCCTTTGTTCGCCGTCGTGTCTGAAATTAGAATTTTTCGCCAAAGCTCATTTTTCAATTGACCAATAGCTAATAAAAAAGTGAGCACAGAACTAAAAAATCATTTATAGAAGCCTCACGCCTCTCTCAGTGACGTACCGCGCTCGTTTTTCGATGGAATGCAGGTGCCGAGGGCAATGAAATTTCCTTGCACACCTGAAAAACATTGAGTCACATCCATGGATCCAGGATTACCACATTATACCAGAGTGTTGAAGCGCTTCATCAACGAATGATGCATGTTGACATCTGATTGAATCACTTCGGATACCCGGCCGGATCACTCATACACATGTTTATCTGGACCGCGCATATACTCTGACACCGCCGTAGTGGATCACGTGATCGAGCCTCGCCGGCTGCGTGCGATCGCGTCGCGTGCTCACTTCTACTAGATAGCCTGCGATAGGGTGAATATCTTAATTTGGAAGCATTAAGCGACTTCCTAGTATTGTTCGATTTCTGCGTACTTATCCTATCACAGTCTATCTAGCACAAGTTAGCACGTGGCGCGACCGCACGCAGCCAATTAAGCTCGATCGCGTGGGCCATTACGGCGATGGCAGAGTTTACCTACTTTTTCGCTAAGATGCCGTTTTCGGGATTTTTTTTTCGCGCTGAAAGCACCGCATCGTCATAAAGTTGGTTCGAATGAGACTGCCTGCCCTCGCGGTCAAAGTGCGTCTCAAGATGCCGTTGCAAAGAAATTTTTAGAGTTTGTGAATTGATGAGAAGGAATATTAGCTGAATATTGAATGGCATCCTAGTCAGCTTTCTGCAGCCGGTGGAAGTTCACCCGAAAAACGTCTTTGCGATGACCGCTCTACACGCACGCTCACCGCACGCGCAGGACAATCTCATTCGTACAGACTTTAACTTGCTCGAAAATCACTGGGCTCTAATTTGAAAGATATTTTCGGGTTCCTCTCAATGAGACTGATGCAGTGGTAAGAAAAAGTAGTTGTACTTCCGACAACGATAATTTGACGATAATTCTGTATTTCCGTTTCAAATTCCCATCTATACAGAGAAAGAATGACCATCTGTTCAGTTCCGAGCGATAGATTTTGAGGAGGAGTCATACAATTTTCGATCCGTTTTCAGAATTAAATGTGGTATTCACATGGGCTCATATACTAATCTCGTCGGAATGAATCTAAACATTACTTCCAAAATACGATTCCAATGTGTTAAGGCTAAGGCCATTGGTATACTCCAGCGACAGCCGGTCGCCGGCGACGGACACGGCGACGTAGTCTTCGTCGCCGCATTGAATTCCACGCACTTTTGCGGACTGACATTTCCGCATACGCGCATCTGCACAGCAAACAAAAAATCGATTATGGTCATGCCATCACAGTTTATGTGGGATTCCGTGACATGTCCAATTGTTTTAACATTCTGTCACAATATGATCATCATTATAGTCGTTTTAACCATCCCTATTTTTAGTTGGTAGTTGGGGAAGCGGAAAATCTAGTTCAAAGAAGAGGCAAAATACGTCGGCTCGGGATATAATCAATACATCCGACAGCCTAGACAAATGTATAGATAAAAAGAACGGTTCATAAGTAATTGAATTGAATAATGACAGTACATAAATTCCCAATTGAAAAAAAACTGCAGGTAAACAACTAAACCGAAACATACAAAACTATAATGCCTTCTGATGTCACTGTACTGTCCATGATATACCAAAATTACATAAAACAGCATGAAATAGATGAATATTTGGAGTCCAGGGGAGCCAGCGACAGCCCGTCGCTGTGCGCAGCATCGCTGACGCGACGGGCCGTCGCTGCGGCGACGGAGTGGACCAGGGTTAGGCCTATGGTATACTTTGTCGCTCTAATGAGCGACAGGCATGCAATCTAACACAAATCGTGGCGGGACCCGCATTGGAGCAACGGCAACGGTCGTCGTAGGAACAGATGTCGCGTATGGGTCGCAGCGACGTGTCGCGGAGGGCTGACATACTGCAAATGTGCCATAGCCTGTCGCTACCACTGTCGCCGTCGCTGTGCAGTGCACTGCGACAGCGACAGATTTGAAGGACGGGAGGCGGTCGCTGTCGCTGTGCAGAGCGACGCGACCGTGTGTCGCAAAAGTATACCATACCCCTTACGTCAGTGAAAACTATAACACCCCTCAGCGACCTGTTCCAGCGACGGGCGCACGCAAACTGATCCCGCGGCCGACCCTGCCATAGCACCGGTGCTGGTCCCGACACGATGAGTGATAGTTGTCGAACCCTGTCGCTGCAGCGACAGGGAGGTATACCAATGGCCTAAGAGAGATAATGAGGTGCATTGTGCCCGTTTTGCTCATTAAATTTGTTAATCACTTTCAAAGATTATCTATGATTCATCTTTGATTTTTCTCATAAGGTCCGCTTCCCGATAGTTTGGACCTTATGAGATTCTAAACTTCATTTTCTCCGGGGAATCCGTGAAATTTTCACTATCGCAAAGCATAGAACCTGTTAATTAGTTTTAGAAGTATATGAGTTAACCTGCGCAGTTGTAGACAACAGTTGTGGGAAAACTGAAACCGAGAATAGCCGTGCCGGGACCATCTGGCCCCATCATCTTGTGTGATCTGGGTGACGCAATAGCAGTTGTTTGAACTTCGGATGAATTTTACTCTGATTAAGACAATATGAATGTGCAGTGCACCAAAAAAACAGCGTAATTTTGACCAAATTATTTGATCGTGTGACCGAACTCGAATCGATTGAAATTTTCCAATTCGGATGCTACTCTCTATCCTGTTATCACGCCAATATCTAATTTGACTGATAATTCATTTTTTTGCTAAATTTGTCATATTTGTGACCCGATACGACGATGAAGCTCCCATCGCCTACAAATCCATCTGGGTTGCGCCATGCATTCAAATGTTATTCAGATTCGCAGACATTATCTGGTGTACACTGGACCACCAAAATGATCAGTGGGTCTAGCCGATGCTGAAGTCAGCGTTTAGGCGGGAGCTTCATCACCCTTGGAGGGATAGCGAGCCTGGTAAGCCTTAGCAGGAAAAAAAGAGTACGCAGCCTACCACTGCATTGGCCTCGAGAGGAGAAGCACCCAAACGTCCTTAAGGAAATCAGTACGTCCGATTTTTAGCGAAAAGAAAACGGTGTTGCTTGTTCAACTGCTCAAGAGCTTTCAGTACAATACCCACCTCAAGTTTTGGAAAGAAAGACAAAAAAAAATGCGTAAAATCGCTTTTTCCGTCTTTTGATCATAACTCGCTTCACAGTGGTAGTTTTTCAAACTTAAAGGCATCGTACTCGCAGAGAACCGTATATTCTTCTTTCATGTTTTTGTGTAGCTTGCCCTCTCTAATGAACGAAAATGTCGAAGGGGCCCATGAAAAACCTTCATTTCTAAAGAAAAGTCAATTGGAACAGATTGTAAATATGAATTTGAAATGCGCGCCAAAATGGTTTTTGAAGATTTTCTGCCTTTGGAGGTTTCGTCGCTGTCATTTTCGTAGTTTTTCTGCATGTGAAGTTTGTGCCGTAACTGTTTTTCATGTTGTTTGACGGTCGCATCACCATTCTATGAAAAAGTGCTAGATGACTGGTGAGAACTGATGGCGAATCCTCATCTTTAACCCCTTCGAACCTCATAATCCTGCGTTCTTGACGCGCCGAAGCTCACCGGTGTGATGTACCGGACTCATTCATGAAATTGAGCCTGAAAAATGGGAACTGGTTTTCAGCGCGAACGATGCCTTCAAAGGTTTCTTTGGAATCGGCAACGAGCACTCTTTCTTTCTGGTCTACACATGGCTTATTCCCAAACAAGGCATATAAGGTTGACACAATGAATCGAGTGGGTGTGGGAAGTGGAACAATATGAAATGCTGAAATGTGTGACTGTGTCTACTCAACTTAATTCAATTTGTTTTTGATTAACGTTTTTGTATTTTACAGTTTTTTATATTTTTTTGAATTCAATTTCATTTCACCTCTGGGTAATATTTATTAGCTACCCATTTTTTTCGGATTTCAGCATTTCATACTGTCCCACTTCTCACGCACTCGATTGGTTGTGTCAGCTCTATATGCCTTGTATGATGTGTGAGAAAGCCATGAGATCAAAAAGAAAGAGTGATCGATGCTGATTCCAAAAATGTCTCCAAGTTTGAAAAGTGTGCACTTTGAAGCGAGTGATGATCAAAAGATCAAAAAAGTGATTTTCCGCGTTTTTTTGCCGTCTTATCAAACGTAGGGTGAGTATTGTACTACTAGTTCAGGTGATTTGACAACTTGCTACGGTCATAGATTTTCGAGGTACATTTCGATCTGCCCTCGTACATATCTGCAACGGCACTCACCCTGTTCAGTGGATCGAATACTGCTCCTGGAACACAGGGAACAATCCAGACTCGTCCATTCGGGCCACATTGGCGGTAGCGCGTTGGCTCTCCTCTGACGGGTTGAAGACCGAACTGTGCTCGATCACATTGCTCTTTTGTGAAGACAACATCAGCATCTCCTAAATACGAGAGTTCTCATTGGATCGATTCTCGAACACTTCCTCAATCGAGACTGGCCCATCTGGGCGCAGTCGCCACAGTTGCAAACATAATGACAGCACTTGACAACTCGAGGCGTTGGCTGAGCGCCAAAATAGGCAAATATTGACATCGCCTGACCATATATCCTCAAAGAGTCAGCTCTTTAGTAGTTTCGGATGCCTTGATCAATCTTCTTAGTCTAGAGCAAACGGATATGACGGCTTATGCTAGGTAAACTGCTGTAGGATGGCAGAAGCATCAGTCATTTCCGACCGAAAAACCTAATTGCAGAAAGTCGATTTTTTTCTTTTTTTTGCTTGTCTTGAATGATGGGAAAGAGATGAGCGTGAATTTCGTGGGAATACCGGACCCTTCAGGTTCCCCTCAGTGGCTACGCAAGTGGATTTGTTCGCTCGTTCTTGAGAATTGTGTGAATATGTGCTGCGAGAATTGAAAGGCAAACAGAGCATTCACCCCTGGTCCTCAGGACAGAGTGTTTCTGGAAGTGGAAAAGGTTCTTTCGGAATAGACATAATTATATTGAAATCACCTACTCTGCCTGGAAGAACTAGGAAGAACCTGGTATCCTGGTGATACATGAGTATCAGGCCGTCGAATAATAAATGGCCGGTTTTTTTGAAAACAAAACGCATTTTTTCCTTGCTCGGCTGGGCCGTTTGGCGAAGCGTAGTATAGCATTTAAAAGTGCATCTCTTTTTCTCTCTAACGCTTCCTGTCGCTTCTCGGATGGCCAGGATCACACATTCCGCTACCAGCGAAAGCGACAGTGCATATCATGCATATCATTTTTTGGTCGATACTGATGGTAAACATTTCATCGTATCGCGTCGCTGAAAGTTTGAACCCGGTCTAAAACTCAATTGCTTCCGAATTCAACAATCAAATTTGGTACTCGTTCCAAATACTTAGTATGTTAATATATTCATATTCGCCTGCTATCGAAGCACAAGCATCGAAAATAAGAAATAGTCAGTTTTTGAAAAAAATAGTCGATAATTAACAAGATATTAATACTTGATTCGGAAACACCTTGTAGTATTCATCTATGTATGCAGTTGGATGCCTTAGAGTCTTCGAATACGAGAGAAGTCCAGAAATTACGATTTTCGTAAAATAAAAACACGAAATCCAGCCTTATTGAAAATGTTCTGCGAATCTGATTCGGCGCTAGTGTCTACTTCTAGAGAATCTTCCGCGCTGGTACCGCGATGATTCCGCGATCCGCGATGGTGCGGTGTTCGTCGCCCCCTCATCCCGCGATCCGAGTCCCTCCCGCGATAGTTACCCGATCGACCCATCCGCTGTCATTCTCCCTCGTACCATGATGCTATCGCGATCGTTAGGAAGTTTACCGCGCCAGTACCGAGCTGCACTCGCGATCCGCGCTGGTACCGTGATCGTCCCCCCCCCCGGTCCCCAGCTCTTATGCTGTGCAAATTTGTAAAGCATCGCGAAATACGGCGCAGGAAAAGACGTCATAATTTCGTGTAGATCTGATAGGCAACACTCGTTTAGTTGAAACACCGATAGGGCATGGAGGATAGGACGCGGTTCGATCAGAGGTGAAGGCTGGCAGAATCTCACGCTTGTCCCGCGACAGCTAGGGACTTGGTTCCTCTCGGCCTTTATCAGAAACCGAGGGATTCTATCCGTGAACGATCGCGGGGAATTCTCTCGGAGTAGACCCCGGTTGGATCAAATGTTCAACTGGCCATCGTTGATTTGGTGCTTCGGTAGCAGGCGAATACAAACATTTTAAAATATTCAGTAATTGGACCTCACACTTAAAGGTAGTGGTCGCGGTGAAATGTGCTTGTCTTCTTTTACTCTCTAAACCCTTTTCTGAGTTTAGAGTAGTAGGACCAATGAGAAAAAATCGCGAGAAAACCGCTGTTTCGGGCCAAATTTGAAGCCTGAACTCTGTTGTCTTTTGATGGTGGACGAGCCCACTCCACATCATCGGCATCGATGATCTGTTAAATCAAGAACATGATCTGGCTTGAGATTGAATTTCAATCGATGAACCTTCGAATTTATGTACACATTTAGTCAAAAACATTGACTGGAAAGTTTTCTTTCATTGCTCAACTGTTTTTATTACGTAAATTTGAATCTAAATCTTCCTCTGAATGTCCATGATGTATGACTGCTCGACATGAGGGTGCGATCTTTTTTTTTTGCGGTGCTGTGCACCTGTGCACGAACTGGCACCTTTGGGTCCTAGAAACTCTTATTCTAGCCTGTTTTTCACCGCGCAACCTTCATAGTTTTTCAGCTGTTTTCTATCTAAGCTGCTTTTTATAGATTTTTAAATAACGTTTTTCATCGCGACCACTGCCTTTAAAAGATGTGTTCACGATGAAAAACTCGCCCTCTTTCTCGCAGAAAGATAAGCTTTGGATCTCTATAAAAAGAGTAAGTACTGAAATACGACCGAATACGGCCAGGAGGTGGGTAAAAATCTCGTGGCCCAGCCAACCAAATGGGTCTCCTCGCCCACGTCATATAACATTTGCCCTGCGTTCGTTTTACCGTAGGAACAGGCACCGAATTTTCGAATTTTCTTCATCTTGAAAGATTCTAACATCCAAGCATGTGCATTGAATCATCTTATTTTGCAAGAGTTTTTGGTACAAGAAACTGAAAACAAAGTCCCTTACCTAAGAATATTGGGTGATGGTAGTAATGCTTTCTAGCCGCAAGAGAGGCGGGGGAACTCCGTGTTCCGTCCAATCACGCACGTCGCCCCTCCCCCGTTCATCTAATCACGCGTGTCGTTCATCCCCCCTTTTCCCCGCCTTTCTTGCGGTTGGAAAACATCACGGCCATGACCCAATAATTTTAAAGAGCAATACCATTTGTTTTTTTGCTCGACTATACAGAGACCTTAAACAGGAAAAACGGCGAGAAACGGTTAAAAACTTTCTCATATTCAAAGAATTGTCGGTGGAAGAAACACAAAACGATATCACTCGCTTGAAAAATCGGAAGAGCGCAATCATTTTCAGCACGTTTCGAGTTTCAAATTTCCGAACACCATGAAACACAAAAACAGGCGTATTTTAATATTTCAGGGATTTTTTGAACATTTCCCCCTAAAACTCTAGGGTTTTGTGAGAACGTTCTGCTACCGTCCTTTAGTTTGTGGATTTACCTGCGCAAAAACCGAAAACTAGGGTTTGGTTATTTAACTGTGAACACTACCTTTAGGTCGCATCGAAAAATGTAGTCATCAAAAGAGTTGTTCGTACACGTTCCTGCTTCATTATTCGGGAATTTTCGAGCTACTTTCCGAGTATTTATTTCAGCAAAGTGGCGATTTTATATGTCAAAATTATTCTTTGATTTAGGCTTTTTAAAGACTTTTCGAAAAAAGTTCATCCACTATAAATTTGCTGGAAGGCAGCATTCAGACCTTTATCTGTTGAAGAACTTTAAGAAGATCATATATGAAGTAGGAGGTGGGTGCAGTTGGCCAACTATGCGAACATAGACACAACTTTTGCGCAGTTCCCATGGTACACTTTACCATCACTAACTGATAAAGTACTTCACTCGCAAGCAATGTTTCCAACATTCATGACCCCACTGTCTCCTTTGCTTGCTCATTGTTCTTTGTAGGCTTTGCTCAATGGGTTCAGCGAGAAATCGTCTGATGAAAAGAGTTTCAAGAGGACGAGCTAGCGGTGTCAATTTCAACTAGCCAAGCAAGTCAATTCTTCAATCACATACATACATGAAACATCGAAAAAGTCAACATCAAAACAATTATGTCGGCAAAGGATTGGTGGATAAAGATTTTATTCACAACCCTTTCCAGGTTTTCCTGAAGCAGATGAGAAAAGGGATATCATATAAGATGCAAAGAATCATAGGGACTGATCCCGAAATGTAGGGAAGGAGGAAGTGTAAGTAGCATTCCGCGCTCACGTCAAGCCGCCCACGCCAAGAATCATATAAATCCCATGCCTCCAGTCCATGACGAATGTTCGGAAAGCGGCGCCCTTCACTTTCCAGTTACCGATAATTTATTTATTTATTTGTACGCCGTCACCGGCGTGCACAATACGGCTACAAATGAAACGAAACAAAAACTGATGCCAAAAACAACACAATGAATGCAAAAAACTCGATTAATGGCAACTAACAATGCACTCGGAGGTCCGGAGCTAATGGAATTGTAGCCACTCAGTCTATACGGACCACTGTTCCCAAATGGAGGAGACCACCGTTGTCATTCAATAACTTAGAACTGACCAGCAACGTAACAAAAAGGATGCGGTTGATATAGTGCTCAAATATGCAAACGAAAAGTTGTAACACAACGTACTGCACCCAATAACTATGTTCATACAGTCGGCACGGATAGAACTGATAATTTTGATTCCCTATTGACTGTTGGAGCAAACTCGGTCCGCATATATAATAACATACGTACACCGAGTTCACGCCAGCGCGCAATGAGGAACACGAAGTATCAGCGCGAGCTGTGCCGCCTGTACAATATACGGCAAAGGAAGAAGGTGGTGGTGCAGTTACGTATTTCCACTGATTGTGAGTACACTGTAGCCGTTGTGGGCTCGGTTATAAGTTTGCCATTAGCCGGCAGGAAAACAACAGATAATATTTTTCTGAGTTATGGTTTTTACTGCTTCTTCCATTTTTTCGCGTTATTCCTGCGGGTATCTATAGTAAGGACTTTAGCTGTATTGCTAATGGGCGAGTGTGGAGAGAAAGCTATCCGGTTCATAGGGTTTTCTGTGCTTTTTTCTCCCGAAATTCGGAAAAAAATGTAAATATTCACCTTGGACAGGGTACTTGGGTGCGCCTCTGCCGACTTCCGGCCATAATCAACGGTTAATTTTTGATGTTTTCTTGAATTTCCGAGAAGAATACCAGAAACCTTGCAAAACGGTCATTCTTGCCGCCACACACAGTACCGATGCACCTAAAGTCTATCCGAATGAGTCTGTCCGCCCACGCGGTCGGCGTACGTATCACGCGGGTCGCACAGATGCAGACAGCTGACTGGGGTATGTATGTCTGATATTCCTGTCAACCGGTTTATAGGTCTAAGAAATGACTATGCCACGGTCGCTCCACACGCACGCCGATCGCGTGGTCGGATAGTCGCATTCTAACAGACTTCAGGGTCTCTACTATAGACATAAGACGAAAAATGAGAGCAACAGAAGAAATCACAGTCCAGAAAAAACTACCAGCCGTTAACTCATGGGTTTGTGACAAACTTCGAGCCGAGACTGCCATGGCTACAGCATACCAAGTGAAAAAACACAAACGCAGCTCTACCTCGTTCCGATACCGTGACCTGTACGTAAATTCGCAGATTTTAGGAAGAAATCTCGCTTACGCATTCATTTATTGAGAGTAGGTGAATTTTAAATCTTAGAAACATAAAAAATCTCCACTCAAAAATTGTGCGTTTTCAGAAATCGCCAATAATGCTATTTACGGTCAGATACTGGCGATAAAACTTTTATAATTTTCCAGTATCTGTTTCTTCTTGCATTTGAGTATACTCGTAATCGAAATACTAGCATTCTGCATTGATTCAGGGCCACGTGGAAAAATGTATGTGCATGTAATTCCAATACATACATAGTTCCTTGCTGTATGCAGCTTGCTGTAAGTTTGTACTTTTGAGATCCATTAATCAACCATTGGAGGATGCAGTTCCCGATTTGAGAATATGAGTTGCAGCTCATTCAAGAGAGGAAGCTGCCAATTTCAGTACACAGTGAAAACACATTGTCTTGGAAACAAGGGAATGGAGCGGGCAAAAGAAACAATGAATAGTCTCGAAACTGCCAATCACACTCAACACAGGTGCAAATGAGAGCGCAAAATTCGGACACTACTTGCCTGGTCTCATCGATGACAGGAAAAACATCAGAAACAGTGGAATACGCATTCCGTCTGCCACATTGAATTTCGTGGTTGCTGTTCTGCCGAAATCAAAGTCTTTTCGGAGTATACGAAAAGTCTTTTGAGCAGAAGCGATTTCTGTTAGAGTTGAAGAATACTATGATGATGAGCACCTTGAGCGGAGTTTCAGACCTGAGACCTTTGGAGGGATTCGGGAGGAGGTGCGGCACTTGACGGACGCAGTTCAACACTCTCTGTTGAGGGTGAGCAGCGCTGGTCAGCCGCGGTCAACAAAAGTCGACTGCCACACATGTCACAGCCCGCAAGTCACATTGGTTTTTCTAGTTTACAGGGAAATGTACTAAATGAATGTACGCAGTGTGACAGAGAAACTCTTGCTTCTCTTCGAAAGAGATCGACTTTGACACAAAACTGACACAAACTCCACGCGTGACTAATTGTCCGCGTCCAATAAATAAATAAACTGAGTGTATTGGCTCAAAACCCTGATGGCAAAGGTAGACTGATGTTGTCACTCCCAAGGAAAGCCCTTATGGCGGTAAACGCATCTGCAAAAACGACTCGTATTGCTGGTATCTCTTAGGGCTCCATTGTAAAACTGCGCAGTATCCCGCCTCGAGTTGCAGGTTCCAAGAAGTTACAAGCTTAGGACTGTCTTTTTACTGCAAAGCTTTACTATAGATGCACAAGAGACACTGACAATACGTTTCGTTTCCGCAGATCCGACCTACGCCTTGCATACTTCGCTTGTGAAATGGTAATTCGTTTATCAAAATCCGATTTAATGGCAGTGCTCTCGATAAGAAAATCGCCCCTTCTTCGCAGGAAAGTAAGCTTTGGGTGCTTCTGAGAATAGTAGGGATGGAAGTAACTTGAAAAACAGCCAGGAATTGTGTGAAAATCTCGTGAACTAGTCGACCCATTGGAACACCCCGCCCAAGCCATATGGCAGTTGTCCATAGTTCCTAGTACCGGAGGAACTGTTGCCGAATTTTCGAATACTCTTTATTCCGGGAAATTGTAAGATCCAAACATGGGCATTCAACTTTCTTATTTTTTCAAGAGTTTCTGGTACACGAAACAGAAAGCAAAGTCACTTAACTAACAATTTCAAAGCTTGAAACAATTTGCGACGCTTGGTTTGACGTTTTGTCCGCAGTGCGCAAAACACACTAACGGGCGTAAATAAATAATAAATGGCTTATTTTGAAGTTTTCTATTCGGCTTTTAAAAGTTCTATAGAGACGTTTCCTAATTATCCTCTACATCGAGAATTTGCCCACGGAAAAACATAGAAAACTAGAATACGGCTTTTCTCTCGTGGACACAGCCTCTGAAAAAAGTTTTGAAAAAAATCCGCTTATCCCTGGAAGCACACGCGAGAGAACTATGGGACCTCGGCTTGGCACAGAATGTGCATATTATAGAATTCAGGTTCATGAATTCAGGTATGTGTGGCCGAATGTGCTCAAAAAACTCAAAAGCTCAAAACTCAAAAAGCTTCTTAAGCTCAAAAAAATGATTCTAAACTTTCACACAAAAAATGATTCAAAACTTTGTCAACATAAAGGCTGAGGAGGATGAATGTGTCAAAGTTTCCCCAAGAGAGGTAATGAATTTTGAGAAAAGCAAGAGACGCTCTTCCGTTCCAACAGAACTGAAAGACGAAGACGAGTGAATGAGAAGCGTGGCAAGCCGGGTTGAGTGGATCGATAAATGGCATGGTTGGTTTCAGTGGCCCGGTGATTCTGCCGCAGTAGCTCCGCAGTAGTTCCGCAATCGTTGCGGCGCTATTGCGGTATTTGACACAAGTGCGAGCCCACTGCATCGTCATTGTGGTACGACTGCGGAGCTATGGGGACTGCGGCACGGTTGCGGTGCTACAGCGGCCAATTCTCTCAGAGAAAGGCAGTGTTCACGATGATTTTCGTTCCCGAGTTTTCCACTCTAAACAAGGCGCTGGCCACCAAGTGTTACCAAAATTACGAAGAAACGGCTTGAAACGCCCTGAAACGTCTTACTTCAGTGACATTATTCTCTGGCCTGGGCTAATTGTCCGACTGGATGAACATGTTCACGGTGGTTGTCACCGGTGAAAAATGGGGCTGGTCAAAAATGGAAGGATATTTTAGGCAAACTAGTATTATTTAGGGTCCGAAGGAAAGGACGGAACAGTAGAGAGTAGAGAATCGCAAGGGATTGGTCTACAAAAGATTTCACTGTCACAACGACCAGTTCCAGTGAGAGTAAAAAGGTGGGGTGAGAGTAATGGATTTGGTGCCTTTCTAGAGCTTTTTTCTCGATTTCTTCGTCATTTCAGTTCTAGCTGGAGGCCAAACAACAGATTTAGCGATTAATCTCAAAATCGAACATTATCGTGAACACTCTATGATTGCGGTTTGGAAAGTCGATATGATTGCTTGCAAGACTCTGTCTGTTTGTTTTAGTTTTCCGTACAAAATTTGAGATCTGAGCCATTCAGCGAACTTCGCAAAAAAACCTTGTGTCGATTTCAGCAAAATTTGAACCAAACTTGTGCTGTTTTTGTACAGCTTTGATGGTGTTTGCAAATTGGGGGCACGTTGCGGAATGAGCAAGGCTATTCAACGGTGCAATGATTGCTAGGGTTTATGTTTAGGTTAAAAAGTTTGAGATGAAATTTTCAGAGTGTTATGAAGTACACAAATACAGTAAGGTGTTGCACAGCGCTACTTGTAGTGCATAACGATCTAGAAATCACTCTCCGAACTTTTTTGTTTGAAACTAAACCCTAGCAAGCATTACATGGTTGGATAGCGCTCCTCAATAACTTATGAGACTCTAAATAAGATGATTTCCAAAGGAGTTATTCAAAAAGGATGTTCGAGACGCAAAAACGGGTACCTGTTCTCCTTGTGACTAAATCCTAAGAGCGATAGTGCAGTTAAAGTCTGTCCGAGTTGGATTGTCCGCCCAGGCGGTCGGCGTGCATTTCGAGCCACCGTCGCGGAATTCTTCTGGACTCGGAAATAGACTAGCAGGATTATTGGACAAAGTGAAATGAATAGCATCCAGGTCAGCTGTTTGCAGCCATGAAAGGACTTGTCCCAAAAAGCCTCCGCAACGGCCGTTCGACTTGCACGCCGACTGCGTGTGCGGACAGTTTCGGTCGGACAGACTCTACGCAATCTTATACGTCGACAGCAAGTTTGTAGAAACTTTTCTCATCAGTCGCTCTCTGTCGAAGATAAAAATGGAAAGTACTTGCCGCGAAAAACCTGCCTGCAATCCCGAAAATCCTTTCTATGATCCCGAAAATCCACCCTATATCTTCGCGAGGAAAGTATAACTTCTGATAATGTCCGTTCCAGAGAAATTTGAATTTCAAGAGCAAACCTCAAATGCAGAGTCTGGAAATCTCCCACGATTTTCTCCCTATCAAATTTTCTCTCTAGACGCTGTCCACAGTACTTAACACTTGATCTGAGGCCTGGTTGTCCACTCTGAATTGAATACGGTAGGCTACGGTGGGTGTACCGTAGGTTGCTCAAAGTTTCGGGTTAGACTCAAAGCCCTACATGTGAGATTCGAGCTGTACCGGAAACTTTTCGTTCAGAACACACTTAAAATCGCCTGAACGTAGAGTTCGAGCAATCATTTTAGTCTGATGAATGGACGGGGCTGCGGCGGTAGATCACCCCGCGCGAATCGAAACCCCATTCTCCAGTGAGGCCGCCAACCCCGCACGGCCAGCCGCCTGGTCCATGCGTCGGACTAAAATGAAAACGGAAACCATATGTGACTTTTCATGAACCTCAGAGGAAACGCATAACTTCATTCAGAATAAACGCAAGCAGCTCCGCAGGCCAGATTCGGTCTCTACGTCCAAAAAACGGCTATACACTAGGAACATCTCCTTCGAACACATCCACTAAAAGTAAGAAGGGTTCCGATGCTAGAAGCCCTTTTCACATATTTCGCAGTTATTATCGACAGAACCTCTTCATTCTCTAACCAGGTGTTCGTGAACAGGTGAGGTGTGAGCATCTACCGTATCTCACAGTTTTCCTGTCCCCATATGTCATCGAGGAGGAACGTAATCCGCCAGGTAATAACTCAATGCGGGAGGTATATGCGTTTAGGGAGGCGGGAAAGACATGCCGCTGCACCTCCTGGGGAAGGTAAACACCCAGAATAACAGCTGGATACGCGTCAGGTCACCGAGTTAGTACGCAGTTACTGGAGAGGATTGGACACTGTAATAGTTACTGTGTCCATAATTGGCGTCGACATCTTTACCATTCCAATGTAGAAATGTCATTTCAAGTTTTCGTATTTTCAATAAAACAATTGATGTTAATATATTTATTAGTGATTTGTTGGTGACGATGAGTAGGCGATGAAGAAGGTAGACCCGAAAAGGCGAAGGAACCGGCATGGGAGATGAGGAAGAGAGTTCCTGCCTCGGGCTATAGTTGGCTGTTGATTGTGAATCCAATTTGGAACTGGTAGGGATTGTAGGCCTCTCGATTGATGATGTTTCCACTGTCTCGCATTGGCAGCTCTTGCCTCGTTACAGTTGAGCACGACGAACTCAGTTGCTTCCGGAGATCATTAATCATCTGAAACAAAAAAACAACACGAATTAGGATAGACCAAAAACTGACAAGGGAAGTGTTTGTGGCGGTAAATGCAACTGCAAAAACAACGTTCTGTAGGTGTCTCTTAAGCCTCCATATTAAAACTGTGCAGTATCCCGCCACGAGCGGCAGGCTCCAAGAAGTTACATACAAGCTTCGAAAGGTCGTTTTTTGTACTATTTGTATCTTCCAAAACGAGCAGTAGTCTTTCGAAAATCTGGAAACAGACCTCATAGTCGCGTTTAGTGCCCAAAATAGCCCCACATGCGAACTTGGCTGAGACCACGTTCTTCAAACTTTGTACAGAGTGATGGCGTTTTGGACTTGTACGAATTGTTTGTTGACCGTTTCTTCTAGCCTTTTGAGGGTTCTGGAATTTTTTTGAATGTGACCTAGAACTTTCTCGTGGGGGTTATTTGGTGTGCTTATCACGAATTCAAGGTTTATATGTCCATTTTCCAAAGCTGTCGACCAAATTGGTTCAAAGCCTCCAACCGGGGCGGCGGGGGGGGGATTTGAGGGCAAAACGCGACCTTTGACGATATCCGGAACGCTACGATAGAAGTGGCTCGAAATGTTTCTCTAGGTGTGGGTAATACGAATCTGAAGTTCTTTTTCCGATTTTCGACAGCTCATGGTGGATTACGGTGGGTAAGCGGTGGTTCGGTCAAAGTCCCAGAATTGACTTGAATCATCTAGCAGGCACTGAATACGAATTTAGTGTCCGTTTGTCAATTTTCGAAGTGCTCGAAAAAGAAGTTAAGTTTTGCTCCCTACCGGAACCTACAATAAACATGAGAATTTGGGAAACTGGAGCCCAAATTCGTTTTCAGCAGTCTAATTTAATTGCAATCCTATATACAAGTTTTGAACAAAATCCGAGAACTTTTTGAAACACCCAAAAAATGTGTGTTCTTGGAACCTGCAGCTCGCGGCGGGATACTGCGCAGTTTTACTATTGAGGCGCAAGAGATACCAACAATCAAGTCGTTTTCGCACGTTTACCACTAAAACACTTTCCTTGTGAGCCTGATTGGAGACTATAAATGACCTATGATGATATAAACAGTGCCAATTTTGAAGTTGACGGAAAGCCGGGCATTAACAAGAGATTAATTGGTTTCAGGCACTTTTGCCAGCACCGCTTCTGGAGCACAACTGACCTGCATCTAAACTCCGTACGAATCGGAGTGTTCGCCCACGCGGTCGGCGTGCGTATCGACTGGTCTTCGCCGAGGCTTTTTTCGGACTTGTAGTTCCATTAGCAGGAATATCATATGACTACTGAATAATATCCTAGCCAGCTGTTCACAACCATGAGAAGGCTCGTCCGAAAACGCCTTCGCGACGGCTGATTAACACGCACGCCAACGCGCAAGCGGACAATCTCACCCGTACAGACTTTATATGAGTTACTGTCATACCGAGAATCTTTAGTTACTCAGAAAAATAACATGTGGTTCTTCACTTGTCTCTTTTAGAAATCGTGTGAGAGGCTTCAAGTTACCGTTCTTTTCAGATAGAAGTATGGTATAACAGCTTGCATACCTCTCTGAGTTGGGCGACTTCATTTTTTAGACCTTCGTTCTCCACTCGCAGCATCTCGGCAGTCTTCGTGATCTTCTCCTCTCGTTGTCTTCTGCATAAGTCAAGAATTTTTTCTAGCCATCTGCTTAATATCACTATTTAATATACAGGACAACATTTTCGGCTGAAGTTAATTTAGATTTGCATCGAGAAATCTGTGATTAAATGATGCGAATGAGTTTCACGAATTCTTCTTCTACAAATATTTCTGGACTTTTATATGTCGTAAAATTGCAACATGATAGCACTACTACTATGTACATGGTAAGTTGTTGTTGTCCGTTACCTCAGACCATCAAATCGCTACAGATCAAGTCTTCCCTTATCTACTTTACCTTACTATTGGTGGAACTCATGAAATAATTGATAAATCTGGACAAATTTTTGGTAAAGGCATTTAGTTTTTTCTTCTCAGTAGGTCATATCTGTAATTTCATATTTGGAAGTGAATCAACTTGACATTTTATATCTTTTGAAGGTAGTGAGGTGAAACAAAGAAACATTTCTTAGCCATGGAATTGTCTTCAATGCACCAGCTTCGAATAAAACCAGTTAAAAAATCATTTTCTCAAGATTCCATAAACAGGAAATTTCTGCCCACCCAAGCTTCGCCAAAAGGGCTATTGGGGAGGGGGGGGGGTGAACACAAAAATGTACATATGGAGCCGTTCTCAGTTTTCCGAAGATTAAAGGCAGTGGTCGCGATCAAATATGCTTGTCGTCTTTTTTCTCTGAACCCTTTTCTGGGTCTCGAGTAGTAGGACCTATAAGAAAAAATCGCGAAAAAACCACTGTTTTGGGCCAAATTTGAAGCCTGAACTGTCTTGTCTTTTGATGGTGGACGAGCCCACTCCACATCATCGGCATCGGTGACCTCTTATATCAAGAACATCAGCTGGCTTGAAATTGAATTTCAATCAATGAAGCTTTGGATTTATTTACACATCTAGTCAAAAATATTGACTGAAGTGATGCTTTCATTGTTCAACTGTTTTTATTCGTTAAATTTGTATTTATTTCGTCCTGTGAATGTCGATGATTTTTGACTGCTCGGCATGAGACGGCGATCTTTTTCGTCATCGCTGTGCACGTGTGCACGAAACAGCTTCTTTGGGCCCTAGAAACTCTAATTCTAGCCCGTTTTTCACCGCTCTACCTTCATAGTTTTTCAGTTGTTTTTGATCTGAACAGATTTTTGTAGTTTCTTCTATAACGTTTTTCATCGTGACCAAAGCCTTTAAGGTTGATTACTTTGAATAAATTACTCTTTGAAATTCTTAAAAGTAAACTTTTGGCCGTTTTCGTTCACTTATGAAGGTAATTTGAAGGTAATTTGAAAATGTTAGAATGATTCTTTTCATCTCCCCCACCATTTAGAGAAAGACGAACAATCTCAGAAACTTTTCCAAAACTTCTATTTGTGATTGGGACATTCCTTATTCAGGGATTCGCTTCGAGTGCTGATGACGTTTCGATGTCAAAACTGCAATTTTCTTAAAGGCAATGGTCGCGATAAAATATGCTTGTCTTCATTTCCTCCCTAAACCCTTTTCTCGGTTTAGAATAGTAGGACCGATAAGAAAAAATTGCGAAAAAACCGTTGTTTTTGGCCAAATTTCAAGCCTGAATTTTCTTGTCTTTCAAAGGTGGACGAGTCCACTCCACATTATAGGTTTCGAATCGATATCTAATAAAAAGGTACGATTGTTCAAGTGTTCTGATATTCGATTCATGCAGGAAATGTGATTTTCTCTTCACTTTAGATTTTGTTTTGATTTGGGAATTTGAATTACTCATTTTTCTAATTGAGTTCGTCCGTTTGATCTGAAAACGGAGGAGAGACGAGGAGAGTTCAGCAGTAAAAAACACATGGAGCTGAAAAGAGTAAAGTATTTCCTTTTATTGAACATCTCCCTCTATTTGGACCCTCCTTTTGTTGGAGGTCAAGACATAGAACACCCCGCTCTATTAGAGCCCCCTTTAGCTGGAAAGTCATTGAAGATTTTCAACATGGATCCACTTTCTGTCTCATATTTTTCACTTGATGAACATGTGTTTGCCAATTCTTGACCAACCTATATTCGCGCAAAACCTGAGAAGTTGGCCCCCGCCAAGGGCAGAGTAGCCAGAGGCGCATGCGAGAAGGCGTTCACCAAGGGCGGCCTACAAAAGCACCACCGGTGCCTGTGTGCCGGAATTGGGTAGCGACTGCATGGAAGCAACTTTCAACCAAAGTTGCCGCTCGTTACTTCAAGGCCTGCTGGATTAAAAATGCCGCAGATGGCTCCGAAGACGACGTCATTCACTGTTTCAAAGCTGGCGAACCCATTCCTACCGGGCGTGAACTGCACGCGCTGCTCGAGATGTCGCACCAAAAACCTTGTCGTCATTTCCGAAGTGATTGATCTTGAGGAGGACTCAAACAATGAGTTCATTAATGATGATCTCTTGGATTTCGCCGAGTAATTCATTATTGTCCCATTTTGGTTTGCCAAATCAACTTTGCTTGCCCATATTGACTCTTGAATTCTCGGTTGAAAATTAGAGCCTCCTCCTCTAATTGAACCCCCTTTTTGAGGAGGTTGAAAAATAGTACACGCAGGTGTTGAATTACAGGAATTACGGTATTCAGAACTGCCTCTCATATTGCGAATGAAATGTACACTTTCTCTGGATGGTCTGCTTAGTAGCTTTTCGGACCAAAGATCATCGCACCCAAATACTCCAATGAATAATTCGATTACGTAGGGAAGTCCGGACGGCGGTATTTAAATACTTGGAAAATTGCTAAGTTTCATTAAAATTTTATGAGAGGATTTCAAAAACTTAATAAATAAAATGGATAGCGAAAATTCTCACATTCATTCGCCAACCCGAAAAAATTCGAAGCATTGCAATCGAACAAAATAGCTGATTTGGAAATGTCGGGAGAGCCTATTTCACAGAAAAAAATATTCGGAAGTGCCAAGAGTTTTAGCCGGGAAAACAGGCTATAAAACGGCAAAATTCACTTGGTTCCAACGCGTGCTGGTGTGGAGCGGAGGTTACAGACATTGATAGAGCGTAGGGGAAAAATATTTTCGTTGCTCGCGTGAGCGTGTACGCTGTGTCTTCTTACCCCCGAAACTTTCTCACTGTCTCTCCGCACATGCATGCGAAGGAAGAAAGTAAATTTGGCTTCGACATAGAATATATGACACAACACTTCGCGTAATCTTTCGAAAATCGGATGCAGGACATAATATCTGCGTCCCGAATCATTTCCTTGGCCAAATTTCTGCCAGATTTGACATATTAGTCAACCAGTTCAAACACAGTAACGTACAGTAACATGTATGTACTTCCCAATCGACAAACGGTTCTGCAATTCTTGATAGAGTTTGGAGAGTCGAGCAACGCTCCCTTGCCACACTCGTTGATGGCTTTCTAGATCAGTCAACTAAACTTATGCCATAAAACGTAGCGAACTCTATGAGCACCAAAAATGTGGAAAATTTAGTCATGGGAGTCATAAATCTATCGACTATTGCAGACCCGCGTCTCATTCTGTAGTATGGGCATTGCAATATTTTTTTTATATACATATGATATTAAGATTTCTTTTTTTTCCTATTATTTTTATTTTTTACGTTATATGTTTTTTATAATTATATTTATATTATAATTTTTATATTTTAATCTATTATTTATTTTTTGAATTGAATAGATTTTCTAAGGACTAATCCGAAAACTAATCGTTAGCATCGAAGCATAGTATCAAAGGTGACAAATGGTCTGACCTGATCTTGCGTGACTTCTGTGCGGCTAGGTTATTCTTGTGACGCTTGGCCAGATACCTGAAAAAAGATAACGCTGAGGTCATGGTAGATGTGGGAACCTTTCTCGCCACCACACACTTCTACACAGTCTTGAAATCGGATTATTTTCTATCTTATGCACTCTCCGAAAAACAATATATTAAAAAAAGAGATTTTCTCTGTCACTCTGCTACTCTCTGTCTCACTGAAACATACCATACCAGCGTTGAGACGACGACCTATCTGTGGTGGATTTGAAATGAAAACTTAAATCTAAATAACCCTAAAGAGGATTAAGGAGGAAATCGACGACTTCTTGCCGTTCTGCTTGTCGTTTATGCTTACGGACATTGGGTCTTTTTTCTTTTCTTCAGGAGTGGAGTCCGACTCGGATTTGACGTAGACGTCTTGGTAATACGACTGAGACATCGACGATACTGGAGTTCCATAAGACGTCAGCGATGGACTGAAACTAGAGAGATATGGAGGTGCTAAGAGTAATTAATGAGACCTCTTTTGCCATTGGAGGGGCGAATACCTGAGGCAAGTTCGGGGTTAATTGAGGTTAATTACTGAACGAAAAAAAAACTCCAAGAGGCAATATAAGTTCCAAAGTCCGAAACGGTCCAAAATGTGTAGATACATATGAGCGGTTTTCAACACAAAATGCAATGCTTAAAAATAGAAATCGAAATATCCTTCGAAGGATGGCCTTCAGATCAAAAAAGGCAACCTAGACGGAACTCACTTGTAGCCATAAGGGGTGTAGGCGAATGCCGTGTGCGGATCGAATGCGGATTGAGCGAAAGCTGGCAGCATGATTACGATAGAATTACAGTATTACGCAAGCCGTACGCGACGATTACGCAATGCCAAGTGAGACTGGCCAATGGCATGCGCTACGGGGTCAGACGAGGACACCCCGGAGAGCAGGTGAGGGGGAGGAGAGTCTCCAGATGAAGAGCCCAACAGAGGGCATCGATTGGTCGTCTGGATCCTACTCCCACACTCCATTCCTTCTTACTCAATGGCCCCACCATTACTTTCCCAGTTACAAGGTGTTCGAGTGGGATACTCAGAATACCCTAGGCCTGAAATGAACCGCTGTGAGCAAACAGAGGGGAGAAAGATCGCACTTCTAGAGGAGCGGTCGTGTATGGTGACGTGGAAATGAACAATGAGGGCTCCACTGGATTGTTAGGAAGGTACTGAATGCTTTCCATCTGAATATTCCTCAATAAGGAGGAAAAAAGGCCACCGTATCTTTCCCAAGTTTTCAAATTGTCTCTTGTGCAACTCCTCCTTTTTCATTGAAATGCTCCAAATCACGAGCACGGGTGCACAGTATACTTAATTCAAAAGAAGTTTATTTCGAATATCCGACATTTCGACTGTAGTCAAATGCCACACTTTTTGAATATTCGATTTTCTGATTATGGTTGGATATCACACTTTTTCGAATATTCTACTTTTTTCGGATACTGATTCGATTCGGAACAAGTATAGTGCGCAGTAAAAAGTAGACATGGGACCGAATCGAATAACTTTTCGAATAATATCCGACTAATTCGAATATCCGAGTATTTTGACATATGTAGGAATCATCCGGAAATTTCAATTTCTGATTGTTTCAAATACCGTATTTACTCTAATAGAAGTACACCTCTATTTGAAGTGCACCTCTAATAGAAGTACACCTAAAAGGGAAGGCTGAGTATTAGAAGTACACCCTCTATTTGAAGTGCACCTCTAATAGAAGTACACCTAAAAGGGAAGGCTGAGTATTAGAAGTACACCCTCTATTTTAAGTACACCTCTTTTAGAAGCACACCTCTTTCCGGAGTGAACCCCCGGTACATGGGTAAGTGATTGGCAACTCGAATGTGGCATTTGAGAGAGACCAGTTTGCGCGAGATTCTTTTTAATAATGTGAGGTTTGAATATTCACAAAAAAAACTATCGGCCATCCCTTTCTTGGTCGAAGATTGCTTGTATGAGACAACTAACGATAGAACCTCAGCTAACTTCAAATGACCAGGGAAAACGCAGAGCTAAAGTTCGACATTGGTGTTATTAGCGGCGAATGCACGGAGTTTATTTAGGTTCTTTACAATTATTTTTGTTTGATTGGGTTTTAGTCGATCAAAGTTGACTTGTTTTGGCCCTAGTCGTTGACTTTAGCGGTGCTTGAAAAACCAAGATTCCCCAGCGTTACGAAGATTGGATCATTTATGTAGAGAAATCGCTCATACGACGAGGAAATCAGAAACCACCAATTGTAGACTTTACCTATAGTGGATGGTGGACGCAAAGAACTTGCTTCTGGAAAAGTTGTTGCCAGGTCGTTCAAGAACCGCGCTTTTCAATTGCTAGGGACGGCTCGAAAGGCGATCAGGTAAAGGCAGTGTTAACGATAACTTTCACTTCCGATATCACCTCGGTTTACGGAAGGTCTGGAGCCCTGCAGAGCAAAGCATGCTTAAAAACACGCGAAAGACGTATTTTTGAGCCAAAGTAGGCCCTCCTTTTTTACGCTGATTTTTGAGAGTGAAGGAATTGACCGCTATGAAGGATGACGCCTATCAGTGCAATGAATTTGATCAGCTCACTTATCAGCACTTCCTTCACTTGATCATTCCTATAATCTGAGTCTTCATTTGTTTACATCGAGGGGGCACCGGGCGGTTCTGGGACACCAAAACGCTTGTTTGCAGCTGTTATTTTGCCACTCCTGGCTCGTTTTTTACCGTTTTTTTTTCTACACTGGGAGCCTAGAGTCCTTCTCGCCTATAATTTCACAGTCGAAAGTCACCGATGATGTTCATTGTGAACGCTGCCTTTGAATTGTTTTTAAGCCTAGCAAGTCGATGAAGCACTTGTCAACAAAATCGAAAACGAACTTATACATTTTTTGAAAGAAATTAACTTGGGAAAGGTGTGAATATATGATATCAGAGATTGTGGAAGCATCAATTCGATTGAGCCTAGTCTGAAATTTTATTGAACACAAGTTTTGGTGTTATACTGGAAATCAAGAAATGTGAAGAGACTACCATTGGAAATTCAAAAAAATTGCGCCGAATAATAGAAGTACACCCTCTATTTGAAGTACACCTCTAATAGAAGTACATATAAAATAGGGGTCTGAGTGTTAGAAGTACATGTACTTCTAAAAGAGAAAATACAGTATTTGATTCTTCCGGTAACTTAGATTTTCGGTTTTTTTTTGGAGTATTTGATTCATTCAACAAGTCAATTTATTCTTTCTTGGGAATTCTCCGTGGATAAAGTAATTGGATTTCTCTAGTAATCGATTCTTTCTGGAATCAAATTTATACGGCTTTGAATATTTGTTTTATTAGGGATACTGAAATAGTCGGTTTTCCGAGTTTGAGCAAAAGTAAGAAACTAGGTTTGTAACCCTACCGAATGAAGCTTTACTCGCTCCCAGAGGACGCCTTACAAAAAAATTTACTAGGTGTGGACATTTGATGTTTTGAGCATAATTGTCCACACCTAAATGCACTGGCTAGGTTTGGACATTTATGCTCAAAACATCAAATGTCCACACCTGGTAAATTTTTTTGTAAGGCGTTCTCTGGGAGCGAGTAAAGCTTCATTCGGTAGGGTTACAAGCCTAGTTTCTTACTTTTGCTCAAACCCGGGGTAGCTCTTTTGAAAGTTAAGTTACAGCTGTTTCAAAACCCTACTCCAGGTTTGTGGACTTCGACGTTGTTCTAACGTTTTTTACTTTGTTCAGCTTCTTATGTAGCGGTCTTCTGCGTTACACTGAGACGGTAAAAGACTGTACGAACGGTAAATCGACCACGCTGGACTCAAATATCCTACTGTCGTCACCCCTAAATTTAAAAATTGACGACTTCCGGCGGGACCACACATGAGAAAAGTGTGAGGCTTGATACTGTAGAGGTGTTCAGCATCTATGTTGGACGGTGAAAAGGAGTATACAGGGTTGATCGACCACGCTGGACTCGATCATCGTATTCTCCTGACTCATACCTTGCAAAAATGTAGACTTTCAGCGCGACCGCACCTGAGAAAAAAATGAGGCCTTATACTGTAGAGGTGTTCAGCATCTAAGTTGGACGGTGAAAGTGAGTATATAGAAAAAATCGACCACGCTGGACTCGGTCATCGTATTCTCCTGACTCATACCTTGCAAAAATGTAGACTTGCAGCGCGACCGCACCTGCGACAGGTGTGGGCCACACAGAGAAGTCTCTTTCACCGTCCACATTAGAGGCTGAAAATTTGTATATAGTGTAAATTTACCTCTCGACTCGATTATCTTATTTTCGTAACCCTTACTTTGCAAAAAAAAATGAGAAAAAAATTGTGCACCATGCGAGATCGAATCCGCGTAGTGTGTTTCGTGTATGAGTGGGTTTCGGAGAATGAAATTCGAAACGTTACCAGATTAGATGACGCTCTTTCCAACTAGCAAGTGTTCTTGCCATGTCTGGTCTGGCTAATGCTGAGGCACCTATTTTCGTATCTACGCACTTATTAAAGTGTGTTTTCCATACATTTGAAGTGACCTGTTCTTCTCTGAAAACATATTTATTTCTTTAGTACATCTCGTCGTCTTCACCTTTGCCAATAACTTCATTCATCACATCCACTCTTTTCTTCCGCCCCATTACGTAGCTTTCAATCTGTTCTTATTTGCAATTCGGTACACAACTATCCAGGATACACGCCCAGAACCTATGTGCCTTATATTCAACCGTAGGAGAACCTTTACAATAATTTTAACATTTACGTAAATTTAATTACAACAAGGTTTAATGTTAATTGGACGGTATTACTGGATTATTCGCAAAAAATATTTCTAAACAGTGTACCTACTAATCCCTGTCAGAATCATTCACGTGGTCTCCCGGTGGAGCTCAGACCCCCCTCCCTCCGCAATTGCGCAGCTCAGACCACCCGGTGTGGATATCCACACCCCGCGCCGAACCCTGAACTCGACCGCGAGCGGAAGGGCTAGCGCGAGCGGACTTCGGAGTCGTATGGAGCTCTTGCGGGCTCGCTTTCGTGCGTTCTTTCGATCCCAGTGCTCCAATGAGACCCTGAACTTTCGATTTCCAGCCAAAAACCGAGGAAGAGATGAATCGTGGACACAGTCTTCAAAGGCAGTGGTCACGCAGTGGAAAAACGTTATCGAAAAAGTTACAAAAATCAGCTTAGATCGAAAACAGCTGAAAAACTACATATGAAGGTAGCGCGGTGAAAAACGGGCTAGAATTAGAGTCTCTATGGTCCAAAATTGCCTTTCGTGCACACGTGCACAGCGCTGCCCAAAAAGATCGCAGTCTCATGCCGAGCAGTCAAAAATCATCGACATTCAGAGGAAGAAATAAAGGCAAATTGACCCAGTAAAAACAGTTGAACAATGAAAGCAACACTTCAGTCCATGTTTTTGACTAGATGAGTCAATGTTCATTGATTGAAATTCGATTTCGAGCCAGCTGATGTTTTTTTTTATATTAGAGATCATCGATGACGATGATGTGGAGTGGGCTGGTCCACCATCAAAAGACAAGGAAGTTCAGGTTCAAAATTTGCCCCGAAGCAGAGGTTTTTTCGCAATTTTTTCTTTTAGGTCCTCCTACTCTAAACCCAGTAAAGGGTTCAGAGAGGAAAAGAAGATAAGCATACTTGATCGCGGATTTAAGAGCAAAATAAAAAAAAACGTATAAGCAAGCATTTACGAATATTTCGTTAAACGGGGGCATGCATACATCTGTAATTAGTGTAATTAGCCGCTCTACCTTGTTTTTGTGCGTGTTGGACCAAATTTTCACCTTTTATCACTTATTTTTACTTTTGTAATGACCAAATCTACATTCTAATGAGAAAAGCAGATTGTTGTTATCGCGAAAACTACTTTTAAAGGCACAGTCCAACCTGGAAATTGTTTTTGGGCTTTCTGCCTATCCTGGAAACGATACCACGGTGACTCCATTGATACCTCTGAAATAGTAGAAAATCGAGTGAACTAATGAGAATTACCCCTTGGGTTTAACTGTGCCTTTAAAAAGGGGTTTCCATGGAGAGGTCCCGAAATTATCTCGTATGAAGTAGCGATCATAAAACTATTTACATGTGCTTTTTACGAATACTGCTTTTATACATATCTCGGCCCGGTCTGAGCGAAACCTAGTCAAACTTTAGTAAGTTATAGGGCATCACAAACCTTGTTTTACGCATACATTAACTTGGGTTCTAAATGTACAATTTTCGAAGTTTATTTGTAATTCAGTGATATGTAACATTTCAAATTAGGGCTCATCCTTCAAAATATGGCTAATGCAATTCCAAACACGTAGCTTTTATTTGCCATTAGAAGATCTTCTAAACCGCTGTATAACCTTGTGAGAGAATGATCTTTATCAGAATTTTTATAAAGACCAAAAACTGAATAGATTGGGGAATGTATTTTGAAATTCACCTCTATAAAACTATTTTCCCAGAACTGTTTCAAAATATGTGGTTTATAGGTTTTGGCAAAGTACAACTGATACATGAGTTTAGCTCTTCTTTGTTCAAGTTGAAGAGAGATACCTAATTGATGTAATATCGCATAATTTTATTTTGAATTCACTTTCAAAAAATCTGATGGAGATTATATTTTCGGAAGGTTATCAAACGATCCAAAAGATTGTCTTCTGGCAGATAATTGCTACGGGCGTCATTCTCCAACACGACTATGCAAGACCGCAAGACACAAGGCGAACCCTGGAAAAATTGAACAAAATACTAATAGTTATCGGACTCGGTCCAACTGCCGTTGTCTCGTAAAACAACCGGTTGCGGAATTTCACTGTTTTTCTGCCCAAAAATGGACATCCTGGAAGGGATCTGAATATTATCAACTTAAAGCGGAGATTTTGGAGGTAGTTCTCGATACTTTTTGAAAATGTCAGTCATAAAAAAGTCTTAGATTTGCCTATGTCCGAGATATTGGTGAGCTTGTCACTGTCGCCAATCTCTGAATGTGGGAAGCCGCGACGCTGCTTGGCGGAAAAAACCGCGCGCGGGGAAGCGAAAGGAGGATGGCTATTGATTGAATGATTTTGAGCCCAATTGCTGAGCGCGGCTTCTTACTCGAGAGACTCCGACGAACCCTCTATTCCTAGAAAATGTGGCGGAATGTACTGCGATGAGACTGCTCCAGCTGAATACGGCAGCAGGGATTTGAAAAGCCCGACGCATCAATCACGCCTCAAGATTTGACCCGAATCTAACGTCCCGCCGGGTAACAAAAACTTGGCCCTGCAAACCCAAGGTTAAGGACTTAGGACAAAATTATAACTTGAGATCACACTCCAGGTTGAGGTCTGGAGGGTCACCCCTCCGAGTGTGATCTCATGTTATATTTTTGTTAAATTGCGAAGTTATATTGATTGACTCGCGGCAATTGTTCGCTGTGGAGGTCTGCATTACCAGTTTGAACGGCTTAGAAAAGTGGGCAAACCCCGCAGCTGTGGGCAAGTCCCGCCCCTTTCCGCCCCTCGCTCGACGTGAACAATGGAACACTCGGAATCGTGAGTTGAGCGATGGTTTCCGATCAAAAACCCCGTCCTCCCCATCATTCTCAACTTCTCTCTTTACTCAGGTCAGCTCGCATACATTGGCTGCAAAAGAAGGAAGTTATAAGCCTCGGACAACTCGTCCACCATGCTTCCCTAGCTCAATTTTTGAGGGACCATAACTCCCATAACTCCATTCCCGGAAGGTCTTGTACGATTCCAGAAGCAGCATTGGAATCAGAATGGGACCGGTTTCAAGATAGACGAAAAAAAAAACAGAAAAGCGATTTTTATCGCGTACAGTGCCTTTAAAGGCACAGTACACCCTCAGATATAAACTTTGAGATTTTCATCTAATTGTGTAGAAGACCCTTCCTGTACAACACATGCCAAATGCGAGATCTCAATTCGTCCAAATAAGCGAGATATAAGCGACCACCACAGGCCCGACCCCCTTCGCTCACCACCACAGGCCCGACCCCTAGCAGATTTCCGAGGTCGATAGCGGCTAAATGGATGGATGAATTCCAACAAGTCGTCGTTCTTCAGTCCACTGACGGGCTGTCTCTTGAATCCTGGCTCGCTCTCGCGCAACGATTGCGAATGAAGAGAAATACAGGCCTGAGACAACTCGTCCACCAATTTTTCACCCTCAAAATCTAGGCTTTTTTGAAGAGCCTTAACTCTGTTCATGGGGGGTCCTGGACGATTTCAGAGATACCAATGTCATCAGCGTGTGACTGCCTTCAAGATAAGCATGAAATCTGAAAATTAATTTTTTGGGTGTCCTGTGCCTTCAAGGCAGGTTTATAACATAGCTTTTCTGTGTCTGAATGATTTAGATGCTACATATCTTTATGCAACGCGACAATAAAAAGAGCAAATAAATGCATTTATAAAAGACCACATGAACCTGTACAGCATTACAATACAACCATTGACAAGAAAGACTACAACCGTAAACAGCGACGAACGCGAACCAGTACAATAGCATATACACATGTAATGCATATAACAGAAATAATCACAGAACCTGATTGTGGAAAGAGTAATTTACCTGTATGTGTGGGAACTGAACTACATTCTCTGCATTCTCAGCGACGCTCATTCGACTTCTAACTTCTTCCTGTAGGCTGTAGAGCACCTGTCATAAACATGCTCATGAGAACTTGTAATCTCAGACGTTATGTACCTGTGGAATGGAATCGAACTAACCTTCTTCAGCTCTCCGACTTCATCCTTCAACTGTAGATTCTCGTTCTGCAGCACTTCAGCCTCTTTCATGACGAGCTTTTCCCGTTCCTTTCGCCGAAGACGGGACGTCCTTGCCGCTTCGTTGTTGCGGTCTCGTTTTTCGCGTCTCCTAAAATTGCCGATTGATCAGAAGTACGAACACTCCACTCGCGCTAAATATCCTTTTTCGGAAAAGATTGAGTTTGGTGCCAATCGTTCGCCTAAGAAAGATCGCATCGCTATAAGACGCCTCAAGCTGGAGAAGGTGCAACTTCAAAGAGATTTCAAAAGTTTCTCAACGCGGTGAATAGGACAGCGTATGCTAAGATTTATAGGATTCCAATGTTCGGCCTGGAAGCTACTATTATCTTATGGAAATATTTGGTATGAATAACCCGTCGATCAATCGGGTGGAATATTATTTTGTCGGAACTTGTCATCAGAGGAAGTTCGGATGCATAGTTCACGCTAAATGATGGATGCTGACTATGACAGCAGCTCGAGAAAAACTGGGGAAATCATCGTAAACCACTTTTTTCTCTACCAGAACACGATCACTTCATAGAATCTCGGCCATAGTTGGCCAATCGGCTGTAGCCAGTCCGGTCAATAGGCACGAGAGACATGGATGAGGATGGACGAAAAAAGATAAAATAAGATGGGCATGATATACATGATTTCTTCCCTCATATTTCATACGAATCGACCGCGTCGGCCAACGTCGGCCACGCCAGGCGTTTTTTAACCTCACTCGCCTATGTTTTTCATACGTGTCGACCGGAGCGGCCATAGCGGTTTTTTCCGGCTATCAATTGCCGATGTGTAACGTCTGATTTTTTGGAATGAATGGATTGGCCGGAATGAACTCTGAGAGAGATAGCCGCTGCGGCTCCGCGGCACTATCGCGGAGCCGAGGCGAACCAGTGGAGAGGCGGATCATATGAAATTAATCAAGAATTATAGGACAACTAGGGGGGGGGGGTTGGGAACAAAGTACGCACCTGCGGCTGTTACGTTCTCTGTCTGATAGAGACAGAGGTTACCGCCATTATTGCGTTCAAGGAAATATTGAGTGTTGCTCAAACTTGGGTAATTGAAAGGGCGGCAATGTCGATTTATCACACAGGACAGTACATGGCATTCGCAGCGGGTTCACTGTTGCATCCTCGCGCAGCCGCTGCGGTATTATCGCGGCAAGGTCGCAGCGCTGTGAGGTTCAAAAAGCTGCAACAGAATCGTTTCGGCATAGTGATGATCACGGAGCCGCTGCGGTACTATCGCGGAACTTTCGCGGCACAGTCGAGGGTTGCGGTATACGCAGCAAATTTTCTCAGAGAGAGAATGAAGCTTCCCCATACAAACCGAAATAAAACTTCTTGAAAAACAGCGTGTTGCGCTTATTTCGAACGCACAAAGCCACGCATACTCATAACTTACCTTAAAATTGACGTACTGAATTTTCAAGGTGATTTTCATGTCCCTCTTAGTAGTAGTGTGGCAAACGCAATGGTAAGAGGAAGTAGTTTTTTTTAGTCCTGCATTTCGCCGAAAAATGTGTACTCCCTTCTAGAATACCCACGGATAACAGGTAAAAACATTACATTTTTTGCTATCATGACCGTCTGACCACTTGATGGCGATGATTTATGAGGCGGAAATATGCAGTTTTCGTCAAATATCAGCCATAGAATTTATTATTTTGAGGCTTGAGAGCAATCTGAAAATAGCTTGAAAATTAAAAACGGACCACTTCGAAGGGAGTTATGGCGACGCGGTCCTTTGTGTGCGCAAAAAACGCCGCAAAACGCCGTTTTCGCAAAAATCTGCTCGGTAATGTTTGAAAAAGTGATACATCCTCTCATCCATCCGCTGTCAAACCCTTGTTGCCTTGCTGAGCGATTGCTTATGGCCTCTTCATCATGTTTAGTAGGAATTATTGGGGCTGGGGCGTTAATTCGCAGTTCGCGATCGAAACAACGTTGACGAGTGGTGTCGCGAATGCCGCACGGCCCGCCTCAAAGATCGCGCCTCGTTTTCTGCTCAACCCAATTTGCGAAAGGCGGAAGGTTCTTCAAGGCAGTTTTTTAAATCGTTAACCCTAGAGAGCGGGATTGGCCACTATTTTGGAAGCGCTTCAGCGAGTAAGTACTGTTCAAGTAGAGTCATGCGGCTTTAACCTTGACGCTTTCAAGAACCTTGGCATTTTTGTCCAAGCTGTGTTGATCTGTTTATGCTGATATCTAAAGAAGCGGTCTGACAACATTCAGGAAGTTTGAGGACCTAAAGCCGGGTCCCCTTGAAGGCAGCATACACGCTCAGAAATGCTATCGATTTCATGCTATAAATGGAAGGTTTGGAGCTACATATTAGTATTGGGAATTGACCGGAAATCTCAAAAAAAAATCGATGGAAATGAAGAAATAAAGGGTTGTTTTTGAATTTGATTGGAAGCCTACAACACGCTCGCAAAGGCACAGTCTGTCCGAATGAGACTGTCCGCTCACACGGTCGGGGCGCGCCGAGTGGCCGCCGCGTAGGTACATAATTTTCAGACCTGTTATTCAATTGGCACGAGTATTAGACGAATATTGCATAAGATATCAGTCTTATAGGCGTAACAAGCATTGGTCGAGAAAAAATGACTTGGTGACTGCCGCGATACATGCACGCCGGCAACGCGGGCGAACAGTTTCATCTGTACAACTCTACACGCACCCAAATGTGAGTGGAATATCGATGTTAATCCACTCGCATGCCCTGTTGCTGAACGTTTGCGCCGTTTGAAGCCTCAAAAACGAGCCAAAAAGACCGTATTCGAGAAATTATGACCAATGAGATGTGAAACTTGCAGGTGGAACCCCTCCTTCTCAAACTTGAACTTCCTATCAAGGATTGCAGGTAAGATTGTTCAACAGATTCCGGAATAAAATAGTCTGATCTCAACTTGCACCTGCACATATAAGCGAATCCAGCTTGAATGCTTGAAAAATAACTTGGTAGGACAGAATATGGCAACGCTGCCCGCTGTTGACTTTCAAGCGGAATTCAGCGGTGAGAGACTTTTAACAGTGAAGCTTTTTCAGAATTTCTATGTCCAGCTCAGTAACTACTTTGAAAATTGATTTTTGTCTATTCGGTAAAATTATATTACGATCTCTGTGGGGGAGGGTGTAGCGCTTGCTACGGTTCAAGTTTGAATGGAAAAGTGCAAATAAAGATTTTTTTTGTCACTACGAAATTTGAAGATAATGAGTTCCACTAGAGAGCCCTGAAACATACAAGGTAGGCTTGTTGCCTTCCGGTGACGATTTCGAAAATCGTGTTGTCGTCGCTGTAGGTCTGTGGGAGTGTATAAATGACCCGTGCTTGAAACTGGCTAAATCGCTGAGGGAATTCCAGAAACGGCATTTTTATTGCTTCACAAAAAGGTACGGGTACCCATTAGAGTGAGGACTTTTTGAAAAGAGACCGAACGAACGAATTTCGAATAAATTCGTTCATTTTTCATTCCGAACGAACGAATTTCGAGTAGAATCGTTCATTTTTTTTATTTCGAACGAACGAATATCCGAAATTCGAATATTCGAATGACGAATAATTTAAGCATCCATAGCAATGTCGCGCAACTACGAAGTGAGGGGCAATAACAAATTGAGTTCTTCTTCTAAAGCTTTATTTCCACCTACAATTGAAATTAATGGGGCACGACTCATCTCTAAACCTGTACGGGCTACAACGCAAAGAATGCTTCAAAATCAACTTTTCCGCTTTAACTTAGCCTAAGCAATTTATTCGAGAAGCCTAACTAACCTTGCTTGCCCTATAAGCCAGCCAGATTGGTGTAGCCGAGCTCCATAGTTATCTCAATAGAGTGCTTTCGCCTCTATGGTTCAAATGAGAGGCGCAGAGTTCTGCTGGAGCCAACAACGGGGCTCGGCTCGACCGACCTGGCTAGTTTATGGAGCGAGCAAAGTTAGGAATCCGATATATCATTATACGCAGAACTTCACGTAGATTCCAAAAACAACCTTCACCAGGTTAAAGAGTTATAGGCGAAAAACCGGTGATTCGTAAAATGAATTAGGCTGAAGGAACGAGAAAATATTTTTACAAACTGGAAGCACATATTGACGCAGAATTCTATCTCCAAACACAAAAAAGTTATGGACGAAAAACCGGCAGTGAAACCCACCTAATCTTGAAAATGACTTGCATGAGTGTTGGGTCACTTTCATTCTTTTTCGGGGCCTTTCACCGATTGTCACCGGTTTTCCCAATGATGTTCCCCCTTCACCTGCCCAGAAGTGAAAGTTGGTGGAGTGCATGGCTCCACCCAACGAATTTATGGTTGGTGTTATCATTGCGCAGCGGCATGAAAAAATGGGAGTGGCCAAGTTTGATTGTCATGTGGCTCCCCCTGTTAGAACCGCCCTAGTAGCCTCATCAGACGGTGTGGATAAAAAATTTAGCTCTTACGTTCAGAAAAATGGAACATTGGAGTAGTGAAGAAAGTGAATTCAGTCTTGAAAGGTATGTCGATTCCTTCATACATTAGAGCTGATTTTCATATTTTTGTTAAATAAGCTCGGGCATACAAGTTCGAATAACGTTCGAATATTCACCTCTGCGAATAATCGAATTTGAATAATGTTCGAATATTCACCTTTTGCGAATAGTCGAATTCGAATAATATTCGAATATTCACCTTTTGCGAATAGTCGAATTCGAAAAATGTTCGAATTTTCACATTTTTCGAATATTCGAATGTTATGTTATGTTATGTTTATTTACGCTGCATAAGGCATACGCAATTTAGAACAAAAAAAAAGAAAAAACTAACCCAACAAAACTAATACGAGTAATACACAATTCAGCATTGCCCCACGGGTCTCACCATGACACTATGAAGAGAGAAAAAGGTAATGTAACTACGGCTTCAAAACAGAAGAAGAAATAGTATTTTCGAAAGATTTAAGTGAATGCGGAAGACCTGTGGTCTTGGTCAGCTTGAGGTAAATGTCGCCAGCTCTGTTAATGAAATAATTAGATCTTATGGAGGTTTTAGCCCTCCCGAACCAAATCTTGTTCCCTGAGCCACGAGTGATGGACGGAACTAATTTGAAGAAGTGATCCTTGCTGAGCTTGATTTTACCTAGGAGAATTTTATGAACCATAACCAGATCAAATAGTTGCCTGCGAGTGACTAGTGATGGAAGGCCGAAGTAATTATTTCTGATGTTAGCCCTTGGTATCCTGACATATAGAAAACCTCCAGTTCTGAGAAGCAGCTTACGCGTATAATTGTTTTGAACCCTTTCTAATACAAATATATCTTTCTTTTTGGAAGGATTGAACTCTGTTGTACCGGATTCGAGAATGGGTCGAATATTCGTTTCATAAGCAAGGAGTAGAACGTTTTTGTTATTTGTGGTCAAGGCTTCAAAAATCTGATATGTCCTTGAGATGGCACTTTGCGAAATAATCCTGTAATGTTTAGAGAAGTCAAGTCTATTATCGTAATAATAGCCTAAATCACGAACAGAATCTGTCTTGGATATAGGCGTGCCATCAATTTTATAGGTGGGAATACTACCCTGAAATCCAATTCGCAAATGCAAGGTTTTATGGGGGGCTAAGCTTAACTGCCATGTCTTGGACCACTGCACCATTGAATCTATTGATTGCTGAACCTTAGACTCGTCGTCAGTACAGGACACCTCGCGATAGATCTTGACATCGTCGGCATAAATCTTACATTTAACATTTTGAATTTGTAGTATTTCAGGAAGATCGGAGAGGAAAATGTTAAACAGCACAGGGGACAAGACGCCTCCTTGCGGGACGCCGCTGGCTATTTCAAAAGGCCGAGAAAAACTAGATCCGACTTTGACTTGGAAAGTTCTTCCAGTCAAATAATGATTGATCCATTTAATAATTAGGGGATGGAATTGAAGCCGCTGACTCTTATGAATAAGTTTCTTATAACTAACACGGTCGAAAGCTTTCTGGAAATCGAAATAGATTACGTCACATTTACTCTTATTGTCCAATACGGATGTCCAGTCATTAGAACTTTCTAGGAGATTCGTTTCTATGGATTTTCCTCTGACAAATGGATTTTCCTCTGACGAATGTTCGAATAAAAATTAACAGGAATTTTTTGGGGCGTTCAGAAAACAATTTTGGATTCGGCTCAAACCTTTCAACTGGTGGTTATTTAGGGCGCTGAACGCGAATCTGGGGCCAAACTCATCAAAGGATTTTATCGCTGGTAGGATGGGTAAGGGTAGGCTCGCGCGTGGAAACACGCTTGTTGGCAATGAGGACGCAGACTACGAGCCTAACCATACCCAGCCTGCCGGCGACAAAATGCAATGATGAATTCGGCCACTGTGGTTTATTTTTCGCTAGACTTAGGGTTACTGTAGGTTACGGTTTGCATAAGCATTTTAACTGGAGATACCTACCTTAAAATTTTGAAAATCGAAAAATGGACCTCACATTCGTGTTCGGCCTCCCAAATAACACCCACAGAAAAATTTTGAGTAAAACCTGAAATTTTGACCGAGCTACCGTATACCCACCGTACCCTACCGCAATTTATCGATATTCGAAAACGGGTCGAAGATTCGTGTTGGGCAACCCGAATAGCCCCTATGTCCCAGTTGTGAGGCGATTTGATCGTACGATTCTCGAAATCGTCAAAAGTCGAATTTGGGCAGCAAATTTCCCAAAATCACATGGAATTTTCCAAATATTGACAAATGGGCCTCAGATTCGTAATCAGCACCCAAAACAACCCTCAGAAACAAGTTTCAAGCTCAATCCTAGACATTTTTTGAACGCCCTAAAAATTCTCATTTGTGTACACCTTTTCTATTGGCGAAGCTATGGAAATGCCCACTTTTGTGAATCTCCTGTGAATCTCTCAGCACTGTCCTCCCCTTAGAGCATATTGAAGTGACATCTCGAAACTTAGTGATGGAAGCTAGTGTCTGTCCGAATCAGAATAGTGTCTGCCCATGCAGTCGGCGTGCGTGTCGAGCAGCTCTTAGAAAAGCATTAACCGCACACTGATGCAGACAGATGACTGGGATATCGTTCACTACTCACCCAATACTCCTGCTAATCTATTAACAGGTCCGGAAAATGTCTTCGAGACGGCTGCCCGACAATTTACAGCTAGAGTTTTTTCGATTTAGCCTTTTCAAAAAACCGACTTCGAAAAGTTCAACTATGAAAATGGCTTCACTATCATCACATACATAGAGCTTCTTGTGCAGAAATCAGATCTATATTCAGCTTTTGAGAAGAACGGCTTAGAGATATGCAAATTTTGAAAATAGGTCAAAGAGGTGGGTAGAATTAGAAAGAACCGAGTTTTCTTGAAAATCAAGCAACATTTCACTCTTCTTTGAGATTTTAGGGAAGCTGCCAAACACCATTCTGACGTACTAACAGTTTCTTCTATCTGAAAAGGAAACGGCACAATAAACCTGCGGTATGCTTCCTCTGACTCGGATGAAACGTCCTCGGAGGATTCCGATTTGCTGCAGGACGAGGATGACGCTGATGATGACATCTTTGCATAAACAGCGTCCTGATAATAATTTGGAGCGGTGCATGGCTGTACCGGACCAACGGCACCGACAGGAGTACCATATGTGGCCGGGAAGGCGACTCTGAAATTCACGGTTAATTTGAAACAGTTTGATAACTCTAAAGAATTGTGTCAAAGACTCACGGGTATCCGTAAGGATTGTAGGTAAATGGCTGAGGATCAAAAGCGGCAGTTTGAGGGAAGACTGGCAGCATCACTTCGGGTTACGTAAGGCGTTGCGCTGCTGCAACTGAACCGTGAGCCCGATTTTTTTCTGCTGAGGACGACGAGGACGACAGAGGTGTGACGAGGGTTAAGGGGAAGCGGACGGCAGTGAAGAGGTCGTCTGCAGGCTCCACAGGGACCATGTTGTCTCGCGATTCTCTGCTGTTTACAGGGTTCCCAATGGAGCGAGATTAGCCTGCTTGGGTCATCTTAATAGACGACATAACGACACTTACCATCGGCAGGTTACGCAATCGATTCGTTTTTGTAACTGGTAATGAGGGAACCAGCGATGAGCATTCATGCAACCTGCGCCGGAATTCCTGTATGGACTCGGAAAATTTAAAAGCTATGAACATAACTTCCAGTGCGGCAGAACACTGCTACCTCATTTGGGTCCCAAATGTTTACGCGGTGTTGTCCCAGGTTCTTGTTATCCGTTTGAGCCCCACTTCTTCACACTCTGCAGTGAAAATTCGCTAGCAATTGTTCAAAATTGATCTGACCCCTTGGACCTTCATGTTCAAGAATGCTGCAGCCTCAATGGTGAGCGTTTCAAAGGAAATGATAACGTCGGACTGCATCTGAAAAGTTTAATACTTGCAGCTGATTACCAGACGCATTTCGAAATTGGATGTTGGAGCAAAATTGGAGCAACTGGAAATTGAAAAGCTGTTTGAGGAAGAAATATTCAAAAGTTCATGCAAACCCTTGTTGTTTCTCTATTAACACTTAACAGACCGCCTGCTCCACGGCGAATTTCCACAGCGGACCGGTGCGCTCCACGGCTAATCGTTTCCGTGGGTGCGCAGTTTGGACACGCGGTCCGCTGGGAACCATTTTGATCGGAGCAGGCTTTCTTACTTAGACAACCAGTATTCCTTTTTCACCCCACCTGAGAGTATGTCGCTCCACAGAGATTTGGAGTGAGGCCATGGTGAAGCAATGATCCACCGCTCTTTCGCGGACCTGCTTTTTTTTATTTTGAAGGTTATTCCAGCTTTACATGCACAAGGCTGGTAACGAAATAAGCGTTTGTTTGTCGACCTCTGGAATTTTCTTCAGGTTACAGCTAATGGTTAGGATTGAGCCGTGCTAGGACGACCCGGAGTATTGGAAATTTGAAAAATGAACAAACTTCTCCTTTGTAATGCCCTAATAAACCTCATGTAGAACTTTCGGCGGACTCAAATACTTTGATCTACCAAGTTTTCTGATGCGACGGACAGAAATTTTATCAGAAATCTCAAAATGGGAATCAGATTCATGATCAGCATCTCCTCCTCCCCAATGGCCACGTGAGCGAAGTCGCACCAAAACGTGAAACATTTACAAACGGATAACGAACGACAGACGGCAGCGAAGCTTTATAAAACTGTGAAATATACGCCACTTCATTGTTCAGCGCCTCCAAACATACCCCGTAGTTTAATTTCAGTAAAATTTTAAGCACTGAACTATTTCTAGGTTTTCACCCCTTTCCCCCCAAGTTACCCTCCACTCGAAATTTAGCGAAAATTTGAACAAAGTTGATCGATGGCTAATATACCGCAGTCGAAGGAAATTTCATTGGAAATTGAAAAGAAAAAACCAGAACCTTGTGCAGCAACTCGAATAACTCTCGAGGTCAATGCAGCAAAATTTTGAACGATGAACTACCACAGTTATCTCACATAGGTGGCACTGCTATTTCGACAATCAACTATAGAACATCAGTTCTGTGATGAGCATCATTGATAACCCTTCTTAGCCAAGTTTGGAACGATTTCTTTCCAGCCAAAGAAGCTCGAAAAATCGAAAAGTGCCATTTCCGGAGATGCTTGTAAAATTACTAGGAACACTGAAAATGCTTGACCACTGTGAGTGTTAATAGGCTGCATCCTAAGGAACCTATCCGTAATTAAGAAAGACTCCACGCCAGAGAAATATACAGAATATTAAAAGTTTTGTGGCGTGGGTGCGCAGTGTGGACACGCGGTCCGAGGGGCAAAACAGCCGTGGGTGCGCAGTGTGGACACGCGGTCTCTTAAGTGTTAAACTAGCCTTTCCGGAACGTAATTGCAATCATTTTCGATGTGCATACTTTCGCAAGAATTCGTCAAATTTTGGACTTCTCAAACTTCGGTTCAGTCAGATCGAGGTGGGCAAGGCGAACCCGATTTTAAGTTTAATAAGCCATGAGTCATCAAGTTTGGTGAAGTGGCTTCAACTAGAGATAGTTTAATCCGCACCCCGGTGATTAAATGCCTCCGAGATTCCAAAAAAGGCATTTTCAGTGCTTCGTTTCCTATCGGGGAATTTTCGGAGTGTTCAGAAAATTTCTTTCGCGTTCGGCTCGAATTTTTAACTGGGATATTAAGGGCGCTGAATGCGAATCTGGTGTCTGTTTGTCACTAGGAATTGGGTTACTGTAGGTTACGGTAGGCATAATGCCCTTCAACTGGCGTAACCTACCTTAATATTTTTTGAATCAAAAAATGGACTTCAAATTCGTGTTCAGAGTACCTAACAACACCCACAGATACATGAATTCTGAGTCAAATCTGAAAGTTTGACCGAGCTAACGTATACCCACCGTTACATACCGTAATCCTAGGAAATTCGATAAACTGACCACAGAGTATCCAGCCCGGTCGATACTCACAGAAAGCATTGGAAATGGGATGGAAAAATCACTCGGTGTATCCCGCCGACACCCCCAACACTCACCAATACCCGCCGACACCAGCCCGGTCGATAGGTATGAACAACACGGTGGGGTGAGGTTGAGAATATCACCCGGTGTATCCGACGCGGTCGATATCCATACAATACGTGGATGACGGGGGATGAGAAAAAGTCCGAGTGGGCGGGCCGATAACAAAACATTGCGTATCACTAGAAAGATGTCAACACTGCTACCTCCGATCCTTCGCTTTACTCTCCTTCAATATTTATCTGATGAGTTTCTCAACCTCACCCCATCATTTTATTCATACGTATCGACCGAGTTGGTGTTGGTGGGTGTTGGGGGTGTCGGTGGGTTACAGATGCTTGGTTCTAATTCAGACCTCTTGCTGGGACGGGTCTTGTGCGCCCGCCTTCTCGCCGTTCGCCAATCATGGCAGCCTCGGCATACGGTGTGCCGCGCTCGCCGCGGCGGCGACGACGCAACATCGATAACAAGCAGGCTGATTGGGTGATCGGCGGAGATCATGCAGAACAAATCACTATTGGCACCCACATCTAAACTCCTTTTTGAGCAAAACACTAGGGAATCCTTGTAATGCCTCCAAAAATATCGAAATTAAAGCGCTTTGTTATTTATGTAGGGCAGTCCAGACCCAAAGCTTTTGGTTGATCCGTACCGATGTTAGAAATGATTTTGACATGGATATTTATCGTTGTTAGGAGCTTATTCACGATGTAATCCGTTCTAACCATCTCTTGAATTTCTCCATTCTATTAGGTCTTAAGCGCCTCCGCCCGTTTTCAACAAGGATAATCCGATTATTTTAAAGAGCATTTCTCACACGAGTGTGAAAAAATCTCTGATTTTTTTCATCTGGTTGAAACCCCTGGGTGGGAGCATTTCTGACACGGGTGTGAAGAATTCTCCGATTTTTAAAGGATTGAAACCCCTGGGTGGGAGCATTTCTGACACGGGTGTGAAGAATTCTCCGATTTTTTAAAGGATTGAAACCCTGGGTGGGAGCATTTCTGACACGAGTGTGAAAATCTCTGATTTTTTCAAGGGGTTGAAACCCCTGGGTGGGAGCATTTCTGACACGGGTGTGAAGAATTCTCCGATTTTTTCAAGGGATTGAAACCCCTGGGTGGGAGCATTTCTCACACGAGTGTGAGAAAATCTCTGATTTTTTCATGGGGTTGAAACCCTGGGTGGGAGCATTTCTGACACGGGTGTGAAGAATTCTCCTGATTTTTCAAGGGATTGAAACCCTGGGTGGGAGCATTTCTCACACGAGTGTGAAAAATCTCTGATTTTTTCAAGGGGTTGAAACCCCTGGGTGGGAGCATTTCTGACACGGGTGTGAAGAATTCTCCGATTTTTTCATGGGGTTGAAACCCCTGGGTGGGAGCATTTCTGACACCGATTTTGAAGAATTCTCCGTTTCAAATTCTGATTGAAACCCTGGGTGGGAGCATTTCTGACACGGGTGTGAAGAATTCTCCGATTTTTTAAAGGGTTGAAACCCTGGGTGGGAGCACACACGAGTGTGAGAAAATCTCTGATTTTTTCAAGGGGTTGAAACCCCTGGGTGGGAGCATTTCTGACACGGGTGTGAAGAATTCTCCGATTTTTTCAAAGGATTGAAACCCTGGGTGGGAGCATTTCACACGAGTGTGAGAAAATCTCTGATTTTTTTCAAGGGGTTGAAACCCCTGGGTGGGAGCATTTCTGACACGGGTGTGAAGAATTATCCTATTTTTTCAAGGGGTTGAAACCCCTGGGTGGGAGCATTTCTGACACGGGTGTGAAGAATTCTCCGATTTTTTTTCATGGGGTTGAAACCCCTGGGTGGGAGCATTTCTGACACGGGTGTGAAGAATTCTCCGATTTTTTAAAGGGATTGAAACCCCTGGGTGGGAGCATTTCTCACACGAGTGTGAAAAAATCTCTGATTTTTTTCAAGGGGTTGAAACCCCTGGGTGGGAGCATTTCTGACACGGGTGTGAAGAATTCTCCTATTTTTTCAAGGGGTTGAAACCCCTGGGTGGGAGCATTTCTCACACGAGTGTGAGAAAATCTCTGATTTTTTTCATGGGGTTGAAACCCCTGGGTGGGAGCATTTCTGACACGGGTGTGAAGAATTCTCCGATTTTTTAAAGGGATTGAAACCCCTGGGTGGGAGCATTTCTCACACGAGTGTGAGAAAATCTCTGATTTTTTTCAAGGGGTTGAAACCCCTGGGTGGGAGCATTTCTGACACGGGTGTGAAGAATTCTCCGATTTTTTTCAAGGGGTTGAAACCCCTGGGTGGGAGCATTTCTGACACGGGTGTGAAGAATTCTCCGATTTTTTAAAGGGATTGAAACCCCTGGGTGGGAGCATTTCTCACACGAGTGTGAGAAAATCTCTGATTTTTTTCATGGGGTTGAAACCCCTGGGTGGGAGCATTTCTGACACGGGTGTGAAGAATTGTCCGATTTTTTTTCATGGGGTTGCAATCCCTGGGTGGGAGCATTTCTGACACGGGTGTGGAGAATTCTCCGATTTTTTAAAGGGATTGAAACCCCTGGGTGGGAGCATTTGCCACACGAGTGTGAGAAAATCTCTGATGTTTTTCATGGGGTTGAAACCCCTAGGTGGGAGCATTTCTGACACGGGTGTGAAGAATTATCCTATTTTTTCAAGGGGTTGAAACCCCTGGGTGGGAGCATTTCTGACACGGGTGTGAAGAATTCTCCGATTTTTTTCAAGGGGTTGAAACCCCTAGGTGGGAGCATTTCTGACACGGGTGTGAAGAATTCTCCGATTTTTTTCAAGGGGTTGAAACCCCTAGGTGGGAGCATTTCTGACACGGGTGTGAAAATCTCTGATTTTTTTCAAGGGTTGAAACCCTGGGTGGGAGCATTTCTGACACGGGTGTGAAGAATTCTCCGATTTTTTTCAGGGATTGAAACCCTGGGTGGGAGCATTTCACACGAGTGTGAAAAATCTCTGATTTTTTCAAGGTTGAAACCCTGGGTGGGAGCATTTCTGACACGGGTGTGAAGAATTCTCCGATTTTTTCATGGGGTTGAAACCCTGGGTGGGAGCATTTCTGACACGGGTGTGAAGAATTCTCCGATTTTTTTCATGGGATTGAAACCCTGGGTGGGAGCATTTCTGACACGAGTGTGAGAAAATCTCTGATTTTTTTCATGGGGTTGAAACCCCTGGGTGGGAGCATTTCTGACACGGGTGTGAAGAATTCTCCGATTTTTTAAAGGATTGAAACCCCTGGGTGGGAGCATTTCACACGAGTGTGAGAAAATCTCTGATTTTTTTCAAGGGGTTGAAAACCCTGGGTGGGAGCATTTGACACGGGTGTGAAGAATTCTCCGATTTTTTCATGGGGTTGAAACCCCTGGGTGGGAGCATTTCTGACACGGGTGTGAAGAATTCTCCGATTTTTTCAAGGGTTGAAACTCCTGGGTGGGAGCATTTCTGACACGGGTGTGAAGAATTCTCCGATTTTTTTCATGGGGTTGAAACCCCTGGTGGGAGCATTTGACACGAGTGTGAAAAATCTCTGATTTTTTCATGGGGTTGAAACTCCTGGGTGGGAGCATTTCTGACACGAGTGTGAAGAATTCTCCGATTTTTTTCATGGGGTTGAAACCCTGGATGGGAGCATTTCTGACACGGGTGTGAAGAATTCTCCGATTTTTTAAAGGGATTGAAACCCCTGGGTGGGAGCATTTCTCACACGAGTGTGAGAAAATCTCTGATTTTTTTCATGGGGTTGAAACCCCTTGGATGGGAGCATTTCTGACACGGGTGTGAAGAATTCTCCGATTTTTTTTCATGGGGTTGAAACCCCTGGGTGGGAGCATTTCTGACACGGGTGTGAAGAATTCTCCGATTTTTTAAAGGGATTGAAACCCCTGGGTGGGAGCATTTCTGACACGGGTGTGAAGAATTCTCCGATTTTTTTCATGGGGTTGAAACCCCTGGGTGGGAGCATTTCTGACACGGGTGTGAAGAATTCTCCGATTTTTTTTCATGGGGTTGAAACCCCTGGGTGGGAGCATTTCTGACACGGGTGTGAAGAATTCTCCGATTTTTTAAAGGGATTGAAACCCCTGGGTGGGAGCATTTCTCACACGAGTGTGAGAAAATCTCTGATTTTTTTCAAGGGGTTGAAACCCCTGGGTGGGAGCATTTCTGACACGGGTGTGAAGAATTCTCCGATTTTTTTTCATGGGGTTGAAACCCCTGGGTGGGAGCATTTCTGACACGGGTGTGAAGAATTCTCCGATTTTTTTTCATGGGGTTGAAACCCCTGGGTGGGAGCATTTCTGACACGGGTGTGAAGAATTCTCCGATTTTTTAAAGGGATTGAAACCCCTGGGTGGGAGCATTTCTCACACGAGTGTGAAAAAATCTCTGATTTTTTTCAAGGGGTTGAAACCCCTGGGTGGGAGCATTTCTGACACGGGTGTGAAGAATTCTCCTGATTTTTTCATGGGGATTGAAACCCTGGGTGGGAGCATTCACGGGAGTGTGAGAAAATCTCTGATTTTTTCATGGGGTTGAAACCCTGGGTGGGAGCATTTCTGACACGGGTGTGAAGAATTCTCCTGATTTTTTTCAAGGGGTTGAAACCCCTGGGTGGGAGCATTTCTGACACGGGTGTGAAGAATTCTCCGATTTTTTTTCATGGGGTTGAAACCCCTGGGTGAGAGCATTTCTCACACGAGTGTGAGAAAATCTCTGATTTTTTTCATGGGGTTTAAACCGCTGGGTGGGTGGATTTCTGACACGGGTGTGAAGAATTCTCCGATTTTTCATGGGGTTGAAACCCTGGGTGGGAGCATTTCTCACACGAGTGTGAGAAAATCTCTGATTTTTTCATGGGGTTGAAACCCCTGGGTGGGAGCATTTCACACGGGTGTGAAGAATTCTCCGATTTTTTTTCATGGGGTTGAAACCCCTGGGTGGGAGCATTTCTGACACGGGTGTGAAGAATTCTCCGATTTTTTTTCATGGGGTTGAAACCCCTGGGTGGGAGCATTTCTGACACGGGTGTGAAGAATTCTCCGATTTTTTAAAGGGATTGAAACCCCTGGGTGGGAGCATTTCTCACACGAGTGTGAGAAAATCTCTGATTTTTTTCATGGGGTTGAAACCCCTGGGTGGGAGCATTTCTCACACGAGTGTGAGAAAATCTCTGATTTTTTTCATGGGGTTGAAACCCCTAGGTGGGAGCATTTCTCACACGAGTGTGAAAAAATCTCTGATTTTTTTCAAGGGGTTGAAACCCCTGGGTGGGAGCATTTCTGACACGGGTGTGAAGAATTCTCCGATTTTTTTTCATGGGGTTGAAACCCCTGGGTGAGAGCATTTCTCACACGAGTGTGAGAAAATCTCTGATTTTTTTCATGGGGTTTAAACCCCTGGGTGGGAGCATTTCTGACACGGGTGTGAAGAATTCTCCGATTTTTTAAAGGGATTGAAAACCCTGGGTGGGAGCATTTCTCACACGAGTGTGAAAAATCTCTGATTTTTCATGGGGTTGAAACTCCCTGGGTGGGAGCATTTCTCACACGAGTGTGAAAAAATCTCTGATTTTTTTCAAGGGGTTGAAACCCCTGGGTGGGAGCATTTCTGACACGGGTGTGAAGAATTCTCCGATTTTTTTTCATGGGGTTGAAACCCCTGGGTGGGAGCATTTCTCACACGAGTGTGAGAAAATCTCTGATTTTTTTCATGGGGTTGAAACCCCTGGGTGGGAGCATTTCTGACACGGGTGTGAAGAATTCTCCGATTTTTTAAAGGGATTGAAACCCCTGGGTGGGAGCATTTCTGACACGGGTGTGAAGAATTCTCCGATTTTTTTTCATGGGGTTGAAACCCCTGGGTGGGAGCATTTCTCACACGAGTGTGAGAAAATCTCTGATTTTTTTCATGGGGTTGAAACCCCTGGGTGGGAGCATTTCTGACACGGGTGTGAAGAATTCTCCGATTTTTTAAAGGGATTGAAACCCCTGGGTGGGAGCATTTCTCACACGAGTGTGAAAAAATCTCTGATTTTTTTCAAGGGGTTGAAACCCCTGGGTGGGAGCATTTCTGACACGGGTGTGAAGAATTCTCCGATTTTTTAAAGGGATTGAAACCCCTGGGTGGGGAGCATTTCACACGAGTGTGAGAAAATCTCTGATTTTTTCAAGGGGTTGAAACCTCTGGGTGGGAGCATTTCTGACAAGGGTGTGAAGAATTATCCTATTTTTTCAAGGGGTTGAAACCCCTGGGTGGGAGCATTTCTGACACGGGTGTGAGAAAATCTCTGATTTTTTCATGGGGTTGAAACCCTGGGTGGGAGCATTTCTCACACGAGTGTGAGAAAATCTCTGATTTTTTCATGGGGTTGAAACCCCTGGGTGGGAGCATTTCTGACACGGGTGTGAAGAATTCTCCGATTTTTTAAAGGGATTGAAACTCCCTGGTGGGAGCATTTCTCACACGAGTGTGAGAAAATCTCTGATTTTTTCATGGGGTTGAAACCCCTGGGTGGGAGCATTTCTGACACGGGTGTGAAGAATTCTCTGATTTTTTTCATGGGGTTGAAACTCCTGGGTGGGAGCATTTCTGACACGGGTGTGAAGAATTCTCTGATTTTTTTCATGGGGTTGAAACCCCTGGGTGGGAGCATTTCTGACACGGGTGTGAAGAATTCTCCGATTTTTTAAAGGGATTGAAACCCCTGGGTGGGAGCATTTCTCACACGAGTGTGAAAAATTCTCTGATTTTTTCAAGGGGTTGAAACTACCCAGGTGGGAGCATTTCTGGACACGGTGTGAAGGAATTCTCCGATTTTTCATGGGGTTGAAACCCTGGGTGGGAGACATTTGACACGGGTGTGAAGAATTCTCCGGATTTTTTCTAAAGGGATTGAAACCTCTGGGTGGGAGCATTTCTGACACGGGTGTGAAGGGAATCTCTGATTTTTTCAAGGGTTGAAACCCTGGGTGGGAGCATTTGACACGGGTGTGAAGAATTCTCCGATTTTTTAAAGAGATTGAAACCCTGGGTGGGAGAACATTTCTGACACGGGTGTGAAAAATCTCTGATTTTTTCCAAGGGGGTGTTGAAACCCTGCATATTGACACCGGGTGAAAGAATTCTCAGATTTTTTCAAAGGGATTGAAACCCCTCGTGGGTGGAGCATTTCTGACACGGGTGTGAAGACACACGATGAGAAAATCTCTGATTTTTTTCAAGGGGTTGAAACCCCTGGGTGGGAGCATTTCTGACACGGGTGTGAAGAATTCTCCGATTTTTTTTCATGGGGTTGAAACCCCTGGGTGGGAGCATTTCTCACACGAGTGTGAAGAATTCTCTGATTTTTTCAAGGGGTTGAAACCCTGGGTGGGGAGCATTTCACACGGGTGTGAAGAATTCTCCGATTTTTTCATGGGGTTGAAACCCTGGGTGGGAGCATTTCTGACACGGGTGTGAAGAATTCTCCGATTTTTTCAAGGGGTTGAAACCCTGGGTGGGAGCATTTCTGACACGGGTGTGAAAGAATTCTCCTGATTTTTTTCATGGGGTTGAAACTCTGGTGGGAGCATTTCTGACACGGGTGTGAAGAATTCTCCGATTTTAAAGGGATTGAAACCCTGGTGGGAGCATTTCACACGAGTGTGAGAAATCTCTGATTTTTTCAGGGGTTGAAACCCCTGGGTGGGAGCATTTCTGACACGGGTGTGAAGAATTCTCCGATTTTTTAAAGGGATTGAACCCCCTGGGTGGGAGCATTTTCACACGAGTGTGAAAAATCTCTGATTTTTTTCAAGGGGTTGAAACCCTGGGTGGGAGCATTTCTGACACGGGTGTGAAGAATTCTCCGATTTTTAAAGGATTGAAACCCTGGGTGGGAGCATTTCTCACACGAGTGTGAGAAAATCTCTGATTTTTTCATGGGGTTGAAACCCCTGGGTGGGAGCATTTCTGACACGGGTGTGAAGAATTCTCCGATTTTTTAAAGGGATTGAAACCCTGGGTGGGAGCATTTCTGACACGAGTGTGAAGAATTCTCCTGATTTTTTTCATGGGGTTGAAACCCTGGTGGGAGCATTTCTGACACGGGTGTGAAGAATTCTCCGATTTTTTTTCATAAAGGGATTGAAACTCCCTGGGTGGGAGCATTTCACACGAGTGAAAATTCTCCGATTTTTTAAAGGGGTTGAAACTCCCTGGTGGGAGCATTTCTGACACGGGTGTGAAGAATTCTCCGATTTTTTCATGGGGTTGAAACCCTGGGTGGAGCATTGTGGGAGCACGAGTGTGAAGAATTCTCCGATTTTTTTCATGGGGTTGAAACCCTGGGTGGGAGCATTTCTGACACGGGTGTGAAGAATTCTCCGATTTTTAAAGGGATTGAAACCCCTGGGTGGGAGCATTTCTCACACGAGTGTGAAAAAATCTCTGATTTTTTTCAAGGGGTTGAAACCCCTGGGTGGGAGCATTTCTGACACGGGTGTGAAGAATTCTCCGATTTTTTCAAGGGGTTGAAACCCCTGGGTGGGAGCATTTCTGACACGGGTGTGAAGAATTCTCCTATTTTTTCAAGGGGTTGAAACCCCTGGGTGGGAGCATTTCTGACACGGGTGTGAAAAAATTCTCCGATTTTTTCAAGGGGTTGAAACCCCTGGGTGGGAGCATTTTGACACGGGTGTGAAGAATTCTCTGATTTTCATAAAGGGGTTGAAACCCTGGGTGGGAGCATTCACACGAGTGTGAAGAAAATCTCTGATTTTTTCATGGGGTTGAAACCCTGGGTGAAAGATTTCTGACACGGGTGTGAAGAAACTCATTTGTGAAAAGGGTTGCATTTCACGAGTGTGAAAATCTCTGATTTTTTCAAGGGTTGAAACCTCTTTACACGGGTGTAGTTATTTTGCACGATTGTGGGGTGGGCGAAATTGCACTGACACGGGTGTGAAGAATTCTCCGATTTTTTCATGGGGTTGAAACCCTGGGTGGGAGCATTTCTGACACGGGTGTGAAGAAATCTCTGATTTTTTCAAGGGGTTGAAACCCCTGGGTGGGAGCATTTCTGACACGGGTGTGAAGAATTCTCCGATTTTTTTTCAAGGGGTTGAAACCTCTGGGTGGGAGCATTTCTGACACGGGTGTGAAGAATTCTCCGATTTTTTTCAAGGGGTTGAAACCCCTAGGTGGGAGCATTTCTGACACGGGTGTGAAGAATTCTCTGATTTTTTTCAAGGGGTTGAAACCCCTGGGTGGGAGCATTTCTGACACGGGTGTGAAGAATTATCCTATTTTTTCAAGGGGTTGAAACCCCTGGGTGGGAGCATTTCTGACACGGGTGTGAAGAATTCTCCGATTTTTTAAAGGGATTGAAACCCCTGGGTGGGAGCATTTCGACACGGGTGTGAAGAATTCTCCGATTTTTTCATGGGGTTGAAACCCTGGGTGGGAGCATTTCTGACACGGGTGTGAAGAATTCTCCGATTTTTTAAAGGGATTGAAACCCTGGGTGGGAGCACACACGAGTGTGAAAAATCTCTGATTTTTTCAAGGTTGAAACCCCTTGGATGGGAGCATTTCTGACACGGGTGTGAAGAATTCTCCGATTTTTTTTCATGGGGTTGAAACCCCTGGGTGGGAGCATTTCTGACACGGGTGTGAAGAATTCTCCGATTTTTTTTCATGGGGTTGAAACCCCTGGGTGGGAGCATTTCTGACACGGGTGTGAAGAATTCTCCGATTTTTTAAAGGGATTGAAACCCCTGGGTGGGAGCATTTCTCACACGAGTGTGAAAAAATCTCTGATTTTTTTCAAGGGGTTGAAACCCCTGGGTGGGAGCATTTCTGACACGGGTGTGAAGAATTCTCCGATTTTTTAAAGGGATTGAAACCCCTGGGTGGGAGCATTTCTCACACGAGTGTGAAGAATTCTCCGATTTTTTAAAGGGATTGAAACCCCTGGGTGGGAGCATTTCTGACACGGGTGTGAAGAATTCTCCGATTTTTTAAAGGGATTGAAACCCCTGGGTGGGAGCATTTCTGACACGGGTGTGAAGAATTCTCCGATTTTTTTTCATGGGGTTGAAACCCCTGGGTGGGAGCATTTCTGACACGGGTGTGAAGAATTCTCCGATTTTTTAAAGGGATTGAAACCCCTGGGTGGGAGCATTTCACACGAGTGTGAGAAAATCTCTGATTTTTTCATGGGGTTGAAACCCCTGGGTGGGAGCATTTCTGACACGGGTGTGAAGAATTCTCCGATTTTTTAAAGGGATTGAAACCCCTGGGTGGGAGCATTTCTGACACGGGTGTGAAGAATTCTCCGATTTTTTAAAGGGATTGAAACCCCTGGGTGGGAGCATTTCTCACACGAGTGTGAAAAAATCTCTGATTTTTTTCAAGGGGTTGAAACCCCTGGGTGGGAGCATTTCTGACACGGGTGTGAAGAATTATCCTATTTTTTCAAGGGGTTGAAACCCCTGGGTGGGAGCATTTCTCACACGAGTGTGAAAAAATCTCTGATTTTTTTCAAGGGGTTGAAACCCCTGGGTGGGAGCATTTCTGACACGGGTGTGAAGAATTCTCCGATTTTTTTTCATGGGGTTGAAACCCCTTGGATGGGAGCATTTCTGACACGGATGTGAAGAATTCTCCGATTTTTTAAAGGGATTGAAACCCCTGGGTGGGAGCATTTCTCACACGAGTGTGAAAAAATCTCTGATTTTTTTCAAGGGGTTGAAACCCCTGGGTGGGAGCATTTCTGACACGGGTGTGAAGAATTATCCTATTTTTTCAAGGGGTTGAAACCCCTGGGTGGGAGCATTTCTGACACGGGTGTGAAGAATTCTCCGATTTTTTAAAGGGATTGAAACCCCTGGGTGGGAGCATTTCTGACACGGGTGTGAAGAATTCTCCGATTTTTTAAAGGGATTGAAACCCCTGGGTGGGAGCATTTCTCACACGAGTGTGAAAAAATCTCTGATTTTTTTCAAGGGGTTGAAACCCCTGGGTGGGAGCATTTCTGACACGGGTGTGAAGAATTCTCCGATTTTTTTTCATGGGGTTGAAACCCCTGGGTGGGAGCATTTCTGACACGGGTGTGAAGAATTCTCCGATTTTTTAAAGGGATTGAAACCCCTGGGTGGGAGCATTTCTCACACGAGTGTGAGAAAATCTCTGATTTTTTTCATGGGGTTGAAACCCCTGGGTGGGAGCATTTCTGACACGGGTGTGAAGAATTCTCCGATTTTTTAAAGGGATTGAAACCCCTGGGTGGGAGCATTTCTCACACGAGTGTGAAAAAATCTCTGATTTTTTTCAAGGGGTTGAAACCCCTGGGTGGGAGCATTTCTGACACGGGTGTGAAGAATTCTCCGATTTTTTTTCATGGGGTTGAAACCCCTGGGTGGGAGCATTTCTGACACGGGTGTGAAGAATTCTCCGATTTTTTTTCATGGGGTTGAAACCCCTGGGTGGGAGCATTTCTCACACGAGTGTGAGAAAATCTCTGATTTTTTTCATGGGGTTGAAACCCCTGGGTGGGAGCATTTCTGACACGGGTGTGAGAAATTCTCCGATTTTTTAAAGGGGTTGAAACCCCTGGGTGGGAGCATTTCTCACACGAGTGTGAGGAAGACGGGCGCACAAGACCCGTCCCAGCAAAAGGTCTGGATTAGATCCACAGAGGCAAATAGCACCAACTCTGACAGGGGTCTTAGGGAGAGTATTGGGGCGATCCCATCCTACATAGCGTTCGCAAGCCCGTCTGAAGTCGCCTTTGACCAGCGAAATTTCCCCCTATTTTCGAGCTCCGGACCAAATTTGCCGAAATCAAGAAGAATCGACAAGTGAGCCTCAGAATCGTAATCAGCGCGCGGAACAATTCCTAGAAAAAAAGATTTGAGCTAAATCCAAAATAATTTTTCTGAACACCCTGAAAATTGGGTAATCGTGTACATCCTTTCTAATAGCAAAGCTATGACAATGCCCACTTTTAGGAATCTCCTGGTAATCACTGCGGCATTTAGGAAATTTTGAACACAGATTATTGTCACACTGTAACTACAGCATCCAGAACATGGTTCTTTAGAACATCGGGGTGTACGTGTCATTTTATTATTGACAACAGCTAGTCAATCAAGCGAACCGCGTGATCGAACATTCCCATTCGTGCAGTCGTCAAAAAGTGTAGGCAACCTTTCTCAAAATAGTTTGTCGTTTTTCGCTAACCTTGCTAATTTAGGAACAGCGCGGATATCACTTGTGAGACCCTATTTTGGTGGGGTTAAGCGACCATTCATCATGCGTAGAGTTTCAGAGCAGTTTTCTGCGGACGTGATACTAACAGCATCAGGACGCTTCCTTGTCGACCTGGAGTACGCCGACGACATCGTGTTATTCGCTGAAAACAACGCAAAACTGCAAAGGATTGTGGACTTAGTTTTGAAGAGTGCCGCAGCTTTTGAACTTCGTCTCCATCCTGACAAATGCGAGCAGATGTTGGTCTCTAAGAGGCCTTCAACGAGAGTTTGTGTGGACGTACAACGTATCGAACTGGTGGACGATTTCTGTTATTTGGGCTGTTTGCTGAAGAACGATTGTAGTTATGCAGCAGATATTCAACAACGATGTGCGGAAGCTACATCTGCATTAAATTCTCTTATCAACTGTTTGTGGTTTACCCCCATCGCGAAGGAAGTTAAGTTGCGTGTCTACTTGTCCGCTATTCGCCCTATCATGACGTACGGATCGGAGACGTGGGCAGCACCAAAGACGCAGATGGAAAGGTTGGATTGCACGAAGAGGAAGCTGTTTAGACGTTTGCTCGGATAATTCTGGCCGCGGATGTGCCACAACGAAGAGCTCTACAACGAAATTGACGCCTTACATCAACGTTTGACCCGAGGGAGGTGCCAACATCTCCCAGCGCCATCTCAAACGGCAACGGAAATTCGTTTTTGTTTGTTTGGGCATATTTTAAGAAGACCGCCAGATCGCTTTGTTCAACACGCTGTAAGGATGCTCCGGAGTCCTACCTGGAAATGGCCGCCTGGACGTAGGCGAAAGTTTCGGACGGATGTGGTGAAGGAGGATTTTAAAGGCAGTGTTCACGATGAAAATCGTTTTTCTGTTTTTCCGCCTATCTTGAAAATGGAACCATGGTGATTAAAATGATGTCTCTGAAATCGTACAAGACCTTCTGGGAACGAAATTATGGTCTCTCAAAGATTGAGCTAAGGAGTCATGGTGGACGAGTTGTCCGAGGCTTGTAACTTCCGTCTATTGCAGCCGATCTATGCGAGCTGACCTGAATCAAGAGAGGAGTTAAGAATGAAGGGAGAACGAGGCTAATGATTGGAAATCATCGCTCATCTCACGATCTCGAGCATTCATTTGTTCACTTCGGTGGGCGTGTGTTGCGTTTTCGGGGTTTGCCTTGCGCTCGAAGTGGCAACTTCGTGCTTTTTTGGGGCTCTTCCTGGCTCGTTTTATGCTTTCTTTCGACGACAAAGTTACAGTGTGCCCCCCCCCCCCCCCACTACCCATTCCTAGTGGAAACTGAAACACATTTTTGATCGTGAACACTGCCTTTAAACTGCTTGGCATTGAAAGTCGATTCAGGCGCTCAATAGATGGATGGTGCTCAAATTGTGACTGAGCACCAAGAAAAATGGACACGGCTGACTACTAGGACGGCACACTTTGGCAAATATGCGGACCGACTGCGTCAGGCGGAAGCCAGCCGATTGAGGCAGGTAAGCCAAGCGAAGTCTGTGCGAATGTGACTGTCCGCCCAGGCGGTCAGCGGCGTGTCGAGCGGTCGTCACGAATGCATCTTTCGGACAAACCTTTCCACGACTCGTATGCAGCTGACGGGGATATTATTCACTATTCGTCCGATATTCCCGCTAATCGATTCACACGTCTGAAAAAATGTCTTTGCGACGGCCGATCAACACGCTCGCGGACCGCGTAGGCAGACAGTCTCATTCGGAGAGTTCATGTGACCAACACTGTTTTCTCTTCTTTTTTTGATGTCTCAGAACCGTAGAATCCATAAGTAGTAGAGGCTAGCTTATAATTCCACAGTGTCCAGCCTAGTATGGTGAGGGGCATAATTATTGTTGTTTTCAACCTAAAACTTTCGCATGTTGGCACTGTTCCTCTGTCTAACAAACACCAAACATAATAAGCTTTACTATGCACAAATGTCGGCATCAAATGGCTAGACAACAAACGAAGGGCGGGCGGAGCGGGGGCGTTTGGGAGTGTGTGAATCTCGTATTAGAAAGGGTCAAGTTGAGAGTAGACACCGTGCTTCGCTTCTTCCGATGGGAGAAGCGGCGACACAGCAGGGCCAAGTGGGGAGCTAGACTGATCGCTTGCCGAATCGGACCATCATGTCGCCTGCTGAGGGGACACGCTTGTGTGGTAGCAGGTAGTCACCATATGAGTCCAAACGATAGTCTGCCGACGGGTAGAATTCGTGATCTGAAAACAAGCAACTGGTTAGTTGGAAGCCATTATCACAACCTATGATTGGTTTGTACGAGATTTTCAAAGCAATAAAATCTGTGGAATAGTAAGAAAGCTTCAGAAATTTATCCATCTGTGGCTCGCTATTCGTCATAAAAAGGGAAATAGTCCGAAATCTCTGTGCCCCTTCCTTATTTTCTCTGACGAAATGAAATGCAGAGCTCGCTAAGAATCCTGTATTACATTTCCTCAATTCTGTAATCCAATACAAAGCGAAAGTGGCAGTTGAGGCGTTGAAATGAAAAATGTGCTATATACATGCCGTATGCCCGCTAGCATAAATCAGATGGCACACCGTAAATCCATTCATGAAAAAGTGCCCGAGTTCTCTTTTTTTCAGTCAATCTAGTTTGACTGCAGAAATTCCCAAGTACTCACAAACTAGACATCAGCGGCAAAGTAAATACGTTCAGCACGGATCGCTCTGATACTTTGCGTTCCTCATTACGAGTTGGCGCAAACACGGTGCATGCACGTATGCGCACCGAGTTAGCGCTAATGCACAATGAGGAACGCAAAGTATCAAAGCGATCCGTGCCGATTTTATGTACATATTCGTGATAAATTATGTATACAGTTTCCACGGTAATGTTACAAATATTGCCAAAAGTAGTCGTTGGACGTAAGGCCAGTCCGGATGAGACTGTCCGACCGCTCTGTAGGCGTGAGTGTCGAGCGACCGTCGCTTAGGCGATTTTAGGGTGAACTTTTCCACGGCTGCACATAGCTGTCATTCACTATTCGTTCGATATTCCTGCTGTAAAACCAAAAAACGCGTTGGTAGGGCCGCCGGAGCCGCACGCCGACCGCGTGGGCGGACAGTCTCATTCGGACAGACTTTCGTACAATTCTAGTCTAGTGAATCGATGGGCCGAGGCGTTAGATCCTCGATCGTGATCGGAATCTTGCTGACCGGTGATGTCGCGCGCTCCGAGTGCATCGCCAACAGGGATTAGCGGAATATATCTATGACTCTTTGGATTTCGGGTTTCGACACGAGAATTCTTTCTCGATGTTCGCAAATTGTTTGTGAAACGCTCAAAGGAGGTTTTCAAAACGCGAAGAAATCGATATTATTGATTAGCTGCTTCTATATCCAGGGAACCGGAATTTCACCGTTCCACAGCACTTCGTGCGGTTTTCGGAAGGCGGAATGCGGAAGTTCAAAACGAACGGAAAGCCGGGTTCTGAAACTCGGAACGCTGATTGCCGCTCCTCTCAAACTGCCGCAAATGGTCGCGTCCCCTCCATTCCTTACACTGAAATTGACGGAAGGCCTATACATGCATACGGACTACCGCTCCCCCACGTGATTATTTTCCATTTTTAGTAAGATATCATGATGGGAATAAGATAAGAGAAATAGATATTCACCTGATATGGATACTTTGATCACAGTGATCATATTAACGAACATACTGACGCCAGATCTAATTTATCGCGAAAGTGCCCTCTGGTGAACGCAGGGGACTCCCAAAGAGGAGAGGCTAGTGGATACTTCACGGCTGCCAACTAAGGTTGTGTTTAGTCCCTCATCGCGTAACCAAGCCACTCGGGGACTAACACGAGTGGCTCGGTTACGCGATGAGGGACTAAACACAACCTTAGGTGGCGGCCGTGACGTATCCAGCCACGTACAAGCCTCTCCTCTTTGGCAGGGACTTGGTGATGGAATTGTCCCCCCTCCTTTTGCAGGATCTGCTCCACTAAACGCAAGTGAACGGCTCCAAACATCAGGGTAATCAACATTTTTAGGGGGAGGTATAGGCTGTAAAAAGATCGAAGTTCCCGATGTTCCTTCGCGGTGCGAAGCGAAGGATAGAAACGGCGAGAGAGCGGAGGGCAGACGGAGGCAACAGTTTTGAGCTCGCCGCACGCCCCAGAAGTGATGAGAATTTAGTCTTTTCACAGAGTATACTAAGAATGGTACTGGTATACAAGGCTCCTCATCTCACTGTGTGCCTCAGTCGGCTCCTTTGAGCCGGACATGGATGGTGATCTCTTGTCACTGTCCAGAACGTGTCCTCCAAATGTCCACCTTGGGAGGGACCAAATCCGGCTATTCCAGGGAAACGACCCCAGCTGTTGATGGGGATGGAATGAGTTTGCAGTTGGGATTGTCCACAGCACAGGAAGCGGTTGTTTTGAGTGATGAGAGGATTTAGTTCAATTGCTGTGCGGTTGAGTTGGCACAGAAATTGAATTCTAATTATACCGCTTTTCCGAATCAAAAAGGCGCATAGGATTTTCGACGCAAATTCGTTCGAATGTATCGTACACGATGAAAACCGAATTCCAGCTTTTGCGTTCAGTCGGACTAGTGGGCCATAACAATGTCACTCCTCAAAACGTTTGGAGTTTCAAAATCACCTCTTAATGAAGATTTGCTTACCTCAAAAGGGCTTCCTGGGTTTTGGAAGCCGGCCTTAGGGTCGATCCGTTGTTACAAGGATAAAAACTCCGTGGTCGCTGCCGGCGATCGTGCGTTGACGCGTCGTAGGGCGCAACGCACACGCCACTCGATTTCATGTTCGATATCGATCGAAAGCAGCTGACAGCATTGGACGCAGCATGTCAGTAACTCCAACTTCGTTCAAGAAAAAAAAATGATCGTTCGTCTTAATGGCGTACTTGGTGAATTACGTCTAACGCAGCCCCAAGGAACGAATCGCTAAACTATTCCTTGCGCTCTTCGCGCAACTATCCCAAGTTGATGTCGGCGGGAACTTCAAATCTGTCTTGAGCTTTATTTAAAGGGGTTTTTCTTGAAAAGTTGATCTTTTGAGGGGACTTTTGGCAACCCTTGGTCACTATAGGGATATAACAACACGAAGACGTCAAAAACCCAAGTATGGTTTTCATCGTGTACGATGCCTTTAAGGGATTATATTGGACGTGATAAATACGATATCTAGGTTCGTTACCAGCCTTTGAAAGACGAAAAACCCCAATCCTTCTCTTCAGATATTTTAGACGCTATTCTTCCACTGTACATCGAGCCTTAAATTTACTTTCCCTTAGCCCCCGGAGCTATAAGCAAATTATATTAGCTGCACGGGCTCATATGCATATGCATATATTTGATCATTAGCTAATGCATCTGTCATGGAGCTGAAACGACACCTCTACAAAAAAAGAAGAACAAAATCATCGGAAAACACAGATTTCTTAGAATCGCAACACCGCTGCAGATGGATGCACTTATTGTTAGTGGTCACACTCTTCATCTTCATTTCGAAATAAATCTCAAAATTGAATTGTTGAATCCCCATCTAAATAATGCGGTAGAATGGTTTCTGTAATCAATTGTGCTTGCCTTTTCTTTTAGATCCTGTATTTCCGGAGGCCCTAAGATTGACAGTGGATTTTCCGGCCATATAACTACTTCCACTCATTACAACAGACATGTAAACTCAGTCCGGATGATATTGTCCGCCCACGCGTCCGGCGTGCGTGTCAAGCGGCCTTCGCGAAAACATTTTTCGGATTTGTAAATCGATTAGCAGGAATTCCAGACGATTAGTGAGTAATATCGCAGTCAGCAATTTGCAGCCGTGAGAACCAGGGGTGTGCGGAAAATTCTTTTCGGTAAATTTTTTACCGAAACTTTTTACCGAGTTTTTTCCCGGTAAATACGGTAAAAAAGGGAAATTCGGTAAAAATTCTGACTTCGACTTTGGTGCCTATCCCATACAGTAGCACGAATGAACGATAATATTCATGTATCATTTTCAAAAGTGCACGAGGATAGTGAAAATAATGAGTGACTTTTACATATTAAACTGAGCTCGACGTCAGCGGGACGCTGATTTTGATAAAAAGTACTATTTCAAAATTGTACGTCATCATGGCCTTTCTGTTGTCATTCAAAATCGGGCCAGCTGAGAAAAGCATCCTTCCCGCCTCAACTGTGCCAGGAGGCGCGCAAAAGTACTTATTGGTCAGTGAGGAGAGATGCGGGTACAATGATTTCACAATGGAGTCGTTCCAGAACTGCAGTGGATTCAGTGTTGTGTGCGGGGGCTCCGAAAAGAAATTTTCCAGTTTTTTTAATAACTGCTTCAGGACTCTACTGCATTGCAAACCTGTTGACACTTTTGAATAAAATATGTATCTCTCGGAGTGGTATCCAGATAAGAAGAAGCACGTGACACAAAAGATCGTTAGGACATTCAAAAAGTGAGCCAAAGGGTTAAATTCGAGAAACAGAAACAAGGAGAAGAAGGATATTGCGTCAAAGGTAAGCCATAACAGTAGCAAACCCGTGAAACATGTACGCTGAGAAATAGGCCGATTAGGCAGAAAAAACATCCAATTTTTTCGGTAAAAAATTCGGTAAATTTCGAGAAAAACTCGGTAAATCGGTAAATCAAAATTTACCGAAAAACACCGGTAAATCCGGAAAATCGGTAAACGGAAAATGCACACCCTTGGTGAGAACGCTCACTCAAAAAAAAAATTCTTCACGACCGCCAGTCGACACGCAAGCCGAACGCGTGGGCAAACAGTTTCATTCGTACCCACTTCACATAGGATTCAGAACGAGATCTTCCGCTATACAAACAGCGGTAAATTTCGAATCTGAAGTTGAAGGCACCGGAAAGCACTTTCAAATTCGCGCCTGGGTTCAGACCTGTGATTTACCAATTCTGGGGCTAAGGACAAGGCTCGGTCTCATTTTGACTCATTCAAATTCAGAGTCAGATAAGTCAGCTTGGACTAGGTGAAGCTCATCTAGAGGTTTTGTACGCTATGAGCCGTTACTTCTGTAGAAAATGGTCTCCGAGTAAGGTATCACGATATTCACCGCATGACTAGCCGGCAAATATCGGTATTGCTACGACATGTGGGTGGTGGTCTCGCCGCCACGCGACGAAGTTGCCGCACTCACGGCTTTCGCGGCGCTGCTGGGAGTCAATTTCCTCGTCCTGCGTAAGCTAAAAACGTGGACAATGACTCAAAACGTGAGTGGAGGTATAGTTATGTCCCAGGCTTGCTTCCTCAAAAAAAATCATTCAAATCTGACTCGCGGCTGGCGCGGCGGTCGCGTGCGCTGGCCCACTAATCGATTCAGGCCGAGAAAATAGTGCAGCTGATCAGCTGATCTTTTGAGGATACGTAGATATGATAACTGGACCTCTTCTTGGGGCTGAAATTACTCAAAGAAGACAGTTTGGCCCGTGGTTTCCACACGTTTCTTAGGTCTATCTGTAGCCTGCACTCTGATTCAGAAGATCTAGACAAGCGAACTTCTGAGTCTAACAACCACCACTTTGCAAAGGGAGGTTTTGCTACAAAACTCGGAAGCCCTCTTTTTCTCCAAGGATCGATTTTTGTGGAGTCCTCTGGATATTTCTCTGTACTACTGAGGGATACTTCAGGCTGAAGGAAACGCTTCTTACTATGCTTTGGTTGTGAGCGATTCTTCGAACTAAACACATCATAGACTCTCAGTTCCAATAGCTCTCCGAAAAAATCCAATTAAGCTCAGGGAATCCCATATGAGATTCTTTAAAAGTTTCCTGCTCTTTAATGATGTCTGAGACATTGGCGATGGCGAGAGATTATTCTCAAAGAGAATAAACTTCGAGTCACTTCTACACTGAGAAAGCCTGTACTGAAGCCTTAACAAAATTATGGACCTGCTTTGGCTCGTTGTTTGGGTAGCCGCAGTAGTCGAATGCACCCTCAACCTCAATCAATTGATTTATATATCGGGGCTAACATGACGGATCAACCATTGGTGTAAGGCTGGGTGCATACTCTCACGAAGACTCAGGATCACTAAGGAGGGAGGATTCGGCTCAGTACGGCCTTCGTCCCACTATGGCAGGGATTTTAGGCCCTCGTCGTAGTGGGCCGATCGGCTGTAGTGAGCCTGGTCGTAGGCCTCTACATCATGCGAACCGGGTGTAAAAATTCATTTGTTGTAACTGGGCCGAGCACGCCTCTGCCGTCCGTGGTCGTCTCGGTCGATACGCATGTAATGCGTTGCTCACTCAGATTGAAGGTTACCCCGACGTGGCCGGACTTAGCCCATTTGGTCCGTCCTGATCCAGCTGTAGCCGTCCCGGTCGATACGTGTGCAATGCAAAGCTTACTAAGGTGGAAAATACCCCCGTAGCGGCAGGCCGCAGCGCGCTCGAATACATGTGCATAATCGACTGGCTTGCAGCCTACACACGAAGGGCGGTGCAGGACGGCGCAGGATTACTAGGTACTTTACTTCGGCGACTCGAAAAATTTTTCGAATAATCGAGTTTTCGACTAAGTCGATTTTTGGAAATTTCGAATAATCGAGTTTTCGAATAAGTCGATTTTTGGAAATTTCGAATAATCGAGTTTTCGATTAAGTCGATTTTTCATAATTTCGAATAATCGAGTTAGCGAGTAGGTCGATTTTCAAAATTTCGAATAATCGAGTTTTCAACTAACTCGATTTTTCAAAATTTCAAATAATCGAGTTTTCGACTAACTCGATTTTTCAAAATTTCGAATAATCGAGTAGTCGACTAGATTTTTCGAATAATCGAATGGTCAGGTTTTCGACTAACTCAATTTTTCCAATTTTCAACAATTGAGTTTCTGAAGCATCTTATCTCGACTGTTTAGAGCATACCACATTCTACTGCTTCAAGACGTTGATTAAAAGTATATCTGGCAATGAAAAAGGCCATCTTCACGCAGTAAGACGGCCGGAACAAATACTCATGTATTAATGTCGATTAGCAATATCCATCGACCAAATTCCAAAAGCTTCAGAAAACCAAACAAATTTCACTATAGGAGAGAAATACGAGATCATTTAATGGATGAACAATCAGAATTCATCTTTGGAGACGATAACCCAAGGAAAAAGCCGGAGCTGAGTTTAACAATAATAAGCCAGGGCAAATCGTAGTCTACTTCTAGATCATCCAAACTCATAGTGGAATCTCCGTCATCATACTCAGCCTCTTCGGCTAGACTTCAGCCGTTTTCTTCGTCTTTTTAGCCTTCATGGCCTTTTCCGTCTTCTTGCCCTATTTCTTCGACGGAGAGTGCAGCCCCTCTTCCGTATCTGCGAAGCTGAGCTTCTGTTGCCACAAAACAAGCTGCTTGTTTTCTGGATCTCAAACCTTTTTTTCTAAGAGGAAGGAGGATAAAGCCGAGCATTAAAAACTAATTTGAAAACCAAAAGTTTCGGTTGCACTGCGACGTTCCGCTGGTCCCAATGCATTCCTGCCTCATGCATGCCTCTTTTCTCGAGCAAGGTGAGATCCAGGCTATGGCGACCGTCTTGTTATCTCTAATGAGTTTATCGGTGTGCTAACACCTGAGAATTGAGGAATTTTGGCGAAAATCAATGCCGGCAATAAGTGAAAAAGATGGTTGTGAGCCGTACGAGAAGATTCGAGAACTATGAGCAAATAACAACTGGCGGCAAATGAGGTGCATGGTCTGCAACTGTGTTTGAAAACAGTTTAACTGACGGAGAATTTATTTGACTCGAAACAGTCGACTATCGAATTCATTCGACTGTTCTATCGAATAATCGAGTCTTCGACTAAGTCGATTTTTCAAAATTTCGAATAATCGAGTTTCCGACTAAGTCGATTTCTCAAAATTTCGAATAATCGAGTTTTCGACTAACTCGATTTTCAGGAATTTCGAATGATCGAGTTTCCAACTAATTCGGTTTTTCAAAATTTCGAATAATCGAGTAGTCGAATGACTCGATGTCGACTGTTTCAGTCGATTCCAAGACTCGATGACTCGACTCGACATAAGTATACTAGGTACTGGAGAAGACGGTTCAGTCCGGCCTTCGGCCGACTATGTTGGGGGTCTGAAGCGACTGCCCCTTTTCGTACGCATAATAGAATTTATTTTCCTAAAACATCAAGTTATAGTTCAGGAATTCATTCTATTCTATTTTCTTCCTATGAGTCCTATGAAAACAGGCTATGCCGCCTCAGAAGAGTTTCAAAAAATTAGTGTAAAAATAAACACAATTTTCATTCAAAGCGACTAGATTTTGGTTGTTGAAAAATTGTTTGAAGCTCCTCGAATTGCACTTTACTGGTGAGCTTTCGCCAAGAATGGCATCATCAGACCTTGAAAATATTACAATATATTCGACCGAGGTGTGCAAAACATCAAAGTTAAATACATACCGGCTAAAGACACATTGAGCGGTCGAAGGGTAGCTTGAGCGAGACAAACACAGGTGCAATAGCGTTGCAACTGGGGACGACTAGATTTTAACTAATTTTAGGCATTGAAACTCACCTTGAAATTCATTGTTTTATAGATCCTTGTTTGGAACTTATTGTTAGCACCCAATCAGGCTCAACATGTGCGCAAAACATGGAATTTACGTAAAAACTGAATAGCCTTCAAATACTGTGCTTATCTGGGCCAAATTCCGGTCCGCAATTGGGTCTCGACACGCTTTGCGGCCGCACGCGCTCAAGTTAGTCAACTTTCCAGCGCCAAAGCCGGCTCGATATGGCTTTTTTATTCAGTTTTCTCCAACTTTGTTTACTTTCCAGTTTCTGAAACCCACCTGGGGTCAACAGATCGGCGGCTGCGGCGCTGGAAACTCTTCCGACTCGAATGCGCGTGGCCGCAAAGCGTGTCGAGACGCAACTGCGGACCGGAATCTGGCCCAGAGAAGCACAGTAAACAATTATCATTTCTTTCTTCAATTATTTGTCAATTCACGGCCTCTTGTTTAATGTGAAATCCCTTTTCGAAGCTCAATGGGTTCTCTGGGTGGATTGACCTGCGCGAAACTGATATCCTACGTGTCCCTGCTGCCACTTTTTTCTGTGCCGGGAAAAGCTCCGGCGGTGATCCACCAATCGCCACGGAGACACCCCAGCCGGGGATCATCTCTGGCAATAGCTTTTAAGGAAGCGCTTCCAGCCGGGGACAGCTCAGCATATGGGGCATGAATACGAGTTTTTTTTTCTGATAAAAGATGTCTTTTCGACCGAGTTAGCCTCAATAAACATATAACTATTAGATTTCTGAAAGCAAGGTTACTTCAGAGTGCGCTTTGAATATGGCGACAAGGTTTCAGATCCCGTCGACATATGTGCATCGCTAATCACCCTACATAGTCTATTTTTTTCATCAAAAATCTCTTCTTGAATGCACAAACTCTCGGAGCGCAAAATGGTTTTTGAAACAAGTGGTGAGCGAACGCCTGAAGGGTCCCTGATTTTTCACAGTAGAACTCATCATTGAGTCGGCTTCGGTAATTGTTGCTCGTTCCCCCCCACGTAGCCGTGAAGAACTGCTCCAACGGGGTCATGAAGCAGAGAGTGCCTTCCTGAAAACGTGCCATAGCTCAAGCCCTTGTACCCTCCATTGAAAGAATGCGAAGACAAACTGCCAAAGCCCATTTTTCGCCCGGGTCGGTATTCACAATAGCTGATTTTGTGCTACATTTCTTTGTTTCCCTGACAACCCACAGGCGTCAAACTCGGAGCATAAGTGCCCCTGAAGGTCTTCTATCGATTGGCACGCATATGACCAACCTTTCTCAAAAATCGATAAAATCGATCGATTATCGATTTTCTTGGAAATCAATGAGAAATACAAAATTCGATGAAGAATATTCTTCCGCACTTGACCTCGAGGTTAGCCGCCTGAGTGTCTTCACGGAATCAAAAAAATAACGAAAATGTGGGTGCGCTGAAATCGACAGAGCCCGCGAATGGAATTCAGTAATTTGCCCTCACGTTCATTTGGTAGAGGGTCTCAAGACCTCAACTATGATGTGTTTCCGAGCACACACCTTCTGCTTCAAAATGACCCCTTTAGAACAGATCTCTAGGCCCTCACAAGTGAAGTAGCTAAGATCAACGAAAATGACTACGAATCGATTTATTTCTTACAAATTGAGGACCCCCAGGCGTTTGCCCACCAATGATTACAAAATCGATTTCATACTACGAGACTTTGCCTCGTAGTATGAAATCGTTGAGAGAGAGGCTCATAGGGAAAAACAGACCACAGAAGCCGTTTAGTCACGCACATATGTCGACGGGATGAGATTTGAAACCTTGTCACCATATTTAAAGTGCACCTTGTTGAAAACGGCATGTCAGGATCGGGACTGGAAGTTTTGCGGTGACTTTACAGGGAATCTCGAGAGACTTTGGGGATTTCGCAGAGATTTCAATTGATTCCGTGAACTGACCCATAACTAATTTTGATCCTCATGCCTAAGCTACTCACAAAAATATACACTTTTGAACCAGAGGTGTGCAGAAGTTTCTGAAAGAAGTATTTGAGAAAAAGCCACTTCGTTAGTGCCTCTCAGAATATTTCTGTGCCCGTTCCCTGACTAACGTATGACGGCCCTTTCCTTGTACATGCTTTCAATCCGCTAAATTCGGAGCTATTCCAGGGTGCACTACTCTCAACTAAGTGCACTATGAAGGCTCAAAACTTGAGAAATACCCCCAACTGAAGTCATATGTCGAACTGAGCGTAAAAAATCGGAAGCGGTTTCCTGCATTTAAGTCGTCAGGGCTCAGTTCATTCCTCATTTTCTGTCAGTCCACAGTAATTTGTCAAGCTTCTTGTACATCCGGAGAAAAACCTTGGTCTTAAAAGATTTCTCTAAAGCCATATCATACATCATCGCGCTTAACCCAGTTTGTTGCTTTTTGTTCGGAATACGTAGTATTACAGAAGTAATCCAGAGAAACCTTTTGCCAGAACTCGGCGTGGGTTTTTGATTTGCGAATGGACCTATTACTGGTCTGCCACCCGGGGAGCGGAAAAGCCACATTAAGGAGTCGGGAATTCGTGCTGCCTCGTTCCTCAAATCTGCTCTGGTCCGCAAAAACGCATCGAAAACTGCTTTGGTGCCGTTCTTTCGTTTTTTGAATTATAGTTTTGGTTTAGGAGTCGTCCACGAGGAAACAATCTGAGAAACGTTGAGAAAGTAATTCTTAGGGTTTTCCAAAGTAAAGTTTCGGATCAAACTCCATTTGAATAACGCTTACCTACATACAATTGCCCCTTTAGTGGTTATTTGGTATGATGATCGCGAATCAGAGGTTTATTAGTCAATTTCTTAGAGGTTTCGGCAGATTTAGTTTGAAGCTTCCCACTGAGAAGAATTTTGAAGACGAAATGCGTTCTTTTCACGATTCGCAAAACGCGGCGTCGCTACGATTAGCTATGAAACGTCTTTGGGCGGCATTTGAGGAATGTTCATTTCTTCCCTGTTGTCCGACATAGGGCGCTGAACACGGAGTGAAGGTCCACTTATCGATTTTTGAAGTATTGAGCTCACTTGAAATGATTAGGCCAGCATCCGCCTGACGCGCTCACTGATTTATGCAATTTATAGGATATTCCAGAGCCGGTCGAATAAGGCTCATCGGGATTATTATGTCAAAATCTCCTTATTACTGTTATATTTTCCCATGATGGCTCGCTCCGCTGCTTGCTCCGCCCGGACTCATCCGAGCGAGCTAGGCTTTACATAGCTGCTGCACGCTATATGGCTTGAACGTTCCCTGTGTACACTCAACATTCTGCTGGGTTTAGTAGAAACAGGAACATCAGAATCTGCTAATATACTTGTAGACACGCCTCACTTTGTGGTAAGTTACGCCAGCTAAATGACATTATGAGCATCGTAACCTACAGTCTGTCTGATCGAGACTGTCTTCACACGCGGTCGGCGTGCGTGTCAAGCGGTCGTCACGGAGGCTGTCTCCGGATGAGCGTTCCAACAGCAGAAGTACAGCTGACTGAGATATTATTCACTTTCCGTCTGAACTTCCGGCTAGTCGGTTCGCAGGTCTGAAAAACGCCTTTGCGATGGCCGATCAATACCCACGCGAATGGCGTGGGCGGACAGTTTCTTTCGGACCGACTTTAAAATAAACCCCGAAATGTTCACCAACGAATCTCAGTTTCGTATCTCGCACCCTAAATAATCCCCACATGGAAGTTTGGAATCAAGTTCGATACATTTTCGAAGCCCTGCGGTTTAGTTTAGACTAAACGTAGGCTGCTCTTGAAGACGATTTGGATTCTACTTCGAAAATGACAATTAAAATGAACACTTCAAACTTTGGTGTCTCCTGGATAAAGGCAGTGTTCACGATAAAAAATGTATTTCAGTTTCTACTAGGAATGGTTAGTACAGGGGCACACTGTGACGTTAACGTCGAAAGAACACATGAAAAAGAGCCAGGAAGAGCCCCAAAAGAGCCCGAAGTTGCGCAGAGCGCAAGGCAAATCCCAGGAGCGCATTGCCCGTCCTCCAACGTGAACAAATGAACACTCGAGATTCTGATAACAGCTGATAATCATATCAAGGAAGTACTGTTGAGTGAGCTAAAACCTTTGATTGCATTACTTGGTATCATCCTTCATAGCGGTCAATTCCTCAACGCTCAAAAGTCAACGTAAACAAGAGCGGGCTTACTATTTCACCCTACATAGGACACCCTACAGACTTTCCGTAAACCGTGAAGATATCGAAAGTGGGGTTTATTGTGAACACTGCCTTTAGTGAGCGAAATGTTTTTTGTTAACTGTATGACTCCTGAAACCTTCCTGAAACCTTCGCTAACTATCCAAATAAAGAGAATGCTTTACAATACTATTTCGAGCCGAAAATGTAGATCTCAAAAAACCTCTTATAGTCGAAAGCTCATTAAGGAACTTCAGGTTTCTGTAAAGTTCGCCTCCACACTATTCTGTTTTCTTTCTTGAGTGAAAGCCACATTTTTTTCGTTCCGAAAAAATGAATACATTGTTAACAGGAATAGATTGAATATGTAACTAAAGAAAAAAATCTGAAGGAAAACATGATTCCTTTCCCTCGCCCCGTCGAGCTGTCCGTAGTAGAGGTCATCTCAGTAACTGAAGTTAGCATCCCGTCTAGAAACGGACTTTATGGTTGACCGAATCGGTTTACTCAACCATCTCGAAATTCCATAACTTCGTTCTGCTGAGCGTAGCGGAAGTGCCGCCACACTCGAATGAGAGCATTTTGCCGTTCATAGCACGCGTTCACACCAGTACTACATATTTCAAGGAATTCGAAAGTACGCATTGTCACAGCCACATAGTTCACCCAAACCTTGAGTTGTGCAAGAACTGGATAAATTCAAATCGCGGACACTGCCTCTGTAGTTCAGAAATGAAAGAACGAAAAGCTATGAAAATTCCAAATTCAACCTCAACTAAACCACTGATTAATATTCTCAGTGAAGTTTGCTTGCGCATGTTAGGAGGAAAAATGTAGGATCGGACAATGAACTGGTTCAGATACGATTAGGCATGAGACCTCATTTCAAGTTCGAGGGGGGTCTCATTCCCAGTTCCGTGTCATACAGTCGTGCAAGTTGTCTCTCACTAGCGCTTGCCTTACAGTTCCGGTGGGCTTTTATAAAACCATTTGTTGATAATTGTACGTATGGGACACAGCATTGATAATCCGCTCTCCAGATCCCCTAAATGCCTGGAAGATTCAGAGGAGATTTCTAAAAGTGGATTTGGTCCGAAGATTCAAATTGGGGGATATTTTGCAGGAAAAACGCCATTTTTGACGATTTCGAGAATGCTACTATGAAATCACTTCAAAACTTATACACAGGGGTTATTCGGGCCGCCTGACACGAATCTGCAACCCGTTTATCGATTTTTGATAGATTACGGTAGATTACGGTGGGTATACGGTAGCTCGGTCAAAGTCTCAGATTTGACTGAAAATTCCACTGTGGGTGTTACTTGGAACGCTGAACACGAATTTGAAGTCCATTTTTCGATTTTCGAAAATTTAAGGTTAGTAACGCCAGTTAACAGGCATTTGGCCTACCGTAACCTACCGTAACCCTGAGTCAGGCGAGGAATAGACCCCAGATTCGGGTTCAGTGTCTTAAATGACCACAAGATGCAAGTTTTGAGCCAAATCCGAAATTGCTCCTTTCAACACCCCAAAAATTCCCTGATACGCCCGTTGCCTTTTTTTGAAGCAATGAAAATGCCATTCTTTAGAATCCCCGCAGCCACTTAGGGAATTCCAAGCACGTATCATTTATGTACTGTCACAGACCTACAGCAACGGCAACATGGTTTTACAATTCTCCACGGGAACCCTTTAAGGGCAGCATACACGCTCGTAAACGTGGTTGGGATAACAACGTGAAACGAACCGTATGGCTTAAAACATAATGCCTACGCATTTTGAAGTGTCAAAAATGACCCACAATACCGCTACATGAGTTAGAAGTTAGCCCCGCCCTGTATTTTCACGCCCCCTGTATTTGCCCTTTTCCTCCAACGCAGGGTAGCTGGGTCATCTTCGCCGTCAGTAACGTGTGTGGTTCACTTGTTAGGCAACCTACCAACAGTACCGACGGTGAATATGACCCAGCAACCTTGCGTTGCAGGAAAACGGCAAATACAGGGGCGTGAAAATACAGGGCGGGGCCAACTTCGAACTCATGCAGCGGCATTATGGGCCGTTTTTGACACTTCAAAATGCGTAGGTGTTATAATCTGGGCCATACCATTCTATTATCGTAGTTATCTCAAACTAGTTTACGAGCGCGTATGCTGCCTTTAAGGCCCTAGTTATACACCAGCGGAATGAAAACGTTCCGCGACTGACATTGCCGCCGCTTGCTGCGTGGATCACTGACTCGCCTGCAATATTGCGTCTTCAGCAACTCCGACGCAATATTGCAGACTAAAAGTTTCCGGGCGTTTCAATTGTATTTTATTGATATTTCATGCCTCTATCACATGTTTATTGCAGAAAGTCACTAGAAATGTATTGCTCTTGTCATAGCAGAGCTCATTATCTCGTTTTGGTGACATATTAACAAATTTCGACATGAAAAATAATCAGCTGATGGAAATTGGCAAATGTCCAACAGGGAAGGTCCCGCCAGGATACAGTATACAGTGCCGCGGCGTGTATAACTGCTCGGTGCGGCCTTCCGGCGCGTTTTTCTTGGGCAACTCTTCCTTGTGGCATGCCTCGGCACAATTGGGACACACATATGTATGTAAGTGGTAGTTGTCTTGCTGTTTCCTCAACTTCCCGCCGGTGTATAACTACGGCCTAAAGCAGTCTCTAGTCAGATTCGTCTGATTTTGCTGCATTTAGACCAATAGATTTCAGAAAAAACGCGCGAGGTCGTAGAAGAGCCTGAACCGCGAAAAAACCACCTTCTTCCCAGAAACCCTGTATAATTAAATCATTCAAGCTATCGAATCAGGAAAAAAGGTGCAAAAATTATGAAGGTGTCCACTCTATCCGATTATTACCTCTGGAAAACTCCCGGTTCAGAATAATAGAAGGATTTTTCTTTGCCTGATCGTGTCTATCATCCGTTTTTTAGCCCAAGTTAGAGCGGATATTGGGTCAGATATGATGAACGGGTAAAAGAAAGATAGCTGTCCAACTCCGGGAAACGTCGATGAACTTCCTCAATAAGATCCTTCTAGAGAAATATTCCTTGGATATAGATTTTACAATTATTACCATTCAACAGCTCCTTACGCACTGGGAGGGCCCAATACAGCCGCAATACGTTTTCGGAATGAATACCTCGTCGAGCTTTAAGGCTTGTCAGAAGGAGCACGTGCTGCTTCTGAGGAACACGTGGTTTAGTCAAATCGACTACGTGGCGCTCGTAGGCAAAACCTCCGCCCCCCTCCCCAACCGACACCGCAGCAGTGCGAGCTACTATCGCTCAGTAGCGCGTGCCCCGAGGTGGTCGGGCATTTGGACACCCCATCCCTTTGATAGGGGCAGGGTCTCCAACAGCAAGGATATGGTCCATGTCACGGTCCTCAGAAAGGGGTCAGGCCAGCTACAGTTCAAAACACTGACACCATCCTCACCACGCTCCACAGGGGAATGCTCTTCTTGCTGCGAACCAGGGAAACCCGTTAAACGTCAAGAATTTCTGCCCGTGCTTTCATTTTGACGACAATACAGGCCTGTGCTGCGCGAGGAGCTGCATCGTCGTCCACAGCGCTCCGTAGTCGAATCCAGAGCGTATAGTGGTCTAATCGGTGCCTTCAAGTGCCTCAGTGTATGAAAGTTACTGCGGACTCGGAGGGAAGAATCAAAAAGATTCTCATTTATTACAGAGCCTTTCAAACATCTTCGTGTTCGAATACCGAGAACAGAGAAACTTCTATGTATGCAGCTGATTATAAGACACGTTCAAGATTTTTAGAGAAAAAAAAAAGAGTTGAATCGCTTTCGTTTTTCGTTCTCACGTCTGCATATTTGCACAAAGGCGGAAGTTTCCAACGTAGTGCAGACGATTTGGCCATTCACAACCGAAAGACATCAATTGTCACGTTTTTGATGAACTATGTCCATTATGAATAGTGTCCACGAGAGTGTTTTTTAATCGACTCGATATTAATGAATCGGTTTCGGTGTTTCGGACCAAAATTGAATGAACGCCTCTAAGTTACGAACAGAGCTCAAACTTTTCTGAGTTCAAATGAAAACACTCGGACACCTTACGGAATGAGTGTATTGGGCCGCTCCCACTGAGTCATCTTGCCACCCATCGGCAGAGGGATTTGTGTTCAATGGGGCGATTGCCGTCAATGATGATGTATCCTTCATTGCCTTGTCGTTGCTGCTATTAGGGTCTTATTGCTCATCTGTGCGATTTCCTAGATATTCATTTATCTACCGTATTTCCTATGTTAGAAGTACACTCCCATTTGAAGTACACCAAAGAGAAAGGGCTGAGTAATAGAAGTACACCTTCTAATTGAAGTACACCTCTATTAGTAGTAAACTTGTAAACAAAGTAAGGACTAAAGATTTCGTCTCTAAAAAAGTGTTAAAAGTGTTCGGCTGTTCGGCAAAAAGTGTTCGGCCTAGAAAAGGACAACAATATTAACGAGTGTGCAAGCGATGACTCACTCGGACTTGAATAGCTGGCTTTTCATGGTTGTTGATCGCGAAAATCATAGTTTTGTTATTTAAATTTTGACTTTGAAAAATCCAAAAAAACGACTGGAAAATTGAAGTACACCCTCTGTTAGGAATACATCAAGAATAGAGGCCTGAGAAATAGAAGTACATGTACTTCTTTCTAAAAGAGAAAATACGGTATATTTATTGCGCTCGGATGAACGCGCCGAAAACGAAACTATCAGTGAACCAAGTTACAAGATGACGATGGATTTCAGAAACGCAAAAAAGCTTTCTTTAAAACATGGAGCGAAAAAAAGAGTAGGACACATAGCTTGGAAGGAACACGAAGAGAGCTTACTCTTTTACTACATACTTCAATGGTATCAGCTCAGTGACTGCGAGAGAAGCAACGTTTGTCAAGAAAAAGTTGACACTCTTAGGGACTGAATACTGAGTACGAGCCATCAAAAAAGGAAATGGTCGTGTAAACAGGTATATATTATGCATATTATGGTATATTAGGTTACAGGTACATATGATAAAGGTGCGCAGAAGTACACCTCTTCTCTTGAATAAACATTCGAATGCAATTATCATAGTTAGTTGTCATTATACCCACCTCAACCTACCCTAATCAATTAATTAAATTAAATTTAATAAAACTAGAAATGGATATTATTTTCCTGTTCAGGGTCACGAATAACCCCCTGGATAAAAATTTCGATTCTCGGCGCTCCAAAAATGTAGAAGGGCCTCCTTCCCTCTACGGGACTCCAGAGATCGAAGAAAAAAATCCGCTCAAACATTGCGCAGAGGAGTGCGGGGTAACTCCTACAATTTGTGTACTTCGCCCATCAACCGGCTGCTGCGCGCATCAATTTGAAAGGCGTCGTCCATAATCCCGCCGCAGCGAAGTGCGATTCTAAAAGGAGTCGGCGCGGGGCACGGGGCATTTCTGTAGTATTAATCACGCGGCGAGGCACGATCGATAGTCCAGGATTGCACTTCGCAGTGCCGCTCGGCGGCGGAAGTATAAACGACCCCTAATATCGACCAAGCCGCGTCGCGTGATCAATATTGCAGAAATGTGCTGTGTCGCTCATTACGACGGCGGGAGTGTAAACGACGCATAAAAGATTAAGCCATCATTGATCCAACTTTCCTAGTTTGACAGAAAAAAAAGTTTTCACGAGAACGCAGATGTTCCAAAACCTCTACAGCAACATTGTGTGATTCCACATGAGAAATTTTGAGCCGCGGACGAATTGAGGATGCGCGAAACTTTGCAGTTTTAAAGGAAGGATGAAGAAACGTACCGTACGGTTGCAAGACCCTGGCGTCGATGGCGCAGATCAGGAAGGCGATGAAAAGCACGGCCAACACAAGAGATCGCAGGGAGATCATACCTGAAGCTGAAAAAGGTTTGCGCATTTCACAAGTAACAAAGGAAACATCTGGTACAAACGTGACAAAAAAAAAGAATATCCAGAAAATGTGATAAAAACTCATTAGGCGGCCGGCCCTAAGCGCCAAGAAGAGCCCCGAGAAAAATTGTGATGACTGCATTAATCCATCAGGGTGGCATCAAATATTCAGACATTCACATATGCACATAAGTCAGAGCAGAGATGAGGGACATAGTCCAAACGGAATGGAGCTGGAGTACGAACTCCCTTTATTAGGCGAATATCCTACGGCGGTGAGGTGTTTTTCGGTTTGTTTTCGGACGTGGTCACCCGAACGTGATAACTCGTCCGTTTCGCGTGTTTTCGGACGCCTTGTTGTCTTCCGATTGGTAATTTAATACCCCACGTACAGTTGGATCCAATTAGGTTGGCCAATGTGCACACCCCAGAGAAAAACTTATGCTTCAAGACCCGCACGTTGAACATGGAAACAGATCAACTGCTTTCGGAAGTCGATACAAGTCACCTGTAGTATGTAGCAAATGGATGATAAAACAATCACGAGATCTGCTAGGACGGGGAGATGGAACAGAGTTGATGCACAAAGTGAGGTATACAGATTTGGCTTTGACTCGGGTTTTTGCAACCGCGCTAATTAAAAATTCAAAATCAGAGGAATCGTAGAAGCGCGGTTTTGATTGTTTTGAAAAGAGACTAAAAAGCTGGTATAGCTACCCGAAAATGGTCTAGAATGGTTCCTGAGGCTCGAAAAAATGAGCGAAAACCACGTAATATTGGAGCACCTTGAGTGCACATAATAAATAAATCAATATGTAAATAAACAAATAAATAAATGATTAAGTAAATAAATAAATAAATAAATAAATAAATAAATAAATAAATAAATAAATAAATAAATAAATAAATAAATAAATAAATAAATAAATAAATACATAAATAAATAATTACATAAATAAATGAACATGTAAATAAGTTCAGCAGCGTAAACAGCTAAAACATTATTCTCCTTTTTTCAGACGGCGTTCACGATCTTGTTGGAACGCTTGAAATTGAGCTTCTGAGCTCACCTCAAACCAGGAGGCTGAAATTGAGTGTACTTCTTAGCTCATATTTATGTTAGAACCTGATAACTTTATCTGACGCGTACTTCAAAATCGAATTATGCATAAAGTCTATCCGAATGGAAACTGTCTGCTCACGCGGTCGGCGTGCGCGTGGAGCGGCCGTCGCAAAGGCATTATTTTGGAAAAGCCTTCCTTCCCATGGCTGACTAAAATAATATCCACCATTTGTCGAGTATTTCGGCTAATGGACTTCCGAGTACGAAAAATGCCTTCGCGAGAGCCGTTTGATACGCACGCTGAGCGCGTGGGCGGACAGTCTTTCTCCAACGGATCTTATGTACTATGTTAGCCTTGGAGCACGAAACCTGCGTGGACATGCTACGGCTGTGGAGACCAGGGAGTGTGGGTTGATCTGCAGTTATTCAACACAGATCGGTAAGGTTAAAACTGAACTTGTCAGGAACTGTGATTAGGGCACGTCATCGATGGATAATGGCCATTATAGGTTTATACGCTAAACGAAATACTGAACGAAATGTGGGAAGAAGTGGTGATTGTTGATGGGCATGGGTCTCTAGAAAAGGGAATTGCGCTCGACAAGCATTATTAACCATTTCTGGTCAGTGGTATAGATTTTTCGTCTTTTTTAAAGTCTCAAACATTGCACTCATTCCACAAAATCGTTGCCGATTAATAACTCACAGAAGGCGAAATCCATGATTAGTTTCGCCTCTCTAAAATACTAATTGCTAAAGAAAACTTCAGTTAGAAAGGGAGCCTCCGGAAAAATAGATGGGTTTTCTAAAAGTTTAGCTTGCTGGCACTATTAAGGATTTGGCTATGTCATGTTTTGGAGAAAAAGTTGGGAGTTGATTGAATGTATCCTATGATCGCGTCATGACTGTCTTTTCTGCACATACCGGTTAACCTTTTCTTCCTTGAATATCAGCTGGAAGAAAGATGAACGGGATATGATCGGAAGATCATGGGTCAACACAGCGATTCGTAGCGGTCAACTCTTTCTTTCGCATAGTGACAAACCCGGAATCGGATTTCATAATATTCTCCGTTGAACCCATAGAAGCAAAATCGAGCACGATGTGGATTAGAGCATTGTACTTAGAGCTCGTCCGTAAGGCCCCCGTCATAGTCGGTGGATCTACTGAGTCCCACCGGGTCGATACGCATAGAATTCGTGGAAGACGGGTGCAAAAAAATCAACCCGCTGAGTCCGACTGCGACCGTCTGATGCCCACCGCAATCCCCCCGGTCGATACTGATGGTTCTCATGCGCACAAGGGCGGAGCCAATGCACCGACTGAGTCCCACTGAGTCCCACCGAAATCGTCCTCACCCACCCGGTCGATATAGGAGTTTCTCACGTAATTTGGGCGCATTTTTTTCGGCCGATTGCGACCTGCCTAGTCCCGCCGTATATCGACTCTCATCGTCTGCGCTCTGCTCCACCTGCTGCTGATAAGGAAATCAGATTCAGACATGTTGAAAACAAGAAAAATCAGCCACCAATCACGCTCCGATTCACAGATGAGGTTATAATCGTCACTATCAATTGCGTGTTTCGCAGAGGAGTTGGTTGGCGCTGGGGGCAACCGGACTCAGTGGGACTCAGCAGGTTTTTCCACCCCGGAGTCATTCGGACTCAGTCGGACTCAGCAGGTTTTTCGACGAAGTCTGACCGGGGCCTAAGTGATTGTCCGCCCCGTGCGTGTCGAGAAGCTAAGGCTTTTTTCGAACTTGGAAATCGATTAGCAGGGTTACTTGACGGGTGGTGAATAATATCTCATTCAGCTGTCAGCAGCCATGGAAACGCTAGTGTGAGATAATGCCTCAGCGGTGGCCGCTCCGCACGCACTCCGACCGCGTGGGCGGACAGTCTCATTTGGATTGACTTCACCTGGCTTGACATATGCGGATCACCGCATTACAGCTGCGAAAAAAGCTCAACTGTATGCGGGACTCGCCTTTGCTTTGTTATTTTTAATTTTGAGTAATATGTTTACGTGTTATGAGTAAACAAAATTAGCTGGTTTTACCGTTCTGAAAGTGTAATTCTGGAAGTGCGTTCTGAAAGTGTACTGAGAATTTTCTAGATTTTTCGCTTTTATTTATTCTATTCTGTTTTATTTTATTTACTAGTGACCCTTCGGGTCCCTAGCCCGGGGCAGCCACTTGACTTGGAGGCAGCAAACCCTCTGTTTCAGAGTCACAAATCACTAAGGTGTATCGCGCGCGTGTGCGCAAGTATGCTGCTACTCAACTATCCCACACTTTACATCACTGTTTGTATTCTAGCTCCACATATCGCATCGCTAAGGAACAATAAATTTCACTCCCTAATGTACGGTACAAGCTCCTAAACTTGTAGCTTGTGAAAGCTTAACGTGAATAGACCCAGTACGTCTACAACCATGTGGCCAGCGCCGTTCCAAAGACCGAATACCACGACGACAGTAGTACCAGTTGTCCTTCTTTCGAAAAATGGTCAAGCAAGCAAACAAACATGACGTCAAAAAGCCTTTTAACTGCCTGCAATGTTTTCAATTCTCCGAAACATGCTGCGCTCTTAGGTGGCGACACGCAGGGAGATCAGGGTACGTGTCATTTGCATCCTCGCAGCGAGCAGGCTTTCGCCGGCCAATTTCCACCGTATAGTATTCGTTCAGCTTCGCCGAACGGTAGGCCGGCTTCGCCGGCCACCCTTTACATGAAGTATTCGTTCAGGCTTCGCCGAACGATGGAAGCCAACTTCGCCTGCTACCCTCCGTATAGTATTCGTTCTGCTTCGCCGTAACCCGAAGGGGCCGGCTTCACCGACCACACCTCCAATCACCACGCGTAGTATTCGCTTGGCTCCGCCAAACGATGGGCACGACTTCGCCGACCCACACTCCATTCACCCACGCGTAGTATTCGTTCGGCTCTCGCCGAACGATGAGCCAACTTCGCCGACCCACACTCCATTCTATCACGCGTAGTATTCGTTTGGCTCCGCCAAACGACGGCTTAGGCCTCGCTTTGCGACCCACACTCCATTAACCACGCGCTGTATTCGGTCGGCTTGGCCGAACGATGGGCCAGCTTCGCCGGCCACTCACCATCATAGTACTTCGCTCGGCTTCGCCGAACGATTGTATGGCCAGCTTCGCTTCGCTACCTCCTCCGTATAGTATTCGTTCTGCTTCGCCGAACGATGGGCCAGCTTCGCCGGCCACCCTCCATCTAGTATTCGTTTGGCTTCGCCAAACGATGGGCCAACACTTCGCCGGCCACCTCTATCTATGTATTAGCTTTGGCTTCGCCGTACCATGGAGCCAGCTTCGCCGGCCACCCACCGCATATAGTACTCGCCGGCTCTCGCCGAACGATTAGCCGGCTTCGCCTGCTACCCACTCCGTATAATATTTCGTTCGGCTTGCGCCGAACGATGAACCAGCTTCGCCGACCCACCTCCATTCACCACGCGTAGTATTCGTTTGGCTCCGCCAAACGATGGGCCGACTTCGCCGACCCACCTCCATTGACCACGCGTAGTATTCGTTCGGCTTCGCCGAACGATTTGGGCCAGCTTCGCCGACCCACCTCTAATCACCACGCGTAGTATTCGTTTGGCTCCGCCAAACGATGGGCCGACTTCGCCGACCCACCTCCATTCACCACGCGTAGTATTCGTTCGGCTTCGCCGAACGATGAGCCAGCTTCGCCGACCCACCTCCATTCACCACGCGTAGTATTCGTTTGGCTCCGCCAAACGATGGGCCGACTTCGCCGACCCACCTCCATTCACCACGCGTAGTATTCGTTCGGCTTCGCCGAACGATGGGCCAACTTCGCCGACCACGCTCCATTCACCACGCGTAGTATTCGTTTGGCTCCGCCGGAAATGATGGGCCGGCTTCGCCGACCCGCCTCCATTCACCACGCGTAGTATTCGTTCGGCTTCGCCGAACGCCGGCCGGCTCCCCGACCCACCTCCATTCACCACGCGTGGTATTCGTTTGGCTCCGCCGAATGAGTGGGCCGCTTTGCCGACCCACCTCCATTCACCACGCGTTTGTATTCGGTCGGCCAGCGGAACGATGGGCCAGCTTCGCCGGCCACCCCTACCGGCTATAGTATTCGTTCGGCTTCGCCCGAACGATTAGCCAACTTCGCCTGCTACCCTCCGGTATAGTATTCGTTTGGCTTGGCCAGAAGCGATGGGCCAACTTCGCCGGCCACCCTCTATGTAGTCATCGTTTGGCTTCTCTCCAAACGATGGGCCGGCTTCCGCCGGCCACCCTCCACGTAAGTATTCGTTTTGGCTTAGCCAAACGATGGGCCGAACTTCGCCGGCCCACCCTCTATGTAGTATTCGTTTTGGCTTCGCCCGGCCCGGAAACTCATGGAGCCAGCTTCGCCGGCCACCCTCGATATAGTATTCGTTTTGGCTTCACCTGCCAAACGATGGAGACCAGCTTCGCCGGCCACCCTCCGTATGGTAAAGTATTCGTTTGAAGCTTCGCCAAACGATGGGCCACCTTCGCCGACCCACCTCCACCACTCGTAGTAATCGTTTGGCGAAGCCAAACGATGGGCCCATCGTTGGCTGAGCCAAACGATGGGCCATTCACCGGCCGCCCTCTGTATGTATTAGTTTGGCTTCGCCGGGCAACCATAGACCGGCTTCGCCGGCCACCCTCGATGTAGTATTCGTTTGGCTTCGCCAAACGATGGAGCCAACTTCGCCACCCTCTATGTAGTAATCGTTTGGCTTCGCCAAACGATGGAGCCAGCTTCGCCGGCCACCCTTCATGTAGTATTCGTCTGGCTTCGCCAAACGATGGGCCAGCTTCGCCGGCCACCCTCTATGTAGTGATCGTTTGGCTTCGCCCAAACGATGGGCCAGCTTCGCCGGCCACCCTCCCTGTAGTATTCGTTTGGCTTCACCAAACGATGGACCAACTCCGCCGGCCACCCTCTATGTAGTATTCGTTTGGCTTCGCCAAACCATGGGCCCCTTCGCCGGCCACCCTCGATGTAGTATTCGTTTGGCTTTGCCAAACGTTGGAGCCAACTTCGCCGGCCACCCTCCATAGTAGTATTCGTTCGGCTACGCCGAGCTGATGAGCCAACTTCGCCTGCTACCCTCCGTATAGTATTCGTTCGGCTTCGCCAAACGATGGGCCGGCTTCGCCGACCCACCTCCATTCACCACGCGTAGTATTCGTTCGGCTCCGCCAAACGCTGGGCCGCCTTCGCCGTCCCACCTCCATTCACCACGCGTAGTATTCGTTCGGCTTCGCCGAACGATGGAGCCAGCTTCGCCGACCCACCTCTAATCACCACGCGTAGTATTCGTTTGGCTCCGCCAAACGATGAGCCGACTTCGCCGACCCACCTCCATTCACCACGCGTAGTATTCGTTCGGCTTCGCCGAACGATGAGCCAGCACTTCGCCGACCCACCTCCATTCACCACGCGTAGTATTCGTTTGGCTCCGCCAAACGATGGGCCAGCTTCGCCGACCCACCTCCATTCACCACGCGTAGTATTCGTTCGGCTTCGCCGAACTGATGGAGCCAGCTTCGCCGACCCACCTCCATTCACCACGCGTAGTATTCGTTTGGCTCCGCCAAATGATGGGCCAGCTTTGCCGACCCACCTCCATTCACCACGCGTTGTATTCGGTCGGCTTGGCCAAACGATGGGCCAGCTTCGCCGGCCACCCACCGTATAGTATTCGTTCGGCTTCGCCGAGCGATTAGCCAACTTCGCCTGCTACCCTCCGTATAGTATTCGTTTGGCTTGGCCAAACGATGGGCCAACTTCGCCGGCCCCCCTCTATGTAGTCATCGTTTGGCTTCTCCAAACGATGGGCCGGCTCCGCCGGCCACCCTCGATGTAGTATTCGTTTGGCTTCGCCAAACGATGGGCCGGCTTCGCCGGCCACCCTCCATGTAGTAGTATTTGGTCGGCTTCGCCGGACGATGGAGCCAACTTCGCCTGCTACCCTCCGTATAGTATTCGTTCGGCTTCGCCGAACGATGGGCCAACTTCGCCGACCACCTCCATTCACCACGCGTAGTATTCGTTTGGCTTCGCCGAACGATGGAGCCCTTCGCCGACCCACACTCCATTCACCACGCGTAGTATTCGTTTGGCTCCGCCAAATGATGGAGCCAGCTTTGCCGACCACACTCCATTCACCACGCGTTGTATTCGGTCGGCTTGGCCGAACGATGGGCCAGCTTCGCCGGCCACCCACCATATAGTATTCGTTCGGCTTCGCCGAACGATTGGCCAACTTCGCCTGCTACCCTCCGTATAGTATTCGTTTGGCTTGGCCAAACGATGGGCCAACTTCGCCGGTCACCCTCTATGTAGTCATCGTTTGGCTTCTCCAAACGATGGGCCGGCTTCGCCGGCCACCCTCCACGTAATCATTCGTTTGGCTTAGCCAGGCGATGGGCCAACTTCGCCGGCCACCCTCTATGTAGTATTAGTTTGGCTTCGCCAAACCATGGAGCCAGCTTCGCCGGCCACCCTCGATATAGTATTCGTTTGGCTTCGCCAAACGAGGCCAACTTCGCCGGCCACCCTTGATGTAGTATTCGTTTGGCTTCGCCAAACGATGGGCCAACTTCGCCGGCCACCCTCTATGTAGTAATCGTTTGGCGAAGCCAGGGCCCATCGTTTGGCTGAGCCAAACGATGGGCCAGCTCGCCGGCCACCTCTATGTAGTATTAGTTTGGCTTCGCCAAACCATGGGCCAGCTTCGCCGACCACCCTCGATGTAGTATTCGTTTGGCTTCGCCAAACGATGGAGCCAACTTCGCCGGCCACCCTCTATGTAGTAATCGTTTGGCTTCGCCAGAACTGATGCGCCAGCTTCGCCGGCCACCCTTCATGTAGTATTCGTCTGGCTTCGCCAAACGATGGGCCGGCTTCGCCGGCCACCCTCTATGTAGTGATCGTTTGGCTTCGCCAAACGATGAGCCAACTTCGCCGGCCACCCTCCCTGTAGTATTCGTTTGGCTTCACCAAACGATGGACCAGCCGCCGGCCACCCTCTATGTAGTATTCGTTTGGCTTCGCCAAACCATGAGCCAGCTTCGCCGGCCACCCTCGATGTAGTATTCGTTTGGCTTCGCCAAACGATGAGCCAACTTCGCCGGCCACCCTCCATGTAGTAGTATTCGTTCGGCTTCGCCGGAAACGATGGAGCCAACTTCGCCTGCTACCCTCCGTATAGTATTCGTTCGGCTTCGCCAAAGGATCGGCCGGCTTGGCCCACCCACCTCCATTCACCACGCGTAGTATTCGTTCGGCTCCGCCAAACGATGGGCCGACTTCGCCGACCCACCTCCATTCACCACGCGTAGTATTCGTTCGGCTTCGCCGAACGATGAGCCAGCTTCGCCGACCCACCTCTAATCACCACGCGTAGTATTCGTTTGGCTCCGCCAAACGATGGAGCCAACTTCGCCGACCCACCTCCATTCACCACGCGTAGTATTCGTTCGGCTTCGCCGAACGATGGGCCAGCTTCGCCGACCCACCTCCATTCACCACGCGTAGTATTCGTTTGGCTCCGCCAAACGATGGAGCCGACTTCGCCGACCCACACTCCATTCACCACGCGTAGTATTCGTTTCGGCTTCGCCGAACGATGGGCCAACTTCGCCGACCCACCTCCATTCACCACGCGTAGTATTCGTTTGGCTCCGCCAAATGATGGGCCGGCTTTGCCGACCCACCTCCATTCACCACGCGTTGTATTCGGTCGGCTTGGCCAAACGATGGGCCGGCTTCGCCGGCCACCCACCATATAGTATTCGTTCGGCTTCGCCAGGCGATTGCCAGCTTCGCCTGCTACCCTCCGTATAGTATTCGTTTGGCTTGGCCAAACGATGGGCCAACTTCGCCGGCCACCCTCTATGTAGTCATCGTTTGGCTTCTCCAAACGATGGGCCGCTCCGCCGGCCACCCTCTATGTAGTATTCGTTTGGCTTCGCCAAACCATGACCGGCTTCGCCGGCCCACCTCGTCATAGTATTCGTTTGGCTTCGCCAAACGATGGAGCCAACTTCGCCGGCCACCCTCATGTAGTATTCGTTCGGCCTTCGCCGGGCTGATGGGCCAACTTCGCCTGCTACCCTCCGTATAGTATTCGTTTGGCTTCGCCGAACGATGAGCCAACTTCGCCGACCCACCTCCATTCACCACGCGTAGTATTCGTTCGGCTCCGCCGAACGATGGGCCGACTTCGCCGACCCACCTCCATTCACCACGCGTAGTATTCGTTCGGCTTCGCCAGGCGATGAGCCAACTTCGCCGACCCACCTCTAATCACCACGCGTAGTATTCGTTTGGCTCCGCCAAATGATGGGCCGGCTTTGCCGACCACACTCCATTCACCACGCGTTGTATTCGGTCGGCAACGCCGAACGATGGGCGGCTTCGCCGGCCACCCACCGTATAGTATTCGTTCGGCTTCGCCGAACGATTGTCCAACTTCGCCTGCTACCCTCCGTATAGTATTCGTTTGGCTTGGCCAAACGATGGAGCCAACTTCGCCGGTCACCCTCTATGTAGTCATCGTTTGGCTTCTCCAGAGCGATGGGCCGCTCGCCGGCCACCCTCCACGTAGTATTCGTTTGGCTTAGCCAAACGATGGGCCAACTTCGCCGGCCACCCTCTATGTAGTATTAGTTTGGCTTCGCCAAACGATGGGCCAGCAGCCCGGCCACCCTCGATATAGTATTCGTTTGGCTTCGCCAAACGAGGCCAACTTCGCCGGCCACCCTTGATGTAGTATTCGTTTGGCTTCGCCAAACGATGACCAGCTTCGCCGGCCACCCTCTATGTAGTATTAATCGTTTGGCGAAGCCGGGGCCCATCGTTTGGCTTAGCCAGAACGATGGGCCAACTTCGCCGGCCACCCTCTATGTAGTATTAGTTTGGCTTCGCCAAACCATGGGCCAACTTCGCCGGCCACACCCTCGATGTAGTATTCGTTTGGCTTCGCCAGAAACGATGGGCCAACTTTCGCCGGCCACCCTCCTATGTAGTAATCGTTTGGCTTGCCAAACGATGGGCCAGCTTCGCCGGCCACCCTTCATGTAGTATTCGTCTGGCTTCGCCAAACCATGGAGCCGGCTTCGCCGGCCACCCTCGATGTAGTATTCGTTTGGCTTCGCCAAACGATGGAGCCAACTTCGCCGGCCACCCTCCATGTAGTAGTATTCGTTCGGCTTCGCCGAACGATGGAGCCAACTTCGCCTGCTACCCTCCGTATAGTATTCGTTCGGCTTCGCCGAACGATGAGCCAGCTTCGCCGACCCACCTCCATTCACCACGCGTAGTATTCGTTTCGGCTCCGCCAAACGATGGGCCGACTTCGCCGACCCACCTCCATTCACCACGCGTAGTATTCGTTCGGCTTCGCCGAACGATGGGCCAGCTTCGCCGACCCACCTCTAATCACCACGCGTAGTATTCGTTTGGCTCCGCCAAACGATGGGCCAACTTCGCCGACCCACCTCCATTCACCACGCGTAGTATTCGTTCGGCTTCGCCGAACGATGGGCCAACTTCGCCGACCCACCTCCATTCACCACGCGTAGTATTCGTTTGGCTCCGCCAAACGATGGGCCGACTTCGCCGACCCACCTCCATTCACCACGCGTAGTATTCGTTCGGCTTCGCCGAACGATGAGGCCGCTTCGCCGGCGCCACCTCCATTCACCACGCGTAGTATTCGTTTGGCTCCGCCAAATGATGGGCCAACTTTGCCGACCCACCTCCATTCACCACGCGTTGTATTCGGTCGGCTTGGCCGAACGATGGGCCGGCTTCGCCGGCCACCCACCGCTATAGTATTCGTTCGGCTTCGCCGGAAACGATTGCCAACTTCGCCTGCTACCCTCCGTATAGTATTCGTTTGGCTTGGCCAAACGATGGGCCAACTTCGCCGGTCACCCTCTATGTAGTCATCGTTTGGCTTCTCCAGAACGATGGGCCGGCTTCGCCGGCCACCCTCCACGTAGTATTCGTTTGGCTTAGCCAGAAACGATGGGCCCTTCGCCGGCCACCCTCTATGTAGTATTAGTTTGGCTTCGCCAAACCATGGGCCAGCTTAGCCGGCCACCCTCGATATAGTATTCGTTTGGCTTCGCCAAACGAGGCCAGCTTCGCCGGCCACCCTTGATGTAGTATTCGTTTGGCTTCGCCAAACGATGGGCCGGCTTCGCCGGCCACCCTCTATGTAGTAATCGTTTGGCGAAGCCAGGGCCCATCGTTTGGCTTCGCCAAACGATGGGCCGGCTTCGCCGGCCACCCTCTATGTAGTAATCGTTTGGCTTCGCCAAACGATGGGCCGGCTTCGCCGGCCACCCTTCATGTAGTATTCGTCTGGCTTCGCCAAACCATGGGCCGGCTTCGCCGGCCACCCTCGATGTAGTATTCGTTTGGCTTCGCCAAACGATGAGCCAACTTCGCCGGCCACCCTCCATGTAGTAGTATTCGTTCGGCTTCGCCGAAACGATGGAGCCAGCTTCGCCTGCTACCCTCCGTATAGTATTCGTTCGGCTTCGCCGGGACGATGGACCAACTTCGCCGACCCACCTCCATTCACCACGCGTAGTATTCGTTCGGCTCCGCCAAACGATGGGCCGACTTCGCCGACCCACCTCCATTCACCACGCGTAGTATTCGTGCGGCTTCGCCGGACGATGGGCCGGCTTCGCCGACCCTCCTCTAATCACCACGCGTAGTATTCGTTTGGCTCCGCCAAACGATGGGCCGACTTCGCCGACCCACCTCCATTCACCACGCGTAGTATTCGTTCGGCTTCGCCGAACGATGGGCCGGCTTCGCCGACCCACCTCCATTCACCACGCGTAGTATTCGTTTGGCTCCGCCAAACGATGGGCCGACTTCGCCGACCCACCTCCATTCACCACGCGTAGTATTCGTTCGGCTTCGCCGAACGATGGAGCCAGCTTCGCCGACCCACCTCCATTCACCACGCGTAGTATTCGTTTGGCTCCGCCAAATGATGGAGCCAGCTTTGCCGACCCACCTCCATTCACCACGCGTTGTATTCGGTCGGCTTGGCCGAACGATGAGCCGGCTTCGCCGGCCACCCCACCATATAGTATTCGTTCGGCTTCGCCGAACGATTGCCAACTTCGCCTGCTACCCTCCGTATAGTATTCGTTTGGCTTGGCCAAACGATGGGCCAACTTCGCCGGTCACCCTCTATGTAGTCATCGTTTGGCTTCTCCAAACGATGGGCCGCTTCGCCGGCCACCCTCCGTAGTATTCGTTTGGCTTAGCCAAACGATGGGCCGGCTTCGCCGGCCACCCTCTATGTAGTATTAGTTTGGCTTCGCCAAACCATGGGCCGGCTTAGCCGGCCACCCTCGATATAGTATTCGTTTGGCTTCGCCAAACGAGGGGCCAACTTCGCCGGCCACCCTTGATGTAGTATTCGTTTGGCTTCGCCAAACGATGGGCCAACTTCGCCGGCCACCCTCTATCAGTAATCGTTTGGCGAAGCCAGGGCCCATCGTTTGGCTTAGCCCAAACGATGGGCCAGCTTCGCCACCCTCTATGTAGTATTAGTTTGGCTGTCGCCAAACCATGACCGACTTCGCCGGCCACCCTCGATGTAGTATTCGTTTGGCTTCGCCAAACATTGGGCCAGCTTCGCCGGCCACCCTTCATGTAGTATTCGTCTGGCTTCGCCAAACGATGGGCCGCTTCGCCGGCCACCCTCTATGTAGTGATCGTTTGGCCACCGCCAAACGATGGGCCAACTTCGCCGGCCACCCTCCCTAACCAGTATTCGTTTGGCTTCACCAAACGATGGACCGCTCCGCCGGCCACCCTCTATGTAGTATTCGTTTGGCTTCGCCAGGCATGGAGCCAACTTCGCCGGCCACCCTCGATGTAGTATTCGTTTGGCTTCGCCAAACTGATGGGCCAACTTCGCCGGCCACCCCTCCATGTAGTAGTATTCGTTTGGCTTCGCCAAACGATGGGCCAGCTTCGCCGGTCACCCTCGATGTAGTATACGTTTGGCTTCGCCAAACGATGGGCCAGCTTCGCCGGCCAACCTCCATGTAGTAATTGTTTGGCTTCGCCAAACGATGAGCCAGCTTTGCCGGCCACCCTCCCTGTAGTATTCGTTTGGCTTCACCAAACGATGGACCCGCTCCGCCGGCCACCCTCTATGTAGTATTCGTTTGGCTTCGCCAAACGAAAGACATATAGTGATCGTTTGGCTTCGCCAAACGATGGAGCCAGCTTCGCCGGCTACCCTCCATGTAGTATTCGTTTGGCTTCGCCAAACGATGGGCCAACTTCGCCGGCCACCCTCCCTATTAGTATTCGTTTGGCTTCGCCAAACGATGGGCCAACTTTGCCGACCCACCTCCATTCACCACGCGTTGTATTCGGTCGGCTTGGCCGAACGATGAGCCGGCTTCGCCGGCCACCCACCGTATAGTATTCGTTCGGCTTCGCCAGGCTGATTGCCAACTTCGCCTGCTACCCTCCGTATAGTATTCGTTTGGCTTGGCCAAACGATGGGCCAACTTCGCCGGTCACCCTCTATGTAGTCATCGTTTGGCTTCTCCAAACGATGGGCCGGCTTCGCCGGCCACCCTCCCTGTAGTATTCGTTTGGCTTCACCAAACGATGGACCCGCTCCGCCGGCCACCCTCTATGTAGTATTCGTTTTGGCTTCGCCAAACCATGGAGCCGGCTTCGCCGGCCACCCTCGATGTAGTATTCGTTTGGCTTCCGCCAAACGATGGAGCCAGCTTCGCCGGCCACCCTCCCATGTAGTAGTATTCGTTTGGCTTCGCCAAACGATGGGCCAACTTCGCCGGTCACCCTCGATGTAGTATTCGTTTGGCTTCGCCAAACGATGGAGCCAGCTTCGCCGGCCAACCTCCATGTAGTAATCGTCTGGCTTCGCCAAACGATGGGCCGGCTTCGCCGGCCACCCTCTATGTAGTGATCGTTTGGCTTCGCCAGAACGATGGGCCAGCTTCGCCGGCCACCCTCCCTGTAGTATTCGTTTGGCTTCACCCAAACGATGGACCGCTCCGCCGGCCACCCTCTATGTAGTATTCGTTTGGCTTCGCCAAAACCGCGGGCCAGCTTCGCCGGCCACCCTCGATGTAGTATTCGTTTGGCTTCGCCAAACGATGGAGCCAACTTCGCCGGCCACCCTCCATGTAGTAGTATTCGTTTGGCTTCGCCAAACGATGGGCCAACTTCGCCGGTCACCCTCGATGTAGTATTCGTTTGGCTTCGCCAAACGATGGGCCAACTTCGCCGGCCAACCTCCATGTAGTAATCGTTTGGCTTCGCCAAACGATGGAGCCAACTTGCCGGCCACCCTCCCTGTAAGTATTCGTTTGGCTTCACCAAACGATGGACCAACTCCGCCGGCCACCCTCTATGTAGTATTCGTTTGGCTTCGCCAAACGAAAGACATGTAGTATTCGTTTGGCTTCGCCAAACGATGGAGCCAACTTCGCCGGCTACCCTCCATGTAGTATTCGTTTGGCTTCGCCAAACGATGAGCCAGCTTCGCCGGCCACCCTCCCTGTAGTATTCGTTTGGCTTCGCCAAACAGATGAGCCAACTTTGCCGGCCACCCTCCATGTAGTAGTATCCGTTTGGCTTCGCCAAACGATGGGCCAACTTCGCCGGTCACCCCTCGATGTAGTATTCGTTTGGCTTCGCCAAACGATGAGCCCTTCGCCGGCCACCCTCCCTGTAGTATTCGTTTGGCTTCGCCAAACGATGGGCCAACAGCGGCCACCCTCCCATGTAGTATTCGTTTGGCTCCGCCAAAGATGGGCCAGCTTCGCCGGCCACCCTCTATGCAGTATTCGTTTGGCTTCGCCCAGCGATAGATATGTAGTATTCGTTTGGCTTCGCCAAACGATGGGCCGACTTCTCCGGCCACCCTCCATGTAGTATTCGTTTGACTTTGCCAAATGATGGGCCAGCTTCGCCGGCCACCCTCCATGTAGTATTCGTTTGGCTTCGCCAAACGTTGAGCCAACTTCGCCGGCCACCCTCTATGTAGTATTCGTTTGGCTTCGCCAAACGATGGGCCAACTTCGCCGGCCACCCTCCATGTAGTATTCGTTTGGTTTCGCCGTCACCGCGATCACGCCTTCTGATGCGCTGCTGAATTCCCACGGCACCCCATCACGTCTTCTGAAGTTCTATTAAATTCCCACGGCACACCGAACACGTCTTCTGAAGCCCTACTGAATTTCCACGTCACCCGATTACGTCTTCTGAAGTCCTACTGAGTTCCCACGTCACCCCGATCACGTCTTCTGAAGCCCTACTAAATTCCCACGACACCCCGATCACGTCTTCTGAAGCCCTACTAAATTCCCACGTCACCCCGATCACGTCTTCTGAAGTCCTACTGAATTCCCGCCACCCTGATGACGTCTTCTGGAGTCCTACTAAATTTCTACGTCATCCCGATCACGCCTTCTGATGCGCTGCTAAATTTCCACGTCACCCCGATCACGCCTTCTGAAGTCCTACTGAATTCCCACGTCACCCCGATGACGTCTTCTGAAAGCCCTACTGAATTCCCACGTCACCACGATCACGTCTTCTGAAGCCCTACTAAATTTCCCACGTCACCCCGATCACGTCTTCTGAAGTCCTACTGAATTCCCACGCCACCCTGATGACGTCTTCTGAAGTCCTACTGAGTTTTCACGTCACCCCATCACGTCTTCTGAAGTCTTACTGAATTCCCACTGCACCCCGAACACGTCTTCTGAAGTCCTACTGAATTTCCACGTCACCCTGATGACGTCTTCTGAAGTCCTACTGAGATTCCCACGTTACCCTGATGACGTCTTCTGAAGTCCTTCTGAGTTTCCACGTCACCCCGATCACGTCTTCTGAAGCCCTACTAAATTCACGACACCTCGATCACGTCTTCTGAAGCCCTACTGAATTCCCACGTTACCCCGATCACGTCTTCTGGAGTCCTACTGAATTCCCACGTCACCCCGATGACGTCTTCTGAAGTCCTACTGAGTTTTCACGTCACCCCGATCACGTCTTCTGAAGCCCTACTAAATTTCCACGTCACCCCGATTTCGTCTTCTGATGCCCTACTGAATTTCTACGTCACCCCGATCACGTCTTCTGAAGCTCTACTAAATTTCCACGTCACCCCGATCACGCCTTCTGAAGTCCTACTGAATTCCCACGTCACCCCGATGACGTCTTCTGAAAGCCCTACTGAATTCCCACGTCACCCCGATCACGTCTTCTGAAGTCCTACTGAATTCCCACGTCACTCCGATGACGTCTTCTGAAGTCCTACTGAGTTTTCACAACACCCCGATCCACGTCTTCTGAAGCCCCACTAAATTTCCACGTCACCCCGATCACGCCTTCTGAAGTCCTACTGAGTTCCCACGGCACCCCATCACGTCTTCCGAAGTCGTACTAAATTCCCACGGCACCCCGATCACGTCTTCTGGAGTCCTACTGAATTTCCACGTCACCCCGATGACGTCTTCTGAAGATCCTACTGAGTTTTCACGTCACCCCGATCACGGCTTCTGAAGCCCTACTAACTTTGCTCGTCACCCCGATTTCGTCTTCTGATGCCCTACTGAATTTCTACGTCACCCCGATCACGTCTTCTGAAGCTCTACTAAATTTCCACGTCACCCCGATCACGCCTTCTGAAGTCCTACTGAATTCCCACGTCACCCCGATGACGTCTTCTGAAGCCCTACTGAATTCCCACGTCACCCCGATCACGTCTTCTGAAGTCCTACTGAATTCCCACGTCACTCCGATGACGTCTTCTGAAGTCCTACTGAGTTTTCACAACACCCCGATCACGTCTTCTGAAGCCCCACTAAATTTCCACGTCACCCCGATCACGCCTTCTGAAGTCCTACTGAGTTCCCGGCACCCCCATCACGTCTTCCGAAGTCGTACTAAATTCCCACGGCACCCCGATCACGTCTTCTGAAGCCCTACTAAATTTCCACGTCACCCCGATCACGCCTTCTGAAGTCCTACTGAGTTCCCACGGCACCCCCATCACGTCTTCTGAAGTCGTACTAAATTCCCACGGCACCCCGATCACGTCTTCTGAAGCCCTACTGAATTCCCACGTCATCCGTTTGCAGTATAAACAAAGCAAAAAAAAGAAAGAAGACGAATCGGTGGTGAAGGCGCTGAATAACGCGCCCCAATCGGCTCCTCTTCGAAGCTGCCCCACCACTATGCAGGCGCTGTGCTGAACGCTCATCCTCTCCTTCGTGGCACCCGCTAAGCACAGCGCCTGCTTGGTGATGGGGCAGCTTCATGCCCTATAGCCCCATAGTCAAGATTATTTTTCTTGCCCTAGCGATTTTTTTTATATAGGATTATGAGTTTTCTTTGAATTCAATTAATCCATTAATTATTTGAACAACTTTTTTATTTTTCCCTAAAGATATGATTTGTTCCGCCACTATATAGTGGAGTCCACCAAGAGTGTCTCATTTACTTATCAATGAGGAGTGGTAGGCTGGGGATCAATGTGCATGAATCCCATACCAGCACGCTTGATACCGATTGAGAGAGCGGTTGTGCTGCGATGAGTTTCATGTTCATTAATCTTTAATCGACCGCTTCTCATTGATAAGTAAATGAGACATTCTTGGTGGACTCCACTATATGTTTAACAGGAGAAGCTTGCAAAATCCATTTCCTGGTCTGCCCTTACTTATTGATAAGGTACTTGGTCAATGCTTGACCGCCAAATCGTATTTTTGGTTATTTCACTACATTTCCTAGTTTTTTTACGTTTCGGGTTATTCGGAACAATTTTTTGACTCTTTTGACTTCCATTTTTCGTAAATAAGACATTGCTAAGTCATTTGTTCCGCAAGGAAGCAAAACTTTTGAATGGAGGTGATTGCAATTGTACCGCTCTTTTATTCAAAGGCTCTACTATTAGCTGACCTTCAAAGGCTGTCGGCGTTAGCCCTGAAGACAACAGCTTTAGAATTGAAGCTATATATGTACCCGGTCATGAGAAGCGCAACAATCGGGAAGTAAAGCTTTAATGGCTGTGGCGAAAAACGGGGTAGCTTGCAAACTTGCAGAGATAATTGGACAGGGTACATGAAGGACGCGAGAGTTGCAATGAATCTTATTGCCTATAAAAGGGACGCCTTTTTCGGAGATTCAGTAGATGCAATTTCAGTGGAACTACGCGATTTGTGGTGCAATTTGTCCATGAGGCGAATTCGCTGAGGATGCCAACATTTTCTTTCAGGTCACAGATTGTTGGAATGCTAATGAATGTGGACAAGACCAAAAAGTTGGCTGACAACAAATGCGTCACAGAGTGCATTTCACCTTCATGACGACCAGATGCCTCTATAGATCAAGGAAAGACGATTTCGTCGCACGTTAGTTTAATGGGCAGATATGAGTTGGCTCATCTTACATGAAGATTGACGAAAAAGTCTCATGCCGATGTGAAGCTTAACACCTTAGATACCACACGGCTAGTTGATTCAGCGTGTCTTAAAACCGGGATTTTCGTTATTGAACAACGCGTATAAAAGAATTTCAAGGCGCCTTATAAATAAAAAGGAAGTTTGTTTCGAAAAGAAGTCAGATAAATCGACGTACTGGCGTGGGTGCGCAGTGTGGACACGCGGTCTCTTGGGTGTTAACAGCGGAAACCATTTTAGCATAGTGCGAGGTGATCAAAATGAAGTACTATGTGAGGATGCCGTTGTGAAGGGTAGTGAAAACTGCGTGTGTCCCTAGCTTGAACGTTTAATCCAAAAAAAAAGTATAAGCTGGACACGAAAGGCTACTGTAGTGATTTCGAGTTTGACCTACCGTAGACTACAAAATGGAATACGGTGGTTTCAATGGCATTGCAACTAACGCACTCTAAGGTAATTAGCCAACGTTGATAGGCAGGCTCAGTTTCGTGAATGAGCCCGGTAGACCACACTGGTTAACTTCGGTGCGTCGAAAACCTAGGGTTGTGGGGCTGGAAGGGGTTAGACCGGCTTCACACTTCTATCGCGAAGCGACGCGATGACATGACTTGTGTGAGCACCGATCGATATCGTTTCGCGCTTCGATCCGTATTTAAAGTACGTTTACGCGACGCTCCGCGATGGAAGTATAAACCCGGCCTTAAAGATGAGGATCCGCCAGTAGTTCTCACCAGTAACCTACCACTTCTTCATAGAATGTGTATGCGACCATCAAACAACATGAAAACAGTCACGGCACAACCCCCACATCCAAAAAAACTTCGTAAGTGACAGTTACGAGGTCTCCGAACGCAAAAAAACTTCGACAGCGATTTTTGCGCGAAATTTAATATCAATTTTATTGTGTGTTCAGACCGACTTTTTTGCAACTGAAGGGTTTTCATGGGCATTTTCGACATTTTCGTTCACTAGAGAGGTCAAGCTACACAAAACAAGATAAAAAAGCATACGGTTTTCTGCGCGTACGATGCCATTAAGTTGAAACCTCGTTAAAATGACAACATAACAGTTTGAAGTGCGTCCGAAAAACCCGTAATTGGAAGCAGATGTCCGCAAAAAACGTTGCGGCGAGCTGGCACATGGGAACCATGAGGATCACTACTCCACCCAGAGGCAGGTGAAATTGAAGCTGAGGAAAACAATGAAGGGCTCAATACGGAATTAGTGAAGTGTTTTCCCGATCATCACAAAGAAAGGCATTTTACCTGAGTATTGGGATTCTTAACTGTTACATCTTTTGCAACTCTAACAACGCCAAAACACTTCAAACGTGAAAATAAATTCCATGTGCATGCTAACTTTACATTTTTCCTCTGCAAGGACGGGCACTTCTTATAAGCATTCGTAAGTTTGTTAGGTGTCTGATAGTTATTAATTTGGAATACGTCGCTTTTAATGGAAAATTTAATGCCCAAAAACACGCGATTGGAAAAAAAACTATTTGCGAAGATCAGAAATCTTCTCAGAAATCGAGTTTCCATCCAGCAATGACAAGATCTTTGTAAATAATGTGCTTCTCGAGGCGAAATTCCGGTCTGCAATAGCGTCTCGGGGCGCTTTGCGGCCGCACGCGATCGGGTCGGTCGAGTTTCCAGCGCCAAAGCCGACTCGAGGGGGTTTCTTTATACAGTTTTTTCATTTTTTTTTAGTTTCCAGTTCCCAAAATCCACCCAGAGTTAACAGATCGGCGGCTGCGTCGCTGGAAACTCTTTCGACTCGGGAGCGTGCGGATCGACCACAAAGTTGTAGTTTTTTTTCTGAATTTCGAAAGAAAATCATCGGGGCCTAGTTAAACGGTAAATTCCCTACACAAGCAAACACACATTATCAATCCTTTATCAAGACTTTATTCTGAATACACACAGGAATAACACAAAAAAATGGAAAATACAGAAAAAAAGGAAATAGCTGGGAAACAAAACAATTTTCCCCCGCTATTACTGCGTGCTTCCTCGGCAGAGACCTTGTATATCTTGATAATGTTTGTTTGTGGCGGGAAAACTCACCGTTTTCAAACGTTCACGACGTTTTTCCTTTGAAATTCAGAAGAAGTTTACATAGTTTGCCTTTGATTAATGCGCAACCCACACTATGCTTAGTGGCAGAACGCAACCGCACAATTGCCTTTTCCCGTTGCCGTAGACTGTAGGCTCCCAATCTGTTCGAACGTGTATGTAAAGTCCGTCCGAATCAAATTGTCCGACCACGCGGTCGACGTGCGTGTCGATCGGCCGCCGCCAAACTTAATTAAGCAGAGTATTGGGCGAATAGTGTATGACATCTCAGTCAGTTGCTCGCAGGTGTGAGAAGGCTCGTCTTAGGCCGGAGTCATACTTCCAGCGACGAGCGACGCGGCGCAATGTTTACCATCAATATCGAACAAAAATCGATATGCCCAATTTGCACTGTCGCTGTCGCTGGTCGCGGGAAGTATGATCCCGGCCTTAAAATTGCTAGTTGCGACGGCCACTCGATACGCACGCCGATCGCTTGGGCGGACAGTCTCATTCGAACAGGATTTAGCTCATCGAACTCTGCCGTTATCTTTCAGTCATTGGCCAACTGAGTTCGTGTTCAATTCCAGAATGTCAAATGATCGTAGAGAGGAACTTTACAGCCAAATCTACTCAAGATTCACAAAGTATTTAATTGACTCAGCCTTATATTAGGTTGTAACATACGTCTTGGAGAATTATTATTATTTTTATCTTTATAGCTTCACACATTCAATCCACAATATAATCACCATAACTATCTACAACCTTACTCCATCTAATAGGAAAGTCGCTGATTCCCTTTTCCCAGAACCCAGGAGTCTGTGCATCGAAGAATTCAGCGACTGTCAGAAATATGTACATCATCAAGTTTAGAATAATTTTCTCATCCGCTTCAACAGGAAGGCCTTTCTGGAGGGTGTGGTGACTGGAGATGAGAGTTGGGTACTATACGACGCGGGCGCACGCAGAGCCTTCGGGCTTCCTCGAGGAGAGCAGCCGCCAACTCAGTCAGACTGTAGACGCAACAGTCTACAGTGAGCAACTTCAGAAGTTTAAAGAAGCAATAGGAGAAAATCGTCTGAGAAAGACTTCGGTACACCTGCTGCATGATAACGCTCGATCCCACATCTCTCATTTCACACGGGACAAACTAACGGAGCTCGGCTGGCATACGGTCCCTCACCCACCCTATTCTCCTGATCTAGCTCCCTCTGACTACCACTTGTTCCGCCCTCTCAAATCGTTTTTAGCCAAGAAAAAATATTCTAAACTTGATGATGTATTTCTGACAGTCGCTGACTTCTTCGATGCACAGACTCCTGGGTTCTGGGAAAAGGGAATCAGCGACTTTCCTATTAGATGGAGTAAGGTTGTCGTGTTGATTATATTGTGAACTGAATGTGTGAAACATAAAAGATAAAAAAAATAGAAAGAATCTTCCAAGGCTCATGTTACAACCTAATAAATACAAAAAAAACTATGACTGGTGTTAACCTTTTTTTAGCAGATATCTGCAGCGAGATCCGAGTTATGTTCCGGAGAGGGCCTGTCAGAATTCGCCAGTAACACTCCTCAGCTTCTCGTGTTCCTTCCTAGTTATGTATGTGTTTTACTCTTTTTTCTATGCATGTATTCAGCATAACATTGTTTTTGTTTGCGTTTTTATACCTATCATCATTTCATGACTTTGTCCACCGATTGTTTCACTTTCAGCGCGTTCATCCGAGCGCAATAAATAAATAAATAAATAAATAAAAAAATGAATAAATAAATAAATAAATAAATAAATAAATAAATAAATAAATAAATAAATAAATAAATAAATAAATAAATAAATAAATAAATAAATAAATAAATAAATAAGCAAATAAATAAATAAATAAATAAATAGATAAATAATTAAATAAATAAATAAATCATTAAGTAAATATATAAATAAAAAAAAATTAAGTAAATATATAAATAAAAAAATAAATACATAAATAAATGAATAAATTCAAAAATATATGGTGAAATGAGCCAGGCAGGGTTCACTAGTTAGAAGAACATTTCAAAGTATTGGTTGCAGACCCTCGGGTCACTGGTTTTTTGTTGAAAAGAACAATAGGTTCGTGACAGGAAAGTCGAAAACAATGGAAAATCTCCGTCAGGTGAAATTCTGTCAGAGCCTGGTGGTGGCAGTGATTTAATTGGACAACATTCGATTATCTTAGCTTCCGATCCAAATTCATCAAAAACGGTAACCATAAAAACTGCCATCCGTTGTAGAGGTATAAGAATGATGACGTTACATCTGGGCCGAATCAAAACCAGGGTCAATCCCTTTCCTTTCTTAAATTCTGATTACGCTCTGCTGACCATTTAGCACAATATTCCTATTGAAAAAGGTTGTGAGGTCACTAAGGCGAGTAACAATGAGTAGGATGAAATTTTCTCAAAAGTATTGTGAATGTTGAACATGAATGGAGTGCTGGTAATTGATTTTAATCTGCATCGCTTGCTTTCAGGGCAACCTATTACAGCGTCCTTGCCGGAAGTCTCCGTACGAGCAAAACAAAAGCTGACAACGATTTTCTTGACGTCGTGATAGGAATATGGCTGGTGGAGTACCCTAACTAGTTTCAAGCTGCGCTTCTTTTTTGTGATCGAGTAGTAGAACACTCACCAATGATCAAGGCCCTGTTTTTACTTGTTTTTGTGTTCCACCAGGCCACCCATATCTGTATTTGTCTCGGGGAACGCACCGGGTGTTTCGGGCAGAAAGGAGACCACCATTGCAATGAGGGCGCCCTAGTGCAGCAGCCGACATGGCTCAGTCGATAATGTGTCGGACTACAAAGTGATGGATAGGTAAGGGCTGATGGTTCGAGCCTTGGCATACAGTGGCGAGACCCGCGGCAGATTCCCAACAGATTTCCGGCATTGTAGTATTTTTGTGCTCGAAGCACTAAGATGCCGACGGAATCTAGGCACTGCCTTGCTTCTGCCGCGAATTTGCCGGGAATTCATAAATCAAGGTTTCCATGGAAGCCAATTTCCCATTTTCGTTCTCTAAACAGGGCAAACTACAGAAGAAAACAGGGTAGCAACAGAGACAGATGTAATAAACGGCTCCCTACGCAGTCATAAATGGAAGAGCCTCCCCGGCTCGATTGCTAAATGATATTCCAGGACACATGGATGAGTCTGCAAATGAGGGATCAGCCAAGAGTTCATAGTTCTCATAACAACATTTACTGACCAGAAATCGCGGTTTCAGCGGTCTTATATATACTCATGGTCTGGTATCCTATTGTTGATAAGAGTGTAGCTAAATTTGGTCAGACATATTAAACCGACAATTCAGAAAATAGAAAACAAGTTATAGCCTAGGTCGCTCATTTCGAGCCGGTCGAAGCAAGGCTTGTCGGGCCTATCGTGCTAAGATCTCCTTATCACTGCTATATTTTGCCATCACCGACCGCTCCGCTGCTTACTCCGCCCGGACTCATCCTAGCAACCAAACGACCGAAACGCGGAGCAGTTGATATTCAAACTTGCGGTGCGTTTCGGTTGTGATTGCAACGTGCAGTGCGTTCAGATTGCTCTCCGGGCCACTTGCGTTGACTGACGCGCGCATTTCAAAATCGGATGAATCAATTAAAACAACGAAGAGCATCTGGGCTTCCAGCGATTTTTGAGCGGGATTCTCACTGTTTCTCTTGTAGGGTTTGTAATTGATTTCGTCTACTCCATTTGCGCTCAACACATATTCAACCATCCTAGAATTCACTATATTCTTCATGTTTGTGCAATATCTAGACTGTATTCAGAAAATGAAACGTTAACATGACTTTCCGAACGCATTTTGCAAATAATCATGGATGGAACATTTCGGATTTGTTTAATCATTTCAAAAAAAGTGAAAAACAAATCGCTCGGATATTTAAAATTATTTCAATGCATATTTTAATTTGTATTTAAATTTTAATGTTTGGAATAACTATGTGCCATGCATACTTTCCATTGTTAGCTTTGAATCGTTCAACGAGATCATTAGAAGGGCTCTGAGAAAGGGCGGTTGTTATGAATACCTAATAAATCTAGGGAAATATACCTAATAGTTGGAGAGAATCAGGTGAAATCAGAAGATTAATGGTGAAGTTGTGGGTGAAGTTGTGGCGGAATCAAAATTCTGAGCAGGGGAAAGTGTATTAAAGGCAGTGTTCACGATAAAAAACGTGTTTCAGTTTCCACTAGGAATGAGTCCTGTAGGGGCAAACTGTAACGTTGATGTCGAAAGAACGCATGAAAACGAGCCAGGAAACTCTCCAAAAGAGCCCGAAGTTGCCACTTCGAGCGCAAGGCAAACCCCAAAAGCGCAACACACGCCCACCGACGTGAACAAATGAATGCTCGATATCGTGAGATAGGCATATATTTCCAATCATTAGCCACGTTCTTCCCTTCAATCTCAGCTTCTCTCTTTACTCAGGTCAGCTCGCATAGATCGGCTGCAAAAGACGGAAGTTACATGCCTTGGACAACTCGTCCGCCATGTTTCCTTAGCTCAATCTTTGAGGGGCCATACCTCCGTTCCCAGAAGGTCTTGTACGATATCAGAGACATCATTGGAATCAGCATGGGGCCGTTTTCAAGATAGGCGGAAAAAGAGAAAAACGATTTCCATCGTGAAAACTGCCTTTAAGCTGAAAAGTATTCCATAATCAGCACTAGCTTAGAAAAGGGACAATTAAGGGTCTCATAAATTCAAGGAAATCCAGTAGGGCGGGGGAATTCGGTGAATGTGTGGAAATCGTTGCAATCTTCCTTGAAAAATCGATTAGCTCAAATGGCTGCGATAATCGATCAGCGAAGCGTCTGAACCAAGTCGATGTATCGATTTTTGCAACTGTGTTGCTAAAACCGGTTTATAGAAAGCGCCCGGGGCGCAACCATGTATGCTGTATGATGTACTGTGACGTCATCAGCCGACAGTTGCGCTCAGAGCGCTGCGTGAATTAATCTCGTCGGTATCACCCGGAGCGCAACGTATGCGGCCTGGATAGCAACATATGTGGCCCGGAAATTGCCAAATTTGTCACCCTGAGCGCAACGTGGACGCGGCTCCGGGTGCATTCGGGGTGGGCTCAGGGCCTGCTATCATCTGAGTTTGAGTGAAATCGAATGGAACATTCATCCAAGGTGAAAAAAACCTGAGTTGTGATTGAAACCTTAGTTTTCAATCACAATGTTATTCAGCCGTGGTGGCGGGAAGTAGGTCAAAGGCCCAAAGCCGAAATCGCACTTCTCGCCCCAGCGATCTCAACGCGATGATTGCAACTGCACGGCAATGCGTTTGTAGCGTGACCGTTGCGTCGCTGTGTTATTCTGCAAGGAACAGCGGCAGTTGAAACGACCGTATCTGACTAACGACGCCGTCGCCCGTAACACCGTTTTCATGAAGTGCTACGCGTTACGCTTGCACTTAAGGGTTGTTTATACTACCGCCCCCGAGCGGCGCAGCGGAGTTTTATTCTATAATATTGATAGTACTGCGCCGCGTGATCAATACCACAGAATTGCAGTTACCCGCGCCGCTCGGCGATGGAAGTATAAACGACCCCTTACGGGTAGGGCGCGGCGTTTTTTTTTCTGCCGCCGGGATCCATCGCTGATGGGCAGATAGCATCAGCGGTGGATCCCAGCGGCAGAAAATATGATTCCGGCCTTGAACAACCGCGACGAGCAACAACGCTCATAAGTCATACCAATTTTCGATTGATATGGATGAGATACTATGGCGTTAGAGTATGAATACTTTCTACGTGCGTCGCGCGCGCCTCGCTTGCGGAGACTATGAATACTTCAACGGCAACGACATGGCGGAGCGGAAAAAGTGGATCTTCACTTTTTCGAACAAACAAAATCTGTAGACGCGTTCACCACTGCGATAGCAGAGGATAGTAATGAAATTACTGTGCTTCTCTGGGCCGAATTCCGGGATGCAATCGCGTCTCGACACGCTTTGCGGCCGCACGCGCTCGAGCCAGTCGAGCTTCCAGCGCCAAAGCCGACTCGATGTGGCTCTTTCATACAGTTTTCTACAGTTTAATTCAGTTTTAATTTTCTACGACCCACCTAGAGTTAATAGATAGGCGGCTGCGGCGCTGGAAACTCTTCCGGTTTGAAAGCGCGCGGCCGAAAAACGTTTCGAGACGCAATCGCGGACTGGATCCGGAATTTGGCCCAGAGAAGCACAGGGATTATCATAAAACGGAATGAAAATGATGATGGAATAATAACGTAATGTGTAATGGTAACACTCTCGCCCGGAAAGCGTGCAATGCAGGTTCGAGTCCTGCCTGACATCTGTGTTTTGCGTTCAACTCAGCTGATTAAAAGGTCGTTAGGGCCGTCTTCGCCATGGTGGGGCGGGCGTCACGCACGTGCGGGCGTGGCGTCGAACCATTCATCGTCGTATCTGTGCTACGTAACGAGTGTGTCGCCCATGCCGACGACGTAGTATGGTATAGACCGTACATAGAGTTGAAGGGATCATACGTGCAGGCAAAATCATAGGCTATTTTTAAAAATATTTTTGATCAGGGTTACCCTAGAACAACGCCGAAAAAAATCCTAAGTCACGGTTAAAGTGGTCTACAGGTGTTTTAGTTTGCATCCTACGGTTCACGAATTTGATGCAGGGTCGTGATTCTATTAATGGAAAGTGTGCTTCCGCCTTCTGAGGGTGGAATGCTTGAACAATCGTCTGCCCATATATCAAGAGTGGTCACATTTTCAAATGAAACTCTGCTAATAAACAAGAAAGCAAATTTCAGCTCTAGCCCGCACCACGACGATTTGAAAAACCATGTTTTCAGTGCCGTAGGTCCGTAACAGTACATATGTAACCTGTGCTTGAAATTCCCTAAATGCCTCTGGGGATTCCTAAAAAGGGCATCATAATTGCTCCAGGAAAAGGTAAGGGTACACAGGGAATCGGGTAATTTTCAGAGTGTTTAAAACTTCCGACTGGGGTTTTGAAGGGCGATGAATCTGGGGTCTATTTGTCGCCAGACTTAGGGTTACTGTAGGTTATGGTAGGCATAATACCTTTTAACTGATGTGACTTACCTTAAAGCTTCGAACGTCGGAAAATGGGCCTTAAATTCTTGTTCAGCGCCCCAAACAACACCCACGGAGTAGTTTTGAGGCAAATCTGACACTTTGACCAAGCTACCGTATACTCACCGTTACATATTTCAAGCAAAATCGAAAAATTGAATACAGATTTGTGTAAGGCAATCAAGTAACCCATATGTAGAAGTTTTAGAACGATTTGGTCGTAGCAATCTCGAAATCGTCAAAAGTAGCGTTTAGCCGGCAAAATTTCCCCCGTTTGAATATTTGGACAATTTTCGAAAATCCCCTGGGCCTTAGACTCGTGATCAGCACCCAAAACAACCTTTAGAAATAAGTTTTAAGATCAACTCGAGACAATTTTTTAAAGCACTAAAATCTGCCATTCGTGTACCCCTTTGCTCTCCGCAGAGATATGAAAATGCCCTGTTTTGGAAATTTCCTGTAAATCTCTGAGGCATCAGGGGATTTGGAAAACAGACTGTCAATGCTCTGTCTCATACCTACAATTATCTAAACATGGTTTTATAAAAGCCCTCGACAACGGTAAGGTAAGCCCTAGTAACGTTGAGCAGAGGTCTTTATTTCTTGTGACACCTAAAATCAGACGTTTTTGTGGATTTGTGGGTCCCAAACTTTTCTGCATGCACGGCTGAGGTCATATTCGTGCCGGAAGGGTCCAAATACAACGAAGAAAAACATGCTTTTCGAACGCTCGTTAATTGCAAAGTTCGCAATGCAGAACTCTTACAGAATGTGGAGGACTTGGGAACTTTATGTGAATTCTTGTAAACCGCATCTAAAAAAGTAGCAGACTGGAATAAAATACACTATAAATAGCATCTGAGTAGACCTGTTATTGTGGACGGGTTGTCTGACATTATTTAGTGTTTTCCATCATCTGTCATAAGTGAGAGGAGAGATGCCGATGCAGGCAAGCCTTTTAAGGAACGACGGAATCAACAAATATAATAGATGTCAGTCAAGAGCACAATGGGTCTGATAGGAAATGGCCTGATGCGGAAGAAGGTCTTGCCTGGAATTCGAGAGTACTGGTAGGAAAGGCCGAATGTGGGTGTGCCTCACTAGCCACAGTGTTAAAGGGTAAGAGGAAGGAATTCGCGAAGGGGGCGGGCAGATGTCGAGAACGCGTATTTGACCGCTGGCTAATTGCAAACTTGGAACGACTATAGTTTTCCCTCGAAGGCACGTTTTCCATAGAACTTGGACTTCCGAGGAAGGATGAACAATGTCAGATAGGGAGACTAGGCATGGTAGACGCAACGGCATTAGTGCAATGGCTTGGTGAAGCTTCGAGAGTCCCCTTGCTTCCGCTCCTTTCAGAAAACCAAATCATAACCCAACTACCTTGTTCGGGTATTAAATATTATTTAGAATTCCCATTTCCCAAAAACGAGCAGACTAGGTGCTACAACTTCGGCGTTAGTGTGAAACAACGGCGTTGATCCTTGGGACATTATCTGAAACTTCGATTACTCCTTATGAGATGGTGTAGGTGGAAACCAAGAAAACATCCAGAAGCAGATTTGCTGTAAATTCTGAGATCAGATTGGCTCATGCGAACGACTGAACGCGTATAAGTGACTGTCGCATAATATGAAGGAACTTAAATGAGCATAGGCCGAATTCATATTTTAAATCTGATGTATACTCTGTCCCAAGCGAGTTGGCAAGAGGAGAGTCCAAAGAAGCAGCGCTCGCTCTGCATATCTGACGTTTTTGGAATCCGTTAAGACAGGTGCTGCGTTGCGTGCGTGATTTGCGTAGGCGATGCAGTATCTGTATAACCATATACAAAAAGGCGTCAGAGAGGTAGAGAGAGCGCTGCTTCTTCGGACTCTCCGCTTGCCGACTCGTTATGGACAGATTACTATAGCTCCCACCTAATGTTGCTAAACGTTGAGTTGACGAATAGGTTGAGTTGGGTAAGCCACAACCGTTGGCTGGACAACCTTAAAGGCACAGCGAACCCTCAGAAATGAATTTGGAGATTTCATGCAATTGTGTAGAAGACCCCACCCCTATGAAGCGTGCCAAGTTCGAGATCTCAATTCCTCCAAATAAGCGAGATTTAAGCAACTACCACGGGCCCTACCCCCTCCAGCCACCACCACAGGCCCGGCCCCTTCCTGATTTTCGATCTCAATAGAGGCTATACGGATGGTTGAATTTCACCCGCGTCGCCGTTCTTCACTCCCTTTCCGATCTACATATCTCCTCATCCTGTTTTGCTCTCGAGCAGCGACTGCGAATGAGGAGAAATACAGGCATGAGGCAACTCGTCCTTCAAATTTTCGCACTCGAAGAACAGGCATTATCAAGGAGTCATATTTCCGTTCGTGGGAGTTCTTGGACGATTTCAGAGATACCATTGTAATCAGGATGCGACCCTCTCCAAGACAAGGATGAAATCTGAGAAATAATTTGCTGGGTGTCCTGTGCCTTTAAAGACACTGTCCGAGCTCAGGGACGAAATCTGAGATTTCAACATAATTGTGAAGTGGACCCATTCTGTACACCACTTGCCAAGCGCGAGCTCTCAATTCCTTCAAATAAGCGGGATATACAAGAAAGCCACCCTGGGCGTCCACATCAAGAAGCCACTTTGGCACGCCCTTTTACGATTCTTCAAAGGCAGCAGACACGCTCAAAAATGGTATCGATTTTATGACATAAATCAAAGGTTTGGAGCTGATTGTATTAGGAACTGACGAAAAACGAACGAAAACTGTGTGCAAATAGAGGTTTTAACGGTTATTTTGTTATCAGGTGAAAGTGGACGAGTTTTACGGTGCGCGGTTCAAACAGCGAATATTAACAACAAAACGGTTGAGATAGAGAAGCCGATGTACTCTTACAGCCTGTACTGGAACGTTAACCTCGTTGGAAGCATCAAAAACCAGCCAAAGGGACCGTATTAGTACTATCAATCCGGACGAGTTTGTAGTTTGAGGCGGGGTTGCAGAAGCTCAGGGGCGGGGTTGCAGAAGTTTTTCGATTTGCATTGGCAAAATTTAATAGTTTTGACTCGTTTTTGACTCTTCCAACGGCGTGAGCAGTCTACTGGGAGCCATGCGATTTCAGAAACGTAGTTATCTCAACAATTTTTTCGAGCGTGTCTGCTGCAATGGCAAGGTGACCGATGGTTTCCGATCGATAGTCCCGTTCTTCCCTTCATTCTCAGCCTCCCTCTTCACTCACGTCGGCTCGCATACATCGGTTGCAAATGACGGAAGTTACAAGCCTCGGACGACTCGTCCAACCTGCTTCCGTAGCTCGATTTTTGAGGGGCCATACCTCGGTTCCCAAGGGGTTCTGTACGATTCTAGAGACATCATGGGAATCAGCGTGGGACCGTTTCTCAGACAGGCTGGAAAACAGAAAAAAGATTCCGAGGTTGGACTGTGTCTTTAAGTAGTTCCGACATCAGCTATCTCCAATAATTTGTTCAATCATTACTCGAATTGCTCGGAGATCAACCTCTCTTCACACTCTCTTTTGCTATATTGATTCAGATGGCTTTCTTTTCTCAGTCCATTTGACATAATATCGTCGTGGCTATAATACATCCTTGAATGCGTATCATAATGAGAGGTCCATCCCCATTATTCATAATTATGAGCTAAGCGAAAGTTTTCAGGCTTTCGGCCTATTTTCATTGAATTCAGCGTATTGAAAAACTCCTACTCACTCATTTCCCTAAACAACAAACTCTTGCTTTCTTGTATATTCACGTTACTAGCGAATTTATGAATTTGAAGTTGAAAAAAATATTATAATGATTGGCGCAGTTTCGAAAACACGCTAAGATGCGGAGCCTTCAACTATTTCCCATTAGTTAATTTAATTAAATCTCCAGCTCATATCAAAGCAACAAAAAATCAAAAATAAATAAATAAAATGAAGCTTATTAAAATAAAATATAATAAATCAATCCAGAATAAAAAAATGAACAAAAAGTAAGAAATAGAAGCTGTATGCTTTTTACTTATGAAACGCAAAAATACTGATACAAATTAGTCAATACTGACATTTCTCACTTCTTAGGGGGACTGGGAAGTAATGCCGTTTTCTGACACTGAATACAAACACATGCATTTTTCAACAAGTCTTTATTTTTGATCAATGATGTATTCCAATAACCTTTTGCCATCATGTGAGTGAATTTTGAAACCCTGATCGATAAAAATGAATTGGTTATTTTTTTGCAAAATCTCTAAAAATGGCATTTTGGATATCATCCAAGTTTGCAAATGTCTTGCCCCTGATGCCATTGTTATACTAAAAGTTTTCGACTGCGAAAGATGCGGCCAACTGTTAAGAATCGTTCCGGGGCCAGGCCTGCACAGTAGAAAAATGCTGTAGCAAGAACAGTTTGTAGCACCTGTCGCGGTCGCTGGCTCAATAGGGGATGTTTTGTCTGAAATGTGGAAACCGTGCGGTAATCGGTCGCTGTCGCGGCTATGCGTCGCAGTGCAATGCGCTGCGACGGGTGTCAGCGACGGCGATTCAGCCAAATCCAGCAACCTACCGGGTGTTACTTGGCCCTGAGCGATAGCGATAGCTGACTCTCAGCGACAGCGACGTCGCAGCCTTCTATGACCGCGACACGCCTGTCGTGGGGTATAACAATGGTCTAAAATGGGTTGCAGCGCTCGCAAAAAGTGGAGTCCGATGGTGCAACATCGGGCGAATATGGTGGATGAGGCAACACCTCCTACCCCAATTCATTAATTTTTTCTAGGGTTCGCCTTGCGCATTGCGGTCTTGCGTTTCCGTGCCGGAAAATGACGCCTTTCTGGTTGACAATCGCTGGCTACTTGTCAGATAAATGTTCAATGGCTCGCTGCAATTGCTCGCTGTAGAGGGCACCATTAACAGTTTGTCCAGATTTCAGCAATTCAAAATGAACAATGCCGTGAATACTCCACCAAACACTGGCTTAGCAGTAATCCGAAGGATTTCATCTGAAGAGAGTCACTGCCTTTTGCGTTGTGTCTTATCACACCGGACCCATTTCTCATCTTCTTTGATCAAGCTATCAAAAAACTCTTTTGGATTGTGCCGTTCAAGCAATAAGTTGCATGTGATTGATCGGTTAGTCTTCTTCTGTTCGGACAGTTTATGCGGAACCCAATCACCTGGTTCGCTTACTCTCCCAATCTGCTTCAAATGTTCTTGGATGATCGACCAAGGTTGGTTAAGACTATATGACAATTCCTGATCATCTGGCACGAATTTGCTTCCACTTCCGCGCTTGAAACCAGTGTTCACGAAGAAAAAGTTGCACGTTTTTTGTGCTAAAATTTAGGCTTTGGGTCCCTATAAGAAGATTAGGAACGGAAAAAACGACGAAAGACGGCTGGTAAGTGGGTGAAAATCTCGTAGGCCAGCCAACCCATTGGGCCACTCCGTCCACGTCCTATAACAGTTGCTCTAAATTCGTGGTTAGATGAGCGATGGTTTTCGATCAAAAGCCCCGTTCTTCCCTACACTCTCAACTTCTCTCTTTACTCAGGTCAGCTCAGACACGTCGGCTGCAAAAAGCGGGAGCTACAAGTCTCCGACAAGTCGTTCTCAATGCTTCCCTTGCTGAATTTCGAGGGGCCATATCTCCGTTTCCAGGGGGTCTTGTACGATTCCAGGGACATCATTGAAATCAGCATGGGACCGTTTTCAAGATAGGCGGAAAAACAGAAAAACGACCTTTATCGTGAACACTGCTTTTAGAGGCACAGTCCAACCTTGGAATAGTTTTTCTGTTCTCTTGCCTATATTCAAAACGGCCTCACGCTGATTCCAATAATGTCTCTGAAATCGTAAAATACCCTCTAGAAACGAAGGTATGGCCTCTCAAAAATTGAGCTACGAAAGCATGGTGGGCGAGTTTTCCGTGGCTTGTAACTTCCGTCACTTGCCACCGATGTATGCGAGCCGACCTGAATGGATAGACAGGCCGAGAATGAAGGGAAGAATGGGGCTATTGATCGGAAACCATCGCTTATCTCGCCACTGTTGAGCTTGAAAGATCATTCCCTGTGTGGGCGTCCCAATGTGGCTTCCTCCTATATCTCGCTTATTCGGAAGAATTGGGAGCTCGCACCTGGCAGGTGCTATAGAGGGTGGGTCTACTTCACAATTATGTGGATATATAAGATTTCGTCCCTGAGCTTGGACTGTGCCTTCAAAGGCAGCGTCCATATAAATTTCGTCTTCAGTTTTCCGCCGGAAATCGAAAGGCCGAGGTCTCATTGGAGCAGTAGGGCGAAGGAACGAACAAAAACGAGCCCGAAAGAGCTTTAGTCGGCTCCGAGATCCGCTCGCGCTAGCTCTTTCCGTCGAATTTTCCGAGAAACAGTTTGGTTTGCTTCTTCATTAGCATTGAAGTGCGAGCGCGGCTAAATTTTAGCATTGGGGCGCCTCTGCACACGCTGTCTTTTTCAGGCCCTTGCCCGTGCAACCCATCCACCGTTGAAATGTGGCTTTCAAAAAGAAGAGCTAATTTTAGATGTTTCGCAGCGTTCTTTATGATTCTTTCTTCACTGGTGAAACAGTCAGACACTTACCCCTATCGTGGACACTGCCTTTAACACGTCGTTAACAGAAACGGCATTACTTCCCGGTACCCCTAATACAGAAACATAAATTTCTACTTTCTGCTCGTCGGAGCAATCTAAAGTTTTGTCAGAGACAGTTAATCCTAAATTTCCTCGATCATCACTAAGCAGTGCTGAACCTATTTGGCTTATCTGCCATTACTGATAAAGCGATCTGCGGAGGGATCCCTTTCCCTTCACAACCGTAACAATAATTTATTCTCTCGATGATGGGGGAGTGTTCTGAAAGAGTTGTGACTTCCTGAAGTTCGATGAAAGTTGAAGGTAAAGTTTGTCCAACTGAGACTGGCGCCCACGCAGTCGGCGTGCGCCTCGAGCAGTTGTCGCTAATGAAATTTTCAGCGAGCCTTTCCACGAGTGCGCGAAAAGCTGACTGGGATGTTCTTCACTATGCGTCTAATAATTCTGCCCATCGATTCAGAATAAAGCATACCTTCGGGACGGCCGCTTGACACGCACGCTGATCACAAGGGCGGAGTTTCTCTCGGACCGACTTTACCACGCTCACTGTTCCTACTGTGGTGCCCTTTTGACCAATACTTTTCACGGACTGTTAACCGATCTTTGAGAGATATGAGATCCGAGGCTGGAAAATGTTTTGCATTAAGCCCCGGTGAGCTGTCAAATAACAAGTTGACCTAGTCTTGACCGCGAACGTCTAATTACATAGATGTGGTCCAGCTCGTGTTGACATGTCACTAAGTTGTCTGAATTCCTAGTAAAATTGAGAGAATCCGCTGGATGACGCTCTGCTTGATTTTCACAAAATGTGAAGCCTAGCTCGCTCTGTTGAGTCCGGGTGGAGCAAGCAGCAGAGCGGTCGGTCATGGCAAAATATATCAATGATAGGACGGTTTTGACATGATTAGCCCGATAAACCCTACTTCTACCTGCTCAAAATGAGGGAGCTAGGCTATATATTCTTGGAATCAAGCATGTGTATATTCTTGAAACCATGACAATTGAACGTGTTGTCACCTGTAGGCCAGAGCAGAGGAGTAGAAGGTTATATCTGGCCAAAATGTTTGTTTTCTAGCAGATGTTTGTTCAGTGAGACGGAAGAAAACCGCTAAACGACGTCAGCGCTATACTACTGGATCGCTACGATGAAATCTGGACGGCCCGCTTCCCGGAAGCCGACCCAATAACAAAGAGAATTCAATGAAATCGTCCGCCAACAAAGGCGTCGTGCACCATTCTAATACGGCTCCCATAAGTTCAGACTCCTAAATGTCTTATCGGCTCTCACGGTGAGAAAATGGCCTCTAACGCTTTCACAAAAACTGGGGAAGTAAGTATGAGCGCTATCGAAAAAAAAATGAAAAAGCTAGGACACATCCCCGGTTTGTGGTCAGCCCCAAAGACGCACACAAACATTTTCGGAGACCTGAAGGGTGGACATTCAACATACTCACAAGATGGGAGGCTAGTGGTCGAACAGAATAGGAACGGTAGCATTGGCTACTAGAAATCGCCACGTTTCGAGGCCACTTCTGTTGCTATTGTTACCTCAGCTGTTCGGCTTGTAGTAGCCGTAAGGGAGACAGAAGTTGAAGTACGTAGTGTCGAAACAAAAAATTCTCTAACAGCTGATCAGACATGAAACTGCTTATGCATATATGTAGTAATCGAAGAGAAAGCTCTCACGGGCTGCAGGCCATTTCAGGGGAAAAATTCACCGTCACTCATTATTTGGAGTATTGGAAGTGACTCCCCGGTCATCAATATCCCTCCAGTAAAGATAGGTGGCGAAAAACTTCTCAACCTGTAACTCGTGGGAAAAACATAGTTTAAAATTGCTTACAGTGCAGTGTTCCGCCTTATCAATTTTTGGATTAGTCGCGCTAGATCGCAAACTGTTCGTTCACATTAGGCTTTTGTTAGGCCTCTTTTAGACTTCGATCGCATGCTCATGGTTATCATCCTATCGCGTCGCACAGCGATTAAACTCTGAAAGAGGCCTTAGACACCGGCGCAAAGCTGCGGAAACAGAAAAAAAACGACTGTTACTAATGAATACCTCCTTTTTGCTGAAGCACTCCAAAACGGAACATTCGTATCGTATCCTCTATATCGGTGTGAAATTGGCTCCGATCCGTCGCGTGCGTGAGCAAGCGTAAGCCCCTCACTTTCTCGCTGTCCATGCCCTCGTTTGTTACTCGCGCCGAATAATGAAATGAAATTGGCTTCGAACTAGAGGCTAGGTGTCAACCAGTTGGGAAGTCGCGACGCCGGTAGGCAGAAAAGTGCAATACCGCTACTAGGATTTGGTCATGAAGCGCTCGAGGACGCGTTTTCGCGTCTTCTTCGTCTTTTTTGATTAGCTCGCTTAAAACTCAACGTTGAGCGCCACTATGGTGATACTCGTAATGCTGGCATTGAGAGCTACCCATAGTATTGCCTTTGTTGAGGGAGGGGAATTCGTTGGGAACCCAACTAGTTCTGGAATCAGCCAGCTCACATTATACCAGGGCTGTACGTTATAACGTTGACGTGTCAACGCATTAACAGTTTAACGCGTTTTTTATTTACTGATTAACGAAAAAGTCTTAAAAGCACGTTAATTTAAATTGTAAATTGTTGTGAAAATATGGCACTGATTGGCTAGGGATCTCTGAGATAAAAGGGTAACGCGTTTTTTTTTGAAGAACAGCGATCAATGCTTAAACAATTTTTTTGTGATGTTGCACACTTCTGCTGTATACGGTATCGCGGCGAAGAGGGAACGCTACTAGCCTCTGCGCCTTCGAAGCATTACCGTCATTTAAAATCTGGCTGATTTCCTTATTTCCTTAGTTCCTAACGAAACCCCACGAAGGCGTTACCATTAGGTAGCCCTGAGCGCAGGGATCATGAATATCACCCTAGTTTCGCTCAGAGATGAGTATGAAGCGAGTTAGTAAAAAAAGGACAAAAAAGACGCGAAAACGCTTTTCGAGCGCTTCATGAACAAATCTTACGAGCGGTATTGTACAACAGAGGGCATCCAACGGCTGGGTATGGCTTCGCCTTTTTTGAATGACACAGACAATATTTAGAAAAGAGTGACGAAAAGCCGCAGTGAGCACTGTGTCATTGCGGGATGTACCCGGCTGAAAGCTCACCGTATCCTATTAATTTATTCATTTATTGAATATCTTGCATAAGGTAGAGGTTGAGGAGAAAATTGCTCACTCATGTACATATGAACTACATAAGCGTACAGGAGAAACACTGTGGTTAACTCCTAAACACGTAAACATGGAGAACAGACATTACAAGAAAGGAGTACATTTTCTCAAAAGCTTAGCGGCTTCCCTACCTTTAATCGCTTGAAAGAACGAAAACAGGAGGAATGCGGGGAATTTTCGAGTTCAACGTTACAAAAACTGAGCCAGCCCTGCACGTAAAAGCATGCAGGCTATCCCCAGTCTTTGGTGTGTTGTAGTAGATTTTCTCCGAATCACCCCCGGTCCTAGAACCCTTAATTCTGTAAAACTTCGTTATATTAGTTTCAACTGCTCCTCTGAGAAATGTAAAAACCATACAAACGTCATTTAGCTTTCTTCCCGATTCTAAAGTGTGCAGACAACATTCCTGATTTCCTAATAACCAATTAAGAATATTCTCGTATCGGAACCCTACCAGCCTTGAAAATATTTTCCTCATGAAAATCAGTGAAACGAAAAAAATTTTTCGTGGGTCACCTTTGTAAAAGCACTGCGAAAATAGAATGAACAGCTCTGCAATGATAGAAGTGATAGAACAAGGGAGTAAAGGCGCGACAGTCGGAAGAAGAAAACATTTTTGATTTGACACTTCAAAAGTTCATCCCCTTTGTGGTCTGCACTGCCATAGAAAGTCTACTCAATACTGCGTAAGTTCCAAATCCACATGGATGGCTGTCTTCGCAGGGTGTTTTCACTCCGCCGCTGCATAACTAGCGCCTTAGGCGTCGTTTATACTTCTGCCGCCGAGCGGCGCGGCGAACTGCAAACTTACAATATCGATTGGACTGCGCCGCGTGATCAATATTGCAGAAACGCACAGTGCCTCGGCGGCGGAAGTATAAACGACCCCTTAGGCCCCGTCATAGTCGGGTTATGGTCCGCAATCCCATCAGGTCGATATGCAAGCAAAGCACACGAAATGGGAGCAAAAATTGTTCTTTGATAGTCTTCCCCGAGTCGTCGTCCGTAATCCCTTCCTGTCCCACCCGATCAAAGTTGAATCAATAATACCATTAACACTATTGGGACTTTCCGTCGAGCGCGGTCTATGCAGGCGCATGCACGAGCTAGGCGGGGTTGCATACGTCCCCGTGGGGGGGGGTTGGTCGGACTGTCCTTCAACTATTTTGTAGGCCTTAGGGTGGCAGCAAGCAAACTATGGTGAATGAATGACTGAGTCCCTTCAAAATGGTGTATTTTCGGAGCTCCTAACGCGGTCATTAAGATTAGCTGGCCCCACTAACTGAATGAAAACAGAAAAAGTGTGGACCTGCTTGCCTGCTACGTAATTTGAAGCTAACTTTCCCTCATGTTAAGCCTCTCTAGATTAACTAGGATACAGCCTAATGTTTGACCCCGTTTGTTGGGCTTGGATTGGAAGGTAGCCGTAATTAAAAGGCGAAAAATTCTCTGAGATGATTTTGTTTGGTAGAGTAGCAGCGTCGGCAGCCTGGCTTGATGGCGTTCACGCAGTTTCTAATCAACACGACCACATTTAGAACGCGACGAGGGCTCAGTGGCGTATTGTGGCGAATCTGCATGATTATTATTTTTGAGGAGTCAAAGAAACGTTTGCATAACGGATGTTCATGGCGAGACTGGCAGTACTGGGCTGGCTGCAGAGAGTAGCTAATCAGCTTTGGTGTCTCGAGAATTCAAAATTAATATTTCTTCAGCAGACGAGATGAGATTCCGCAGTTCATCATGGTGGACGAAAGTGTTCGGCCTGCTTCAAACGCCAATGTCGAAACGTACAGAGGCGGCGTCGAGCTAATGAAAGAAGAGCTACAATCAATACAAATGATTTGCATATTCGACGGGATTCAAAGGCACAGTACACCGTCAGACATGAATTTTTTGATTTTTATTAGGTTGTGTAGTACACTCCTCCTGTATAGCACATGCCGAGTGCGAAATCTCAAACGCTCCAAATAAGCGAGATATAAACGACCACCACAGGCCCAACCTCCTTCGCTCACCACCCCGGGCCACACCCCTAGAATTCCGAACTCGATAACAGCTACAGTGCGTTCGGAAATGATAGGGACACCCTTGAAAACCACAGTCTTTATGTTTGAATTGCGTGCGGCGTTCGGTAATGCTCATAAATGAATTCAGCAAGGTAAAAAACCTATGTTCACTTGTTTCTATAACAATAGCATAATAATGTAATATTTTATTTTGAATTATCACATTATTCGTCGTTCGGAAATGATAGGGACACTATCAAACAACAAAAATTATCAAACAAGGATCAACACATACATGAAATCTAATATGATATCGCACCTCCAGAGTTGGAAATCAATTCAAAAATTCTATTCGGCATAGAAGTGATCAAATTGGATATCACATTTTTATCCAAATTTCTCCAGGCTTCGAGTACAGCGGCCTTTAGCTCGTATACGGTCCCATACTGCTTGTTATTCGCGTAAATCTGGCGCACAATTATGCCTCAGATATTCTCTATCGGGTTGCAGTCAGGACTACACGCGGGCCATTCCATCACGCGAACTCGGTTTTGTTGAAGCCACGCCTTTGTGGATCTGGAGACATGGACCGCAGCGTTATCTTGCTGGAAAATGTAGCGTTGACGCCTGTTTCCAGTGAAGAACGGCAGAAGATGCGCACGCAATGTTTCTTGATACTCCTCCGAATCCATCCGACACGAAGTGAAGGCGATTTCCAATACACCTTCGCTACAGAATGCTCCCCAACACATCATCGAACCGCCTCAGAAATTTCTTCGACTAAATACCATCGGATTCTTGCGAAGATCTCTCCAGTAGCATCGAGCACCGACAGGTCCATCAAGGTTAAACTTCTTTTCGTCGGAGAAAATTACCTAGAACATGTCGCCTTTATCTTTTTGAACTTAACGGGTTTTTAGAGAATCCCATACCTCTGACCAGTCTGTTGTCATGTTGTTCCTTGCAAACCGGAGTCGAGCTCCTTTGTGGGCTTCTGAGAGTGATGGAGCCTTCTTCATCACTTGTCGGACGATGTTTTCGTCTACGTATACGACGCTCCAAACAGTAGTCTTCGACACATTGAGCGACAACTGAGCCCTCACTTGGTTGAGAGACAGACTACTGTTTTGAGCAGAGTCGGCTTATCCTCCGTGAATCCCTGCCGCTGACCATTCTTGGGCGTCCAGGACTCTTCGCCAAGCCGTAGGAGTCAGGATCTCGTAGGAACTGGCTGATGCAGTTGGGGGAACGTCCGAGCTGGGAGGCAATTAGACGTTGGCTCAGCCCGGCAGCGTTGAGGGCACGTATTTGGGCTTGTTTGGAAACAGTAAGCGATGTACCACGGCCCATGATTGGAATAAGATGTTGGGTGTCCTCGTGTTGCGTTCATATAGTGAACTTCTAACGGGAAATTTTGTTCGAAGTGAAAAATTCCATTTTTGCAAGGTGTCCCTATCATTTCCGAACGGTGAAATTTTGTAAAGGAAAAATCTTATGAAGTTAGGCACGGTTTCAAGGAAGTTGCGAACAGAGGTTTTTTATCACGCTGAATTCATTGATGAACAGTATTCATCACCATTCCCGGGAATTTTTTGAAAATCTCATTTTTAGAGGTGTCCCTATCATTTCCGAACGCACTGTAGTAGTAGGGGTACGCTCCAAATAGAGGGTGTACTTCTAATACTCAGACATCTATTTTCTTCACGGCGAATGTCCGGAGTTCATTCAGGTAATTTACAAGAATCTTGATGTGATTGGGTTTTAATCGTTCAAAGTTGACTTCTTTTGACCCAAGACGTTACAGGTCGCTGAAAAAGCCAGTATTCCCCAGTGTTATGAAGACTGGATCATTCATGTAGAAGGATCCTATTAACGAGGAAATTAGGAATCAAATCACGCCGCTCTCGGACGAGCATGCGAAACGTCCCCCAGAGCCATCCACCGACTACGAACATGGCGGGCACCGGCTGGCAGCAAACACTGCGCCGATCAATCAGCTCTGTAGAGGGGAGGGCAGATGGCCGTCGTTCCGAATCCAACACGCGTCCGAAGAGCGGCACATCACGACGGCCGCAAGTCAGAAAGCTTACGTCCAGCCGCATAGGGGCCCATTCTCATTCGGACACGCTTTACAGGAGACATGTGGACGTAAAAGAACTCGCCTCTGGAAAGAGCTCTTGTCTATGCTGCCTTCAAGCCTAACGAGTCGATTCCCATTGGTCTCTCTCTTCCTCATGAAGCACGTTTCAACGAAACGATACCGAACCTATGCAATTTCTGGAGAAAATTAACTTGGGAAGGGTGTGAATAATGGTTTAGGAAATATGACATCAGTGTTCGTAGAAGACTCAATTCGATTCATAATGTCGCCAAGTTTTCGTGGTTGCGGTCTGAAATTTCAATACTTAGAAGTTTCCGGTGTTATACTGGTGATCTCCGCGGAATATGAACAGACTACAGTGAAAATATTCAAAAAACGGCGCTTAATAATAGAAGTACACCCTCTATTAGGAAGTACACACCTCTAATAGAGGTACATGAAAAAGAGAGGTCTGAGAATCAAAAGTACAGCCTCTATTTGAAGTACACCTCTAATAGAAGTACATATAAAATAGAGATCTGAGTATTTAGAAGTATATATACTTCAAAAAGAAGAGAAAATACAGTATTTCCGCATTTTGTTTCACACCCATTTTTTGGAAATAGAGAGAAGCGGAATTCAGAGGCCTAAAAACCTGCAGGGAATTGGAACTCCGGAATGCGGAATTCCGCTCCTCTCTGCTTCACATAATCGGCATCGATGATCTCTAATAGCAACAACATCAGCTGGCTTTAAATTTAATTTCAACCTTCTCGGACAGACCTGCTTGAATACTTACACATACTAATCTGGTCAAAAACATTGACTGGAGTCATTGACTCATTTACAGTCACAGTCATTCACTAAAGATTTTCATTGTTCAACTTTTTTATTAGGTAAATTTGCATTTATTTCTTCCTCTGAATGTCGATGATTTTTGACTGCTCGGCATGAAGACTGCAATCTTTTGAGCGGCGCTTTGTGCACGTGTGCATTTCCAACTGTAGCTGCTGTCCGGTTGATTCTCAAAATTTTCTCCAGCTGCTGATTTTCTTCATTCCCGCCTCTTCTTATAAGGAATTTAGCCACTCCAGGGCACAGTCAAGCTCATGGGTAAATTACATGTTATGACCGGCCGCTGTGAACCTAACGCCCTCCCTAATCAGCACTCCAATCCCTCCGCCCAATTCAGAGCTTTCGTTCTCAATAGAAAAAGAGAGAGCGCGTCATAGATTTTGATGATCAAAATCTACGTTCCCACACATTGTTATCGGTTTAGCTTTATAGCGTGGTCTGCTCCGGCGCGATGACTGCGAACGACGAAAAAAATAGGCTCGAGTCAAATCCTACAGTCCAAATTCACAATCTTTGAGGGGCCATAACTCCGTTCGTAGTAGGCTCTGAGGTTTTCTGGAGAAACCATTGTGATCAGCTCGAAATGCCTTCCAAGAAAAGCAAAAAACCTGGAGAGCGATTCTGAGGTTGGACTGCGCCTTTAAAGGCAGTGGTTGCGTCCAGATATGCTTGTCTTCTTTTCCGCTCTAAACGCTTTTTCTGGGTTTGGGGTAGTAAGACCTATAAGAAAAAAAGAATTTCAGAAGAAAATTACTGTCTTGGGACTAAATTTGGAAGCCTGAAGTTTCTTGTCTTCTGATGGTGGACGAGCCCACTCCACATCAGGGATGAGCGGAATAGAAAGTCTCGAATTTCGGAAATCGAAAATCGGAAATCGAAACAAAAATTAAATATTCGAAATCGAAAATCGGAAATCAGGACAAGTTTCAAAATTTCGGAAATTGGAAAGCAGAATTCCGAGACTCCAAAATTTTACGGAAATCGGAATTCGGAATCGGAAACCGGAACAAAAGTTTGCTCGCTGCTGGCATCGAAAAATGTATCCTTGAACCTCGGGTCTAAAGCGCCAAACCTTCATTTCCCAGATACCTATCCATCCTTACCACTAAACCGTTATTAATCAGACTTGGGATCTCGTGAGGATCACTCCAGGGATGTGCATAATTGCGACATATGCATGATTATCGATTTAAATGCCCGATGGGCTTTTTTGGGGTTACGTCTAAAGGCAAACGACTTACAATTTTTGAAAATTTCGTGAACTATCCGAAATATAGTTCACTGGTGAAAACAATGGTGCGATCCCCCTATAGGGGAGCGAAGATTCCCTATCATCGCTTCCCTTTGGGGGGGATCGCACCATTTTTACCAAATATTTCACTGTTGTTGTTCCAGATACCTATATACCAGGCCGTCCAATAATTCCTGTCCGAAAATTTTCAAAATTCTATAATTTTCCCTAGAAGTGTTCTAATATCAGGCAAGTGTAGAGAACCTTCTAGAAGGTTCTCCAAAGTTCTACGCTAGGGGTATATAAGGCGCAGTCGCCGCGTCTACATACATAGCGCTACCAGTGCAAGCTAAAATGGACCAAAGGTCAAATTCGTACGTTCGTGTACTACGAGTGGCTGGCTGGGCAACGACACGGGCACCGTGGTCGCCAACATCTGCAGAGCGTGTTGCAAAGGAGGATGCAGTGTCCCCAACGCACTGAGTCAGCCGCTGGTTCAGTCGTTTCGAGAGCGGCGACACGAGCCTCGAGGACAGGGAGCACAGCGGGGAGGCGCTTCTACGGTGGATGATGACGGAAGTCCGTCGCTGCTATCAAAGGAGAAGCCAGGAAGCCACCACCCGTGAACTGGCGACGACGCTCGGCTGCAGCATCCATCCACCGCATCCACATTCGACTCAACTTACTCGGCTACCACGAAGTTTCTGGCCCGTTGGATCCTCCACCGTCTGACGGAACGCCAACAAGCGGAGCCGCGTGGCCAGTCTGCCAGTCCCATCCTCCTTCGTCCGCATCGCAAGGGAGTTTCTCGAGGACTTCTGGTCACTGGGGATGAGAGCTGGGTCCTCTCCACGAGCAACGTCGCCCGCCCTGCCTGTCTGGATCCCGCGCGGAGAAGAGCCGCCGACTGACGCCGAAAGCCAACCTGAACCCGCTGAAGATCATGCTCTGCTTGCTGGTGGGACACCAAGGGCATCTTTCGAAAATTTTTCGAAGAGAATTTCGTTCATGTACAACTATAATCTGGAGCCTTCAGCGCTATGCCGGGCCAAAAAGCGTGCAACAAACTGGGTAATTGAACCAACGGCATTGCCAGCATCTGGGTCATGTTTCGGAAGTAGATTACCCCCTTAAAATGGGCGTGGTTGGCGTCGAGCCTCATTTTTAATACGATTTTCACTTTGCAATGGGTTGGGCACTATCTTCGTCCTGCTCCTCTCGATATGCACGCTCTCGTGTCATGAGGGGCAAGCACATGCAGTTTCAAGGAAAATGGGCGGATCAGCGTGAGCGTCGAGCACCTTTGTCTGAGGATAAGGTTAGCACGACCGCTCCGTGATTGCTGCTAACGCAACCCGCGCTTGTTCGAGTCATACGACCAGCGGTCATCGACAGCGACAGTGCATATCAGGCATATCGACTTTCCGGTCGATATTGATGAAGTAAAGACTGCTGCGTTGCTCGTCGCTAGAAGTATGATACCGGCCTTTGTATGCTGACATGGCGCGTCACGCACGAGAACTGGTGCAAGCCTCAGACATCTGTAACCATTAATTGTCGTCTTTGCAAAAAATTGTTCGAGATCGAATGACTGATTCAAATTCTGTTTTCAAATATTGTGGAACTCATGTTCGCATATAGCTATGGACGGCTTTCCAAGGTATATTTCTGAAAATGTGTTTTTGAGTCCTTGAATACGACTGCGTAGAATGTTCTCAGAATGGCTCCGCGGCTTGTAGTTTGAAAAACTTGTTCAGATTCGGAAACGGATTCCAGTTTTTCTTATCCAGCAGTACAGTGTTTCAGGGAATCGCAATCCAGAACAATTAAGGGTTTTCTGCGACAACGGCTAAATCTTACCATTTACGGGGGTATAACGCTTTGCTTAGCACCGGAGCGATTCCTCGCCCAACATCGCGCGACGTCATCTTGGGGCCATAATATTTCATATCCAAGAAGTTGGGAAGTCGTTTAGTTAGAAATGGTAATGTGAGTAGGTTATAATATCCTGGGCCACTAGGCATGTAGATGTATAGGTATCTGGAACAATCAACAGTGTAAATATTTGTTAAAAATGGTGCGATCCCCCATAGGGAAGCGATGATAGTGAATTTCCGCTCCCCTATGAGGGGATCGCACCATTATTTCACCAGTGAACTAATTTTTCGGATAGTTCACAAAATTTTCTAAAAATTGTTGGTCGTTTTGTCTTTAGACGTAACCCCAAAAAAAGCCCATCGGGCATTTAAGTCGATAATCATGCATATGTCGCAATTATGCACATCCCTGGAAGTGATCCTCACGAGATCCCAAGTCTGATTAATAACGGTTTAGTGGTAAGGATGGATAGGTATCTGGGAAACGATGGTTTGGCGCTTTTAGACCCGAGGTTCAAAGGATACATTTTCGATGCCAGAGGGAGCGAGTAAACTTTGTTCGATTACCGACTCCGAAAGATTCCGATTTCCCGCAAACTTTGGGTCTCAGAATTCTGCTTTCCAACTTCCGAAAATTTTGAAACTTGTTCCGATTTCTGATTTGCGGTTTGCCGAATATTTAATTTTGTTTCGATTTCCGATTTTCAAAATTTTAGTGTTTTGTTCCGATTTCCGCTTTTGACGATTTCCGAAATTCTAGACTTTCGTTCCGCTCATCCCTGATGTGGAGTGGGCTCGTCCACCATCAGAAGACAAAGAAACTTCAGGCTTCAAATTTGTTCCGGAACAGCAATTTTTGGAAATTTTTTCTTACAGGTCTTACTACTCCCAAACCCAGAAAAAGGTTTGAGAGGAAAAAGAAGACAAAGCATATCTGAACGCAACCACTGCCTTTAAAGGCACAGTCCAACCTCAGAATCGTACTCCAGGTTTTTTGCTTTTCTTGGAAAGGCATTTCGAAGAGAAAGCTGATCACAATGGTTTCTCCAGAAAAAGCTCCAGGACCCACTACAGGACGGAGTTATGGCCCCTCAAAGATTGTGAATTTGGACTGTAGATTTGACTCGAGCCTATTTTTTCGTCGTTCGCAGTCATCGCGCCGGAGCGAACCACGCTATAAAGCTAGACCGATAACAAATGTGAGGCAACGTAGATTTTGATCAAAATCTATGACGCGTCTCTTTCCTATTGAGAACGGAAGCTCTGAATTGGGCGGAGGGATTGGGTGCTGACTAGGGCTTTGAGTCATTTTGCGGCCGGGCCATAATATAAAATTTTACCCGTGAGCTTGGACTGTGCCCTGAGTGACTAAGTTCTTATAAGAAGAGGCGGGAATGAAGAAAAATCAGCAGCTGAGAAAAATTTTGAGAATCAACCGGACAGCAGGTACAGTTGGAAATGCCAACCGGATATCGCTCGGAGCGGAACCGCGGTCACCCGGACAGCAGCAGCGGTTGCCCGAATAGATTTTCGCTCCGGAACGGAGAGACAGCGTCGCTCGCCCGTCGCACTCCGGGCCGACTACGAGCGGCGGTTTGTCTCCAGAATGCATCATCGAGTTGAGGTGAGATAAATTTTGAAAAAAAAAGTTGTTCGTTCAGATAATTGAGGGACACTCCGGTATTTCACTCAATTCGCCCGATAAAATTCACACACTAAAATTTCAGGTTAAAAGGACAGCTATGCTAGGAGAACCACAAACAGTGCAGACTAGGAAGTAGTAAAAAATTCGCAAATCTGCTAATTTGTGGCTTTTCTACTGTGGCGCCGAAAGTGAGTTATCCTGCGTCGAATTTCAAGTTTTTCTTTCATGATTGGTCATAGCCGAAGGGTACCTGAGGGAATGAAGATATATAATGATCCACCGCCCCAAATGTCTCGCGAGATCGGTTGAAACATAATACATAGTCCTGTTTTGTCGACGTTTCCGTGCACTTTATCACTGCATAGAGGGGAAAGCATGTGAAAGATGGATGTGTGATGGAAGTAGGCTGGATAGATGTCCATTCAGAATCGGCGTTTAGCAACTACGACTCTACGATTTCCCCTGATTTTGTAGGCATATATCAGTTCTAACTTTTATTGACTGCAAGTTACATGTTTTTTTAAATTTCCCAGAAATTTCTCAGAGTTTCCCATTTCCAACGCTTCTCGTGCGCACTATTGCAGTGACTTTTACATTTTGGAACTTCCCTAATTGAGATTTTCTCTTAAATGATAATAATACAGCGCAAGAAACCATGTCCTCCTATTTTTATGTTTTTGTGAGCAAGCAAGCCCTCACGGAGAGTTCACGAAAATCGCGAACAGAGTCTCACAGAGCCACCTCAGCCTCTTGAAAGAAGCCTCGTCTGAAAACACTGCAAACTATTTCTTTCCCGCCCTCTCCGTCAGTTTCGGTAGTGTCCCATGCAAGAAATGTTCGTCAGGAAGTTTTTTTTAATATCATGTAAAGTGGTCTTGCGCTCCTAATTTCATTGGGTGAACATTTTTTTCTTTCTACTATTGCAAAATAGTAGCTTTAACTGTGCATGTTTGGATGTTGAGAATTTCCCCAGAAAACAAGTTCTCAACATACTGGGTCGTTGGTGTCTGACTTGTACTGGCACTTCTGTCCCTTGCCATTAGGGGGACTGGTGAGGAGCTGCTGGCGAATCCTTATTTTTAATTCACAACAACTTCAAAATCTTAATTTTGAGCAACTTCACCGGTGTGGTCCACCGCGCTGACTGATCAAAACTGGAGCCTGAAAAATGAAAAGTGGTTCTCACTATCAGTGCGAACATGATATCTTTAAAAATGCGTGGGAAAATCACTCAAGGAATATGAGCGCTTTGAATGCGTAATGTCATGGAATGTGCTTGAAGATTCGAACAGCTCCTGATACCTTTTTTTTCACTTAATACCCTGTTGTGTGTGTATAATCGTCTCGTCTCAATTCTAGCAGATACTAGGATATCTTCGCATGAGCAGAAATTTGAGTATTGCACACGGCAGCCGTCGTCAGCCCGCGTTTTTATTTCGTGCACATATCTAATCATCACTGAATTAGGAGTCAGTGCTCCTAATTGAGCAACGGGGTGTGTGGTTTGAAGGCTGGAATTCGTACGTAGGTGGGATTCCGTACGAGAACTGTGTTGACCATTTGCCCAGGGCTCTGATGCTTTCCTATTTGATCGCCTGCTATCGTCTACATTTGAATGCTGCTCGTTGGGCTCCTCGGCCCCAGTCACGTTAGAGGGTGGCTCGTTGAGCTCCTCGATCTGAAAGTAACAGCCCCTAAGGCTCCCAAGATGACGAAGATGCCAAAATATTAGCCGAATAAACCTGTAACACTACTAATTTCAAGAATATTGACAGTTTCACTTGCTTGAAGTCACGGCATAGTCAAGTGGGAATATTATTTTAACTCATCACTGCTCACTGTGATATTCACACGGAGGAGTCATTTAGAATAGTGATTCTCAGACCTGATAATCTGTTCTCAAATTTTCTATGGTATAGATTTGGTTAAGGTGGGCAGAGAGGTTTAAACGGCGAAAAAAATCTATGTTTTGGGGTCAATATGTATGTATGTAGAGGTAGCCAAGGTAGTGAGTGGCACATGTCCAGATGAGCAGAATGTGATCCCAACTAACAATAGCCTTCCTTCTGAGAGAGCTAATAAATGGCAGCAAAATAGAAGAAAAAACTTCCTGATGCTTTTGGAGAATTCTTTTTGCGGCGGTTTTCTTATTGAGGACCCAGCTATTCCTTTACCAAGATTTTGCATATTGTGCTGAAGAAGAGCTGCTGACGGATCCTGGATTCTGTGGCCAGTCGAGTCGAAGATATGTAGGTTAATACAATGAGTATGACAACGTTTGGAAATCCGTCCTCGTGGCGGGGAAATCGAATTTTTAGAAAAGCGTGTCCCACCGGTGGGACACGTGGTCGTGAATGGGTTAGAATAAAGAAGCTGCTTCTGCAGCTGAAAGTTGGTGACCAAATGTTTCCGGAAACTAATATTTTGTTTGCCTTTCGTCAACTCTTCCGGATGAAGGGAAGGCTCTAGCTGTCCGAAGTTCCAGTGAACTTCTGTAAATACCAGTTACCACAGCCGATGCTTTTGTAAATTGGTGTGCTTTGGCGGAAACATCAATTATCCCCACCGACGCGTTCAAACTGTCACAAGAGAAGGCGAAAATCGCTTGCGTAACGCAGACCTGCTTGCCTTGTTCATATCCAGGTGCTCGGTGTTTCGTCAGATGAGAATTGAAGGGGTCAGCACTCTTTCTCGAATACAAAGGAATACAGAGTCAGGACACTTGATAGGCCTGTAGCAAGAGGTTAAAGAGATGTCATACACAAAATCAACGTTTTGCATCAACACATCTCACCTAAAGTGTACATCGTCTTCAGAAGTCAGTCAAATAAGTTTTCCACTTTCATGAAAATGATTTTACGTCACCTCATGTACGCGGACAGTGAAAGTCAGCGTCTGCGGGTAAATGAATAAAATATGAGCTAGAGTACACATGAGAGCATCAAAAGAATCACTAAGAACACCTTGTATAAGAACTGAGTATATTAGCCTGTTCACGCTATCTGATTTCAAATTTCGATGTGCTGTTGGAAAATGACGTGATTTGTGTGTAGGCACATTCAGCAATCCAGGCTATAAGTAAAATAATTCCAATTTTCAGCAATTTTCATAGCTTTTTCATTGCTCAGACGTCGTTGACAGATTTGGTAGCGGTTGTTTTCGACTCCTTCCTAAAGCCTTTTCGAGACGTCGCCATCATGGAGCGTATCAAATGTCATTTACATCCACATTCCTCGAGGAAGATCCGCCATTTTCGATCAACAACTTTTCCACGATGACGAGCGGACTCTCTCAGCGAGTAGCTATCTCTGTTTCTTCTCACGATCCCGCAAGCCTATGTGTCGCATGAGTCGAAATTCGGAAAGACGTCTCTAACTATGAGCTCTAACCACACCCCAAATCCCATCCCTTTGATTCTGGTACACCTTCGCTCCATCCTATTGGGAGAGGCATTTCGAACTTTTCACTGCAGAGGATTGCCATTCGTTTTCTATTGTCATTATTTGTATCCCCTTTTAGAGGAAAAATACCTTTTTTGTGAATGGTTTGGACAGATCTTTAAAGGCTCTACTTGTTTTTTTTCTGTTAGAAGGTTATTTAAAAGGCATTGAAGGGCAAAAAATATTCCACTCGTCTTTGAAATTTATAATTTTTTCTTGCTATTTGTGGCGTCCATTCTTGAAAGATTCTCTCTCCAATTTTTGTCTTCGAAATAGAATGAAGGAGAAACTTCCATGCTGAATCTTCCCTCCTCCAAAATTCGATACCTTTTAATTGGTTCAGTCTCAGACATTGGACGGGTCCGACCCCAGCTCGAACGTGGTCCGTCTGTGGATTTCTGTCGGGTCTGAACCTTTAGCATTTTTCCTCCACGTAGTTGTGTTCCTGCCAAGTTGTCTCAGTTGAAAGAAGTGAGGGGCTATAACGGAAAGGGGTACGACCCGAGATAAATCTGCGGTCGGACCCGTTGAGTTTCTGAGGTAGATTTGGGTAGTATTTTCTTTTTCAAATTGATTCCTACCGTCCATTTTGTGTTACAAATGTTTTTTAGGTTGTTTTCGCACGAGATGTACTCTTGTAATCAGCATATACAATAAAAACATATTTCAGATTTTGAAACTTCTGAAAACATTGAGAAAACAAAAGAAATGAGCTTCAAATACGCAGAAAACAGGCCGCAACAAACTTTTATTTTCAGAAAAGGGGGTGAAAATGTCACCCTTTCGAATCAAAAAGCTCTCGCACACTACCTCTCCTTCATTGTCTCTCCCCTCGCTCTGCACACGCACGCGAAGAGACAAAGTAAACTTTTCGTAAAAAACACACTTGTAAATGGACTAAAAGGAATAAAAAACGAAGAGTGAGTAATATCCCAGTTAGCTGTTACCACCTGTGGGAAGGCTTGTTCGAAAAATGCCTTCGGAACGGTCGCACAACGCGCACGCCGGCGGCACGAGCAGACGGTCTCGATCGAACAGACTGCAAGTTCGTTTATCAAACTTAAGTTTCCATCACTGAAAATTTTCTTATTGGAATCCTTGACAATCTCAAGGTACAACCCCAATTCTTGTTCACTCTCAATGAATTTCCGGGTTCTGCGCGTAACCATAGAGGATGAATTCTTCTTCTCACGCTTTTTAGAGAGACTTCTTGAACCCTACCCGGAGCCCGCAAAATCTCATCGTTTCAGTTTTTTTTTGTTGGTCAATACTCTATAACTTGCACAAGGGACTCAGGCAGTAACGCCGGCTGAGGGGGAGGCAATACCGGCTGACTAAACATTGTACCCGGGCGAGCCCCGGTATTCACTGCCCCCTCAGCCGGTAAATGGTGGAGCGTTCACCCGGCAAAGTGGCCCCTTCACCCCTCACTGCCCGCTCAGCCTGTAAATGGAGGTCCGCTCACCCAGTATTAGTTGCTCACCATGTGAATGATATTGATCTGCTATAGTAGATGAAGCTCCTAGTAGGCCTTCCCTATTCCCCAGCAAGTTCGAGGCTTGCGTTTCATTTCTGAAGCGGCAAGCCTTAGCTTGCTTCACAAATCATGAACTGACTCGCTGGCACGTCCCCACGGTCACAACGAACCGTAAGGGGTGAGGGGCCAATGATCCAAATCGTGTGGTTGACCACCCGCTCGAATGCCAACACCCGAATAAGCTCGAAACCCATTTCGCCCGCGCCGTACTTCGCTTAAAGGCATAGTCCAACCTCAGAATCGCTCTTCTGTTTTTCTGCTTATCTTGAAAACGGTCCTACACTGACTCCAATGCTGTCTCTGGAATTCTACAAGACCCCCTAGGAGCGAAGTTATGGCCCCTCAAAAATTTAGCTACAAAAGTATGGTGGACGAGTTGTCCGAGGCTTGTAACTTTCTTCATTTGCAGCCGATGTATGCCAGCCGACCTGGGCAAAGAGAGAGGTTGAGAATGAAGGGAAGAACGGTGGAAGTGATCGAAAACCATCGCTTATCTCGCCACTGTTGAGCTCGAAAGATCGTAAAAGGGGCGTGCCAAAGTGGCTTCCGGGTGTGGGCGCCCCAGGGTGGCTTCCTCCTATATCTCGCTTATTCGAAGGAATTGAGAGCTCGCACTCGGCACGTGTTATATGGGGTGGCTCTACTTCACAACCATGTGGGAATCTCAGATTTCAGCCTTGAGCTTGGACTGTGCCTTTAAAGGCACAGGACACCCAGAAAATTATTTTTGAGTTTTTATGCTTATCATGGAGAGGGTCATACGCTGATCACAGTGGTATCTCTGAAATCTTCCAAGACCACCTATAAACAGAGTTATGGCTTCTTAAAGATGCCTATACTTTGAGGGTGGAAAATTGGCGGACGAGTTGTCCCAGGCCTGTATTTCTTCTTATTCGCAATCGTTGCGCGAGAGCGAGCCAGGATAAGGAGACAATCCGGCGATGGACTGAAGATTTCGAGTTCTCAAGATTTCATCCATCCATCCAGCCGATATCGAGGTCGAAAATCCGGAAGGGGGTCGGGCCTGTGGTGGTGAGCGAAGGGGGTCGGGCCCGTGGTGGTCGCTTATATCTCGCTTATTTGGAGGAATTGAGATCTCGCACTTGGCACGTGTTATACAGGAGGGGTCTACTGCACAATCAAATAAAAAACACAAAATTCATGTCTGAGGGTGTACTGTGCCTTTAAAGGCAGTGTTCACGATGAGAAAAGTGTTTGAAATTCCCCTAGGAATGGGTGTTGGAGGGACACTCTGCAACGTTAACGTCGAAAGAACGCATGAAAACGAGCCAGGAAGAGCCCCAAAAGAGCCAAGTTGCCACTTTGAGCGCAAGGCAAACCCCAAAAGCGCATTGCCCACCCACCGACGTGAACGAATGAAAACTCAAGATCGTGAAATGAGCGAAGTTTCCCGATCAATAGCCCTGTTTTTCCCTTCATTCTCAAATTCTCTTTTTGCTCAGGTCAGATTGCATACATCGGCTGCAAATGACGGAAGTTACAAGCCTCGGAAAACTCGTCCACCATGCTTCTCTAACTCAATTTTTGAGAGACCATAACTCCGTTCCCAGAAGCTCACTTACGACTGTAGAGGCATCGTTGGAATCAGCATGGGACAGTTTTCAAGATAAACTGAAAAACAGAAAAACGATTTTTATCGTGGACACTGCCTTTAAGTGTCTGCCCGATCAGCCGGTGATATGCTCCGCCATTGATTAATGTCTGCCCGCTCACCCCGTAAGCCATGCCCCTCAGCCGGTAGTGCTATGTCTGCCCGGTCAGCCGGTGACATGCTCCGCCGTGAATTTTTGTTCGCCCGCTGACCCGGTAAATCCATGCCCCTCAGCCGCTAAAACGCATGCCCGCTCGCTCTGCCGGTAAGACGATCCGCCCACAAAATAAGTCTGCCCGCTCAGCCGGCTACCCTACTTCTCCGCCCGCTCAGCCGGTGTTAATATCTGAGGACATCCACTTCATCAATTTTGATAGCGATCATCCTTGAGTGAGAAAGGGGGCGATTCATGAAGCGACCATGCCATTGCTTGCAGTCGATTTTTCTGCATGTGAAATGTCTACCTTAAAGGCAGTGTTCACGATAAAAGTCGTTTTTCTGCATGTCCGCCTATCTTGAAAACGGTCCCATGCTGACTCCAATGATGTTCCTAGAATCGTACAAGACCCCCTGGAAACGGAGTTATGGCCCCTCGAGCAAGGGAAAATTGTGGACGAGTTGTCCGAGTCTTGTAACTCCCGTTTTTTGCAGCCGATGTGTGCGAGCTGACCTGAGTAAAGAGAGACGTTGAGACTGAAGGGAAGAACAGGGTTTCTGATCGGAAACCATCGCTCATTTAACCAGAAATTCAGGGGAACTGTTATAGGAAGTGGGCGGGGTGGCCCAATGGACTGGCTAGCCGACGAGCTTTTCATCCACTTACCGGCCGTTGTTCGTCGCACTTCCGTTCTTAATCTTGTTAGAGAGACCCTAAGCTTACGTTTAAGCCAAAAAAACGTGCAACTTTGTCTTCGTGAACACTGCCTTTAAAGGCAGTATTCACGATGAAACATCAATGTCGAGTCTTTCTCGGTGAAGCCTTTTTTGATTCGCTGTAGTACGATCTATGCGAAAAACCATGAAACAAGCCCCATTTGAAGTTAAAATATCAGTCGAAAATCTGAAGATTTTCTGCGGGTGCACCACTCCAGTGATGTTTCTACTACCAGGGGTCATCAACTGGCTCGAAACTGATGATCAGGAATTGACTTCACGTCATCGACTTGGCCTTCCTCGAACTCCAATGTTCACATTTAGTTGACACTAATACTTTTGGCAGAATACTGTGATGTGGTTACTGTGATAATGAAAAGATATGCCAACTAACAGGGACTGTTTACATGATAGAGTGTCAAGGCTGTGGCCAGAAGTATGTTGGAGAAACTATGAGGCCTCTATACAAACGGCTTGATGATCATCGCAGAGCATTACAAAACCCAGCCTCTTACCCGACCAACAGTTTTTCAAGGCATAGAACGCTAGAACACGCGCACGTAGCTCCCCCAAGATGGCTTATTACAGTATTGCAGCGCTCAGTGGACAACACAGTCAAAAGGAAAATTCTAGAGGCCATTGAAATAAAACGGTTATCACCAGAAATAAACAACCGCGATGAATCGCGCGACGTTCTTCGAATCATTGCGTGATGAACCAACCGCTCTCTGGGTTACTGTAGGTATCCGTCATCATAGGAATACCACTGCGCCTTTGGCTGTTTAAGAGCGCCAAAGCGGTATGATGCCGTTTTTTATTGGTTGCGGCTCAAAGTCACAACAGCGACAAACCAGGCCAGTCTGCCGTAGCAACGATTCCAGTGCTGCAATAATCTATGTGTTTCAGATCTGAAGAAGGTGCTATGCACCGGAAGCTAACCAGAGAGCAGAAGTTCAAGAAGGAAGTTTTGCGAGTTTTTCGGAAGACACTTTTTCTTGACGAACTTTCGCGAACTTTGGCAGATTTCGAGCCTCTTTTGGATAATAAACATTTCAATCACTAATACTTTTGTTTGATTATTTGTAATTTTTTGTATACTCTTAACCTACTTTATTAGCTGCTGTGTGTGTCGCAGATTTTCGACCAGGCACAGCAGCAAATTCCACTTCCTATTCTTCTCAGTTCTTGGGCCGTTTTCGAACAAAACAAATTTTTGCAGTTTTCTCAAATTCTTTTTCCATCGTGAACACTGCCTTTAACCCATTCACGACCGCGTGTCCCACCGGTGGGACACGCGTTGGCTACCACTTCGGACCGTGTGTCCCACCGGTGGGACACTGTTTTCGAAAATCGATTTCTCAACCGCAAGAAGGAATTTCTAAACCTTCTTATGGTCAATGTATTTACCTATTCTAGAGTCGACTATAAACTTCGTGGTCCGCTGGCAGCTTCGCAACTACAATATATCTGACCCTTCGAATGCAGCAAGGTCAAAAACCGCATTTATGAGTACAGATCGCATTTTTACAACCACTTAATGGCGATTTTTTGCCATTACTCGAGAAACAATCCCTACTTATAGGAGTAATCAGATCGTAAAACTCTATTTAATAAATCACAGAAATATGATTACTGATATTGCTCACCAGTTCCGCGTAGAGAGTCGGCTTTTCTTTTGCCCGTATGTTGTTCACAGAAATTTTTATGCAAAGTTCACCAATATTGCGATCACTAGGGCCTTTCTTGAAAGTCCTGCTTGGTAACTGTTGGTGTACCATCGTAGACTCCAACTTCGTTGAAAACTACCTTGGAGAGAAGCGGACGAGAAAAATGGGGACGAGCCAGAGCAGAAAACGAGTGGAAACTTAAAAAACGGTTATTACACTAATCATTCCTAGTCAATTTGTACTATTTAAACTATTTCCTACGTCTGAATGTAAAAAACAAAAATGCTTTTCACAAGAAATCTCTTTGTAGAAGGCGCCGAACCGGAGGGGTGAAGGGTGGCCTAGAAAAAATGGCGAAGATCTAAAAAAAGTCATTTTCAACAGCATTACCAGTCAATATGAAAATCGAGGGGTATTTTCTACGTCTAAATGTCAAGAAGATTGCTAAAAATGTTTACTACAAAAAAACTCTCCTCGGTAGGCGATAGACCGCAAGAGCGAGGGATTAGCTAAAGCACAATCAGTGCAAATCTGAAAAAATATCATTTCATCAAGCATTTCCTGTCAATTGAAAAACAGAAGAATGTCTATTATGGTAATCTTCGATAATCAATGTTTCGAACCGCTAGAATTCATCAAACTCACGTGATTTGTGGATGGTCTTATCTACACAGTCAAAAATTTAGAAGGCCATTACTCTGGAAGGAAAGAGTTATGGAAGCCGAAACTTTTGCATCATGTTTTTGATGTCGAAAGTCGTACAATAAACAAAAAAAACGAAAATCGATTTTTTGGTGGCGTGCCATTCGAGCAAAAGTGGCCCACCGGTGGGACACTGTATACGGTGACGCAATATTGCACGCGGTCCGAACGTGCAGCCACCCAAAATTAGGCGTGGTCGTGAATGGGTTAAAAGCCAGTACGCCCTCAGACATGAATTTTGTGATTTGTATTGGGTTGCGTAGTTGACCCCTCCTGTATAAAACGTGCCAAGTGCGAGACTTCAATTCCTTTAAATATGCGAGATATAAGCGACCACCATAAGCCCGACCTCCTTCGCTCACCACCACGGGCCACACCCCCGACCAGATTTCCGAACTCGATAGTGTTAGCTGGATGGATGAACTCTCAACAAGTCGTCGTTCTTCAGTCCATTGCCGGACTGCCTGATTATCCTGGCTCGCTCTCGCGCAGCGATTGCGATAGAACGACGATTTGCTGAGAATTCATCCATCCAGAAATTCAAACCTGAGACAACTCCACCAATTTTTCACCCTAAAGTATCCTTTCGTTCCGAGCCAGATTTACTCTGTTCCCTCGCGCGCTTGTGCGGAGCGAGGGTAGAGACATTGAGAAAGTGTGGGGAGAAGCAGACGCAGCGTACGCGCGCAGACGTCAATAAATCACACTCGGAAAAAGAGAAAATAGGCATCTTTAAGGAGCAATAACTCTGTTCATAGGGGGTCTTTAACGATTTCAGGAATATCGTTATAATCAGCTTGCTTATCTCTCCAACGACAGCTTGAAAACTGATCAATATTTTTCTGATTGCTCTATGCCTTCAAAAGTAGTGTTCGCGCAAAATCATAGATAACGAGTTTCCTGTTGCATATTATAGATCAGAGGAAAATTGAGACGATCGTGGCAGAAAGAGCAATCAAAAATGATCTGAAACCGTTTTCCTCTACCAAAGCAGGACCGCTCTTGTTAAAGGCAGTGTTCACGAAGGAAAAAGTGTTTGAAATTCCACTAAGAATGGGTAGTGGAGGGACACTCTGTAACGTTGACGTCGAAAGAATGCATGAAGACGAGCCAGAAAGAGCACCAAAAGAGCCCGAAGTTGCCACTTTGAGCGCAAGGCAAGCCCCAAAAGCGCATTGCCCGCCCACCGACGTGAGCGAATGAAAGCTTGAAATCGTGAGATGAGCGATGGTTTCCGATTATTGGCCCCGTTATTCCCTTCATTCTCGACTTCTCTTTTTACTCAGTACAGCACGCATACATCGGCTGCGAAAGTGGGAAATTACAAGCCTCGGATAACTCGTCCACCATGCTTCTCTAGCTCAACGTTTGGGGGATCATAACTACGTTTCCAGAAGGTCGTGTACGATTCCAGAGACATCGTTGGAATCAGCAAGGGACCATTTTCAAGAATGGCTAAAAAGCAGAAAAACGATTTTTATCGTGGACACTGCCTTTAAGTTTCATTTTCGAGAATGGAAGGATTGACCGGTTTGGAGTTTTCAACTGTTGCATGTCATGTAGTCTTCTAATCGTTTATCACTTGCCAGTATTAATTCTGCTGATAACCGGTTGTTCATCTTTCGAAGGCTCCTAGAGGAAGTACCATTTTGTCCAATAATTCTTGTCCGAAAATTTCACCATTTTTTATTTTCCTTCAACTTTATTGGAAAACAAGTCTAATCAACAATATAATCACCACAGTTATCCACAACAGTGGCCCATCGATTGGGCAGTCGCCGATGCCCTTCGCCCAGAACTCCGGGGGCTGCGACTCGAAGAAGTCCGCGATGTCGGATTTGAGGTTGTCATATTTGGTGAATTTTCTTCCGGCCAAATGGTGCTTCAGCGGGCGGAACAAGTGGTAGTCGGAGGAGCGAGGTCCGGGGAATACGGCGGATGGGCAACCGTCTCCCAGCCGAGCGTCGCCAACTTCTGCTGGGTCTCCTTCGCCACGTGGGGTGCGCGTTGACGTGCAGCAGATGGACCGAGGCCCGTCGGGGACGCTTTTCTCCAACGGCGGCGGGTAGTTTCTCGGGCTGGTCGGTGTAGGGGGACGCGGAGACCGGCCTGCCTTGCGGGAGCAGCCCGAAGTCCATCATGCCCTTGGTGACCCACCAGCAGCAGAGCATGATCTTGGGAGAAGAATTATTGGACAACCTGGTATTAGTCTGTTGGGGGGGGGAGGGCTGCAGCCCACAGATTCGACCTGCTTCCTGGCCGTTTTTCATCATTCTTTTTCATTGCTGACCCGGAGTAGGCCGGAAATTCAGGATTCTGCAAACAAAACTGTCTTTCGGTTCATAACGGATACTGCCTTTAACAAACAGTGGGACGCAAATTTATACTTCATACCCAATTTGGCAGTTTGAACTTTGCGTAAACTGAGAGGACAAATGGTGAATGTATGAAGTGCCATTTGATAGAAAAACACATTGTTTATCACTAAGATCATGGCAAAAGGGACTTGCTTCAACTTCAACTTTCTGTGGTCTTGCTGTAGCATTTTTATGAAAATGTAGGGCTCAGATAAACTTCACTTGAATGGATAGACCCTCTGCTTATCGTACGTGTTCCCCAGAACTCAAAAATTTCATTGAAAACGCTCCAGCACATCCGCAGGAAGTGTTGTAAACTTGGAGCCCTTTCCATGATCTCCATAGCATGCAGCACCGTCTCCTTCGGATGTGTCAGTAAGGTGTGCATCAGGACGGAACGACAATAAACAACTCACACATTTCGACTCCAGTAGCCAAACAGACTCTCACAGTCCCGCCCAGTTCAACTCAATAGCAGCAGCTAATAAAAATTGGGCCCCTGTTGCTATCGTCCCTGAATTTTCAGCCACAACATCCTGATGAGGTCTGCCAACAGCGGTCAAATTCGTAGAAGCAGCTGTCGGGTTTCTGTTCGGCTGGTACAGTCTAGGACAACGGAAAAGGATCTTGTGCGATTGCATATTTTGACTAAGTATATTGTAGGTTGTTCCATAATCGACGGCAAAGTTGTATTTTTATCTTGAATTTTGAAGAAAAACACCTGAAACATTCAGAAACGCTAGGTTTTTCCCTTTTCCACAAATTCAAATGTACCTAGAGCCTTCATCGTAGGTGCATGTAGGAATAACAAAAATAAGAACAAAATGCAGTTAAATGGAAATAACTGAGAGAAAATCTTTTTTTTCTCTTGTTATTCCTGCGTCTATTCATGGTGAGGACCAAGGTATATGGATACCGTTTGTGTCAGGGAAAAACTCCGTTTTTCTCCGTTACGATGTTTTTTCTTGAGAATTCAGGAGTAAACTACAACTTTGCCGTCGATTAAGGAGCAACCCACAGTACAATAAGTGGAAATACGCAACCGCACAATCGCCTTTTCCCGTCGCCGTCGACTGTAGCTACTCTACTACCTCTATTTTAATTCTGCATTTTTAAGATAAACAAGTTTTCAATATTGCCACGATCGGTATTACCATGATATCATAGAACTTGTGACTGTTATATAAAGAACTTGGCCTAGTTTATGTTTTCTCCTGTCCCATCTCACCGGGTGCTTCAATCGGCTTTTCGAAGCCGAACCTGGGCCAGTAGCAATCCCCTGATGTGGTGACTTTAAAGAGGCAGCCAGCCTGAGGTCGATGACGCCTGGATGCCTCCTCTGGTTGCCACCTCAGAACGAGAATTATTCTCGAAGAGTAGCGTTGGATGCAAAACTCTCGCTTGTCGAAGTATTTGAACCTGCACCGCGCCAACCTACGCGACGGATGCCCAGCACAGCGCCTTAGACCGCTAAGCCATATGTTCACGTGTGAGGGCCTCTCTCTGTTTCCCTACATACACTCCCTCCACAGTTCTTCGTATTCATTGTAACTTTGATCGAACTAGCAGTAGTAAATATGGGTTTCGGGAGCGCGCAAATGTGTCTATCTTTCAGATTTAATAAGTTTTCAACCTTGGATGATGGGATTTCGGGAATTTCCGTGAAAATCACCTAAGCGAGAGAATGTTAGATTTAAAAAACGATTTTGAAAATTTCTTGTTGGATGACTTACCACTGAACCACGATACACAATACTTTGTAGTATGATTGTCGAGGGGCCAACCTTTTTTTTTTACTAGGTGAACCAAAGGTTCAAAGGATTTTTTTAAAATATGGACTATTTTTTCCTGAGTCTGTTTCAAGCTTCCCAGTCAACAGAGAAAGAAGTGAACTTGTAGTGAAAGAGGAAATGAAGTTTGGGTAAAAGCCGCACTTAGATGAACTATTATACATTTAGTAACTAGTACACGCGGATCACGTAAGTTTAACACCTTTTCTGAAGAATGAAACCGTTTTTCAGCAATCTTTCTTAGATGGCTCTGTAAGCAAAACTGATTTTATTTGTGGTGAGCGATTATTGAAAAAAAAACTGAAAATCGGTCGAATATGGCCAAAACAACTTCTAGGAAGTTTAAATTTAGCTCAGAATAGTAGTAAAGCATGTGAAATCTATAAAGGAGGCGTCTTCATGACAGCTGTATTCGATTCGAAGTGAATCTCCCACCAATCTTTGCCAGGAATCTTTGAATCATCAATTGAACCTTCGAACGTTTCGCCTGTCATTCCTATCTGCTGGCAGCGGAGCTGGATGGCAGCCAGCCGGCGGGTGCAATTATTCCTTGGTCCCCTAAACAGCGAGAATGACCGCCCTGCGGTGATGGGGTGATAAGTGGACAGCGGACTGGTCGGTTCGCAAGCGCTCCACTGCCTTCTCTCGGGCGCACTTTCTTCAAGAAGTCGCCACCATTGGACGTGCACGACCCCACGTCCGCGGTATCGACCCAGCTCCTCTTCTTCCGCGCGCTATTTCTCTTTCCTCTGCGGCGGTGATCGAAGTCACCACCCGTTTCTTGCAGTCAGCCACCTCACAAACGAACGCTCACTGCTCCCAGGTGGCTGACTGCAATGGTCATTAACTTGAGCGCCGCCTGTGCATTTCTATGCCGGCCCGTTTATATTGATAGCCGAGACGTGATTGACCCAGTCACCACGCAGTGACAGCCGGTAGCAGCCACCTCCCGGGGGGATTGCTACTGGCCCTGGAAGAAGACCTCGAGTTTTTCTCAAGAGATGTAATTTTGGCTGTGAGGAAAGAGGGCCCCGGCTGCAAACCATTGCATGTTTTTGGTTCGGATACTAGTGAGTTTTTTTACTTACGACTCGAACTCCAGTCCGTCTTTCAGCTACTAGCAGTACTGGCCACGAAAAATGGGGAAATTTGGGATGTAGCCGAACAGCCACGAGGATACTGTTGCGATTCTGTTCGGCTACTAGCACGAGATTGCCTGGGAATGCTTTTCTTCTGTCGAATGTCACTTCAAGCCGTGCTCTTTGTGGTAGAAGTTGGAAAATCAGCTTATGTTTAAAGACAGTGTTCACAATAATCTTCAGTTTTGAGACGATGGTTTTTTTCGAAGAAAGGACACCTTGTCATAGTCGAAGTGAGCTGTGTCGAAGACAGTATTCACCCCCCCCCCCCCACTTGATCACACAGGAAACGGAATAAAATAGATAGTCTTTTTACTGAGAACTGCATCTCCTGGCAATCGTTCATTAATTATTGTAGACGTTCAGAATAAGTTATGCAATAAACCTCACCCAAACACTCGTTGTGAAGGAGTACTTCCTATTCGGTTCACCAACCAGGATTAATCGGAGATCTACCTAACGATCTGTAGCAGAGGAAATTAATTTCTGGTTCCCTCAAATAACGATGCTTCACCGTGTCTGATGGGCTACAAGTTTTCAGTAATGAGTACACAACATTCTCACCAGTTACCTGGTGCTGCTCGTAAGTTTCAGACGGCCGAAACAGAATTTAGATGTCACACCGCAGGAGCGAAAGCAAGAAAATCCTATACACATAGAATACACTTTCCTATTGGTTCCGGAAAATGAATGCGGGTCTCGTGTGGAAACCCTGCAGGCCGACCTTTAACCAGCTGATGACTCAGAATGGAAATTCCTTCGAATTTTTCAGTTTTTTTTTGTTTTTCGTAGTCGTTCTTTCAGATTTCTTTTGCTTCGTTGTTTTTTTATTACTTTTGTTGTGTTTTTAGGCACTATCGCAGCGAGGGGGTCACTTGGCCATCGCGCTTGGCCACGCCCATTTTTGCATACCGCCGCGCAACTCGAGCGTTTTTCCTCACTCTCCAAAATCAGGGGGCGCTGCGGCGCGGGAAAATGGGTGTGGCGAAGTGCGACGGCCAAGTGGCCCCCCTCGCGCTGCGATAGCGCGTGAAATAAGTTAACCTTGAGGGGTTGGGGGGAGGGGATGGGGACGTGGGGAGAAACAACAAAGGAAAATAAAACAGGTGTGCTGTCGCAGCGTGGTGGGGGCACTTGGCCATCGCGCTTGGCCACGCCCATTTTTTGGCGCCGCAGCGAGATTCCCGATTTTGGAAGGGGGAGGAAAACCAGTTCTATTTTAGTGGGGAGGGGGCACTGTTGGATAGTACTTGGCCACTCCAATTTTTCCATGCCCCGCAACGACTCCTGATCCCGGCAGGGGAGGTAATCCCCGGACAAGTGCTCAAATTGAGTGCGGCACGGTAAAATGGGCGTGGTCTAGTGCACCGCGCCATAGTGGCCCCACACCTAGGATAGCACCGGAAAACACTGGGTTAATGCTCAAATTGTGCTGCGGCACAGGAAAAATGGGCGTGTCCAAGTGCAACGGTCAAGTGCCCCTCCCCCCAATCGAAAGCAACCCGTTTCACCAACATTCGCTGTTCTTCGGGAAGCGAATCACTCTAATGCGCAATTTTCCAAGCAGACCGATTCGGAGGGCTCATATAACGATTTCAAATCTTTCGAATTTTCAGCTCACATAAAGTACTCGTTCTGTTATCGATTGGACAGTTGGGGAAAATTTGAGAAACGGGACTTCGGGCCTAGCGACGAAGCCAAACATTTACTACATGAACGGTGCTCTATCGTTTGGCTCAGCTAAACGAATACCATGGAGAGTGGCCGGCAAAGCCCATCGTTTTGTCAAGTCAAACGAACTTTACGTGGAGGTTGGCTGGCGAAGTCGGCAGATCGTTCGGCGAAGCCGAACGAATACTTCATGGAGAATTGCCCGCCAAGCCGGCTCATCGTTCGGTGCCGCCGAACGAATACTACACGAAGGGTGGCCGGCGCAGCTGGCCCTTTGTTCGGCGAAGCCAAACGAATACTACATGGAGGGTGGTCAGCGAAGTGGGCTCATCGTTCAGCGAAGCCGAACGAGTACTACATGGAAAGTTGCCCGCCAAGCTGGCCCATCGTTCAGCGAAGCCGAACGAATACTACGTAGAGGGTGGACGGCGAAGCCGGCAGATCGTTTGGCGATGCCGAGCGAGTACTACATGGAGAGTTTCCCGCCACGCTGGCCCATCGTTCGATGCAGCCGAACGAGAACTACATGGAGGATGGCCGGCGAAGCCGGCAGATCGTTCGGCAAAGCCGAACGAATACTACATGGAGAGTTGCCCGCCGAGCCGGTCCATCGTTCGGCGCAGCCGAACGAATACTGTATGGAGAGTCGCCCGCCAAGCCGGCAGATCGTTCGGCGCAGCCGAACGAACACTAAGCGGAGGAAATCTAGAGAAGCCGTCTCATCGTTCGGAGAAGCCGAACGAATACCACATGGAGAGTTGCCCGCCGCGCCGGCTCATCGTTCGGCGCAGCCGAACGAATACTACATGGAGGGTAGCCGCCGAGCCGGTCCATCGTTCGGCGCAGCCGAACGAATACTACATGGAGGGTGGCCGGCGAAGTGGGCTCATCGTTCAGCGAAGCCGAGCGAGTATTACATAGAGAGTTGCCCGCCAAGCTGGCCCATCGTTCGGTGCAGCCGAACGAATACTACACGAAGGGTGAACGGCGAAGCTGGCCCATCGTTCGGCGAAGCCGAACGATTACTTCATGGAGGGTGGTCGGCGAAGTGGGCTCATCGCTCAGCGAAGCCGAACAAGTACTACATGAAAAGTTGCCCGCCAAGCTGCCAAGCTGGCCCATCGTTCGATGCAGCCGAACGAATACTACGTAGAGGGTGAACGGCGAAGCCGGCAGATTGTTTGGCGATGCCGAGCGAGTACTACATGAAGAGCTGCCCGCCAAGCTGGCCCATCGTTCGATGCAGCCGAACGAGTACTACATGGAGGATGGCCGGCGAAGCCGGCAGATCGTTCGGCAAAGCCGAACGAATACTACATGGAGAGTTGCCCGCCGAGTCGGTCCATCGTTCGGCGCAGCCGAACGAATACTACATGGAGAGTCGCCCGCCAAGCCGGCAGATCGTTCGGCGCAGCCGAACGAACACTAAGCGGAGGAAATCTGGAGAAGCCGTCCCATCGTTCGGAGAAGCCGAACGAATACTACATGGAGAGTTGCTTGCCGAGCCGGTCCATCGTCCGGCGCAGCCGAACGAATACTACACGAAGGGTGGCCGGCGAAGCTGGCCCTTTGTTCGGCGAAGCCAAACGAATACTACATGGAGGGTGGTCGGCGAAGGGGGGTCATCGTTCAGCGAAGCCGAACGAGAGTACTATACCATGGAAAGTTGCCCATGACTCAAGCTGGCCCATCGTTCGATGCAGCCGAACGAATACTATGTTAAGGGTGGACGGCGAAGCCGGCAGATCGTTTGGCGATGCCGAGCGAGTACTACATGGAGAGTTGCCCGCCAAGCTGGCCCATCGTTCGATGCAGCCGAACGAGTACTACATGGAGGGTGGCCGGCGAAGCCGGCAGATCGTTCGGCGAAGCCGAACGAATACTACATGGAGAGTTGCTGCCCGCCGAGCCGGTCCATCGTTCGGCGCAGCCGAACGAATGCTACATGGAGAGTCGCCCGCCAAGCGGGCAGATCGTTCGGCGCAGCCGAACAAACACTAAGCGGAGGAAATCTGGAGAAGCCGTTCCATCGTTCGGAGAAGCCGAACGAATACCACATGGAGAGTTGCCCGCCGCGCCGGCTCATCGTTCGATGCAGCCGAACGAATACTATGTTAAGGGTGGACGGCGAAGCCGGCAGATCGTTTGGCGATGCCGAGCGAGTACTACATGGAGAGTTGGCCGCCAAGCTGGCCCATCGTTCGATGCAGCCCAACGAGTACTACATGGAGGGTGGCCGGCGAAGCCGGCAGATCGTTGGGCAAAGCCGAACGAATACTACATGGAGGGTAGCCGTCGAGCCGGTCCATCGTTCGGCGCAGCCGAACGAATACTACATGGAGGGTGGCCGGCGAAGCTGGCCCATCGTTCGGCGAAGCCGAACGATTACTTCATGGAGGGTGGTCGGCGAAGTGGGCTCATCGTTCAGCGAAGCCGAACGAATACTACGTAGAGGGTGGACTGCGAAGCCGGCAGATCGTTTGGCGATGCCGAGCGAGTACTACATGGAGAGTTTTCCGCCAAGGTGGCCCATCGTTCGATGCAGCCGAACGAGTACTACATGGAGGGTGGTCGGCGAAGTGGGCTCATCGTTCAGCGAAGCCGAACGAGTACTACATGGAAAGTTGCCCGCCAAGCTGGCCCATCATTCGATGCAGCCGAACGAATACTATGTTAAGGGTGGACGGCGAAGCCGGCAGATCGTTTGGCGATGCCGAGCGAGTCGTTCGATGCAGCCGAACGAGTACTACATGGAGGGTGGCCGGCGAAGCCGGCAGATCGTTCGGCAAAGCCGAACGAATACTACATGGAGGGTAGCCGTCGAGCCGGTCCATCGTTCGGCGCAGCCGAACGAAAAATACATGGAGGGTGGCCGGCGAAGCTGGCCCATCGTTCGGCGAAGCCGAACGATTACTTCATGGAGGGTGGTCGGCGAAGTGGGCTCATCGTTCAGCGAAGCCGAACGAATACTACGTAGAGGGTGGACTGCGAAGCCGGCAGATCGTTTGGCGATGCCGAGCGAGTACTACATGGAAAGTTGCCCGCCAAGCTGGCCCATCGTTCGATGCAGCCGAACGAGTACTACATGGAGGATGGCCGGCGAAGCCGGCAGATCGTTCGGCAAAGCCGAGCGAATACTACATGGAGAGTTGCCCGCCGAGCCAGTCCATCGTTCGGCGCAGCCGAACGAATACTATATGGAGGGTGACCGGCGAAGCCGGCAGATCGTTCGGCAAAGCCGAACGAATACTACCTGGAGAGTTGCCCGCCGAGCCGGTCCATCGTTCGGCGCAGCCGAACGAATGCTACATGGAGAGTCGCCCGCCAAGCGGGCAGATCGTTCGGCGCAGCCGAACGAACACTAAGCGGAGGAAATATGGAGAAGCCGTTCCATCGTTCGGAGAAGCCGAACGAATACCACATGGAGAGTTGCCCGCCGCGCCGGTCCATCGTTCGGAGCAGCCGAACGAATACTACATGGAGGGTGGCCGGCGAAGTGGGCTCATCGTTCAGCGAAGCCGAGCGAGTATTACATAGAGAGTTGCCCGCCAAGCTGGCCCATCGTTCGGTGCAGCCGAACGAATACTACACGAAGGGTGAACGGCGAAGCTGGCCCATCGTTCGGCGAAGCCGAACGATTACTTCATGGAGGGTGGTCGGCGAAGTGGGCTCATCGCTCAGCGAAGCCGAACAAGTACTACATGAAAAGTTGCCCGCCAAGCTGCCAAGCTGGCCCATCGTTCGATGCAGCCGAACGAATACTACGTAGAGGGTGAACGGCGAAGCCGGCAGATTGTTTGGCGATGCCGAGCGAGTACTACATGGAGAGCTGCCCGCCAAGCTGGCCCATCGTTCGATGCAGCCGAACGAGTACTACATGGAGGATGGCCGGCGAAGCCGGCAGATCGTTTGGCAAAGCCGAACGAATACTACATGGAGAGTTGCCCGCCGAGTCGGTCCATCGTTCGGCGCAGCCGAACGAATACTACATGGAGAGTCACCCGCCAAGCCGGCAGATCGTTCGGCGCAGCCGAACGAACACTAAGCGGAGGAAATCTGGAGAAGCCGTCCCATCGTTCGGAGAAGCCGAACGAATACTACATGGAGAGTTGCCCGCCGAGCCGGTCCATCGTTCGGCGCAGCCGAACGAATACTACACGAAGGGTGGCCGGCGAAGCTGGCCCTTTGTTCGGCGAAGCCAAACGAATACTACATGGAGGGTGGTCGGCGAAGTGGGCTCATCGTTCAGCGAAGCCGAACGAGTACTACATGGAAAGTTGCCCGCCAAGCTGGCCCATCGTTCGATGCAGCCGAACGAATACTATGTTAAGGGTGGACGGCGAAGCCGGCAGATCGTTTGGCGATGCCGAGCGAGTACTACATGGAGAGTTGCCCGCCAAGCTGGCCCATCGTTCGATGCAGCCGAACGAGTACTACATGGAGGGTGGCCGGCGAAGCCGGCAGATCGTTCGGCAAAGCCGAACGAATACTACCTGGAGAGTTGCCCGCCGAGCCGGTCCATCGTTCGGCGCAGCCGAACGAATGCTACATGGAGAGTCGCCCGCCAAGCGGGCAGATCGTTCGGCGCAGCCGAACGAACACTAAGCGGAGGAAATCTGGAGAAGCCGTTCCATCGTTCGGAGAAGCCGAACGAATACCACATGGAGAGCTGCCCGCCGCGCCGGCTCATCGTTCGGCGCAGCCGAACGAATACTACGGCGAAGCCGGCAGATCGTTTCGATGCCGAGCGAGTACTACATGGAGAAATGCCCGCCAAGCTGGCCCATCATTCGGCGCAGCCGAAGAATACTACGTGGAGGGTAGCCGGCGAAGCCGGCAGATCGTTCGTCGAAGCCGAACGAATACTACGTGGAGGGTAGCCGGCGAAGCCGGCAGATCGTTCGGCGAGGCCGAACGAAGACTACGTGGAGGGTGGCCGGCGAAGCCAGCCCACTGTTCGGCGAAGCCGAACGAATACTACGTGGAGGGTGGTCGGCGAAGTGGGCTCATCGTTCAGCGAAGCCGAACGAATACTACGTAGAGGGTGGACTGCGAAGCCGGCAGATCGTTTGGCGATGCCGAACGAATACTACATGGAGAGTTGACCGCCGAGTCGGTCCATCGTTCGGCGCAGCCGAACGAATACTACATGGAGGGTGGCCGGCGGAGCCGGCAGATCGTTCGCCCAACGAATACTACATGAAGAAATGCCCGCCAAGCTGGCCCATCATTTGGCGCAGCCGAAGAATACTACGTGGAGGGTGGCCGGCGGAGCCGGCAGATCGTTCGGCGAGGCCGAACGATTACTACGTGGAGGGTGGCCGGCGAAGCCAGCCCATTGTTCGGCGCAGCCGAGCGAATACTACATGGAGGGTGGCCGGCGGAGCCGGCAGATCGTTCGCCCAACGAACACTACATGGAGGGTAGACCCGAAGCCGGCCCATCGTTCAGCGTAGCCGAACGAATCCTTCACAGAGGGTGGCCTGCGAAGCCGGCTGATCGTTTTGCGAAGCCGAACGATTACTACACGGATCGTGGCCGGCGAAGCCGGCCCATCGTTCAGCGTAGCCGAACGAATACTACGTGGAGGGTAGCCGGCGAAGCCGGCAGATCGTTCGGCGAGGCCGAACGAAGACTACGTGGAGGATGGCCGGCGAAGCCGGCAGATCGTTCGGCGAAGCCGAACGAATACTACGTGGAGAGTTGTCCGCCAAGCTGCCCCATCGTTCGGCGAAGTCGAACGAATACTACGTGGAGGGTAGCCGGCGAAGCGGGCAGATCGTTTGGCGAAGCCGAACGAATAATACGTGGAGGGTAGCCGGCGAAGGCGGCAGATCTTTCGCCGAAGCCGAACGAATACTACGTGGAGGGTAGCCGGCGAAGCCAGCAGATCGTTCGGAGAAGCCGAACGAATACTACATGGAGAGTTGCCCGCCAAGCCGGTCCATCGTTCGGCGCAGCCGAACGAATACTACATGGAGGGTGGTCGGCGAAGTGGGCTCATCGTTCAGCGAAGCTGAACGAGTACTACATGGAAAGTTGCCCGCCACGCTGGCCCATCGTTCGATGCAGCCAAACGAATACTATGTAAGGGTGGACGGCGAAGCCGGCAGATCGTTCGGCGATGCCGAACGAATACTACGCAGAGGATGGCCGGCAAAGCCGGCCCATTTTTCGGCGCAGCCGAGCGAATACTACGTGAAGGGTGGCCTTCGGAGCCGGCAGATCGTTCGGCGAGGCCGAGCGAAAACTACGTGGAGGGTTGCCCGCCAAGCCGGCCCATCGTTCGGCGCAGCCGAACGAATACTACATGGAGAGTTGGCCGGCGAAGCTGGCCCATCGTTCGGCGAAGCCGAACGATTACTTCATGGAGGGTGGTCGGCGAAGTGGGCTCATCGTTCAGCGAAGCCGAACGAATACTACATGGAGAGTTGCCCGCCGAGCCAGTCCATCGTTCGGCGCAGCCGAACGAGTACTACATGGAGGATGGCCGGCGAAGCCGGCAGATCGTTCGGCAAAGCCGAGCGAATACTACGTGGAGGGTTGCCCGCCAAGCTGGACCATCGTTTGACGCAGCCGAACGAATACTACGTGGAGGGTAGCCGGCGAAGCCGGCAGATCGTTCGACGAAGCCGAACGAATACTACATGGAGAGTTGCCCGCCAAGCTGGCCCACCGTTCGACGAAGCCGAACGAATACTACATGGAGAGTTGCCCGCCAAGCCAGCAGTTCGTTCGGCGAAGCCGAACGAATACTACATGGAGGATGGCTGGCGAAGCCGGCCCATCCTTCGGCGGAGCCGAACGAATGCTACATAGAGATTTGCCCTCCCAGCCGGCCAATCGTTTGGCGCAGCCGACCGAATACTACGTGGAGGGTAGCCGGCGACGCCGGCAGATCGTTTGGCGAAGCCGAACAAGTACTACATGGAGAGTTGCCCGCCAAGCTGGCCCACCGTTTGACGAAGTCGAACGAATACTACATGGAGGGTTGTCCGCCAAGCTGGCCCATCGTTCGGCGAAGCCGAACGAATACTACGTGGAGGGTGGCCGGCCAAGTTGCTCATCGTTTGGCGAAGCCGAACGAATACTACGTGGAGAGTTGCCGACGAAGCTGGCAGATCGTTCGGCGCAGCCGAACGAATACTACATGGAGGGTGGCCGGCGATGCCGGCAGATCGTTCGCCCAACGAACACTACATGAAGAAATGCCCGCCAAGCTGGCCCATCATTCGGCGCAGCCGAAGAATACTACGTGGAGGGTAGCCGGCGAAGCCGGCAGATCGTTCGTCGAAGCCGAACGAATACTACGTGGAGGGGAGCCGGCCGAAGCACAGCCGGCATCGTTCGGCGAAGCCGAACGATACTACGTGAGAGAGTTGCCCGCCAGTTCCATCGGCGAGGCCGAACGAAGACTACGTGGAGGGTGGCCGGCGAAGCCGGCCCATTGTTCATCGAAGCCGAACGAATACTACGTGGAGAGTTGCCCGCCAAGTTGCCCCATCGTTCAGCAAAGCCGAACGACTACTACGTGGAGAGTTGCCCGCCAAGCTGGCCCATCGTTCGGCGCAGCCGAACGAATACTACGTGGAGGGTGGCCGGCGAAGCCGGCAGATCGCTCGGCGAAGCCGAACGAATACTATATGGAGAGTTGCCCGCCAAGCTGGCCCATCGTTCGGCCAAGCCGAACGAATACTATATGGAGGGCGGCCGGCGAAGCCGGCAGATCGTTCGGCGAAACAAATACTACGTGGAGAGTTGCCAGCCAAGCTGGCCCATCATTTGGCGCAGCCGAAGAATACTACGTGGAGGGTAGCCGGCGAAGCCGGCAGATCGTTCGGCGAGGCTGAACGATGACTACGTGGAGGGTGGCCGGCGAAGCCAGCCCATTGTTCGGCGAAGGCGATGCCGGCCCATTGTTCATCGAAGCCGAACGAATACTACGTGGAGAGTTGCCCGCCAAGTTGCCCCATCGTTCAGCGAAGCCGAACGAATACTACACGGAGGAGGGTGGCCGGCGATGCCGGCAGATCGTTCGGCGTAGCCGAACGAATACTACGTGGAGTGTAGCCGGCAAAGCCGGCCCATCTTTCGGCAAAGCCGAACGAATACTACGTGGAGGGTTGCCCGCCAAGCTGGACCATAGCTTGGCGCAGCCGAACGAATACTTCATGGAGGGTGGTCGGCGAAGTGGGCTCATCGTTCAGCGAAGCCGAACGAGTACTACATGGAAAGTTGCCCGCCAAGCTGGCCCATCGTTCGATGCAGTCGAACGAATATTACGTGGAGGGTGGACGGCGAAGCCGGCAGATCGTTCGCCGAAGCCGAACGAATACTACATGGAGGGTGGCCGGCGAAGCCGGCAGATCGTTCGTCGAAGCCGAACGAATACTACGTGGAGGGTAGCCGGCGAAGCCGGCAGATCGTTCGGCGAGGCCGAACGAATACTACGTGGAGGGTAGCCGGCGAAGCCGGCAGATCGTTCGGCGAGGCCGAACGAAGACTACGTGGAGGGTGGCCGGCGAAGCCAGCCCACTGTTCGGCGAAGCCGAACGAATACTACGTGGAGAGTTGCCCGCCAAGTTGTGCCATCGTTCGGCGAAGCCGAACGATTACTACGTGGAGGATGGCCGGCGATGCCGGCAGATCGTTCGGCGAGGCCGAACGATTACTGCGTGGAGGATGGCCGGCGAAGCCGGCCCATCGTTTGGCGTAGCCGAACGAATACTACGTGGAGAGTTGCCAGCCAAGTTGCCCCATCGTTCAGCGAAGCTCAACGAATACTACATGGAGAAATGCCTGCCAAGCTGGCCCATCATTCGGCGCAGCCGAATAATACTACGTGGAGGGTAGCCGGCAAAGCCGGCCCATCGTTCAGCGCAGCCGAACGAATACTACATGGAGGGGGGCCGCGAAGTTGGCCATTGTTCGGCGAAGCCGAACGAATACTTCGTGAAGAGTTGCACGCCAAGTTGCCCCATCGTTCAGCGAAGCCGAACGAATACTACATGGATGAGGGTGGCCGGCGATGCCGGCAGATCGTTCGGCGAGGCCGAACGATTACTGCGTGGAGGATGGCCGGCGAAGCCGGCCCATTGTTCATCGAAGCCGAACGAATACTACGTGGAGAGTTGCCAGCCAAGTTGTACCATCGTTCGGCGAAGCCGAACGAATACTACATGGAGGGTGGCCGGCGGAGCCGGCAGATCGTTCGCCCAACGAATACTACATGAAGAAATGCCCGCCAAGCTGGCCCATCATTTGGCGCAGCCGAAGAATACTACGTGGAGGGTAGCCGGCGAAGCCGGCAGATCGTTCGGCGAGGCCGAACGATTACTACGTGGAGGATGGCCGGCGAAGCCGGCCCATTGTTCATCGAAGCCGAACGAATACTACGTGGAGAGTTGCCCGCCAAGTTGCCCCATCGTTCAGCAAAGCCGAACGAATACTACATGGAGAGTTGCCCGCCAAGCTGGCCCACCGTTTGACGAAGTCGAACGAATACTACATGGAGGGTTGTCCGCCAAGCTGGCCCATCGTTCGGCGAAGCCGAACGAATACTACGTGGAGGGTAGCCGTCGAAGCCGGCAGATCGTTCGGCGAAGCCGAACGAATACTACGTGGAAAGCTGCCCCACCGTTCGGCGAAGCCGAACGAATACTACGTGGAGGGTAGCCGGCGACGCCGGCAGATCGTTCAGCAAAGCCGAACGACTACTACGTGGAGAGTTGCCCCCCAAGCTGGCCCATCGTTCGGCGCAGCCGAACGAATACTACGTGGAGGGTGGCCGGCGGAGCCGGCAGATCGTTCGGCGAGGCCGAACGATTACTACGTGGAGGGTGGCCGGCGAAGCCAGCCCATTGTTCGGCGCAGCCGAGCGAATACTACGTGGAGAGTTGCCCGCCAAGTTGCTCCATCGTTTGGCGAAGCCGAACGAATACTACGTGGAGAGTTGCCAGCCAAGTTGCCCCATCGTTCGGCGAAGCCGAACGAATACTACGTGGAGGGTGGCCGGCGAAGCCGGCAGATCGTTCGGCGAAGCCGAACGAATACTACATGGAGAGTTGCTCGCCAAGCTGGCCCATCGTTCGGCGCAGTCGAACGAATACTACGTGGAGGGTAGCCGGTGAAGCCGGAGGATCGTTCGGCGAAGCCGAACGAATACTACGTGGAGAGTTGCCCGCCAAGTTGCCCCATCGTTCAGCAAAGCCGAACGACTACTACGTGGAGAGTTGCCCCCCAAGCTGGCCCATCGTTCGGCGCAGCCGAACGAATACTACGTGGAGGGTGGCCGGCGGAGCCGGCAGATCGTTCGCCCAACGAATACTACATGAAGAAATGCCCGCCAAGCTGGCCCATCATTCGGCGCAGCCGAAGAATACTACGTAGAGGATGGCCGGCGAAGCCGGCCCATTGTTCGGCGCAGCCGAGCGAATACTACGTGGAGAGTTGCCCGCCAAGTTGCTCCATCGTTTGGCGAAGCCGAACGAATACTACGTGGAGGATGGCCGGCGACGCCGGCAGATCGTTCGGCGAAGCCGAACGAATACTACGTGGAGGGTGGCCGGCGAAGCCGGCCCATCGTTCGGCGTAGCCGAACGAATACTATATGGAGGATGGCCGGCGATGCCGGCAGATCGTTCGCCCAACGAACACTACATGAAGAAATGCCCGCCAAGCTGGCCCATCGTTCGGCGCAGCCGATGGAATACTACGTGGAGGGTGGCCGGCGGAGCCGGCAGATCGTTCGTCGAAGCCGAACGAATACTACGTGGAGGGTGGAGCAGTTCAGCCGCGATGCTACGGGACCGATCGTTCAGCCGAACATGAACGAGATACACGTGGAGGGTGGCCAGCGGAGCCGGCAGATCGTTCAGCGAAGCCGAACGACTACTACGAGGAGGGTGGCCGGCGAAGCCGGCCCATCGTTCAGCCCAGCCGAACGAATACTACGCAGAGGATGGCCGGCAAAGCCGGCCCATTGTTCGGCGCAGCCGAGCGAATACTACGTGGAGAGTTGCCCGCCAAGTTGCTCCATCGTTTGGCGAAGCCGAACGAATACTACGTGGAGAGTTGCCAGCCAAGTTGTACCATCGTTCGGCGAAGCCGAACGAATACTACATGGAGGGTGGCCGGCGGAGCCGGCAGATCGTTCGGCGTAGCCGAACGAATACTACGTGGAGAGTTGCCAGCCAAGTTGCCCCATCGTTCAGCGAAGCCGAACGACTACTACGAGGAGGGTGGCCGGAGAAGCCGGCCCATCGTTCAGCCCAGCCGAACGAATACTACATGGAGGGTGGCCGGCGGAGCCGGCCCATCGTTCGGCGTAGCCGAACGAATACTACGCGAAGAGTTGCCCGCCAAGTTGCCCCATCGTTCAGCGAAGCCCAACGATAACTACACGGAGGAGGGTGGCCGGCGATGCCGGCAGATCGTTCGGCGAAGCCGAACGAATACTACATGGAGAGTTGCCCGCCAAGCTGGCCCATCGTTCGGCGAAGCCGAACGAATACTACATGGAGGGTGATCGGCGAAGCCGGCAGATCGTTCGGCGAAGCCGAACGAATACTACATGGAGGGTGGCCCGCCAAGCTGGCCCATTGTTCGGCGCAGTTGAACGAATGCTACGTGGAGGGTTGGCCGGCGAAGCCGGCAGATCGTTCGGCGCAGCCGAACAAATACTGCGTGGAGGTTGGCCAGCGAAGCCGGCCCATCGTTTGGCGCAGCCGAACGAGTACTACATGGAGAGTTGCCCGCCAGGCTGCCCCATCGTTCAGCAAAGCCGAACGAATACTACGTGGAGAGTTGTCCGCCAAGCTGCCCCATCTTTCGGCGAAGCCGAACGGACACTACGTGGAGGGTAGCCGGCTAAGCGGGCAGATCGTTTGGCGAGGCCGAACGAATAATACGTGGAGAGTTGGCGCCAAGCTGGCCCATCGTTCGGCGAAGCCGAACGAATACTACGTGGAGGGTGGCCGGCGAAGCCGGCCCATCTTTCGGCGTAGCCGAACGAATGCAACGTGGAGAGTTGCCCGCCAAGTTGCTCCATCGTTTGGCGAAGCCGAACGAATACTACGTGGAGAGTTGCCAGCCAAGTTGTACCATCGTTCGGCGAAGCCGAACGAATACTACATGGAGGGTGGCCGGCGGAGCCGGCAGATCGTTCGCCGAACGAATACTACATGGAGAGTTATCCGCCAAGCTGGCCCATCGTTCGGCGCAGCCGAACGAATACTACGTGGAGGTTGACCGGCGAAGCCGGCCCATCGTTCGGCGCAGCCGAACGAATACTACGTGGAGGATGGTCGGCAAAGCCGGCCCATCGTTCGGCGAAGTCGAACGAATATTACACGGAGGGTGACCCGCCAAGCTGGCCCATCTTTCGGCGAAGCCGAACGAATATTACATGGAGGGTGGTAGGCGAAGCCGGCAGATCGTTCGGCGAAGCCGATCAAATACTACACGGAGGGTGGCCGGCGAAGCCGAACAAATACTACATGGAGAGTTGCCCTCTAAGCTGGCCCATCGTTCGACGAGCCGAACGAATACTACATGGAGGGTGGCCGGCGAAGCCGGCAGATCGTTCGGCGAAACCGAACAAATACTACGTGGAGGGTGGCCGGTGAAGCCGAACGAATACTACATGGAGAGTTATCCGCCAAGCTGGCCCATCGTTCGGCGCAGCCGAACGAATACTACGTGGAGGGTGGCCGGCGAGGCCGGCAGATCGTTTGGCGAAGCCGAACGAGTACTACATGGAGAGTTGCCCGCCACGCTGGCCCATCGTTCGATGCAGCCAAACGAATACTATGTTAAGGGTGGACGGCGAAGCCGGCAGATCGTTTGGCGATGCCGAACGAATACTACATGGAGAGTTGCCCGCCGAGCCGGTCCATCGTTCAGCGAAGCCGAACGAATACTACGTAGAGGGTGGCCGGCGAAGCCGGCAGATCGTTCGGCAAAGCCGAACGAATACTACATGGAGAGTTGCCCGCCAAGCTGGCCCATCATTCGGCGCAGCCGCAGAATACTACGTGGAGGGTGGCCGGCGAAGCCGGCAGATCGTTCGGCGAAGCCGAACGAATACTACATGGAGAGTTGCTGCCCGCCGAGCCGGTCCATCGTTCGGCGCAGCCGAACAAATACTACATGGAGGGTGGGCGGCGAAAAGGGCTCGTCGTTCGGCGAGGCCGAACGAATACTACGTGGAGAGTTGCCCGCCAAGTTGTGCCATCGTTCGGCGAAGCCGAACGATTACTACGTGGAGGATGGCCGGCGATGCCGGCAGATCGTTCGGCGAAGCCGAACGAATACTACGTGGAGAGTTGCCCGCCAAGTTGTGCCATCGTTCGGCGAAGCCGAACGATTACTGCGTGGAGGATGGCCGGCGAAGCCGGCCCATTGTTCATCGAAGCCGAACGAATACTACGTGGAGAGTTGCCCACCAAGTTGCCCCATCGTTCAGCGAAGCCGAACGACTACTACGAGGAGGGTGGCCGGCGAAGCCGGCCCATCGTTCAGCCCAGCCGAACGAATACTACATGGAGAGTTGCTGCCCGCCGAGCCGGTCCATCGTTCGGCGCAGCCGAACAAATACTACATGGAGGGTGGGCGGCGAAAAGGGCTCGTCGTTCAGCGAAACCGAACGAGTACTACATGGAAAGTTGCCCGCCAAGCTGGCCCATCGTTCGATGCAGCCGCACGAATACTACGTACAGGATTGACGGCGAAGCCGGCAGATCGTTTGGCGATGCCGAGCGAGTACTACATGGAGAGTTGCCCGCCAAGCTGGCCCATCGTTCGATGCAGCCGAACGAGTACTACATGGAGGGTGGCCGGCGAAGCCGGCAGATCGTTCGCCGAAGCCGAACGAGTACTACATGGAGAGTTGCCCGCCAAGCTGCCAAGCTGGCCCATCGTTCGATGCAGCCGCACGAATACTGCGCATAGGGTGGCCGGCGAAGCCGGCAGATCGTTCGGCAAAGCCGAACGAATACTACATGGAGAGTTGCCCGCCGAGCCGGTCCATCGTTCAGCGAAGCCGAACGAATACTACGTAGAGGGTGGACGGCGAAGCCGGCAGATCGTTTGGCGATGCCGAGCGAGTATTACATGGAGAGTTGCCCGCCAAGCTGGCCCATCGTTCGGTGCAGCCGAACAAGTACTACATGGAGGGTGGCCGGCGAAGCCGGCAGATCGTTCGGCGAAGCCGAACGAATACTACATGGAGGGTGGCCGGCGGAGTGGGCTCATCGTTCAGCGAAGCCGAACGAGTACTACATGGAGAGTTGCCCGCTACGCTAGCCCATCGTTCGATGCAGCCGCACGAATACTACGTACAGGGTTGACGGCGAAGCCGGCAGATCGTTTGGCGATGCCGAGCGAGTACTACATGGAGAGTTGCCCGCCAAGCTGGCCCATCGTTCGATGCAGCCGAACGAATACTACGTGGAGGGTGGCCGGCAAAGCCGACAGATCGTTCGGCGAAGCCGAACGAATACCACAAGACCGCCCCTATCTTTTGGTAATTGGGCGCGCTAGAGCGCCGGAGCGCGCCGTTTGCCGTCGTTTTCGATTAACTCGCTTCAAAGTGGTCCAATCGGAAAATGGAAGCCAAATTCGGAATCAGCATCAGAAATGCGAACTACTGAATGTATAAACTTTCAAAATGGAACTCAGTGGAAGATTTTGGGTTACGGTAGCCACCCGGGGGTGTGTATACAAGTCTGTAGGTACCTGCTCGTTGGTGCCCCTGCTTCTACTGAACCCAGCAGACGTTTGAGTATACACAGGGATCGTTCGAGCGATATAGCCTGCACAACTATATCGCGAAAGTATCCCGCACATTGCATAAAGGTGTTGCCGTCCGGCACACTAAGGCCTCTGGTCCATAACACCTTAGGATCCGTACCTAAGGAGTTCATGGAGTCTTTGGCCACAAGCCACAATTTCGCCACCCTGAATTCCCGGTCATTGTCGAGTGATATCCAACAATCTGCGTTGTCCAATCTTCTGAGCTGCTTCCATGCACCGTTTGCTGCTTTGCAGGTAACTCGCCTCAAGGATAGACCAGTCATCAACGTCGAAGAGTACGTCATCTACTGTGGTAACGCTGATGATAGGAGAGTGGGAGGCTGTGCGATAGCTGTAAGGAAGGACTACAATGGTATGATCGAGGGATTCGGCTCGACGTCGTGTAGGAATGCATTTGTGCGACTGCGGGATCACAGAGGATTTAATCTGTGGATAGTGAGTGCTCATGCGCCCACCGAAACCGCCGAAGACAATTCCAAGGATGCCTTCTACGAGGAACTCAATACATTGCTAGCCAGGATAACTTGTCAACATGCTGTTGTGGTGGGAATCGACGCAAACGCGAAGATGGGACTTGATCAGGAATCCGAAGTACTTGGTAAATGGTTCTTCCCAGTGGAGCAAAAATCGGACAATGGCTACCACCTTGTCGACTTGTGTGAACGCAGTGGTCTGATTATTACATCGACATTCAAAAGGAATCATCGCCGCCATCAGCTTACGTGGCAGGGACCAACCCAACTATCTTTGGAAGAGCAGCGGAAGCGGAAGATGACAACTTTGAAACTACAGCTCGACTATGTTCTGACGAGGAATATTCCAGTATCGGACATTCGAAGATCTAGAGCTGTGTGGGATGTCGCATTCGATTCGGATCACCGTCCTGTTCTGTTGAACTTCACTGCGAGGATTCACAAGAGGAAGCGAGGGACTCAGCCTCTCCAGAGGATTGACATGACAAGTCTCAGGGATGAAGAATGCGGAAGGAAATTCCGACAACGCGTTTCTGTTCATATCGGAGTACGGACCAAGAAGAAACTTTGCGACGCGGACTCTTTCGTCAAGTGCATCCAGGACGCTTCGAAAGAGGCACTCCCGGTTGTACAGCCCAGGAAGAAGCTCGCCTACGTCTCAGAGGAAACAACATCTACTTACAACAGAGTATGTGCTATCCGAACTGCAGGAAACTTTGTGGAGGAGAAGCGTCTCAGGAGGAAGTTGCGTCGGCAGCTTCAAAATGACCGCGAACGAGAATGGACGTGTAGAGCTAAGGAGTTTGAGAAGGCTTGGGAGGAGAAGAATCCGAGGAAAGCCTACAAGTTGTTACGGCACTATAGCGGCAAGATGAAGAGATGTTCTGCTGTCCTCAACACTACCAATGGAGTTGCAGTTGGTGATGCGACGCTGACATTATGGAAGGATTACTTCAGTTCACTACTGAATCGTCCAGCGCCGTCAGTACCAGAGCTGCCGCATGTTCAGAGAGCACATTACGATGTCAGTGAGGACCGCCGACTGAGGCTAAAGTTTCGAATTGTGTCCGGAAAATGAAGAATGGAAAGGCAGGTGGAGATGACAACATCACTGCTGAAATGCTGAAAGCTCTTCCTCCGTCTGGGATTCGTGAAATGACCAACACCATCCGTGCCATGAGGAATCTACAGAGGAATCTCTCTACTTCGTGTCATGTACAAGGTTTTAGAACGTATCATTCTTGAGCGACTCATCAAACATCGTGAGGAAACGACCAGAGAGGAGCAAGCCGGTTTTCGACCTGGAAGATCTACCATCGACCAAGTGTTCGTTGTGAGAAGAGTAATCGAATCGTGGCAGCGGTATTCGAAGCCATTACAGCTTGCTTTTTTGGACTTAGAAGCCGCATTCGACTCTCCTCATCGTGATCGATTGCTCAACGCTCTGCGAGCAGATGGAGTCCCGGAAAAGTATGTTCGACTAATCGAGGACATGAACAAAGGAACAACAGCAGCAGTTCGTACGCCTGTCGGATTTACGTCAGCTTTCGAGGTGAGAACATGAGTAAGGCAAGGAGCTGTAGCAGGACCTATCCTATTCAACTTTACCGTTGATGACATCATGCGTAGAGTTGCAGAACAGTTTCCTGCGGACGTGATCCTAACACCATCAGGACGCTTCCTTGTCGACCTGGAGTACGCCCATGACATTGTGTTATTCGCTGAAAACAAAGCAAAACTGCAAAGGATTGTGAACCTCGCTCGTTTCGAAGTATGCCGCAGCCTATGGACTTCGTCTTCGTCCGGACAAATGCAAGCAGATGTGGGTCTCTCAGAGGCCTTCTACGGGAGTTTGTGTGGACGGACAACGTATCGAACTGGTGGACGATTTCTGTTATTTGGGCTGTTTGCTGAAGAACGATGGTAGTTATGCAGCGGATATTCAACAACGATGTGCGAAAGCTACGTCTGCATTCAATTCTCTAACCAAGTGTTTGTGGTCCACCCCATCGCGAAGGAAGTCAAGTTGCGCGTCTACTCATCCGCTATTCGCCCTATCATGATGTACGGATCGGAGACGTGGGCAGCACCGAAGACGCAGATGGAAAGGTTGGGTTGCACGGAGAGGAAGCTTTTTAGACGTTTGCTCGGATATTTCTGGCCGCGGATGTGCCACAACGAAGATCTCTACAACGAGATTGACGCCTTACATCTACGTTTGACACGAGGGAGGTGCCAACATCTCCCAATGCCATCTCAAGCGGCAACGGAAGGTCGTCTTCGTCTGTTGGGGCATATTTTAAGAAGACCGCCAGATCGTCTTGTTCAACACGCTCTAAGGATGCTTCCAAGTTCTGTCTGGAAACGGCCGCCTGGACGTAGGCGAAAGTTTTGGACGGATGTGGTGAAGGAGGATTTGAAATCACTCGGCATTGAAAGGCAATTCAGGCGCGATGTTTTACTTCGCAGGAAGTGGAATAGTAATCAATGGATGGATTGTGTTCAAATTGTGGCTGAGGACCGTGACAAATGGACACGGCTGACTACTAGGACGGCACACCTCGGTGAAGATGCGGAATGACCGCGTCAGGCGAAAGCCAACCGATTAAGTCAAAGTAAGTCAAGGTAGCCACCCAATGTCACTCGCGTCCAAATGGCGCTGGCGTGAATGTGTTGTGATAAGTGGATTTCTTGACGTTATCAAGTATTAGGCATATTCATATGCAATTTGTTATCCTCTGTGTTTCTTCCGAAACAATTTGACAGCGAAAAAAAATTAATAAAAATTGATAAAAAGAATCATTTTTCCTAACAATTTATGAATTTTAATGTGACAAAAGCACGAAGTTCTTCTATATTAGTTACTTATTCTGAGATGAATAGCAAAACTTTGAGAAGAAATCAGGTATTGTAAGTTAAACGGAAATCGCGCCTTGAAATCGCGCTAATTATTTGAATTCACATTCAAAAAGGATAGGTATCAGAGTGCATTTCAACAGCCATGTAATCTTTGTCTCTTTGCAATCTTTGTTTTTTCTCCTCACACGAAGAAGTCATGTCCAGAATCAGCCAGTTTGCGGAAATGCACCAAGAATGAAAATTTCAAAAAAAAATTATTCAAGAAAATTCATTCAAAAATTACAATTTTCATGCTGGAATACTCCTCGAGTTCTCTGTTCTTCGTGTAAAGCGCATAAATTTGTTCAGAAATTGTTTCAAAAATATAGATTTCCTAACCTTTTCTAATTATTTATCAAAAAAAAATATAATTAATTAATTATTTATAAAAAAATTATCGAAAGGGAATTTTTACTGAGACCACAAATTTTGAATTTCTTTCCAATTTTCTCTTTGAATTCCATGTATGAATTCCTTTGAATTCCTTCATGATATCAATTCATTTTGAAAATGTGGGAATCGTGGAATTCTGCAATCTTTTGTCCCGAAAAAAAACAAATGAAATTCGAATTTTCTCTTAATTTCCATTTTCAGTGTGAAAAAATTCTAGGAATGTTTCACTGTTCACGTAGAGCGCATAAATTTGATCAGCACTCACTATAAAAATGCTCAATTCAAAAAAAGATTAATTCTTTCCGCAAAAAAAATTAAAAATTTCGAAGTTGAATTTTCATTATTAGAACAATTTTTTAATTTTGATAACAGAACCTTCTTTGAATCCCATGAATTCCGTGTAGGGAGCAAAAAATACATTAAATTCGAATAGAAATCTGGAAAGAAATTCAGAATTAGTGGTCTTAATTAAAATTCGATTTCTTTTTTTTCGATTCGATTTTAATTTTTTTGTGTGCGTAACATCAGATTTATTTCAAAGAGTGTTGCTGTGCTTACTTCTGAATTTAATTCTGGGCGATGGACGTCAGGTGGCAGAAGGGAGAAGGCCTTCGAGAACAAAAGCGGTACGGCATGCTCGAATGTCTCGCCTGGCTTTCACGGCGAGCGGCTGTGTCTTCCGTCCTCTGTCCACTATTCCGCTAATCTTCACGTCCGATTCGAAAAGCTGTTCTGACTGCCTTCAAGGACTAACACGTCGTCTCTAATGGCAAGGGGGCAATTCCATCAGCAGCAAATTTGCCACTTTGGAAGGTATTTGTCTTGTCGATATCTCTTGCTGTCATAGAGTCGGCAACGATTAGTGATCAAATGGCTGTGTCCCCTGTTGCTGGCTCCAGTGTTACGGGAAAGAAGACGAGAGGCTATCGAATCAGCAGCACGAGCAGCCAGGCAGATGCTGTTAGCCGTCTGCAAGACCTAGCGGATCATGGCAAGGTGCCTGCGTATATGAAGTTGGTAATTGAGCTGTTAATCGACACCAAAGAGGAGATCAAACAGATGGCAAAGCGAAACGAGGAATTGGTGGAAGAGAATGGACGTTTGAGGGGAGAAATTTCTGATTTGAAGGAAAAACTAGCAGTTTCCGAGCGCATTAGGGTTTCTGATGTTGTCCATATTGGAACTTCTCCTCACTGCACTATATCTTCCGTAAACTTTGAAGACATTGAACGAAAACGCTCCATTGTTTTAACGAATATTCCACAATCCTCCGCTTCTAATGCGTTTGAGAAAATTTCTGAGGACTGTTCGCGTGTAAATTTCTTGCTTAATTATCGTGGATTGGAATGTATCCCCTCAAATGTGTATCGTATGGGCGGCCTACCCTAGGCCGTCCTCGTTTAGTTAAGGTAGTCCTTCCTTCATCCAGTTTTCAAGCCGAGGCGCTTAAGCGTGCTCCACGTTTACGATTCTTCCCTCCTCAAAAGAGCATATACTTACGCCCTTCCCTATCCAGGGAGGAGAGAGAGCGAATCCGTGGCGAGCGCCTAACGGCTCGTAGGACAACGGTTGATAGCAATGTCACCGCTAGTCAAATCCAGGACTTGCAGCGATCACAGGCAAAATCTCAGGAGACCAGCACAAACATGATTTCTTCGCAGCCCAGTAATCCTTCGGGAAACTGCTGAGCTTTCAAAGGAAATCATGTTACAAGATTTCATGCGCACTTTCGAATATCAGATCTTTAGTAAGAAACTGTGATTCTTTCAATTCAAATCTCTGCCTGAACAATTATGATGTGACCTTTTTGACTGAGACATGGTTGAACTCTAAAGACGAGTTGAATGCTCTCCTAGGTGTCGTATGTACTCAATATGAAGGAATAAGATGCGACAGGAAGTCAAAAAAGGGATGGGTAGCCCTGGAACGGTTGATGAGAAGTACGAAATTTTTATTGAAGTCATTGAGCATGTTAGTGAGTTATTTGTCCCATTACGTGAAGTCTTGCCAAAGGAGTCCAATTTACCGCAGCGTCTGAGGAATATGATCAAGTTCAAATCTGATTTGTGGAATGGAGCTTCGGCATCCGGCCATTCGGAAGCATGGGAAGGTTATGAGGTCTATAACAAAAAAGTTGAAAAAGCTCTTAAGAGGTATCAACTCTACTCAGAGAGAAAGTTTATTGATTCGAATGACAAAGCAGGTTTTATAGGTGCGTCAGCTCTCATAGCGGTAATAGAAACTCTATTCCCAGCCTTATTGACGAAAACGGAAACGTTTTTTTTATCTCCCGCTGGAAGGGCTGATCTTTTTGCGAACGATTTCCAAAAAATGTTCAGTGTACCTCAGGAAGTCGATATAGAGCTAGTTCTGTCTGAAGACCTCGAGCTACCCTGCCATACTAAAATGGAGCATTCCTTGTGGTTTCATAAAGAAGACATTTTCGAACTTTTATCGAAATGGCCAAATTCTTATTCACTCTCGCCGGACTTCATTCCTCTCACTTTCATAAAGAAAATTCTCCACCCAATTTTGTATCCTCTCGAACTTATTTACAATTTGAACTACATGAGAGCTGAAGTTCCTGGAAGATGGAAACATGCATTTATTAACCCCATTTCCAAAAAACCTCCACTTAGCGATCCTATGATTTACAGACCTGTGAGTATAACCTCCATCTTCGCAAGAACTTTTGAGAAAATAGTGAGAAAACACCTTGTTAGACATCTCGAGCAAAACAACATCATCTCGGAAAATCAGTTCGGCTTTATGAAAGGCAGATCCGTTGAGGCGGCACTCATCAGCTCTTTAAATGACTGGACGAGTAATCTGGAGAACAGGAGCTGAACAGATGTCATTTATTTTGATTTCTGTAAAGCCTTTGATAGGATCCCAACGCAAAAATTACTACAAAAAATGGCAGTCATTGGTGTTCATCCCAGACTAATAAGTTGGGCTCAAAATTGTTTCTATCCAATAGGACCTACCAGGTTAAAGTTGATGGTACATACTCTCCGGTTTAATCAGCTTATAGTGAAGTTCCTCAAGGAGGCATCCTCTCACCTATATTTTTCCTAATTTATACTTATAATCTTCCGAACTCCATTTCACGTTTTGGCGTCAACTGTAAGATGTACGCAGATGATATCAAAATTTATAGAAAAGTAGAGAACTGCGAGGATTCTAGGGCTATCCAGGCCGCGATTGATTACATAGGTAAGTGGGCAGTTACATGGGAGTTACCCTTGGCCATAGAAAAATCTAACCACCTCCAGATTGGAAAAAGTAATTCCGATATTGATTATACGTATACGTTAAGGGGTCAGATTCTCACGTCCGTTTCTGAAGTAAGAGACCTAGGTTTTCAAATATCCAGTGATTTGAGTTTCAGAACACACTACAGAAGTTTGGTTAGGAAGGCTTATTACCGTACGTATAATCTTTTCAAGGCCCTCGGAAGCAATAACCCTCAGGTACTTTTACGAGCTTACAAAACCTATGTGAGACCCTTGGTTGAGTGTGATATCGCCGTCTTTAACCCTGTTAAGAAGAAGGACATTGACTTACTAGAATCCATTCAAAACAACTACACCCGCAAACTAATGATGAGGTGTTCCGGACTCGCTTATTCCCAGGTGCCCAATGGTGCCGAGAGAGCTAGAATTCTAAAGATTCCTAGTCCTTGCAGGAGAAGGAAAAGGGCTGATCTCATAATGATGTACAAAGTACTCACTAGAAAGTTGTCTATACACCCAGTAAATTTTTTCGGAGCTCCCATTTTGAGAAGCAGAAGCGGGAAGCTAAGACTATATTCCAATCGCGAGGTCACAAGCTAGGTCAAGTTTTTCACCTACCGCAGCTTGAGAAAGTTCAACCAAATCCTAGGTGAGAATGCGATCCTTTTGAGCATGTCTTTGAATGCTTTCAAGTCCCTTCCAAAGAGCATATGATATTCTTCTTGCCTATTCGGATGGTTCTTTTGCCCCATCTACTTGTTTTTACATGTTTTTGAATTTATTTCACGGCTAGTGCGTTTTGTTGATTACTCAGTCTAGGTTCTTGCAATTGTGTTCAATATTTCAGACACTTGACAACTTTTATTATTATGATAAGTATTACTAACGTGGACTACTCTGAAGTTTTCGATAATGTTACGAGCAGGCTAAAATGCTAAAATCATGCTTCGATGGGCCTTATGAGTGTGGAGAAACTTGCAGTTCAGTTATTGTTAGTTACAAATAGCGCTATTCGGCAGGCAACCTAGTAGACGTCGGAAGCGTGGCAAGTACATATTTGCAGAAACAACTAACTGAAAGGTTTTTGCAACCTCTTCGTTTGTTGATCAGTTTAATAGTTTTTCACCCTTCATTGGCTCGTGCGTTACACGTCCTTTCTCAAACCTTTTTTTTTCTTCGTTTACCAATCGGATGTTCTGTTATAACCTATTATTGTTTATATTAATTTCAAAACGAGGAAGCAAACACGAGTAAAAAAAATAAAACAGCGTGTTCAGAAGCCAGGTTTTGACGGCTTTGTGGAATTTGAATAACAGGATTCTGAAATACTCCAAAAATGTTAGCAATAGAGTCTTATTGGACTGCCTCGTTGGACTTGTGACCACGTTATGTATGCAACATCCCGTTTATGCTTCTTCCGTTCAGGTGAACGTGGAAAAGTGAAAGAAACAGAGGACAAAAAAAGATAGCAAAATCTGGAACCCGTTTTAAGTACCTAAGTAACACCAATGTGTTAAATTTCTTCTTTTTGAAGCACTAACTTCATATGTAGCTGAGTAATACAAGCAATTGTGGTGCGCACGAAGCGCGCACCAGATTTGGTTTTGAATCGGCCCCATGCGCAACCTCTTTTTTGAAATCTCAATTCAGAGTGAACGAAGAAAATGGAGCTAAACTGCATTGAAAAAAGCGCAAAAAGTTGGTTCTAACACTACAAATGGTTTGGAATGGTTCACTGGTTTTCGAGTGAAAAGGTAAAGACCGTGCGTTTTGTTGTTAGTTTCCTTTTTTCAGACGGCTTACACGATCTTGTTGGCACACTCAAAATTAAGCCAGGGAGCTCATTTTCGGACTGGAGGCTGGAAATGGATGCAAGTCGCTCCTATTCCAATTTGAACTTGATACCTTAACATTGAAGGGTACCTCAAAATCGTGGGCTTACATACTAAATTAGCCGTGAAGCTCGAAAACGGCTTTTTTCTGCTACGGCTGTGGAGACCGGGGTGTGTGGGTGAATCTGCAGCCAATCAACACAGGTCGTTGGAGGTAAGTACTGAACTTGTCAGAATTCGTACTCATGACACGTCATCGATCGATAATCGATATTATCGGATTTGGCGCTTTTTGCACAAAATGAGGCGAGGAGTGGTGATTGCTGGTGGGATTGGTCATTATCGACACCAGTCATTATCGACAAATACCAATCAATAATATCGATTTTTTCGCCTGTTCCACAAATTGGCGCAGTGGTTTTCGATTGTTGACGGCGCTCACTTGTTTGGGTAATTCTTCTCATCATGCAAGATCAAATATTAATGATCAATAATATCGAGTTCTCACGTGTTGCACAAAATGCGGCAATGAGTGGTATTTTTATGGTTTTGGGTTATGAATTTCGAAAATTGTACTCTATCGTCTGTTAGATGTTTCATCATTCCGAAATGGAAGTCTTTAAGCAAAATTGAAGTCAGGGAACCATTGCGAAAAATATGTGAAATTTCTGGAAATTTAGCTCCCTGGCAAAAGTAACGGTAACGATAATGATCAAAAAAAGTTTCAAAAATGTCTTGAAATATCTTTAAAAAATGATTTGGCAAAAAATAACCTGGAGTAATAAAAAAAAACTAGGAAATGAAGTTACATAGCCTGAAATGCGATCGCATTTTAGGTTATTTCACTTAATTTTCTAGCTTTTTTATTACTTCAGTCTACTTCAAGCCAAATTATTTTTTTAAGATATTTCAAGACATTTTGGAAACTTTTTTTGACCATTACCAAATCGTTACTTTTGCCAGGAAGCTAAATTTTCAGAAATTCACTATTTAAACCTGTTTATATCACTAATTATTTATTACTTTATCAAACAGCCGATTCTAAGTTTATTTCACTTTTTGAAAACAAAATCAATACTTTGCAAAATGTATATTGCTGATTAGTGGTTTTCTTGAACTTTTCAACTAGCAAAATTGGCGCCTCAAATTGATCGCACAGAGAAGAAATTTTGTGAATTAAAGTTTTTGAAAAAAATTACTAAAGTTGCTCTCATTAAAGAACCCCGTGAGTCCTTGTGGGTGTCATCATCTAGTGCTAATAGAAGCCGAAAAATGTTCTTTAATTAGAGGTAGATTAGGCGATTCTGAAGGAGACGAGTATGTACAGATATAAATATTCACTACTGCTATTGCACATATTATTCAAATGCAAACTTCTATAAATAAAGTTTTACGGGGAGCAATAAAGAGCCTGGGTTAGTAGGAGAAACCGAATGTTATATTACGCCTTGCCAAAACAGCCTGAACAGAGAGGAAAAAACTTTTTTTAAACCGCAGTTATCTGTGCATTAAAGGCAGTGTCCACGATGATTCTCGTTTCCAAGTTTTCCGCTCAAAACAATGCGTTGGCAACCAAGTGTTACCAAAATCACGAAGAAACGGCGAGAAACCCACTAATTCGTCTTATTTCAGTGACATTATTCTATGGCCTGGACTAGTTGTCCGGTTGGATGAACATGTTCACTTTGGTTGTCACCGGAAAAAAATGGGACTAATCGAAAAAGGAAGAATATTTTGGGCAAACAGTATTAGTTAGGGCCCGAAGGAAAGAATGGAGCAATACAGAATGGAGAATTGCAAAAGATGGGTCCACAAAAGATTTCATTGTCACAACGAACAGTTCCATTGATACTTAAGAGGCGGGCTGATACTTGGGGATTTCGTGCCCTTCTGGTGCGTTTTTCTCGGTTTCTTCGACATTTCAGTTCTACTCGGGGGCCAAACAATCGATTCAACGATTAATCTCAAAATGGAAGATTATCGTGAACGCTGCCTTTAAGTGCTCACTGTTCTCACCTTAGGTGGTGGTTCAGTCAGGTTACAACACTTTTGTTCTCCTATGAACGGTTTCAACCGCTCCCAATACATAGAGGCACATGCAAGTAACTAACACGGCGTAGCCCCACGCCTCGATCGCCCGTCGTCGCAACGCGAACCCCGCGGCGCCGCGACCTAATGGCCGCGGCGGGGGGTTCGCGTCGCGATAAGGCGATCGCGGCGCGACACTAATAGTTGGAATCATCATTATAGAGAGTTACAGAACAGTTCCGAAAATGTTGCGATTACATTAGGGCATGAGGCTGCGCAACTTACGGTCACGATTTCAACAACTTACGGAAGACTTCGGTAAGTTGTTGAAATTAGTGTTCGCAACATTTCTGAAATCTTCAGAGTAGTTCCGCGTCTTAAATAAATAAATAAATAAATAAATAAATAAATAAATGCTGTCCTTTTTTGGCCCCTCTGTCGCCGTCAGGAGAGCTATGAACACAGCTGTAGAAGCGCGCGGAATCCTCATCTTTCCGTAAGGATTAGCTGCTAAGGTCTAAAACAAAAATCAAATAATAAAATTTTGTCGTCTCGTTCTTGTTTCCGTTTTGAGCAGCTCAAGAGCAAGGGTCCAGGAATCCAAATTCCGGCAGAGCTCCCAGATTTATTATTAGGAAGGACTCTCAATACAAAATAAGGAACTTTCTGGTTCAAAGAATCCAGCAGTGAATTTCCTGTCGTTATGACGAGAAGGGCAGATTTTTCATTCGAAGTCGCATATTGTGAGACACTTCTAGTAGTCGTCAATGTAATATGTGCCCATTCAACCGAACTCGTAAAGATAATTGCGAGCTCTGCGAACCCTTGTAGTCAGATCGAAATCGCTTCTGGTCTTCTCCACCTTTTATAGCATATCTCAGTATTTTGTAGCCTTTTATTTCCTAAAAATGGTAAAAAGGATTAGATTTGCCCTACAAGAAATATAATGTCAGTTTGTCGCTTACACAAATATTACGGCAGCAGTTGACGGGTAGCAGGCCCAATGAGTGCAGATAGAAGCCTGCGCTATTTAATTACCCATCAACTGCTGCCGTAATATTTGCGTAAGCGACAAACTGACATTATATTTCTTGTAGGGCAAATCTAATCCTTTTTAGGCCCAATGAGTGCAGATAGAAGCCTGCGCTATTTGATTAAGTGCTTACCATATATTTATCAATCATACATATAGTTTTGGAAGCATTCAGGAACAACTTTTCAGATTCAGAAAACCCACCAAACTAAATATTGATGTAGAATTGGAAGCAGGTCAAATTTTCGGACAACAGTGACTATTAGAGAGAGAGAGTTTCGATTTCAAATAGTGTACAAAATTTGATCAATACATAGATTACACACGGACAAATTAGAAATTGCTGAACTACATATTTGGCGAAGAACTTCCGGAAAAACATATGGTATTGCGTAGAAGCGAGAATTCCCAGCCACTTGACTTCGACGATTTTTTATTTGACATGGTATTTGAGCCATCCCAGAACTAGATGATAGTGTTTGCGGAAAATTTCGACAGAGCGAAATTAATGAATTTTTGCGGACTTTTGATTTTGCAGCTTCTGTCTTTTTTCACTTATTCTAAAAGTTTCGAATTCATAATTATGGCCAAAACCCCACTCAGTAGTATTTCATTCGTTAATCAACGATATTTGTTTTCAATTCTGCAGAAGTTGCAAAATCACAAAATCTTTTTAAAATCATTAATTACGCTCCGTCGAAAAATTTCCGCGATTGCTATCACTCAATTTTAGGTGGCTCAACTATCCTGTAAACTCTGGCCAGTTTTGTGGTTTACCTCAAAGTAAATAGAAGCACTCAAAGATGCTCAATGCTGAAGGTTAACACTGAAATATATCATATGATATAGTTCCGCAATCGCGTTCAGCCCGCAAAGTCTCACTATCACAATCGAAGAAGCAAAGCGGTTCTTTTGAGAATGATTTCTTCATTTTCATAATTGAAATTTTCTAAAACAACCGCTTCGCTTCTACGACTGTGATAATGAGGACTGAACGCGATTGCGGAACTGAACTATATATTTCGTGAATAAGCTGGCTTTAGCCCAAGCTGAAAGTTGCGTTGGATAGAAAATAATTCGTGCTTTCGATCGGTGTATCGCAGTTGGTCGAAAGACCAACGCTGAAAGGTTTGAAAATTGTCAAAATCAAGTGGCGTGAAACTTCCGTTTCTACCTAACTAGGAGCCACCCCGAACGCAAAGTCGAGTTCCGAAAAACGGTCTTTCGGAGGTTGTTAAGAAGATAAAAAGAAACATTTCGAAATTTTGAAATTTTACTACATAAATCCTCACGGGTAGATCAAGAACTAAAAAAAAAACATCGGGTTACGGTAGGTAGAATGCCAAAACTCAAAATAAAGAAGGTGAACACAGAAAAATGTCATTATTGCCAGCCATAGTGCACGAATGTCCTATAGTATTCAAACCTTCAACCCTCGCCATTGAATTGCTTCGTAGTCGAACGCCTACCCGGCTGAGCCATTGTATAGGGGCTGCTCAGCCGACTATCTCATTGCATTGATCGGTGGTTTGCGTGCAACGAGCATTGTTCAAGGGATCAGCAAACAAGTCATAACTCCAGAATTGGGCTCGATGTTGTCTTCAAACTTTCTGGGGAATGTTTTCAGATGATTTCAAGACCACCGTAGAGGTCACATTTGTGCTATATCCTCCCAACCCGGCGTTCTTTTTTTGATCTTTTCTGATCTACCCGCGAGATTGAGTTAAACTTAAATATCTCTCTCTGTTCCTTTTCATCTCCTTTACAACCCCCAGAGACCGTTTTTCAAAACTCCAGTTTATGTTCGGGGTGGTCCCTACTGAGAGTTCTTCAAGTCAAGTTGTTCACGTCCCATAGAAAGCAATGTTCGTCGGGCAGCAGCCAAAATGTGTTCGGTCATAATTCAAAATCGAATAAACTCTGGAAACAGACTTATCAAAGTGCATCGAGCTTACTTTTCGACCTAGCACGATTTTCGGAAGTGAATATGCTATGGAGACTGTAGCAGGCTCATTACAAATGAGCTCAGACTCGGTTCGACTATTGTATTGGGAACAAAAAAAATAGTTTCTTTGTATTTGTGTCCGCGACAATTCAAAGTAGCTATTTGTGATGCTTCGCCTTCTAAGGGCTCTCAAATTCTGAGACAATCGCTCCTTATAGGGTTGTTTTTGATGGTCCACAACTAAGCTCATTGATTATGTTCTTCGCGTTTCGAAGTGCCACACTTCTCAAGGAGATCTCTCGGGCGTAGGCTGGTCTTGTAAAAACTCTTGAATGTTTTGTATTAATCTTTAGCGAGCCACTTCCAAATAATAATTTCAATTTTGCTATACATATGCCTCGGAGCGTACCCGCGTGTGTTGTGGCCAACTTTCCATAGCATTGTACTCGGTCTTCTCTTCTCAGGTTCATGATGAATTGAAAATGACTCCTATTGTTCTTCAGTGCTGCTTCATATAGAAAAAAAAACAATTGAATATCGTCTAAAATTTTTAAATCATAAAGTTTTATGACTCCTTGTGCAGCTGAAATCTTCGAAACCCCTTACGTCACACTTGATTCATCGCAAACACCATTTTGATGTGCTGAACACGGATACGAGGACCATTTCTCCTGAAAATTGAGCTCTATGACTGTGCTCATTCGCATGCGTACGCGACACGGTCTGGTCCCCTGGCGGTGAATGCGGGAACCCCACTATCGTTTGGGAGAGTCTTCAGCACCTTGCACGTGAAAAAGGTTATACTTCGTGACATTAACTGAACATAGGAAAGTGAACACTTCTCCAGAACATTCCAATTCACCAGATTTTCACCTACAAATAAGTGCGGGGTGTCGCATGACCGCCGATTTCGCCGCGGGCGCGACGTTGACCGGCCACGACGCAGCACGCGCGTGTGAGCAATGTCCGCTTACCGAAACATTGGCACAAGTAACGGCACGCATAGCGCTATAGGGAGTGAGAACCCAATATCCTCATTTTCAATTTCAGTTCAGAGGTATTATGGTTGGTAACGGTTGGTTAAATACCGCGAATCAGCCAACGTAATTCAGTAGTTATCCGCAGTTCGGAAATGGATGTCGGATTTCTGATCACCACCACCAGACCACACCTCCTTATACAAAGATTGGGACAATGAATTTCGACCTCTGGAGCCCAAAAAGTCTACTAGCGTCACATCTTTGAACGGAATGTCCACTCAAAGTCATGTTACTCACTAACAACTGAAAAATGGAAGGTTTGAAACACAGCGGGAGCCAAATGCAGATGGGAGTTCTATGACCCGCAATCTCGGAAATTACTCGAACTCCGTGCAAATTTCAAATTACACACACCCCACACGCAATGTGTAGTGGGTAAAAAATTGCGCGCGATTGTTGGATGGAATAGTGTGAACGAATTCTTACCCGATTTTGTCCGAACTGGCTGTAGCCATAGAGACAAATAATCCGGGCGACTGAAGCCCTAAAATAAATTGTACCTTGTACATTCATGTACGACACACGCCCCCTCACGCGCGATTTTTACTTGACCATCGCGTTCGTTCAATTGAGTAGTGGCACACAGTACATGCAGGAATAATTAAGAGGGTGCCATAGGATGTACATATGTATAAGGTGAACAGTACGCACTGTCCCCTATCTATTCTTAGCTGACACATTTCTGGTGCCCTAATGAGCTCCTAGCAGGCAAGCCCGACTACTTCACCATACAAATTGCAGCGGGGGTTCGGTGTAGGGGTCATTCATTGGATTTTCCCGTGAAAGTCACTTTTTTGGGTACGCGAAACTTCTAAAGCGAGAATTGAGCTTCATCCATGCTTACACTGCTTACAACAAACATGGATAATGGCGAAGTAGCCATCATACGAATTACACGATGTTCCCAGGACCGACTCTCACTAATTATCCGACGATTCGGGACCGCAGTCTCATGACGCCGCTACTGCCCTGCGTCACCGCCAGTGAGCCGCAACCGACGCCGCGAAACTAATGTTACAGAACGTTTTGGCTATAGTCAAGGATGACGTTCGTCGGCCACTCGTCGATTGCGTAGCTCTGCAGACCTCTTTGAAGGAAACTTTGAAGGACGCAGCACCGTCAAGGCACTCTGCGGTTCCACCTCGTCATTCTTCACCCAGCATCAATCGTCCTCGTCTCCGATCGTGACTGATATCGCTTCGCACATCGTAGTTCTTCGCAGCAAGCAACACGGCGACTCTAAAGGCAGTGTTCACGATAGAAATCGTTTCCCTTTTTTTCCGCCTACCTTGAAAACGGCCCCATGCTGATTCCAATGATTTCTCTGAAATCGCACAAGACCTTCAGGGAACAGAGCTATGGACCCTCAAATATTGAGCTAAAGAAACATGGTGGACGAGTTGCCCGAGGCTTGTAACTTCCGTCTTTTGCAGCCGATGTATGCGAGCTGACCAGAGTAGAGAGAGAAGTTGAGAATGAAGGGAAGAACGGGGCTATTGATCGGAAACCATCGCTCATCTCACAATCTCGAGCATTCATTTGTTCACGTCGGTGGGCGTGGAAAGTGCATCTGGGGTGTGACGAGCTGACGGGTGTCCAACTTTGAGGCCGTAGGGGACCGTTCCGTGCTGATTTTTCTCAGTTTTTTCAACGTTAGGGTTCCGCTAGGCCCAGCAGCTGCCGATCTCCACCAAAAAATCAGACATGGTTTTTATCGTGGACACTGCCTTTAACATAGCGCTTACGAAACCAGACGATGATTAGGTGCTGGCTAAAGAGCTTTCTCCGACAAACCCGGCTAGGACCTAGAGTTATTACTATTATTATTATCATTATTATTATTATTATTATTATTATTATTATTATTGGGGGTGTGTATACAAGTCTGTTGGTACCTGCTCGTTGGTGCCCCTGCTTCTACTGAACCCAGCAGACGTTTGAGTGTACACAGGGAACGTTCTGCGATATAGCGTGCACAACTATATCGCGAAAGTATCCCGCACATTGCATAAAGGTGTCGCCGTCCGGCACACTAAGGCCTCTGGTCCATAACACCTTAGGATCCGTACCTAGGGAGTCATGGAGTCTTTGGCCACAAGCCACAATTTCGCCACCCTGAACTGTCGATCGCTGTCGAGTGATGTCCAAAAAACTGCGCTATCCAGACTTCTGAGCTATTTCCATGCACCGTTTGCTGCTTTGCAGGAAACCCGCCTCAAGGATAGACCCGTCATCAGCGTCGGAGAGTACACCATCTACTGCGGTAACGCTGACGATAGGAGAGTGGGAGGCTGTGCAATAGCTGTAAGGAAGGATTTCAATGGTATGGTCAAGGAGTTCGGCTCAACGTCGTGTCGGAATGCATTCGTACGACTGCGGGATCACAGAGGATTCAATCTGTGGATAGTGAGTGCTCATGCGCCCACTGAAACCGCCGAAGACAATTCGAAGGATGCGTTTTATGAGGAACTCAATACGTTGCTGGCCAGGATACCTTGTCAACATGCTGTTGTCGTGGGGATTGACGCAAATGCGAAGATGGGACTTGATCAGGAATCCGAAGTACTCGGTAAATGGTTCTACCCAGTGGAGCAAACATCGGACAATGGCTACCGCCTTGTCGACTTTTGTGAACGCAGTAGTCTGATTATTGCATCGACATTCAAGAGGAATCATCGCCGCCATCAGCTTACGTGGCAGGGACCAACCCGGCTATCTCCAGAAGAGCAGCGGAAGCGGAAGATGACAACTTTGAAACTACAGCTTGACTATGTCCTGACGAGGAATATTCCAGTATCGGACATTCGAAGATCTAGAGCTGTGTGGGATGTCGCATTCGATTCGGATCACCGTCCTGTTCTGTTGAACTTCACTGCGAGGATTCATAAGAGGAAGCGAGGGGCTCAGCCTCTCCAGAGGATTGACATGACAAGTCTCAGAGATGAAGAGTGCAGAAGGAATTTCCGACAACGCGTTTCTATTCACATCGGAGTACGGACTAAGAAGAAACTTTGCGACGCGGATTCTTTTGTCAAGTGCATCCAGGACGCTTCGAAAGAGGCACTCCCGGTTGTACAGCCTAAGAAGAAGTTCGCCTACGTCTCAGAAGAAACAACATCTACCTACAACAGAGTATGTGCTCTCCGAACTGCAGGAAACTTCGTGGAGGAGAAGCGTCTGAGGAGGAAGTTGCGTCGGCAGCTTCAAAGTGACCGCGAACGAGAGTGGACGTGTAGAGCTAAGGAGTTCGAGAAGGCTTGGGAGGAGAAGAATCCGAAGAAAGCCTACACGTTGCTGCGACAGTATAGCGGGAAGATGAAGAGATGTTCTCCTGTCTTGAACACTACCAATGGAGTTGCAGTTGGTGATGCGACGCTGCCAATATGGAAGGATTACTTCAGTTCACTACTGAATCGTCCAGCGCCATCAGTACCTGAGCTCCCGCATGTTCAGAGAGCACATTACGATGTCAGTGAGGAACCGCCGACTGAGTCTGAAGTTTTTGGATTGTGTCCGGAAAATGAAGAATGGAAAGGCAGGTGGAGATGACAACATCACTGCTGAAATGCTGAAAGCTCTTCCTTCGTCTGGGATTCGTGAAATGACCAACACCATCCGTGCCATATGGATGAGCGAAAGGATACCCGATTCGTGGAGACATGCGATCATCGTACCTCTTCACAAGAAGCTATCCGTCACGGATCCTAAGAACTACAGAGGAATCTCTCTACTTCGTGTCATGTACAAGGTTTTAGAACGTATCATTCTCGAGCGACTTATCAAACATCGTGAAGGAACGACCAGAGATGAGCAAGCCGGTTTTCGACCTGGAAGATCGACCATCGACCAAGTGTTCGTCGTGAGAAGAGTAATTGAATCGTGGCAGCGGTTTTCGAAGCCATTACAGCTTGCTTTTTTGGACTTTGAAGCCGCGTTCGACTCTCCTCATCGTGATCGATTGCTCAATGCTCTGCGAGCAGATGGAGTCCCGGAAAAGTATGTTCGGGTAATCGAGGACATGAACAAAGGAACAACAGCAGCAGTTCGTACACCTGTCGGATTTACGTCAGCTTTCGAGGTGAAAACAGGAGTAAGGCAAGGAGCCGTTGCAGGACCTTTTCTTTTCAACTTCGCCGTTGATGACATCATGCGTAGAGTTGCAGAACAGTTTCCTGCGGATGTGATCCTAACACCATCAGGACGCTCCTTGTCGACCTGGAGTACGCCGACGACATTGTGTTATTCGCTGAAAACAACGCAAAACTGCAAAGGATTGTGAACCTCGTTTCGAAGTATGCCGCAGCCTATGGACTTCGTCTTCGTCCCGACAAATGCAAGCAGATGTGGGTCTCTCAGAGGCCTTCAACTGGAGTTTGTGTGGACGGACAACGTATCGAACTGGTGGACGATTTCTGTTATTTGGGCTGTTTGCTGAAGAACGATGGTAGTTATGCAGCGGATACTCGACAACGATGTGCGAAAGCTACGTCTGCATTCAATTATCTAACCAAGTGTTTGTGGTCTACCACCATCGCGAAGGAAGTCAAGTTGCGCGTCTACCTATCCGCTATTCGCCCTATCATGGTGTACGGATCGGAGACGTGGGCAGCACCGAAAACGCAGATGGAAAGGTTGGATTGCACGGAGAGGAAGCTTTTCAGGCGTTTGCTTGGATATTTCTGGCCGCGTGTATGCCATAACGAAGACCTTTACAAGGAAATCGACGCAGTACATCAACGCTTGACACGAGGGAGGGGCCAGCATCTCCAAACGCCATCTCAAGCAGCAATGGAAAGTTGACTTCGACTGCTCGGGCATATACTAAGAAGAACGCCGGATCGTCTCGTACAACACGCTTTAAAAATGCTTCCAAATCCTGTCTGGAAACGGCCACCTGGGCGTAGGCGAAAGTTCTGGACGGATGTGGTTAAAGAGGATTTAAAGTCACTCGGCATCGAAAGACAGTTCAGGCGCGATGTTTCGTTTCGCAGGAAATGGAATAGTGACAGCTGGATGGAATGTGTTCAAATTGTGGCTGAAGACCGTGAAAAATGGACACGGCTGACTACTAGGACGGCACACCTCGGTGAAGATGCGGAATGACCGCGTCAGGCGAAAGCCAACCGATTAAGTAAGTAAGTCATTATTATTATTATTATTATTATTATTATTATTATTATTATTATTATTATTATTATTTATTGACGTGAAAGCACTGCCACACGTTTGAATGGAGGCATAAGGAGAACAAGCAAACCAGAAAACAACAATGATCATGAAAATATTAAACAATCGCGTTGTTTCTGCGAAGATCATGAGTGGAGTATCAAAGTCTTAAAACTATTAGAAGGCATCAACATCACCTCATCGTTTTGGCTTACCAGAAGGTTGAATTTCCGTAGAGTCCTGTAGGTGAAGAGGTTGGGCCTCGCCTGAGACTTTGCCACTGGAAGGTAAGATCTTAACTGCCCCTCTTCTATTTCTTGTCAAAGGGACGCCGACGAACTGCAGGGGATTTTTATAGAGTTTTCTCGCGAGAATTCTGATTATCATAAGGAGGTCAGCTCTTTTTCTTCTGATAAAATAGGGAGGTAAGCCTAGCTGATTCAATCTGACAGAACCGTTATGTAGCTGAGAATAGCTAATATTGCAACACCTTATCATTAATTTTCGTGTAAATTTGTTCTGTATGCTCTCTAAAAGATCTATGTCCTTATAAATTCAGTCTGCTGAATGGACGGGGCTGCGACGGTAGTCCGCCGCTCGCGATCGAAACCCCGCTGGGCGGTGATGCCGCCAACGCCGCACGGCCAGCCGCCTGGTCCAGGCGTCGGACTAAATATAATACGGAGACCATACATCTGTTAATGAATGCCAACCGAGGTCGCACCCTATTCACAACGTTGGCTATGACCGCCACAATATGCTTTTCAAGGTAAACGCAATTTCATAGGGAGAGGGCTTTCAGAGAACTATTTGGAACATCGGTCCTGGTGCCTGTGAAAAGCCATTTGAACCTCGGCTAGGAATGATTCTACAAAGCTTTAAGAGATAGTTGTCAAGGGTTCTTGAGAAAATCATAATAGGGGTTAACAACCAACAGCAGTGTTCACTGCAAAAAAAAGCGCACCGTTTTTGGGTCCCTCTAAGAAGCGAAATAAAGACGAAAAACGGCCAAGGAGTGGGTGGAAACCCCGTGGATCAGCCGACCCATTGGACCACCCCGCCCACGTCATGTAGTGTGCCCGAATGAGAATGACGGCCCACGCGGCCGGCGTGCTTATCAGGCGGCCATCTCATGTGCCGCCCTCGGACGAGTGCTGGATTTCAACGACGGCCGTCCCCTCTCTCACCGTCTGCAGAGCTTATTGATCGGCGCAGTGCTTGCTGCCAGCCGGTGCGTCGATGGCGGTGGGGACTTTTTGCATGCTCGTCCGAGAGCGGCGAGCGCGACACCCGCCTGCCAAGCACGCCGGCCGCATGGGGCGCCATTCTCATTCGGACGCACCTTAACAGAGCAGACGCCAAAATTTTTATACCCTTTATCTGTGAAGATTTTAACATCCAAGCATGTTCATTGAAACCATCATCTTTTTAAAGAGTTTCCGGTAGAAGAAACAGAAGACAAAGAGACGTACGTGAAAAGTTTGAAGCGAAAAATCACTTCTGCTTCTTGGATTTTCGAAATTCCGCAGTGCGCCAAACAAACCAAACAGGCGTAACCGAATATTTTGGAGGGTTTTCGAGCAGCTTTTCCTTAACTTTGAAGGTTGTGTGAGGCTTTCCTTACATGCTGACCGAGTGAGACTACGGACTATTGTCCTACTATGACAGCGCTCAAGATGAATGAAATTTTCCGCTCTTTTCTGTCGGAAGGGTAGGCTGTTCATTTATCTCGTGATTACATTTGACCTCGAAAACGGTTACTCGCGTCTTTTTGCTTGTTTCTTATGAAACGTTTTTATGGTGCATTCATGGAAGCGTCCACCAGTAATCGGGAAGTAGTTTCTAAGAGAAATTCAATACATAGTTCAAATCTGTTGCAACGCATAACTGATAGGTGTGCGCATTTTGAGAGGGGGTATCCAGTTCCATCATGGGTTTTTATTTTTCGAAGAGCTTTGGTGAATACATAATCCGCCTCGAGCGTTCCCCAGGAGGAAATTTGAGTCGCGTGAGCCAGAAAAGAGCACCCGATATCAAAATTCGTCGTCATCATGACTTTCTCTTGGCTGTTTTCCGAGTGGTATGTTTTGGTGAGAACGCATGCGGCCCCTATTCAGTTTCCTTAAAGGCAGTGTTCACGATAAAAAATGTGTTTCAGTTTCCACTAGGAATGGGTAGTGGAGGGGCATACTGTATTGCAGACGTCGAAAGAACGCATGAAAACAAGCCAGGAAAAGCTCCAAAAGAGCCCGAAGTTGCCACTTCGAGCGCAAGGCAAACCCCGAAAGCGCATTACACGCCCACCCACGTGAACAAATGAATGCTCGAAATCGTCAGATGAGCGATGATTTCGAATCATTAGCCCCGTTCTTCCCTTCATTCTCAGCTTCTCTCTTCACTCAGGTCAGCTCGCATAGATCGGCTGCAAAAGACGGAAGTTACAAGCCTCGGACAACTCGTCCACCATTTTCCTTAGCTCAGTCTTTGGGGGACCATAACTCCGTTCCCAAATGGACTCGAACGACTTCAGAGACATCATTAGAATCAGCATGGGGCGCTTTTCAAGATAGGTGGAAAACCAGAAAAACGATTTTCATCGTGAACACTGCCTTTAAGTGAACCAACTCCCTCGTTTCGAACCTCGACCCACAGTTGATCCCTCGTCGGAGGAGGTTAAGAAATGAATCCCGTACCTCAGTTTGAGCTCCGCCCTCCCCCCCCAGAAAATTCTGCGTGGAGGGATTTTTAAAAGGAGACGTGCGACAATTCTCTTTTTCTCTTCTTTCTTGAAAGACAATAATATTTACTCCGTTCGGTGAAACATTTGAAATTTGTTGGAACTCTTCAGTACAGAAACGAAACATTTCTCAAACCTTGCTTGGGCTTCAGCGTTGCCGACGCGTTTGCAAAACTTGGCGGAAGGAGGCATTCAGAGTTTTCGCGGCGCGGCGCGATGGTACATGTCAGCCCCATGAAAAATCGCGTCGCGTGGACACCAAGGTGTGAACGGCGCACGAACGCAGGGCGACTACGAAACAAATGCGTACGTCCTCATTTTTCGTGTACACGCAAAAATAATCAATAAGCGATCTTATTCTGTGTATTCCAGTGTAATGCATCTTTTCCATCTTTACCTGTATCCTTTATCGCTTCTTTTTGCTTTCTTTATGACAATTTGCTGAATTAAAGACAAAACAAAAAAGACACGGGAGCAAATGATGCTAAAAAAATTCATAGTCGAGTGTACAGAATAGGGTATTCACATGTGGAAAAGACTGAATTATGCGCCTGTCGTTTGAAAACCATGAAAAAACCCAAGAAATGAAAAACTTCGAAGCTTCACTAAAATCGATTTCTGCCAGACAGCCTGAAACTACAGAAAAACAGACGATGAAAACTTATCGGAAAAAAAGAGTGGAAGACATAAGAGTGAAAAGGCACAAGAAAAAACTAGTCGCCCTTAAGTCCTTGATGAGTCAAGAAAAAATGATGACAATTGTTTTGTGACCATCGCGTCGCGTTGAAATGCAACGCGACGCGACCGAAGCGGAGCGATTATCATTTGCGCGTCAAATCCGATGTATCGCGCCTCTTCACTGTGAACACCTAGCGACTACAGCGACGACACGACGCGGCTTCGCTTGGTCGATACGTAGGCTATTTATAACATCCCGTCGCGCCGCGAATGAACTCTAGACGCCGCCGATTGGCCTCCAGATCAGAGATGCGCGGGAAAAGTTTATTGCCCGGAAACGTAAACAGAACTTCCAATAGAAAAGGAAAACCGGTAAATCGCAAGGGGCAGGAACGCGGAAAACGGTGAGAATACAGACATGGAAACTTTTGAGCTTCGTCACGAGCCTTTTTTCCTGGGGTGGTAGTAATCTGCATGGTGGCCGCAAGTTAACCGCCGCTAAGCGGGTGGTTATCACACGGTCAGTCGGTAGCTGATCACCAGCTCGTATGGCAGCAAATAAGGCATGAGAGAAGGTTATTCTTGAACACTACTAACGAAAGTGGCTTGCTCTTGAGATTGGAAGTGGGAGAAGGCGAAAACCTCGGTCTAGAAACTGCTGCTCCTGTTTTGAAATGAAAAATTGCGTGGTCGCTGAGCACTTTTTCAATAGAGTTTCATTCTGCGGCGAACATATGAGACCACCGATTGAAGATCTTCTGGCAGACGGTGAGAAATATGTCTGCAGTGGAGAGACGAAGAACGGTCTCGCAAAAATTCCTATAGATTACTTTTTACGAGCGGTTAACACAACTCGTTTTCCAGCTCTGTTTTTTCAAAAATGCGCACTTTTGAAATTTCTTTTTCTCGCACTTAGTAGAAACAAGGAATACTAAGGTAAACACGAATAATGTGTTACTAATTTGTTCTTTGTAACTTAAGAATAAGTAAAAAGATGTAGTTCAGCCTTCTTTGGTGTTTATTAATCATGTCCTTCACAGATAATATAGTACAATTATGCAGCTGTGAAAAAATGTACAATTTGATGCTCTTTTTCCGTTTGATAGCCTCAAAATTCATGTAAATCCATTGTCACCTCCAATTTCCAACTCTCCATATGCTGCCCTGCAATTATAATGATCCAGGGGATCAAATCGTTTGCTGTGGTCTCGAAAAACGTCAACGAACTGCTTCGAATTCAAGGTTTAAAAGAGACCATGGATGCATTAATCGCTTTCTACTTGACTTAATGTGTAGTCGTTGTGTTGTTCCATGTAACAGGTACTTCACATTGAATTCTAAAGCTGATCCTTGTTACAGGGGTGGTTAGTTCACGGCCAATCTGTGGCTGAATCGTGGTCAACCAACGGTCAGGAGCGCGTGGTTGACCCGCGTTAAAAGACAAGATTACTACCACCCCTGATTTTTCCCGTTCTTTCTTATAATAAGTCGGAAAACGGCAAACGGAAGAAGGGTATGCTACTGTTTTCTTTTTTTTTTGCTTGACAATGTCATCACTCCCTCCCACCAAGGCATTTGTCCATATTTAGTAGCATCAGACGTTAAGAAATTCTTTAAACTTCTACGAATTATGATTTTTTTGCCAGTATCGGGTAATGGCCTTCATGTAGAATTTTACATTGTTGAATGTTTTTGCCGATAATGAATATTTATTAATTAATCAACTCAAAATCGGAAAGCCGGACCCGAAACCGAATATTCCCGCACAACCCTGTTCTAGATGCTTATTAAAACTTTTCAACTTTACAATATTTTGCACGTTCCTGAGCAGGGGTGTGCGGAGCTTTCTGTTTTCTGCCCATTTTTGACCATTTTTCTCTGTTTTCTGTTTGCTTTAAAAATAGGCAAAGTTGGACAGAAAACAGATAAAAACGTGAGCCACGATTTGAAGCCAGAAAAGTGGCTGAACTTGTCAAAGCTAGGTTTATTGTGAAATTCGCCCAAGCTGCTGTTCTCTGTACATGTTCGGGTTCGATTCTCACCGAAGTAAACAGATCAACTATCCCTCCGGGATCCTTTAAAGGCACAGCCCAAGCTCAGGGACGAAATCTTAAATTTTCACATAATTGTGAAGTAGACCCACACTATATAGCGCCTGCCAAATGCGAGCTCTCAGTTCCTCCGAATAAGCGAGATATAGGGCCGGCGCGTTGCTTGAGTATGAATAAAGTATACACATGGGCAGAGACTAAGAATTCCCCAGCGCACCCGCTTTGGTGGAGCGGGGTAATTTTGGCCCTAACTGTGCCATGCACGCAAACTCTAAATGTGTTCTAGTTCATTGCAGCGCAGATGGTACAGAGCTCAAATAAGATGGAGCGCCAAGAAATTGATGGTGAGGCTATGACGCAGATGATAATTCTGCCATAGCTGTATGTACGAGAGACTCTTAATGGTGGAGCGGACGGAGCGTCAGGTCATTTGTACTCTAACGGCACAGCCGCGCGTTACGCGCGTGAATTTCAGCTCTGAGTAGTACAGTGTTCAAACAAGCAGTTAAAGGCAGCAGACACGCTCAAAAATGGTATTGATTTAATGACATAAATCAAAGGTTTTGAGCTGGTTGTATTGGGAACAGACGAAAAAGCGAGCAAAACTGTGTGCAATTAGGGGAATAACGGCTATTTTGTTATCGGGTAAAAGTGGACGAGTTACTCGGCGCGCGGTTAAAACAGCGAATATTAGCAACAAAACGGTTAAGATAGAGAAGCCGATAACTTCGTACAGCCTAAACTGGAACGTTCACCCCGTTGGAATCATCAAAAACCAGCCAAAGTGACCGTATTAGTACTATCGATCTGGATGAGTTTCTATTTTGGGGCGGGGTTGGAGAAGCTCAGGGGCGGGGTTGCAGAAATTTTTCGATTTGCATTGGTGAAATTAAGTAGTTTTGACTCGTTTCTGACGCTTCCAACGGCGTGAGCTGTCTACTAGGAGCCATGCGACTCCAGAAACGTACTCAGAAAGTTGAAGCTCGCCACCCGCTAACCAAAAGTCGGGCGGCGCGCAGCACCTCGCGCAGCCCGCGAGCGGGAGGGTAGCGGGTGGCGAGCACTGGCAGGCTGGCGCTCGCCACCCGCTCACCACATTACGGCGGCGCGCTCGCCTAGCTCTGGTGGCCGACGGAAAGATAACGGGTGGCGAGCTATTGAATGTGGCTTCCGCTTGAAATTCATGCCATGCTTGAACTTTCGCATCGGTTATCCGGTGTTTTCGTCTGCAGAGGGAGGGGGGCTGTGGTTTAGCACTTGGCCACGCCCATTTTTCCGTGCCGCCGCGCAATTTAAACACTAATCCAGGGGTTTTCTGCCATTCCAAAACCAGAAAATTCGTTGCGGCATGAAAAAATGGGCGTGGCCAAGTGCGATATCATAGAGCCTCCCCCACTCAGGGCTGGGCACACGTCCCGGCTTGGCGAATCTGAATATGCACCCCCCTTAGCTCGGTAACTTTTAGGCACCCCCTTATGGAGAAATCGAAATTGGCTGTTTTCCGAATAGTTGGACAGCCATGATCTTGACCTCCTGATTTTGATGAATAAGAATATAAAAAAAGCACTGAATAAAGAATATTCCGAAAATGGCAACAAAAAAGGTAATGTAATTTCTGAACTTCAAAACAACCCCATGAGGAAAATTTGTTAGTAAGACGGTAAGTCATGACAAAAGATAAAATATTTTTCAATACAAAACAATTGAACAATTACCAACAACAGAACTACTACTAGTGCAATAATTAATGTTTCCTGTCGAATGTTTTCATAAACCTATAAAAGATCAGCTAATCTGTGTTTGATTGTTCTGATGTGGAAATCAGAACTATTATTCGTAGGGAGTAGAAAACCCGAGTTTTATCCTCCTAGAATGCCGCGATCCCTTGAAAATCGGCTTTCTGTGCGATACGGTGTTTGTACGCAGCTACACAGCGCACACGGGAATGGACGCGCACACAATATTAATAAAAATGTATTTTATTACAGAACGAGGAGGAGAAAAGGATTGAAACTGAAGGAAATGGAAGATGGTAAAGGTAGTCTATTCTGGATGTACCCATTATAGAAATTTAATGTAAATAAACAAAGTTAGAGCTGGTGTAAATATTTAGCCGTGACAAGGTTCATTCAAACGAACCTAGTTGATCAAAACTAGCATTAAACTGAGAGCAAAGGATATTGTTAGAAAGAGGAGAATCTGGCAAACATTTTAGTTTCAATAGGACTGATTTTTAATGTGATTTAAGGACCTTAAATCTCGTCCCGGTTTTACCCCGAAAACCGGGACAAAACCGGGACAAAACCGGGACGAGGTTCAAGGTCCTTATATCACATCAAATATCAAACTTATCGAAGCCAAGGTGTTTGCCAGATTCTCCTCTTTCTTTCAATGCTCTTACTTTTTATGTTCAATGCTGTTTTCATTCAACTAGGTTCATTTGAATGAACCTTGTCGAATCCAAAAAACTCACCCCGCTCCAACTTAGTTTATTTACATTAGATTTCTATAATGGTTACATTGAAAGTATCGTACCTCTGCCTTCTTCCATTTACTCCAGTTTCAGCCCTTTTCTCCTTCCCCTTCTGTAATAAATTACATTTTTAAATTAATATTGTGTGCGCGTCCACTCCAGTGTGCGCTGTGTTGCTGCGGACAAGCACCAGATCGCACGGCGAGCCGAATTTCAAGGGATTGCGGCACTCCAGATGGCTACAACTCGGGTTTTTATAGTTCCAAAGCCCTATTCAGTGCACTTGTGCTCTGCAGGGTACTGATAGCAGTTTTTTTTTACCATGATGAGAGACATGGTACTTCTCAAGGAGGAGGACACGATCATTAACTTCTCTCACAAGACCTTGCAAGGTCCTCAATTTTCACAATCGGATCTCTTCATAAGTCACATCCTCATGAGCTAAAATTAGTTGGCTAGTCGTGATACTAAATGTGCTACCTGTATTTTCAATCTGTACTAATACAACAGTTCGCTGATTCTTTTTTGAACGTGAACGATAGCGCTTCTGAGCGCTCTCTTTGTATCTTTGCCTCGAATCGGTTACCACCCTTGTAATAAATGAACGTTGCACCAGAGAAACATGACATCACACCAATCCTTACTTGCTACTAGATAACGGAGTAGTGTTTATTTCTTTATCAAAGTAATCAAACAAATTATAGATAATACTTAATTCATAGAGTTATTAAAAAGAAACCTCGACAGCAACTATTAATTTTTGCGAACGCAACCTGCATATCTATCAATAATTTGAATTCTAAGAGTGTTTTTTTTCTTCGAAAAGCGGAGAAGAAGAGTTGACAAATCAAAAGAAAAGCGTGTACTATTTTTTCCCTGGAATTCGGCAGAACAGGCACTTTGTTTTTATCTGGGGGTTCGGTTTAGGCACCCCCCTTTGCCCTCTCCTCAGCGTCCAATATGCACCCCTCTAAGGTCAACCGGGACGCGTGCCCAGCCCTGCCCCCACTCCTCTGCTGCGATGGCACCGGTTATTTTTTCACACTGACACTACTTATTTCCAAAAATCCCAGAGTCCAGGATTGTCAAGAATGATTTATTGCAGTAAAAAATTCTATTCTATTCGAATTAATAAAAAAATCTTAGAACTGTTTCTTCTGATAAAATTATAACAAATGGAGCCATATGTCTCATTAACGAGACCACAATTTTCTAAATCTCAACAGAAACCATAGTTCTCATATCGATCAAATATTCAAATAATCCAGCCAGTGATGAAATGGATTTTTTTTCTGAAAATATCTTTGTGGCGAGCTGCAGAGGAGGATAACGGAACGAAAACATAGCCGAGGAGCTTTTTTCTTGTATACGGAGTTCACTCGGGATATTCACTAAATCCTTATGTGGAATATTCTAATCATTTGGGGATTTTAATCATAAAAGTTTCAAAATTTGGAAAGTCCAGTTATTAAAGTGTTTGATTAATCAGTTAGCTTCTTCGGAAACATCTCACTTTGAACCTTTCGTCATAGCGGGGCCTGACCCTGCATCCATCCTCTCCATTTCACCACAACTTGGGCTCACCCCGCACCCCACTCGCTTTTCTCGTTTTTTAGTTCACGATAATCTATTTATAGTGATATGGTCATAAAATCGAAGAGCGGTGAGGTTTTATCCACAAGCCGCTCTTCTCCGGGGGTCAGTGGCAAACTGTGAGATGGGTAGGCAGGTTCACCGGCTATGAATATTTACTCGCCGGTAACCTTCACTGTGGCTGCGGAGTGTAACTCGTCCAGTGCGGGGGCTGCTCGTGGATTTCGGGGATGGGTTGAAACTTCTGGGACCGCAAAACTTTTATGCGTCTAAGGAAGACTACACTGTCCAAAAAAAACGAATCCCAAATCCGGTTGCCTACATAGGCTATGAAGTGAGCTCGATGGACGAATTGTCCGTCAGAAGACCGACTCGCCTGAACACAAATTAGCTGATGCTTATTTATGTGTACACGTGATGAACGGAAATAAATTTCACTCGGAAACAGAGGATAGACGGATTTATGTGTACACGAGTGACGAAACTATTACCTACGACTCCCGCAGCCGCTGTGACGCTTACCATCGAGTTGAAAATGACTATATCGGGGTTGAGCTCCGCAGTATTGTAAAAACAAATCAAACAACAAGCAGAAACAGAAAAATAATGAGAATGGTGAGATGTAGGCGAAAATTTGGGAAATTTTGCAAAACACATTAAAGGACGATAGCATTTCAGCGGGCGATTCGCTAGCAAATAGATCGCGACCCGCTATACCACCTCTCCTCGCGCTCGCGACCCGCTATACCCATAGCGTGTGGCGAGCGAGGACGAGGGGGTAGCGAGTGGCGAGCTCTTCGAAATGAGAGGTGAGCGGGTGACGAGCCTTGACTTCCTGAGTAGTTATCTCAACAATTTTTTCGAGCGTGTCTGCTGCCTTTAAAGGCACAGTCCAAACTCAGGGACGAAATCTGGGATTCCCACATAATTGTGAAGTAGACCCACCCCGTATAACACTTGCCAAGTGTGAGCTCTCAATTCCTCCGAATAAGTAAGATATAGGAGGAAGCCACCCTGGGGCGCCCACCTCGGGAAGCCACTTTGGCACGCCCCTTTTACGATCTTTCGAGCTGAACAGTGGCGAGATGAGCGACGATTTCCAATCAGTAGCCCCGTTCTTCCCTTCATTCTCAGCCTCTCTCTTTATTCAGGCCGGCTCGTATACATCAGTTGCGAATGACGGGAGTTACAAGCCTCGGACAACTCGTCCACCATGCTTCCGCCGCTCAATTTTTGAGGGGCCATAACTCCGTTCCCAGGGGGTCTTGAACGATTCCAGGGACATCATTAGAATCAGCGTAGAACCGTTTTTAAGATAGATAGGAAAACTAAAAACCAATTCTGAGGTTGGACTGTGCCTTTAACCCACTATCTGTGACTAAATGTGTACACTAGGGAAGGGAAAGTTCGCTCCGACTGCATCTGCGTACTCCTTGCAAAGACATATTGAGCTTCTGATAGAGTAATCCAGGTTTTATTGTCTGAGGGTAGGAAGGTTAGAGGAACATTTGTCATCTCTTCGCACTCATAATCTGCATTTCTTGTGCGTCTATACTTCTGGCTCTGGCCAACTGTTAGATTTTGAAAATATAACGAAAGAAGCACAGTCATTTAACAAATGCAAAAAAAAGTTAAATGTTGTGAAAAATCTCGTATAACTCTACTGATTTTTGAAATTTTTCTGTTTTCTGCCCATTTTTTGTAGATTTTTTTCTGTCTTCTGCTTTCTGTCAAACTACATAGATTTTCTGTTTTCTGTATCCAGAAATATTTCTTCCGCACATCACTGTTCCCGAGCGACGCAAGCGACTACCAGGGGTGCGCGCTAATGAAAAATATTTTTTTCGTTCAAAACATTCGAGTTTTTTAGTTAATTTTCGAGAAAAAACCGCGTTAACCTGTTGATGCGTTAACACGTTAATTTTGCACTTCGCTAAAAAATTTTAAAACATCACTGGACCACAACGAAGATCAATCACCAGAGGTCCCAGAAAAATAACATACACCTTTCAATGACGTCAGCAGGACGTCGTGGATAGCAGTAGGGCTCCAGAAGCCACAGGCACGGCCTCGTGGGAAATGGCAAGGGCTCCAGATGACGTCGTTAGGACGTCGCGGAAAATGGGTGGGGCTTCAGATGATGTCATGGAAAGTAGGTTTTTGTCCAAATCCAATTTCTGTCCAAATTTGGGCATAGTTTCATCCAAGGCCCTTGCGGGTCACCCAAGGGTTGCGGGCCTATTGCTGGTGTGCGGATCACCCGGGGACCTATCCGGCAATCTACTACCGGTGTATTATTGGGGAAGAGCCGCTCGGTATGTGCATATCCCCCGGGCGTTTTCCGCTTATATGACGTCAGCAGCACGCCATGGAAAGAAGGCAGTGTTTCAGATGACGACGTCAGGACGTCGTGGAAAGTGGATGCGCGCTCCGATGGCGTCAGCGCGACTTTGTGAAAAAGGCGTGCGCCGTGTCCTAGAAACTTAGTAGCGCTTTATGTAGAAGGTGCGACGCGTGGTAGAAACTGAGTAGCGCTCCTTGTGGAGGGCGCTCCGCGTGATGCACTCTATACAGAGCGTGTACCGCTTGTTAGAAAGTGGTTCGCCTGCGATCCCCGCTCCCAACCCTCATTTAATAGCTTACTCAACCGTAGAGATGTAGATCAGGCCTCGCATTCCCTTTTTGGAACACGAGTTCGAATTTTTCGACATTGGGAAGAAAAAACTAAAATAGTTATACAATGGAATGGGACACATTGAGGTCAGCGATATATTTCACCGAACATTAACCGCGCCGCACACCGACGCGACGTGTACGGCCCCAGTTCTCAAATCTGTAGTTGAAGCAGATCAGACAGAGTCATAATTCCACTGCAATCAAAGAACTCAAAATAACGTGATTTTAGGACTTTTTCGCTAAGCATAATCGTTAACTTTTCAAAATAAATTGCGTTAACCCGTTGATGCGTTAACACGTTAACGTTATCACGCACAGCCCTGGCGCCTACCCACTCTCTATCGCCATTTTGTCGATGTCTGATTCAAGCTGACGTTTCCACCACTCATCCCTCTCGCTATGGGACACTACTGGCCCACGAACATATAAATAACTGCCCTAAGAATGCCGCGAAGTCGCGACTATTTTTAACGTCGCAATATTCCCCGGCTAAGCTCTTAAAAGATGCTGATGTGATGATCAAGTTCTCTCAATTTTATTTCAAAGGAAATATTCAACCTTTGTGTGGTCTCACAAGGGAAGGATCATTACAAGCCGTGGCCATTCTAAACGATATATGCATTGCTAGGAGCAGTTTTTGACGTAGAATTTGAATTTTCACTCTGTAGCTGCGAATCGTTCCTCTGAACGGAGTTATGAGCATTTTTATATTGATTTCTATAGAAAAATGGCACTGTACCTGCCGTAACCTACAGAAATCTTCCTAAAAACCGAAAACGGGTCTCATATCCGTGACCAGCACCCCCTATAGCCCCCCTGGACAATTTCAGAGCAAAATTTTTTTTTCGACCCTCGGACCCACTACAGTGGGTTGAGTTGCCACCTGCGTGAGGCGACGAAGGTGAAAATTTTTTTTTTGCCCAAGCGTCGTATAGGTGAGTTGTTCGGGGCGCTGAACACGAATATGACGTTCTTTTTTGATACTCATGGTGATTATTGTATCTTACGATAGAAATATGGTATTCGGCTACCACAACCTACAGTAGTTCTCGAAAAAAGAGCTTTTTTGAGAAATTATGGTTCAAAGACCATACTGCTATTGAGAACGCCTTGCCTCACAGAAAACATGTCAGAGTGATGAACATCCCACCGGGAACAACTTCACAAATTCAACCTCTTGACGTGTACTTTTTCTTGCCATTTAAAGGCATCGCACGAACTGAAATCCACTTTCCATTTTTTATGCTCAATCCATTCCTCGGGCCCCTGTGAGAACGTACAACGAGCTTGGCTGCTCAAAAACGTACCATTGTGAGCGTAGAGGGAGTGGAAAGTAAGGAATTCCGTCAAAAGGGGCCGGCCCTTCCGTCAGTCATTTGGCACTTTCGCAATATTTGAGCAGAACGTCGTGTCGCTAAGTACAGGGCATGCCACTGTACGCTGACTCACCGTCGGACGAAAGTGGCATCATCGACTGGAAAATTCTCGTCACACAACGAGCGAGGACGATGTGCAGATTGGCGTCCTCGGTGAATTGCTTCCAACGCTGCGCCAATGGACGAATTGTACAACTGTTCCTTGCGCCTTCCGCGTAACTATCCCGAGTCTATGCCGGCGCGAATTTCAAATGATTTTCAGAAGTTTTTTCAAAACGTTTTCTATTGTAAAAGTTAACGTTTTTGAGCGGGCTTTTCGCTACCTTTAGTCACTATAGGAAGCTAACAACTTAAAAACGCTCAAAAACGAAATATGGTTTTCAGCGCGTACGATGCCTTTAAGTCCATGTACAAGCGCATCACTTCTCACATCATAGCACACGATTTGGAATATTCCGATACTCACGTTAATCAATCATTCGATTGTTATCTCTTGTGTTCTTTCAGTTTCGTCCTCCAAGATTTGAGAACTTTCTCGCTTACTCATGGTATGCGGCAGGGTATCATGAAAACCATCCAGGACAGTTTGAAACTCCCGTTCAGTACTGTTTCCCTCCTCAATTGGTAGGCCTGTGTGATTTTGATGGTTGTTCGAAAGTTCACTTCATTCGTTGTTCTCATTGTGAGAAAATCCTTCGCTTCGAACATTTTGCTCACAATAACCACATGTGCTCGTAGCTATAAATTTGTTGCAAGTCCAATCATTTTCACAGTAAAACACCAGCCGCGGGGATAAGACGTTCTCAACTGTAACGCTTCATACTCCTAAAAAAAGGTCTCCCACGATAAAACTGTTAATCTTCTACACTTGCAGTGATAGAAACGAGTATTTTACAAGTGTGCACAAGTTTTGGGGGCAGCACGGATTCGAATCTGTGACCTTTTTTTTATAGTGCAGCACCCACTTCCACTGCGCCAACCGGTCACGTCTACGGAGGCGTCGACTTCGTATATGACGGCGCGCAGCCTCGTTCATCGTAGCAACATATCTCGGCGCTATAACAAACTATGAGGTGATTAATGGTGTAGAAGTCACATCAGTGTATCTCAGGATGCCAAAAAGACTCATGGATTACGCAGTATGATGCGTCTACGAGTGAAGCGCTAAAAACGCCTATAACTCCTTTCAAAGAAACGATTCGCAGCTGTAGGGTAAAAATTCGAATTCTACGTCACGGCTTGTAATGATCCTTCCCTTGTCAGTCAGAGAAAGGGATCCAAACAGATTGAGGTTCTCTAATCTCCTGATTAATTTTTGAGTTTGTACAAGGGTGTGCTGGGTAAGGGAACATCAATCAATCACTCGTGAGAATCCACATTCCTCCTGGAAGTGCTCTTGAAGTATTATGCAGGTCCATCTTGTGGTGCATGCCTTTGAGAACGTAAACCAGCCACCCTATCACAGCTGAACAACATAATATCACACCCACTGAAAAACTTTTGGGGAACTTGGGTAATTCGTGGGTTAGAAAATGTTCTAATTGAATTGACAGCGTTTCCCTATGCTCAACATCAACTATGTATATTCAGCTAGCGACCGTTGCTAACAGCAACTTTAAGAGATTTACCTTGCTTGTGACCCCGTAGCCGCCTGCGGCCACACCCGCACGGAGGATACGGCGTCAGGAACATTGTTAACTTCCTAACAAGGGACTACCCAACACCAGAATTACCCACGAAATCAAGTATGTATGATCGATCACCTCACGGGTAGTCATAAAAACCTTATCCTACCTGCCCGAGTAATACCAAAAGAAAAAGCTTTGAGCGAAGAAGTTGCGAGCTCTGTACGTAAGATAAAAATTATCTTAAACTGTATTTATCGATCAAATTATTTAAAACGTGTCCCATATTCGTGTTCAGTGCCTTAAATAACCCCTCCCCCTCTGGGAGAAGTTTCGGCAACTTGTTTTCAACTTTCTCTTATAAAAAAATCATTATCACTCAGGCAGCTAAAATAGGGTTTCTACAAGTACCCGGAAGGTTGTATATCGGAAAAATATGGCTACATGCGTAGTTCCGGCAACGAGGTCTGGTCACTTCCTAGTAGCTGTTCGAGTTTCAAGGATTTCTGGAAAGTTTTTGTTGACGTTTGCGGCCTCTTCTGTGTTCAGTCACATTGTGAAACACTATGACGCTCAGGGCGAGCACAATCCATCTATTTATTGAATTCATGTCACGTCAGGATCCAGCAACTTACAAGGTCCGACCGCAAATTTATCTCCTCTCGGGTGCAGACCCCTCTCCCTTCTTACCCCTCACCTATTCAAACTAGGACGATTTGGGAGCAAAATAACTTTTTTCTCCGTTCCTAAATATGGGCGATAACCGATTTTTTTCTGTTAAGGCTAGTGGAAATGGGTCCGAGCAAACAAAATTAGGCATGAACCATCTCTAGGAAAAAGGATTTGAGGAAAGTGTAAAAACAAAAATGCGTTCCGTAAAAGTGACGATAACCAACAAAGATTCAAAATATAACCAAAAAAGATTCAAAATAAAAAAACACTCACATTCAGGAGGTGTTTTGGAGAGTCGGGTCGGCGTAAACATTTAAAAAAAATCTGAAAAGGTTCATGATCAATGGAAAAATGAGATGCTTGCTAGAAAAATGAGAACAGGGTTAACAACACGAAAAAATTAAAGAAAACTTAAAAAGTTACAAAAAATCGGCGGTTCCTAACCGTTGACGATTCTCGCTACTCCTGTTATTGGAAGTTTAGCAAACGGTCGCAATATAACAAACGTAGCACTCAGAGACCAAAAACTTCGGCAAAAGACTTGAAAAACAAAAAAACGAGAAAAATTATGGAGATCCCCATGCGATCAGCTGATGAGGGGTTGGCGCGGAAGTTTGCACGAAACCGATGCGTCGCGTGTTCGCAGCGCGGGCCTGCAATGGCAGGCACTAAATTCAACCTCGAACTAGAGGATACATGCAATCGACACTGAAATCGTGAGATGCTACCTGAGAGGCTAAGTGAGAAAACTTGAGCTTATTGAAAGTGAGATGGTCAACGTAATGCATACAATTGTGGATAACTAGCAACAGAATATCTCCAGAAGTCGAATGCATACTCTTTTCATGCACCAAATAAGGTATATCCGCGCGAGATTCACACTGAAATATCACAGGAGCTTCTGAGCATGAAGGATTGGAACGTTGTAGGCGATCCACGTGCGTGCCCGAGTGCTGCAATTCAGATGATTCCGTGCTCCAATGGTTTTTTTCTGTTCGGCGAGACGGAATGAATGCGTAGAGCCATAATATCAAACTAAAATATAGAAGGTAGTCATCTGCTTTGACAAGCGTTCCCTTACCCTAATCGTCTCTCCAAATGCAGCTTTCTCTTCCACATCAACCTCCCTGCCTTCCTGAAAAACAATTTTCTCACTTTATAGACTGTGATAAACCCCTTTTATTACCGTTTCTCCACCTACGAATGTGGCTGTTGAATTATTATATCCCACAGCTGTTTCATATTTCCTCGTGGATCCAGCCGACACATGAATTTTTATTTTCTCTCTGAAAACAGATTCCAGCAGGAGCTCGTTTCAGTCCTAAGGGTCTGTTCTTTATTGCTCCTCATAATCACCCACTATTGATATGCTAACCAGGGGTGACGCTAATGAAATTTTTTTTCGTTACGCATTAATCGTTAATTTTCGAGAAAAAAACTGCGTTAACCCGGTACTGCGTAACACGCTAACGTTGTAACGCACAGCCTTGATGCTAACAATAAAGAGTAGCACAGGTGCAAGAAGCGGCTCCTGCTGAGACTTCGGAATTTCTGTAACGTTTCGAAAATATTTAGTTATTGATGTTTTATTCAAAAGAGATGAATTTTGTGAATGAATAATTTTTAAACACAGAACAGTATTTCGCAGCTCAGCTACATTCCGTGAAAAGGGCCGCATCGCGTGGGACAGTGCGTTTCATTGTAAACTCCCACCCTAAATTCTAGTGATAACGCGTTCCAGCGTTGTGCTGAGTCTTTTCTACTATCAAGAGCAAATTCATGGTGTTGGAAAACCTATATCCGTGTTTTCAATTTCTCATTCTTCCAACAACTTTTTTTTATAACACTTCTTTGATTATCGGCCATTTCGTTTTATACTTCCACCATGCATAAATAGCGATTAGAACACTTCTCCGTTCCAACCATATTGTCTGTATGTTGGAGTGAAAGTTGACGAAAACACTCTGTCTCTACATGGATTGTGTTCCTCAGCTGTGCAGGGTGAATTAGTCTCAGATATGAGCCCTGACGCCGTGGTGAGCGCCTGTCGCATCTCTGGTCGAAGTATGAAAAGCAACTGAATCATATACTAGTTTTCTGAAAAATAAGGATATCTACAATTACAATATTATTCGATGTCGACACACAGAAGCTCCCTGAAAAAGATGAACGTCAGATTTGGAAGCGCAGATCCAACACAACGGAAAGCGCTTATCGGATCAAGGATAAACTTGGTTCAATTTAGATTGATCCATTGAGATGAAATTATGTCTATGGTTTCCCTTTTCGATTTAGTCTGACGCATGGACCAGGCGACTGGCTGTGCAGGTTGGCGGCCTAAAGCAGCGTCCATACGTGGCGAGAGCTTGCGTTTCCGCTGCTGTGTGCCACTCAATGCCCGAAGGATGCCCGCACACGCAAATCAACACGGGGAAACACCCCTCGCATCGTGTAGGTTCGATTGACAACGTTTGACCGGGTGATCAATTACTCGAGTCGGCGCGTTGACTAATCATTTCCAACAGTTTGTGGTGGCTGTGGTGGAATAATGGGTAACGAAGGTTATAGTTTTGAAACCTGTTTGATGCTCCCTGCTTCTGGTATGGAGCATTAGACTTGAAACTTGCCGGTTCCTTTTAAGAACGGACGTGAGCGTGCGAGAGCGAGCGGGCGTGGGCGCGAGAGGACGAGCGCATGAGAGCGGCTAGCAAATCGTCTGAGAAAATCTGTGGTGCCTTATAGGCACCTACACGGCCGTCATTGCAGTGCCTGCACTACAAATTGCCCTGCCTGCACGCCGATAGCGAAGTAGGCTCCGCAATCGCACCTACCTGAAGAGCCCATTGCCGCCTCGGCTGAGCGTTGGGTGTTTTTTAAGACACCTACGCGACCTCGCTGCGAAGCGTCCGAGATGATTCGAATACACCTGCCCTCACCATAATGAGGGATATCGGACAGTTGATCGTTAAAGGCAGCATACACGCTCGCAAACATGGTCGAGATATCAGCATAAATAGGCCTGCACGGCCCCTACCATGTCGTCAACGACGTTTGAAGCGCTGCAAACCATCCAGGATGACAGTATTTGACCATCCCTGTCACGCACGCCCGTATTTTCACACCCCTTCGAGTAACAGAATGTAAAGTTAAACTTGAGAAAACATGTGATAATTGGTAGTGATAGCACTATCAAATGGGAGTGCACGAGAGAAACAGCTCGATTTACCTGGATATTACCTCTCAGACAATGGGGTGGAGCGACCGCGGGCGAAAAATCGCTTCTCGTACCGACTGCGTGCCACTATCGTACTGACCGCATGCAAAAAATGTATTCCGTACGGAACGCGGGCATTTGCTTACTGACCGCGAAAACGAAATAGTGCACGCGGTCGATACGCCTGAGCTCCGTACCAACCGTTAGCGATTTTCCATGGAGGCGTACTGACCGCGCGCAGTCATCTTTGCGCGCGGTCAGGACGAAACATGACTTTTTGCTGCGGTCGGTACGTGAGCACACGCAGTCAGTACGCAAGAGCTCGCGTTCAGTACGCAACCGCCCGCTATCAGCTCGCTAGAAAACTGGTCGGTGAGGTCGTTGTGTCAGTTTACGTGGTCGGTACGAAAGTGTTGGCGTTCAGTACGCAATCGCCCGCGTTCAGCACGCAGGCAAACTGGTGAGGGAGATCGGTTTGTCAGATTGCACGGTCGGTACGCAAGTGTTCGCGTTCAGTACGCAGGAAAACTGGTGTGTGAGGTCAGTTTGTCAGTCCGCGCCGTCGGCACGGATGTGTTCGCTACGTACAAGCGTGCAGTACGCAATCGCCCGCGTTCAGTACGCAAACAATTTTGGTAGGCGAGGTCAGTTTGTCAGTCCGCGCGGTAGGCACGGATGTGTTCGCTACGTACAAGCGTGCAGTACGCAATCGCCCGCGTTCAGTACGCAAGCAATTGCGGAGGCGAGGTCGTTTTGTAAGTTTGCGCTGTCGGCACGCGATGACACGCATTCAGTACGCAATCGCACGCATTCTGTAAGCAAGTGAACCCGTGAGTGTGGTGCATACGCAAGTGCACGTGCTTAGTAAACAACGAAATTTCGAGCGTTTGCACATTTAGCCTATCGATTCTTCAGAGGCAAGGTTTTCCCTGAGAAGTTTTGACCTTGTTGTTCCGGTAGAGAGTCAGATGGGTTGGTCTCTGTGACAGCTGCATTTTTAGAACTGAGAATCCGACGAGAATCACTGAAATGGAGCAACACAATTTTATTCACACATCTGGCTTCATCTATCCCAAGCCTATATTTCGTTTTCTTCAAAACAGTTAGTGCTCTTGGAAAAATCGTTATTCGAGGATGGAGCAACAACATGAACGGGCGGAGTGATCCTAATTATAGCCGGTTTTGAGCTGTTTTGTGTGTTTTTGTCCTGGGCTCTTGCTGACTTCCGCCATAGTGAGGGTCAAATACCAATTTTGAGTTATCTGTGCACCACAAGATTTTTGAGCTATGAGGAAAATCTAAATCTAGAAAAATTCAAAAAAAAAGAAAATCGAAATCAAAAATCTATGCATTTTTTCATGTTTTTTGTATTGCTTGGTCTCTTTAGTGAACGGAATTGTCGAAAGGGCTTCTGACAGACCTCCATTTGTAAAGAAAAACCAGTCTGAATCCATTGTTAAATTTGATTTAAATTTTGCGCCAAAATCGTTCTTGGCGTTTTTCTGCATCTGCTCCGTCACTGTCATTTTTGAAGAATTTTCGCGCTAAAAATGTTTTCCATGTTGTTCGACGGTTGTATAAAAAATCAATGAAAAAGTGTTAGATGATCGACCCAGAAGTGCTAGTTGATCGACCCCACAGCAGTCCTCTGGCTCAAGTTTTGTGGGTGATGCCACCTAGCCCGAATGGCTCAATTGTACACAAAAAAATTGAAAATGATGCTAGCAGAGTTGATAACACTGGAGAGGCTACCTTGATCACAATCACGCACGATTCAAATAAATGCTCGGATCTTCACTGGCCAGAATTGATATCCCTAACGAGTTCTTCGTCACCCAAAACCTCTATGACCTCCTTGATCACCTCACTATCGAACACGCTAGTGGCAACCCCATAAACTTTTTCTCCCGTCCCCACCGGAGTGCCCAAGAAAGTAAACTAAAAAATAGCGATTTCCTTCAAATCGCAGGGGTTTTTCTTCAGACACTCCAATATCTCCTATTGCTCTCTTTCTTTATCTTCTTCACTCTCTTATCATTCTTTGCAACTCCAGGTACTTTTTTCTTCTCCTCGTTTTCATCTCTTTGTTAATGTGATGCTTTTCTTCGATTTAATAACTACTTATTTATTTACTATTTTATTTATTTATTTATTTATTTATTCACTTTTTTGTTTAATTACTTATTAATTTATTTACTTATTTATTTATTTACTATTAAATTTACTCATTTATTCACTTTTTTACTTAATTACTTTTTTATTCAATTATTTGTTAATTGATTTGTTTACTTATTTATTTATTTATTGGCGTTCTCTGGATCAGATTCCGGTCCGCATTTGCGGACTACGGTTATTGCATCATACATCATGAGACACGTGTTAACCCGTGCTGGGGCCGCTTTTCCCCTTCACGATTCACCCTTCTCCCAGCACGGTTATCACGTGTCTCATGATGCAACAGTCGTAGTCCGCAATCGCGGACCGGAATTTAGCCCAGAGAACGACACTACTTAATTACTGATTTTTTGAAAGCAATTATTTATTTGGCTGTCAAGGCGATATTTCTCTTTTTGCCTTCTGTTTATTGATCTCGATCTTTTACTATTTCTTGCTCTTTGTCTTTATATCGATCGTCTTGCCCTTCTGATTTATGCTATTGTTCATCTTCTTCTTCTATTTGGTGTAGTAATGCCTATGAATGGTTCAGTAATAATATTCAAAATTTGATGGTTTAGATTTTTGCGGAACTCATTGACGAATGTCCTTTCAAGTGGACTCAATTTATCAGCGGACAGTTGCGGACAGACGCGGTGGCAGCACGACGATAATCGTGCTGGACTAGCGGGTCCCGACACAATTACCCTTTCTCCCAGCACGATTACAATTGTGCTGTGTGCTGAAACAGCGACTCGTCGCAATCGTGGAGCGAAATTTCAGCCCGATAACGACAGTACAATCAGTTTCAACAGCTGGCGTATGCCATTGAAAAGGGTCCACAATCACTATCAACGAGAACGTTCGATCCCATGAGAATTCGTTAAATAGAACACACGAGTACTAAGCTCACAACGCGATTAACACATTGACTTTTTTATACAAGGATAAGGAAAAAGGCAAAGTAAGGAAGTGCGAGAGTAGAAACGGAATATTGTAAAATACATACAAGAAATTTCATCTTAGGCTGAAGAAATGTAGTAAAATTCCTCCTAACACGAAAGTTTTATTTGAAAAATGACAACGGTTGATAAGCACGCAGCAGGTATGCGTTGCTCCCATTAGAATGGCTCGCATAAATGCCTAAAAGAAGCGTTCGTAATAAAAAGAGTACTGAGTTTTCATCATGAAGGTGAATATCTGGACACCAATGGTGTAAAAATAAGTGAATTTTACGAGAGAAAAGACGTGCAAGCAAGGCAAAACGATTTAACGCGGTTGGCCTCCCAACGCCTAACATAGTTATCATACATAATAATGAACGGCTAAGAGTTGACCAGAGATCGTTGACCGATGACCAGAGAATGTGCGGGACTCAGGAGTGCGCCAGGCGCCGGGGAGGGTGTACGGGACCCAACTGGGAGTTCACCAGGCGCCGGGGAAGGTGTGCGGGACCCGACTGGGGGTACGCCTAGCGCCGGGGAAAGTGTGTTGGACCCAACTGGGAGTGCGCCGAGCACCGCGAAAAGTGTGTTGGACACAACTGGGGGTGCGCCGACGCAGGTGAAAGTGTGTGGGACCGGACTGGGTTTCGAGGAACGATAATACCTAAGTACTTATTTGGCAGCGATTCGATAATTCGATGCGTCATAATACACGCCTACAAGTACGCCACGAAGCGGCGTGGGTGTGCACCTTGCTTTTCATTAACATGAAATTAACAAAACCAAACCTCTCCAGCTGGATCGCGGCTGGGGAGATTTTGAGCTAAACACGCGGTAGGCTTGAAACGGCTAGGGCCTCGATCATAGTTGGCGGATCGCCGTAGCCAGCCCGGTCGATAATCACGAAATACATGAATGAGGTAGGGTGGAAAAAAAGTATTCGCCAACAACCCGCCGAGGGAAGTCGAAGAGAAACGGAAGGGTTGATACCGCGCGCGGCAGAGGAACAGATTAACCCATCTTACACTGTGTATTATGGAAATGCAAACTGTGGTACGTAGCGATATCACTGCGGAAAGATAAAGGTTCTATCGAGAAGCGCGTACTCTCCAGCGATCCGATGCGAAAAACTCTGGCGGTCGCGAGGGAAGCCAAGGGAGGCGAGAGGTGGCCGTGGAGCGCACATTTCGTACTGAAATTTCACCTCATATTTCCTTCTACTTCCCGGCGGGTTGATGGCGAATACGAGCCCGAGTGTTTTTTGCGACCTCCATCGTCCATGCTTTTCATACGTTTCGACCGGGTCGGCCAAGACGGGTTACGGCGATTTTTTCATCCAATTCTGACAGGGACCTGGCTCCCTCATTTAGAGCCGGTTGAAGTATGGCGTATTGGGTTTATCATGTCAAGATATCCTTATTTTGCCATGACCGATCGCTCCTCTGTTTGCTCCGCCCAGGCTCATTTAAAGGCAGCAGACACGCTCGAAAAAGTTGTTGAGATAACTACGTTTCTGAAGTCGCATGGCTTCTAGTAAACTGCTCACGCCGTTGGAAGCGTCAAAAACGAGTCAAAACTACTAAATGCCAGCAATACAAATCGAAAAATCTCTGCAACCCCGCCCCAAAATACAAACTCGTCGAGATTGATAGTACTAATACGGTCCCTTTGCCTGGTTTTTGATGCTTCCAACGAGGTTAACGATCCAGTACAGGCTGTAATAGTATATCGGCTCTTCTATTTCAACCGTCTTGTTGCTAATATTCGCTGTTTCAACCGCGCGCCGTAAGACTCGTCCACTTTCACCTGATAACAAATTGACCGTTATCCGTTTTTTCGTCAGTTCCCAATACAACCAGCTCCAAACCGTTGATTTATGCCGTAAAATCGATGCTATTTTCGAGCGTGTCTGCTGCCTCTGAGCAAACTAGACTTTAGATGTTGTTGACTGAAAAAGCTCGTCCTTTGCTGTTTGAAAGCCAGCGGTTTTGGGCTGTTTCAACTTGTTCGTGCGTTACCCCAAGCTCCACCCCTACTTCCAACGTTTGCTTATTCCCAATTATTTGGGACCAGATACTGGCCTTCGTGATGAAAACCTTTTTTTCTTTTCACAAACCCTGCATCCGAGTATTAATGCGTTTCGAAAGAGCGCCATTTTATTGGAAGCAATGAATACCTGCCGCACGTGCATGCGTACTAACAGCGGCCGTCTTCCAAAATGTTTCGTACTGACCGCGTGATTTTTTCGAGCCCTCCGCGGTTGAGTGCGTACTAACCGCGGTCAATCCTACGAACAACATTTGTACGGACCGCGTGGCAATGCATCCCGACAGCGTGTCCATGCGTCCCGACAGCGTGACAATGCGTAACGACCCAGTGACAATGCGTATCAACGGCGTGACAAGACGTACTGACCACGTGGCAGTGCGTACCGACCGCGGAGCAATCTCTACCGACCGCGTGGCAATGCGTACTGAACGAGTGGCAGTGCGTACCGACCGCGCGACAATGCCGACAATACCTACAGCGTGGCATTGCGTACTGACCGCGTCGCGATGCGCTCCCACCGCTGTCAGTATCTGAAAAGCGGTCCTACTGACCGCGTGGCAATGCGTACTAACCGCGTTGCAGCGCGTACCGACCGCAAGGCGATGCGTACCGACCGCGTGGCAAGACGTACCGACCGCGTGGGGGTGCGTACTCACCGCGTGGCATTCCGTACTAACCGCGTGGCCGTGCGTATCGACCGCGCTAATTGGCGTGCCGACCGCGTGCGAATTGCGTTCCAAACGTCGCCCATCCCGCTGTCGGTACGCAACCTGTCTGCGGTCGGTACGGAACATGTCCGCGGTCGGTCCATCCCATTGTCTGAGCTGTCTAAACACCCTCAAACTCTCATCCACTTTCGAGAATGCCGCTCTACTATGGATGGCTTTTGAAAATGGAGGATTTCATTAGTGCACAAACATGTAATATCCAGGTAAATCGAGCTGTTTCTCTCGTGCACTCCCTTTTGGTAGTGCTATCACTCTCAATTATCACATGTTTTCTCAAGTTTAACTTTTCATTCTGTTACTCGGAGGGGTGTGAAAATACGGGCGTGCGTGACAGGGATGGCCAAATGCTGTCATCCTGGATGGTTTTCAGCGCTTCAAACGTCGTTCACGACATGGTAGGGGCCGCGCGGGCCTATTTATGTTGATATCTTGACCATGTTTGCGAGCGTGTATGCTGCCTTTAATATCGGCATCACGAGGATGGAAACATTCATATCCCTCCCATCATGGAACTAGAATGAGTTGGAATTATTTCATGCTTTACCCATGTGCATATTTTTCCCCATTACGAAAAGGTTGTTGGCTTAACTACTTCACTGGGGTGTGCGGCTCCAACAAGGATGCTTACTCCCGTTGGAAGCGTTCAAAACGAGTTGAAGCTACAAAATTGAGAAAAATCCAGTCGAAAAAATTTCGTAGACACCGCACTCGAGCTTCGCAGGCACCACCCCCAAGTACAAAAACCCGTCCAGGTTGACCGTTCAAATACGGTCACTGTGGTTAGTGCTTGGAGCTTCCAACGACGTAAGCGTTTCAATAGAGACGGCAAACATTTGTTAGCTTCGCTATCACAACCACTTTACCGCTAGCTCCGCTAATAGGACCGAGCGGGCACTCTGCGATGTAACTCGTCTGCTTTTCCTCCATAACAAAATTAAATCGCTGGTCCCCTATTGGCACCCTTTTTCTTCAGTTTCTTACTGTTAGTTTCCCATACACCCAGCTCCGAATGTTCGACTTATGTCATAAAATGAATCCCATTTTTGAGCGTCTATGCTGCCTTTAATTAGCGAGTCATCGAAGTAGGCAATCTAGCCGAAAACGCAATGAAACTCACCGAAAGGACTACCAATCCTTCAAGAATGGCTGCGTATGATTATGGTTCCCGAGTTGGGATGCCTGTCAGAAGCGCATGAGTTTTTCACCTGAAAACAGCGAAAATACCAAGAATTTCAGCTTTTTATCGAATCAACAGTTTAAAAGTCGCCAAATCGAAGCTTATCGGAATCAACACTACGCTTCTCTTTGGGAGACAGAGTTCTAGCTCTTCTTTTATCTGGTTATATACTAGCTTGTTTATTTATTGACTAATTTGCTTATGTATTTTTTAATTTATTTGATTATTTATTTATTTATTCATTTATTTATTTATTTATTATTTTATTTATTTATTTATTTATTTATTTATTTATTTATTTATTTATTTATTTATTTATTTATTTATTTATTTATTTATTTGTTTATTTATTTATTTATTTATTCATCTATATACATATTTACACACATTTTTATTTTATTTTTTATTTTCTATTAGCCAGTGGCAGTGTGCCGACTAAACTCTGCCATATGTCCCTGCTGAGTCAGACCATATGATTGTACTTTATGGGCTTACAGAACTTTAGAAACCATTGGGATTACGCAAGATTCAGTAAATTCTCAAGATTCGCCTGCTATGTCATATAGTTTTGCATCGGTCAATTTCGACACTTCCCGGTGCCGGCCTTGCAAGATTTGACGTATTCTTATGAAAATTTATACCTGGGGGTTTTCAAAGGTGTAGCTTCGATTAACGTTTACAGTTTTTCTGCTTGGCCCACACCACATCCAATACGGCGAAAATCGGGGTATGTCACATAGTGTTGCCACCCAGTGTATGTCTTGGCTATCATTTTGGGAACACCTTTACCATGGCTTTAACCAAAACTTCCTTATTGAACTCGATCACTCGTAAATCAGTCTAGACAGGGTTCCAGGTAACTACCCATGTATATTTGAATGCCATGTGGGTAACTGCTCCTGACGGTTTTTACTCACACACTGAATGGTGCCCCACTCCAATCGAAGTTGGATCAATCTGCTGTTTTGCGTATTAATAGTTGTCAGCTGGCCGTGTTCATTTGCCACTGTTTTCCGTCGCAATTTGAACACAATATATCCATTGGTCGCTAGTCCACTTCCTGCGAAGTTACACACCACGTCTGAATTGCCTTGCAATATAAAGTGATTTCAAATCCCCCTTCAAAATCCGATAGACGATGAAATGTGCTCTTGTACGCTCTCACACTACTTTTTCAAAACAACTGAGTAAGACAAGGAGAAAGTTATTTTTAAAGGCAGTGGTCGCGATCAAAAACGTAATCTAAAAAACTATAAAAATCAGCTTAGATAGAAAACAGCTGAAAATGCATGAAGGTAGCACGGTGAAAACGGGCTAGAATTAGAGTCCAAAGATGCTCGTTCGTGCACAGGTGCACAGCGCTGCAAAAAAAGATCGCAGTATCGTGCTGAGCAGTCAGAAATCATCGACGTTCGGAGGAAGAAAAAAAATTCCAATTTACGGAATGAAAAGAGTTGAGCAATGAAAGCAAGCACTTCAGTCAATGTTTTTGATAAGATGAGTCCGAAGGATAATGTTTATTGATTGAAATTCAATTTCAAGCCAGCTGATGTTCTTGTTATGAGAGATCATCGCTGCCGATGATGTGGAGTGGGCTATCCACCATCAAAAGACAAGAAAGTTCACGCTCCAAATTAGAGCCAAAACAGCGGTTTTTTCGCGATTTTTTCTCATAGTTCTACTACTCTAAACCCAGAAATGGGTATGGAGAGGAAAAGAAAATCATATTTTATCGCGACCACTGCCTTTAAGCAGCAATCTTTTGAGCATCAGCCTATTTCGTTACCAGGCGCTAAGTGCAATGCAAGCAAATAAAATAGCATATGCCTTCTCCATCGTTGCCGATGCTATGCTTTCTGACTTCAGAGATCACGAATCAGATTTTGAAATCAATCCTAATCGTCCTACTGCTGTTGTATGTATGTATGTGCGCATAGATGCATAGCGTCCGCAGCAGAAACTGAATCGTTTCGTTGCTCAGATGCGAATTCCAGGGAAGCACGGCTATAAACAAATTATCCACAGCAAAACGGGCGCAAGCAGAAGACAATTTAGCTTTTCTTTCTCGCAACCATGCACAATTCTACCGAGTCCCAATGTTTGGTGTTTTCTATGAGGAGTCAACACGGGGTACGATAATTTGTTCGATTCTGTGGAAATCATTCATATTAATTGTCATTCATATTTGTATACATATGTTATGGGGGAAATCTTGTAATCCGTCTCAGAGCCTTGACGGAACGTTATGTGCCTTTTGGTGACAATCCGAACCAGCGATTCATTTTATCTGGTCTCCAAAACCTGGGCTGCCTCAACCATCTTATGCATTTTATATCCGATGAAAGGCTATCGTTGTCCATTATGTCGAGCACAACTGTCTCACAACACCACATGGTGTCTGACTTTTTCAGACTCCAATAGGGGATCACCTGTTTTTCTTTTACATATTCCATTCAATCGAGAGCAATCGCCATCGGATTTCTTATGTATGCATACGTTTCTGTACATATCCGCTTCATTTATCCGATGATATAAGAAAGGCTCACCATTGAGTTGCCCGCTAGTAAATCCTGGCCGAATGCGTTGTCATCTAGGATGTTTTTTTTCTTCTTTTCAGCAACATACATACATATTAGGGTTATGGCCTCAATGCTTCTATCGTGGATCGCTTGATGTGGCAAAGAGTAGGTACATGAAGATGTAGAATTTTGGACAAGGTTGTCAAAGCTATCTTTCATAGAATTGAGCGAAAAAAACGAGGAAAATGCTGCACATCTGCACTCGCTTCGGAAGGATTCAGGCCCCCGTCATAGTCGGTGGATCTACTGAGTCCCACCGGGTCGATACGCATCAAATTCGTGGAAGGCCGGTGCAAAAAATCAACCCGCTGAGTCCGACTGCGACCGTCTGATGCCCACCGCAATCCCCCGGTCGATACTGATGGTTCTCATGCGTACAAGGGCGGGGCCAATGCACCGACTGAGTCCCACTGAGTCCCACCGAAATCATCCTCACCCCACCCGGTCGATATAGGTGTTTCTCACGTGATTTGGGTGCATTTTTTCGGCCGACTGCGACCTGCCGAGTCCCGCCGCATCTCGACTCTCGTCGTCTGCGCTCTGCCCCACCTGTTGCTGATACGGAAATCAGATTCAGACATGTTGAAAACAAGAAAAATCAGCCACCAATCACGTTCCGATTCACAGCTGAGGTGATAATCGTCACTATCAATTGCGTGTTTCGCAGAGGAGTTGGTTGGCGCTGGGGGCAACCGGACTCAGTGGGACTCAGCAGGTTTTTCCACCCCGGACTCATTCGGACTCTGCAGGTTTTTCGACGAAGTCTGACCGGGGCCTCACATCTGACTCCTGATTTTCTTGAATCAACTCCAACATGATAATAATACTCCTAAAATCATTGCCAACAACCACCTCAGCTACGCAGAGCGGCCCCCATTTTGACGTTGACTGGGATTTTTTGGCTTCTTAGTCTTTTCCTTATCAATGAATGTGACCCAAGTTAGAATTTATTAATGCAAACCGATACATCAGATCACGGTTTAGTCTGAATTGCATATGTAAAAAAGAATTATACCTTTGTTGGATGAACAAAAGATGATACATGAATGTGGATCCTCAAGGAAATCCAAGAAACTGCGCGGCAAGAAAAACAAGGAAGGCGAAGTGGACGGCGTAGAGCGGCGAATTAATAACAGGAGCGGGAACGATTCTTACACCTTTCCTTACAAGTCGGAAAAGAGTCCGAAAAGGATAAATCCGTTTCGCCATCAGGTTCATTGGGGTGGCGCGTGTTTGTTCCCACTGCAAGCCTTTCGTTGTACAGTACCTCAAAACACACAATCCTACGCCCAAAATTGATTTGAAATTTGACCCTTCAATAATTTTGCTCATCCAGCCTCGTTTTCCTCATTTTTTACAGGTCTCTTCCGCGTACTGCAAATCGCATGACCCATTTGTTACTTATCTATTCTTAGCTGGGGGGGGGAGGGTTAAAGACCCCATTCTATGTAATGAAGTCAACCCCTTTCTATCTATCACTATTCTATTGATATTTCTGCAATCAGCTTTCACTGAGTTAGTCAGAGAATGCGTATCCGGAAACTCATCAATAGGTTAACGACAGAGCGTTCACAAAATATGTATAATGACAGGAAGCTGCATAATACCACTGCGATTGCTTCGTTTCCGATTTTTTGTTCAAAGGCATCGTTTGAGATGAAAACGATTTTACATCTTTCAGGCTCACATGCATGAATAACCGCTTTAACCTAAAGGGATCCCCCAATTTCTGTAGGCGTACATCGAGGTTCGGTTCTATCATCGCTCCTCTTCATCGTTGTTGTGTATGCCTTAACAAGTGACCTGCAGACGCCTGCGCCATGGACGTTACCCTATGCGGAGGAAGTATTGTTAGTGACCTATAACAACGACGAAGTTGTGAAGCAAGAGCAAACTTGGAATGATCGCTTGGCGCCGTTCGGCCTCCGTTGAAATGTCAGGAGAACCGAGTACTTGGCTACCGATTTAATTAGAATCTAACTACCACGAGCTGACGTTTTCAACTACCTCGTTGCGACCGTTTCATCTTACTGGAGCCTTACTGAGAAAATCAGTGCTCTACTGAACTTTGCATGGTTGACATCCTACGATGGGCGTCATGTGCGACACGAGCATACTCGATCAAGTAAAAACCACTTTTTTGCAGAAGCATGAGTCTGTGGTTTTTCAGAGCAAACTTATGGCGGAAGAATTGCGAAAATGTGCAGGGAACACCCAGTCCAGGCGACCCAAAGAATAAGCCCGCCAACAAAATACAGTCCCCTTGTACAATTTAGTCTAGTTAATGGACATGATTGCGGAGGCAGATCGTCGCGCGCGGTCGAGTCCCCGTTAACTAGTGATGTCGCTAACACAGCGCGACCCGCCCCAATGACGTTTCAATTCTATAGACTAGACTTGATAAGGAGACCAAAGAAGACTTGCGCAGTTGAAGGAATAGTTGCCGTTTTGAAGAAAATTCTATGTTATTTAGGTCAACACCGAATCACAAGTTTTTGCATGTGGAAGCGCCAAGTGCGGCTAACAGCTTGGCTCTTTTCCTTCTCATCAAATGTTTTCCTTCTTCTTTTTTACTTTTTATCGGGCACTTAGCCAGTCTGCATCAGATTGTACCAGGTTGTCCAATAATTCTTGTCCGAAAAATTCACCATTTTTATTTTTTTCAACTTTATTGAAAAACAAGTCTAATCAACAATATAATCACCACAGTTATCCACAACAGTGGCCCATCGATTGGGCAGGTCGCCGATGCCATTCGCCCAGAACTCCGGGGGCTGCGACTCGAAGAAGTCCGCGATGTCGGATTTGAGGTTGTCGTAGTTGGTGAACTTTCTTCCGGCCAAATGGTGCTTCAGCGGGCGGAACAAGTGGTAGTCGGAGGGGGCGAGGTCCGGGGAATACGGCGAATGGGCAACCGTCTCCCAGCCGAGCGTCGCCAACTTCTGCTGGGTCTCTTTCGCCACGTGGGGGCGCGCGTTGTCGTGCAGCAGGTGAACCGAGGCCCGTCGGGGACGCTTTTCTCGGAAGACGGCGGCTAGTTTCTCGAGCTGATCGGTGTAGATGGAGGCGGTGACCGTCCTGCCTTGCGGGAGCAGCTCGAAGTACAGCATGCCCTTGGTGTCCCACCAGCAGCAGAGCATGATCTTCAGCGGGTGCAGGTCGGCTTTCGGCGTCGTCGGCGGCTCTTCTCCGCGCGGGATCAAGACGGCACGGCGGGCGACGTTGTCGTAGAGGACCCAGCTCTCATCTCCAGAGACCAGGTCCTCGAGAAACTCCTTGCGATGCGGACGAAGGAGGAGGGACTGGCAGACGGCCACGCGGCTCTGCTTGTTGGCGTCCGTCAGACGGTGGGGGATCCAACGGGCCAGAACTTTGTGGTAGCCGAGTAAGTTGAGTCGATTGTGGATGGTGGACATGCTGCAGCCGAGCGTCGTCGCCAGTTCACGGGTGGTGGCTTCCGGCTTCTCCTTGATACAGCGACGGACTTCGTCATCATCCACCGTAGAAGGCCTCCCGCTGTGCTCCCTGTCCTCGAGGCTCGTGTCGCCGCTCTCGAAAAGATTGAACCAGCGGCTGACTGTGCGTTGGGACACTGCATCCTTCTTGCACGCTCTGCAGATGTTGGCGACCGCGGTGCCCGTGTCGTTGCCCAGCAGCCACTCGTAGTACACGAACGTACCAATTCGACCTTGGTTCATTTTAGCTTGTACTGGTAGCTAGACGCAGCGACTGCGCCTTATATACCCCTAGCGCAGAACTTTGGAGAACCTTCTAGAAGGTTCTTACACTTGCCTGATATTATAACACTTCTAAGGAGATTTATAGAATTTTGAAATTTTTTGGACAGGAATTATTGGACGGCCTGGTAATTGAAAAACAAGCAAATGGATTCATGGGTATTTTCTTTTTTTATGTCAATATATCCTTTTCAATTGGTTAGCGTATAGATAGATCTATTTCAAAACAGAACTTGAGAGCGGAAATTATCTTGAATTTTTTCAAGAAGCGGCGATTACGATAGCCACATTCGTAACACCTACGTAGTGAAATGCTGCGCGAGAAGGAGCTGCAGGGGCCATAGCGAGAAAACGGTACAAAGCGACCTTGGTTTTGCAAAAAAAAACAGCTGCAGCTAATTGGGGTTCTCGACACGCCTCATGTCCCCTGGTAGCCTTCTCGACGTGAACAAATGAGAGTTCAACATTATAACAGCGCCTGGTAATGAAAAGAGGCAACTATTGTTAAGTGAGATGAACCGCATGATAACATCGTATCATTGTTTTATGGCAGTCAACTGTTTCGCTTTTAGAAGTCAACTGAAGCAAGAGTAGTCTGCCTAGCAGGACGTTTCCCGCGTCTTTCCAAAGTACTGACGTCATGTGAAGTTTCAAAAGTTCCGTTCTTTACGGAGAACTCGGTAGCTGAATTCATCATGGACACAGTGCTAGAGCGTTAGTCTCATACATGATTTTATCCGTTTTTTCCTTGGCTTCCCTCCGCAATTTCATGTGAAAAAACCGGCAGTGGCTTCCTCGCTAACCAGACATTTCAGCACTCTCTTCCTCAAAATCCGACCTATGAGGTGCATTCCCCACAATTGCTCATCATTCTTGCTCAAAAGTATTGTGAAAAGAAGGGGGCTCTTTCTGCAAAGTTTTGTCTCTGTTAAAGGCAGCAGACACGCTCAAAAATGGTATCGATTTTATGACATAAATCAAAGGTTTGGAGCTGGTTGTGTTGGGAACTGACGAAAAAACTGACGAAAACTGTGTGCAAATAGGGGAATAACGGTTATTTTGTTATCAGATGAAAGTGGACGAGTTTTACGGCGCACGGTTGAAACAGCAAATATCAGCAACAAAACGGTCGAAGTAGACAAGCCGATATACTCTTACAGCCTGTACTGGAACCTTCACCTCGTTGGGAGCATCGAAAACTAGCCAAAGGGACCGTATCAGTACTATCAATCTGGACGAGTTTGTATTTTGGGGCGGGGTTGCAAAAGTTCAGGGGCGGGGTTGCAGAAATTTTTCGACTTGCGTTTCTGAAATTTAGTAGTTTTGACTCGTTTTTGACGCTTCCAACGGCATGATCAGTCTACTAGGAGCCATACGACTTCAGAAACGTAGTTATCTCAACAACTTTTTCGAGCGTGTCTGCTGCCTTTGAATTGCCGCACTGCATCGCGAGATGATGAAGATTAAATCCAAAACACGTGGATAAGATGTATCAATTGTCTGAGAAGACAGTTGTACGCCTTCAAACATCTACTTTGGATGTTGGTCCATTCAAGTTCCTAACGAACAAGTCTCGACGTCGAGTGCACGAATCTTCCAGCGTTACTCCAAACCAATCTCGTTGAGTTCATTGTTATATGTACCTATTCGATTCAGTTGATCCATCTGTCTTATTTGGTTTGAATGTATTTCTTCCTTTTTCAGCAGAAGAAGCTAGATGTGGCTCAACTCCAGCATCTCAAACCTCATGCTCGATCTCGTGCGTTATGTGATTTCATTCGCAAACAGAAGAAACAATAATTTCGCTCTTGTCAGAAATATCTGCTCTTTCCAGTAGTCCCCACATTGTCTGAATTATCTGTTCGAAAACACAATGAATCCTCAGAAATACGGGAATGTGTGCAAGATTCTCGTTTTTGCTATAGCTGTTTTTTATAGTTTTCCTCCATTCAAATCTGGATGCGACGCTTTTTGGAGTGGCGAGCCACTTACATTCCCGTCTTTTCTTTTCAGATGCAATCTTCCGGAATTACATCAAGATGTTGTGTCTGCTCTATGCCTATGAATCCTTATCGGCATTATCTTTTCTCCTTCAAGAATCTTTACAATGCTGCTGTTATGGGAAAACAGAGTTGAACCCGCCTAGCATGATTCTTTAAAGGCATCGTACGCGCAAAAAGACCGTATCTCATTTTTTCATGTTTTTGCGAAGGCAATTCTCTGACATTCAGAATAAGAGTGGAAGGGCTCCACAAAACCATCAACTTTCGTGAAAAAAACTCGTTTTGAAACGTCTCGAATTATTCTCTTCCCACTCCTCCGTCAATTTCGGTGTGTCTGGTGCAATACGTCGGAATTTTTTTTTCGCAAACGTCGGATGTGTTTTTTGCTTTAAACTTATTGAGTGGTTGAATTTCTCTTGCCTTTCGTTTACTAGAACTCAATCTAAAAAAAAGTATCCATTTGGCAAGCTTGGATGTGAGAATTTACCGAATCAAAAATTTCAAATGCTGAATCATCTGCGCCTGTGGTGGCGCTTCTGTTCCTTGTGCTAGATGGTTGGTGAATCTTCATTTTTTTATCTTCATTTTGAAGCTTTCCAACTTCAAAATCATATGTTTTTGAAGCGCAAAACTTCACCGACGTGGTCCACCGGGCAGGTTCATGAAATTGAGCCTGAAAAATGCAAATTGGTTTTCAGCGCAAACGATGTCTTTAACCACTTTTTGTACAAGAATAATGATCTGTCAGAGTTCCCTGCAACAAGAATCAGCTTCTTTGCACATGGTCTTGTCCGCCATTGATAGCTTTTAGTGGTTTACAGTGTGTCATTATGCCTACTGGGATTTCCCAACATTTTGTGGAAATGTTTGCGTTATATGTGAAATAAAGGAATCTCTCCAAAGCATAAAACTAAAACGTTTTTTATGAAAAAATTTCATAACGTGCCTGGAATTCATCAATCCATCCCAATAACTGCAGCGAACCTTTGTCTACGTGAAAATAGATGTTTGAACAAAACAAAAAAGTGCTACCGTCATATTTCTTTCCTATATCTCTTCTAAAAGATGGTAAGCCAATAATTTTCCACGCCAAGACTATTACCACTCCTGATATTCTCATCAGAATCGCCAGAAACTAAAAGCAATTTCATAATGGAGAAGTTGTCTCATTTCGGGTCCTCAGGCCCTTCGGCCACTAGCTATCTAGAGGGCGAAATTATTTTGGCCCAGGTTTGTGCTAATTGCCCATTCGTCTTTATTTCCTTTGTGTTTGCCACTGATACCGACTAGTTTATGAATGTTTTTCGTTCTGCGAGCTCTGCTCAATTTTGCTTCGCAATCTTCCAGACGAAGTGGCTTCTAGTTGTTCCCACATGTGTGTTGAGAAAAGCTATTGAAAGAAGAGTGGAAGGATGCCGTCAGGCCGGACTGGTTCCAGCCAGCTGATAATATGCTACAACACAGTTAATACCTCAGTTTCATTTTGGAACCCTGTTTGTCTAGACTATTTTTAATTAAATCGGAACAGTTTCCCTTTTGAACGTTTGGTGTGGAAAAATGATCGCTTTTTAGCGTAGGCAGCATTTGCTACTTGTATCTTCCGGTTCTGCAGAAGTTAAAAGTATCTTAAGCGCAGAAAACCGTGTTTCATTTTCTCATGTTTCACTGGGCCTTTGAAAAATCTTCTTTTGTAAAGGAAAGTCAGTCTCGAGACACCGTAAAATCGAATTCAAATTTCGCGCCATAATCGTCTTTGAAGTCTCGTGTACTCGTAGACCTCGTCACTGCCATTCTCGAGGTGTTTCTGCATGTAGGGTTTGTGCCGGAACTGTTTTTCATATTGTTTGACGGTCGCATCAACATTCTTTGAAAATGTGGTAGATCACTGGCGAGAACTATTGGCGGATCCTCATCTTCAACCCCTTCCAACCTCATAACCCTACGCTTTCGACGCGCCGAAAATTTACCGGTGTGGCCTACTGGGCCCATCCATGAAATTGAGCCTGAAAAATAGAAGGTGGTTTCAGGCGCAAACGATGTTTTTGAAGCCGCTTGCTACTCATACAGTGGTTGATCCAGCTGGTGTCAGTCTTCTATCCACGAATGTTTCTTTCTCTACAAAGTTAGGCTCACCAAGAATCAGATGACCAGAATATATATATATATATATATATATATATATATATATATATATATATATATATATATATATATATATATATATATATATATATATATATATATATATATATATATATATATATATATATATATATATATATATATATATATATATATATATGACTTATGACTTAATCGGTTGGCTATCGCCTGACGCAGTCATTCCGCATCTTCACCGAGGTGTGCCGTCCTAGTAGTCAGCCGTGTCCATTTTTCACGGTCTTCAGCCACAATTTGAACACATTTCCATCCAGCTGTCACTATTCCATTTCCTGCGAAACGAAACATCGCGCCTGAACTGTCTTTCGATGCCGAGTGACTTTAACTCCTCTTTAACCACATCCGCCGAGAAGTTTCGCCTACGCCCAGGTTGCCGTTTCCAGACAGGATTTGGAAGCATTTTTAAAGCGTGTTGTACGATACGATCCGGCGTTCTTCTTAGTATATGCTGTCCAGAGCAGTCGAAGTCGACTTTCCATTGCTGCTTGAGATGGCGTTAGGAGATGCTGGCACCTCCCTCGTGTCAAGCGTTGATGTACTGCGTCGATTTTCCTTGTAAAGGTCTTCGTTATGGCATACACGCGGCCAGAAAATATCCAAACAAACGCCTAAAAGCTTCCTCTCCGTGCAATCCAACCTTTCCATCTGCGTTTTCGGTGCTGCACGTCTCCGATCCGTACATCATGATAGGGCGAATAGCGGATAGGTAGACGCGCAACTTGACTTCCTTCGCGATGGTGGTAGACCACAAACACTTTGTTAGAGAATTGAATGCAGACGTAGCTTTCGCACATAGTTGTCGAATATCCGCTGCATAACTACCATCGTTCTTCAGCAAACAGCCCAAATAACAGAAATCGTCCACCAGTTCGATACGTTGTCCGTCCACACAAACTCCAGTTGAAGGCCTCTGAGAGACCCACATCTGCTTGCATTTGTCGGGAGGAAGACGAAGTCCATAGGCTGCGGCATGCTTCGAAACGAGGTTCACAATCCTTTGCAGTTTTGCGTTGTTTTCAGCGAATAACACAATGTGTCGGCGTACTCCAGGTCGACAAGGGAGCATCCTGATGGTGTTAGGATCACATCCGCAGGAAACTGTTCTGCAACTCTACGCATGATGTCATCGCCGGCGAAGTTGAAAAGAAAAAGGTCCTGCAACGGCTCCTTGCCTTACTCTGTTTTCACCTCGAAAGCTGACGTAAATCCGACAGGTGTACGAACTGCTGCTGTTGTTCCTTTGTTCATGTCCTCGATTAACCGAACATACTTTTCCGGGACTCCATCTGCTCGCAGAGCATTGAACAATCCATCACGATGAGGAGAGTCGAACGCGGCTTCAAAGTCAAAAAAGCAAGCTGTAATGGCCCCGAAAACCGCTGCCACGATTCAATTACTCTTCTCACGACGAACACTTGGTCGATGGTCGATCTTCCAGGTCGAAAACCGGCTTGCTCATCTCTGGTCGTTCCTTCACGATGTTTGATAAGTCGCTCGAGAATGATACGTTCTAAAACCTTGTACATGACACGAAGTAGAGAGATTCCTCTGTAGTTCTTAGGATCCGTGACGGATAGCTTCTTGTGAAGAGGTACGATGATCGCATGTCTCCACGAATCGGGTATCCTTTCGCTCATCCATATGGCACGGATGGTGTTGGTCATTTCACGAGTCCCAGACGGAGGAAGAGCTTTCAGCATTTCAGCAGTGATGTTGTCATCTCCACCTGCCTTTCCATTCTTCATTTTCCGGACACAATCCAAAACTTCAGACTCAGTCGGCGATTCCTCACTGACGTCGTAATGTGCTCTCTGAACATGCGGGAGCTCAGGTACTGATGGCGCTGGACGATTCAGTAGTGAACTGAAGTAATCCTTCCATATTGGCAGCGTCGCATCACCAACTGCAACTCCATTGGTAGTGTTCAAGACAGGAGAACATCTCTTCATCTTCCCGCTATACTGTCGCAGCAACGTGTAGGCCCTCCCCGGATTCTTCTCCTCCCAAGCCTTCTCGAACTCCTTAGCTCTACACGTCCACTCTCGTTCGCGGTCACTTTGAAGCTGCCGACGCAACTTCCTCCTCAGACGCTTCTCCTCCACGAAGTTTCCTGCAGTTCGGAGAGCACATACTCTGTTGTAGGTAGATGTTGTTTCTTCTGAGACGTAGGCGAACTTCTTCTTAGGCTGTACAACCGGGAGGTGCCTCTTTCGAAGCGTCCCTGGATGCATTTGACAAAAAGAATCCGCGTCGCAAAGTTTCTTCTTAGTCCGTACTCCGATGTGAATAGCAACGCGTTGTCGGAAATTCCTTCTGCACTCTTCATCTCTGAGACTTGTCATGTCAATCCTCTGGAGAGGCTGAGCCCCTCGCTTCCTCTTATGAATCCTCGCAGTGAAGTTCAACAGAGCAGGACGGTGATCCGAATCGAATGCGACATCCCACAGCTCTAGATCTTCGAATGTCCGATACTGGAATATTCCTCGTCAGGACATAGTCAAGCTGTAGTTTCAAAGTTGTCATCTTCCGCTTCCGCTGCTCTTCTGGAGATAGCCGGGTTGGTCCCTGCCACGTAAGCTGGATGGCGGCGATGATTCCTCTTGAATGTCGATGCAATAATCAGACCACTGCGTTCACAAAAGTCGACAAGGCGGTAGCCATTGTCCGATGTTTGCTCCACTGGGTAGAACCATTTACCGAGTACTTCGGATTCCTGATCAAGTCCCATCTTCGCATTTGCGTCAATCCCCACGACAACAGCATGTTGACAAGGTATCCTGGCCAGCAACGTATTGAGTTCCTCATAAAACGCATCCTTCGAATTGTCTTCGGCGGTTTCAGTGGGCGCATGAGCACTAACTATCCACAGATTGAATCCTCTGTGACCCCGCAGTCGTACGAATGCATTCCGACACGACGTTGAGCCGAACTCCTTGACCATACCATTGAAATCCTTCCTTTACAGCTATTGCACAGCCTCCCACTCTATCGTCAGCGTTACCGCAGTAGATGGTGTACTCTCCGACGCTGATGACGGGTCTATCCCTTGAGGCGGGTTTCCTGCAAAGCAGCAAACGGTACATGGAAATAGCTCAGAAGTCTGGATAGCGCAGTTTTTGGATATCACTCGACAGCGATCGACAGTTCAGGGTGGCGAAATTGTGGCTTGTGGCCAAAGACTCCATGACTCCCTAGGTACGGATCCTAAGGTGTTATGGACCAGAGGCCTTAGTAGTGTGCCGGACGGCGACACCTTTATGCAATGTGCGGGATACTTTCGCGATATAGTTGTGCACGCTATATCGCTCGAACGTTCCTGTGTACACTCAAACGTCTGCTGGGTCTCAGTAGAAGCAGGGGCACCAACGAGCAGGTACCAACAGACTTGTATACACGACATATATATATATATATATATATATATATATATATATATATATATATATATATATATATATATATATATATATATATATATATATATATATATATATATATATATATATATATATATATATATATATATATATATATATATATATATATATATATAGAACTGGTGGACGATTTCTGTTATTTGGGCTGTTTGCTGAAGAACGATGGTAAATATGCAGCGGATATTCGACAACGATGTGCGAAAGCTACGTCTGCATTCAATTCTCTAACCAAGTGTTTGTGGTCTACCACCATCGCGAAGGAAGTCAAGTTGCGCGTCTACCTATCCGCTATTCGCCATATCATGATGTACGGATCGGAGACGTGGGCAGCACCGAAGACGCAGATGGGAAGTTCGGATTGCGCGGAGAGGAAGCTTTTTAGGCGTTTGCTTGGATATTTCTGGCCACATGTATGCTATAACGAAGATCTTTACAAGGAAATCGACACAGTACATCAACGCTTGACCCGAGGGAGGTGCCAGCATCTCCTAACGCCATCCCAAGCAGCAATGGAAAGTCGACTTCGACTGCTCGGGCGTATACTGAGAAGAACGCGGGATCTTCTCGTACAGCGCGCTTTAAGAATGCTTCCAAATCCTGTCTGGAAACTGCCACCTGGGCGTAGGCGAAAGTTCTGGACGGATGTGGTTAAAGAGGATTTGAAGTCACTCCGCGAAATCGAAAGACAGTTCAGGCGCGATGTTTCGTTTCGCAGGAAATGGAATAGTGACAGCTGGATGGAATGTGTTCAAATTGTGGCTGAAGACCGTAAAAAATGGACACGGCTGACTACTAGGACGGCACACCTCGGCGAAGATGCGGAATGACCGCGTTGACTGACTTCCGTCTACCCCAAGGTTGCTGTCCGCATGGACTCTCCTGAACAGAGCAGGCTGCCGGACATTTACACCAGGGCATGGGGTATGAAAATGTGGGATCAAAAAGCAAAACATATGAAGCCCGCGGTAGATCGTCGTCGGCTACCGGCATAAAGTTCACCATTCCTTCCGTCCTTTCTTCCTTTGCGTCCCTACCCACTGCCCTTTCTTTCGATTTGTAAAGTTCCCAAGCTATTATTCTCGCTTTATCATATGTATCTACCGTGATAAGGAAAAACGCATGGCATTTTAGGTGATGTTTCCCTAGTTGAGCAGCACCATGCCCTTGTTATCAATATAGGAAATATCTACGTGGACGTTCATGCTTTTGTGAAGCAGATTTTGATAAGCTCAGACTTGCAACATATATAAAACTGGTTTATGGAAGTTAGTGAATCGAAATGACTGAGCGGTTGTAATGAGTGACGAACAGAGAAGGCACGGAAGTGGAGCTGCTGATTGTTCCCTAAGATTGGCAAAGAAATGTCTCTGGGCCAGTAGCAATCCCCGATTGTGGTGACTTTAAAGAGGCAGCCAACCTGAGGTCGGTGACGCCTAGATGCCTCCTATGGTTGACACCCTGGAACGAGATTTATCTGGAAGGGTAGTGTTGGATGCAAAACTCTCAATCGTAGAAATGTTTGAACCAACACAGCCCGAGACTAGGCGACGGATGCCCATTACAGCGCCTTAGACCACTAGGCCACATCTACACATATGAAGACGTTTCATGTTCGCCTACATACACTCCCTCCACAGTTCTTCGTATCCATTGCAACTTTGATCGAGCTAGCGGTCGTATATATGGGTTTCGAAAACGTGCCCATGTGTATCTTTCAGGTATAACAATTCTTCAGCATTGAATGATGGGATTCTAGAGTCTTCCATGAAATCCTCGAACCGACAGAATTTTAGGTTTAGAAAGCGATTTTGAGATTATTTTGTTAGTTGGCCATTTATCACCGATATCGCGAAACGCAATACTTTGCAATTTCATTGTGGAAAAAACAATGTTGCAATGTCATTGCAACCTTGTGTTTTCCTTCACAAGGTAAACCAAAGTGTTCAAAGGATTTTTTTAAATAAGGACTAATTTTTCCTGAGTCTGTTTCACGCTTCCCGGTCCACATAGAAAGTAGTGAAATTGTTCCTTGAGAAGTAAAAGACAAAAATCGCACTCAGATGAACAATTATACAGAGTTTAGTAACTAGAACACGCGGATCACGTAAATTTCCTGCTTTTTCTCGAGAACGAAACAATTTCGCAGCCATCACTTTTAGATGGCTATCTTGGCGAATCTGTGTTCACTTGCAGTGAGCGACTATTCAAAAAAAAAATCCAAAATTGGTCGAATATGGCCAAAACAACTTCTAGGAAATTCGAATCTAGCTCAGAATAGTAGTAGAGCATGTGAAATCTATAAAGGAGGCATCTTCATGACAGCTGCGTTCAATTCGAAGTGAATCTCCCACCAATCTTCGCCAGGAATCTTTGAATCATCATTTGAACCTTCGAACGTTCCGCCTGTCCTTCCTTTCAGCTGGCAGCGGAGCTGGATGGCTGCTAGCCTGCGGGTGCAATTATTCCTTGGCCCACTAAACAGCGAGAATGGCCGCCCTGCTGTGATGGGGTGATAAGTGGACAGCGGAGTGGTCGGTTCGCAAGCGCTCCACTGCCTTCTCTCGGGGCGCACTTTCCTTAAAAAGTCGCCACCACTGGACGTGCACGACCCCACGTCCGCGGTATCGACGAAAATTCTCTTCGCATCGCGCGCTATTTCTGTTTCCTCTGCGGCTGTCAGCGAAGTCACCACCCGTTTCTTGCAGTCAGCCACCTCGCAAAAGAACGCTCACTGCTGCCAGGTGGCTGACTACAACGGTCTTGGGCGCCGCCTGTGCAATTCTATGCCGGCGTGTTCACATCGATTGCCAATCACTGATTGACACTGTCACCACGCAGTGACAGCCGGTAGCTGCCACCTCCCGGGGGGATTGCTACTGGCCCTGGAGTTCTGCGCCCTTCTCAAAACGCGTCGCGCGCTTCTCAAGATACATGTTTTCCTATCTGTTTTTTTCGCTACAAAAAGGTTAAGATTTGCCTGACAAAAAATGAAAAAACCTTTTTCAACTTCTATATTCTTGGCGATGTTCTGCACACTCCCACTGGAGTCTTGCACTTTTTTTCGACGCCCTGCACACTCCAAATTGGGTCCTGCACACTTTCTATGATGTCCGGCACACTCTCACTGGGGCAGTGCACATTTTCTAAGACGTTCTGCACACTCCCATTGGGGGTACTGCACACTTTCTAAGACGTTCTGCACACTCCCATTGGGGGTACTGCACACTTTCTATGACGCCCTGCATACTCCCATTTATGTCCTAAACCCTTTCCATGACGCCCTGCACACTCCCATTTGGGTCCTGCGCACTTTTTGTGACGTCTTGCACACTCCAACTGGGGTCCTACACACTTTCTGTAAAGCCCTGCACGCTCCCACTAAGGTCCTGCACAGTATCGGTAATGCCCTGCATACCCGCAAACCCTAGCGCTTCTGTGCGGCGTCCCATCCATTACTATAAAATACCTACCGCCTTGATGAGTGCTTAGCCCTTCTCACGCTATACGACTCATAGAAGTCTTCATGACCCACGGTCAAAAGTGCGCCCCACGGACAAAGACGGTTGCCCCGAGACGCGCAAGAGATGAACCAGGCAGAGTTTTTGGGAACCCGAATATTTCCTACTCACCTACATAATGGTACCATTTCATAACATTTCTGATCGGCCATTTCCAAGATCGGCGGGACACGCAGACAGACAGACAGACACACAACAGGACATAACTGCTTTCTTCATTAGGATATATATATATATATATATATATATATATATATATATATATATATATATATATATATATATATATATATATATATATATATATATATATATATATATATATATATATATATATATATATATATATATATATATATATATATATATATATATATATATATATATATATATATATATATAATTGATGTTGAGCATTGGCAGCGCAGACTGCCCAAGGGCATTTACGGAACCTCCCTGCGGCCTCAGCTGATCTCAATTCGTATGCTCATCGGTTGCTTAGCCTTGTTGTGACCGCTGAATGAGACGTTTAATCATGATTCAAGTGTCCTTTAGCCAAACCCTAATCATATGCAGAATAAGGCGACCTCATTGCTCACCGGAACTACGTCAAAACAAATCTCGTCACCCAGACAATCAATTTTTTACCTCTAGAAATGCTGCCCATTTCCGACTTCTTCGTCTAAATTTCTAGTGCGAAAAAAGAAGGATGTATGTAGCGGAAGATGCAATGATAGGTGTTTTAATATTTACCCAAAAAACCTTACATTTACTGTCTTTAACGGAACGAAGTCCCGGTCCGCGGCTGCAGACAACCACTTGCAGCGCGCAACTTTATGTTGATCGTGCTGTGTGGTCCCAGCACGATTTTAATTGCAACTACGGACCGTGATTTTACTCCGATAGAAAAGGTACATAGCGAGTTTGGAATTCAAGCTCCAGCGTATCATAAGCAAATGAATTGAGAATGTCTTACTAAACAATGTGCTGATTCGTGATGTTGAACGAGCTGAAAACGACCAATCGCCTTAGAACCTAGCACCTCTCATCATTTCCTTTTGAATTATTTTTCAAAAATGTCATTGAAAAAAAAAACATTGAAAAAATGTTCATTGAAAAAAGTGTCATTGAAAAGTGTCATTGAAAAAACTCAGTTGCTCATTTCGAATAGAAAAAATTCATTCTACGGCTTGGAAAGCCTTTGCTTAAAGGCACTGTTCGCGATAAACTTCGTCCTCGAATTTTTCATGTAAAACGCTTTTCTTGGCTCTCAGAAGTAGAACAGCGTCAAAGAAACGGGACGAAAAGCTACCCAGGAGCCGCAAAACGGCTTAGAAAAGTGGGCAAACCCCACCGCTGTGGACTAGTCCGGCCCCTTTCCGCCCCTCGACGTGAACAGAGAAACACTCGAGATCGTAAGATGAGCGATGGTTTCCTATCAATAGCCCCGTTCTTCGCTGTGTTCTCAACTTCTCTCTTTACTCAGGTCAACTCGCATACGTTGTCTGCAAAAGACAGAAGTTACAAGCATCGGACAACTCGTCCACTATGCTTTCCTAGCTTACTTTTTGAGGGACCATAACTCCGTTTCCAGAAGGCCTTAAACGATTCCAGAGACATCATTGGAGTCAGAATGGGACCGTTTTCAAGATAGGCAAAAAAACAGAAAAGCGATTTTTATCGTGAAAACTGCCTTTAATAGACATCGCTACGCTGGAAAACATATGTCGTTTTCTGCGCTCAATAGAGCTCTGCCTGGAACTTGAGAGCCCTTGTGACGTTTGACTTCGCAGACCTTTTCATAATGGGGGTCGCACCCGAAATCATTAAAGGCAGTGTTCACGATGAATCGTGGATGCTCAGCTTCTCACAGATCAAGATAGGCCAAGAGCTTACTTTGAGGAAGAAATGCAGAAAGTGACGAGAAAGCACTTTTTTCAGCCTAAGCAGGACCTCTTGCGTGACGTCATGTTTTTAAAATGTACGGATTGACCGATGTAAAGGAATGAAGTCTTTCCATGTGATAACGTGATTCATCTTATCCACTGCTACTTATGAAAGTCATTACCTTTGCTGACCTGCTGTTTACGCGTTCAAGCTTCTTGAGAAAGTAACAGTTTGGGAGGCGGGGTGGCCCAATGGGTTGACTGGCCCACGCGATTTTCACCCACTTCCCGATGAATTTTCGTGATTCTCTCTTCACTATATTTATTGCTAGGTCCCAAAGCTCACGCTTCTGTGAAAAAAAAAGAGATTTTTTCATCGTGAACACTGCCTTTGAATGAGAAAGCGGACATTCCGACTATAGAGTGGAAACGCTGGCACACAGGAACAGACCCGCCGTTTTTCCTGCCAGAACTCAATTAGTAATTCAAACTTCGCACTGATTATTAAAAGTTCAGACGTATTTGTTAATAACACTATGTACCCTTTATAGAACGTCGTAATTCACATCATTCGAGGCGCGAGCGACGCGCGCGACGCCTCAGCCTCCGTCTGCCCCCCGCTCTCTCACTGTCTCTAACCTCCGCTCCGCACCAGCATGCGTAGGAACCATGTGAATTTCTCCGTTTTATAGCCTGTAGATAGACAAATGTATGCACAAGGAATAGACAAACACAGTCGGAAACCACTCAAAAAGATTCAGAAATGTGTAGATTTTCTAGATTTACGACTGTACTGTGAATCACTCTCTCGAAGTTGCACCCAAATGTAGTCCCACTCATGGTTTCGTTATGCTGTCCTTGGTAACGACGTCCAAAGTCCAATATATCTTTAGGAAAGGGCTCGCCTTGCTCGTTGAGTTTGTCAACATGCGAATCAATGATATGGACTTTCAGAGACATTCTGCATCCCTACTCCAGATAGCTTTCAGCTTTGTGATCACCTAGGAAGCCGTGAAGAATTGTAAAGAAATCGCTCCAGGCCGTTCTCTCCGTCCTGTCCAACAGATTTGCAAAATCCTCACATTTTATGATCCTCTTTATCTGTGGTCCGACGAATAAACCAGCCGTGGCCTTAGCCTCGGACAGAGTCGTTACTGTGCTTCTCTGGGCCAAATTCCGGTCCGCAATTGCGTCTCGACACGCTTCGCGGCCGCACGCTCCCGAGTTGGAAGAGTTTCAAGCACCGAAGCAGTCGATCTGTTAACTCTACGAGGGTTTTGAGAACTGGAAACTAAGAAAAATTGAAGAAAACTGTATAAAAAGCCCCATCGAGTCGACTTTGGCGCTGGAAACTCGACCGACTCGAGCGCGTGCGGCCGCAAAGCGTGTCGAGACGCAATTGCGGACCGGAATTTGGCCCAGATAAGCACACTACCAAGAACAGTATAACGAAACATGATGAGGGACTACATTTGGGTGCAACTCCGAGAGAGTGATTCACAGTACAATCGTAAATCTAGCAAATCTACACCTTTCTGACCCTTGTTCAGTGCTTTCCGACTCTGATTGTCTATTCCTTGTGAATTTTTTGTTTCTCCCTGATCATGATGCCGAAAATGAATGAAACTATTTCTATTTCAACAAAAACGAGGTTTCTTCGTGCTTTTGTAGTGTAAGCGAAGTTTATTTTCAATGAAGTCATTTTTTCACATGCTTTGGACATGCACGTTCGAAATATAACACTTAGAGGACAGGAACAAAAATCGTGTTACATGGTAAAATTACATTTGTCTCATTCTTCTCTGCCAATTTGAGACTTGATGCCTCGGCAAAAAAGACTTGATGCTCATGTACAAGTCGGCATGAAGTCCTAATTTGCCGCGCTAAATTCACTATATTGGTGAATTTACCGCTAGGATAAGTGAGAATGGGGTGAATATGCCGCGAAAATAAGGTGCATGTTAAGCGAAATGATGTGAGTTTACTGCGAAAATGGGGTGAAAGCGTTGCAAGTTTCCGGTGATCCTTTTTCGCCACGGATCCTAGCGGGCCGGAGCCGCCACGACCCACTGCGAGGTGGCCAGCCTCGCAATGGAATCAAAATTAACCCTCTCACGGGGTTAATGACCCAACGGTACTTAAGCAGGTGTTGGCCAGAACGCTGCTGCCGTTGGATAGCGGACGGGTTAGAGGACTGATTATGGAATCGAGACCTGTCGACACTTCGAAGCTAGTTTTGCTCAGTTTTTTACCTGATAATGACGGAATTTTATCTGTAGATCACACTAGAGTAGAGCTTTGAATGTGTTGAACGCATTGCAAAACGTGCAAAGGCTTGCGACACCCGGGATTCCCAAGCCGTCTCCGATCCAAGTACTAACCGGGCCCAATGTTGCTTAACTTGCCAGATCGGACGGGATGGCGTGCTTTCCACGTGGTATCGCCGTAAGCGGGCATGGAGGTCTCTGATATGCTACACTTTTCAGAGGAATCACCTCGTGATTGACCAGGAGATCTGATAACAAGCTCCTTTCCACCCACCCCCCTCAAGGGAAATAGCATTCAATCGATCAATATTTGCCAAGTAACACTTAAGAGACCGGACGCCTCACGGTTTCTGTGCGCAGCCAACCGCGCGCTCCACGGCCAATCAGTTCAGTGGGTATTAAACGGAAATTCCTCCATAAAAGAACCCGAATCACAGAACATCCAGGTGACTAATGCCTGCTCACAAGTATCAAAAGTTCGTCTTAGAGCGGATCTTCCAGCTACAGTGAACAAATCTTGTTTTTTTTTAAGAAAGACGAAAAATCGAGTTCATGACGTGTGTGCGCAGTGTGGGGACGCGGTCTCCGAGATGATAACTTATTGGACTCGTCGTGTATGCCGCTATTTGATGTGTATAACGCTCTCTCCATTGCGAAGAGGTTTTCAAAATTTCCACACCACAATGGTGCACTGGGTCAGATTTTAAAGGTAGAGTTCGCGCAATCATTCTAGTCTGATGAATGGACGGGGTTGCGACGGTAGATCACCCGGCGCGAATCGAAACCCCATTCTCCAATGAGGCCGCCTACCCCGCACGGCCAGTCGCCTGGTCCATGCGTCAGACTAAAATGAAAGCGGATACCATACCTCAAACTTGGGTAGATATTTCAGGAGCCCTCTCTGTGAGCTCTAGAATTTGATCGCGATAGCAAGCAGCCAACTTCATTTTTGCCCGCAGCGTATCCAGCGCGGGTGAAATCGTTTATCAAATGCAAAAACAGTCCGCACTCCTCGGGCAAGACTGATAATGATACGTCACTATCACTCGCGGCAAATTCGCTCTTTGCGCTGATTGATATCCAGCCGCTCAGCAAATTCACTCGTTTCGCGAATAAGCTTTGATGACGGCGCTAAAGGTGATTTGATGCCCAATGATAATAACGTGTGATGAAGGCCGCTTTCTCCGAAGCATCAAGTCTCGAATTGGCAGAGTCGACAGAAGAAGATCTGTTCTCAATATGCGCCTGCCATGCCCAGCACTTCCTCCGTATCAGCAAAGCTACCATGAAGATCATAGTCGAATCTGCTGATCAATTTGTATTATCTGTTTTGGAAAAGCGTCACTACTGTCCACGTCTATTGAAAGTAACATATACGCTCACAAAAGTGGTTGAGATAGCGCCGCGAATAAACTTAGTCAGCCGTACAAGAACACTTACTCTGTCGGAAGCTTAAAAAGCGAGCCAAAATGACGGCATGTTGAGAGATCTTGAAGGCATCGTACGCGCTGAAAACCGCTCACCGTTTTTTGGGTTTGAATCAATGGTTGGGCCCGCCTGAGAACGTGGGTAGAGTTTGTCGGATCACCGATGCTTTTTTGGGAATATATGGGAGATCGAATGCCTTGAGTTCCGCCAAAAGAGGCCGGCCTTCCGACAGCGATGTGGTGTCAAATGAGAAAAGAAGGTAGCTTATCAACAAATGATACATCAACTTCCACTCATTTACGCGATATCGCTTGTTGAAAACCTTCTTTCTTTTTCATTTTATGCCACATGGCTGTCAGAAGGCCGGCCTCTTTTGGTGGAATTCGAGGCATTCGATCTCCCATATCTTCCCAATGATGCGTCGGTGACCCGACAAACTCTATCCGCGTCCTCAGGGGGTCCAACCAATGATTCAAACTCAAAAAACGGTGAGTGGTTTTTAGCGCGTACGATGCCTTTAAGCCAAAGAGCGTCGGAATCAGGGATGTGCGGCAAACGACTTTGAAAAATCGGCAAACGGAAATCGACAAATTCGTCCAAAAATGGCCGGCAAACGGCAATCGACAAACGGCAAAATATAAAAATCTCGTACAAAAACGATGCAAATGTTCTAAAAGTAGCAGTAAAAATACTTCTTTCTCATGCACAAATCGTATTTCGATAGCCATATAAGAAATGGTTTCTGAATAGTGTATGGCCGACTGTCCTTGAACCTCGACATTTTGTTCTAATTCAATAACACCACGAGGTTTTTCAATAATACCACAAGAAATTTAACCTCTTACTTTGGTACAATACCTGATATAAAAAGCAGCACCGAATAAGGGCATTATATTGAACTGGTAATGGGAATGTTGTGGCGAAAGGATAGTAATTTTTGGCGGTTCTCTAATATCAACCCTTTTCGGAATATGTAGTAGTCATGCAATTGCTTTGTGTTTCAAATTTATCGCACGAAATTCAGAGTATCGCGCAATCCAATTTAAGGGGATGAGCATTCGAAAGTAGTTTTTAAAAAAAGGAAGAGGTCAGTGTGTCCCTACTTGACTTGATTATTTTTTAACGAGCGTGGCAGCCCTGCTCTTGCGGATATCGCCACTGCGACTCCGCGATAAAGCCATACCGGCTCCGCGAAAGGTACCAGAGCGGCTCCGCGAAAGTGCCGCTGCGGCATCGCGATGGGTGGCTGTGCCTTTGCAAAAATAGGACCAACTGAGAGTAACTCATATAAAATTAATCGTGAGCCATACTACAACTGAGCGGGCCTACGAACAGAAATGTGCACATACGGATGTTAGGTCCTTTATCTGATTAGGAAACTTTCTCAGAGTTTGCGGCGTACTCGTTTCGTGCCTCACGGTGTGTTTACTGTTTAACTGGAATTTAGATTAAAGATAATCACGTGAAAAATACAACTAAAACGCACGTTTCAGAACAGCCTTGGAAACGTTGCTGAGAAACGGCTAAATATTCGGCATCTGTCCCCCTGCGATCTTTTAAATTTCTTCTGAACTGCGCGCTAATAACTCAAATACATTGAATGGGGTAGTTTTTCAAGTTTTCCACCAATACGACTCCTAAAAAACCGCGGTTTGCTCAAACCACCTCCTTCCCAAACTGTACGCCACCCCTTAATCCGAACACCGTCGACTCCGTCAATGCAGTTTATAGTCAGGCAGCGAATTTAACCGAAAAGAATGTTCCCCACAACGTGTACATCCTCCCCCACCCTCTTAACTTAGAACTCCAACTTTCAACTTGGTAGCATGTTTCTCAGCGTAATTGTGAGCATAATAGGAGATGGCAAAGTGCATAACCCCACAAACTGTCAGTGAAGGCCAACGCCGTAATTTATTTATTTATTTATTTATACGTGGAACACCACGCGTGAACAGATAAGCGGGAAAATCAAGGCATAAACATATGACACGGAAATATAAAGTATTGTAATGTGAGAATGGCTCAATTAGGTCAATACAAATGAGTCAGAAAGCCTGCGGGAAGCAAACTAAGCAGTCTCTTGGAGGTACTTGTCGATCAGCTTTTTGTATCGGGCTAGGATAGTTGGCAATGGATGTTTCTTGGATAGCTTCAGAAATTCTGAGCCGGCTCTTTGAGTGAAAAAGTTGGCTCTGATACAGGTTTTGGCTCTTGAAAAATTAAGCTTGGACGAACCACCTCTCGTGTTTGAAGAGGAGAACCTATAAAATGTGTCCATGCAAATGGGTACTGCACCGGTGATTAATTTGTAAATCATAATGAGATCATATTTCTTTCTCCGATATAGTAGGGTGGGAACCTTGAACGACTTATTACGGACAGAAGCTGATGGAGTTTTAGTGTAGTCACACCCATATAATCTCATCCAAAGCTTTCTAGTAAAGTTATTCTGAACTTCTTCAAGCCTCTAAATGCATCGTTTTGAGTTTGTGCTGAATATGGTAGTACCATATTCCAATAAGGGACGAATGTACGACTTGTAGGCTAGTATAAGGTGTTCAAATGAATTCGTGGACAGAGCTTTGAACAGGTTGTGAATGGCCCTATCTGCCCTATTTGCTATCATGTCACAGTGCTCCGTAAAGGTTAGTTGTTCGTCTAGAATAAACCCCAGATCTCGCAGGGTTTTAGTACTATCAAGTTCCAACTCACCAAGGTAGTAGATGTTCCTATCAGCAGAGTTGCCAAGATGGAGCACTTTACTTTTAGGTGCTGACAGCGGAAGCCCCCATCTCTCTGACCAATCCGCAATTGAATTAACTGCCGATTGTAGAGCGACACAGTCCCCACTATCCTCGATAGTTTTATATACCTTGATATCATCAGCGAACATTTTACAGGTGACACCGTATTGACTGATTAGGCAAGGGATGTCAGAAGTATACAGGATAAAGAGAATGGGCGAACGGACTCCGCCTTGAGGCACACCACTAGTTACGGGATACGTTTGTGAAAAGGAGCTATTGACCTTTACTTGAAATGATCTTCCAGTAATGAAATTGTTCATCTGTTTAACTATTCTAGGATGTATGCCAAAAGACAAGAGCTTTGAAATAAGTTCATCAAAAGGGACCTTATCAAATGCTTTAGTAAAGTCGAAATAGATAACATCGACGTTAATTTTGTGATCAAGAGCTTCCGTCCAATCTTCCATTGCGGTTAGCATTTGTGTTTCAGTAGACCTGCCAGCTCTGAAATCATGCTGGCTATCAGGTACCAAAAAGTTGGTTTCAATGGATGAAACTAAAGATGTTTTTAGAATGCTTTCAAAAACTCTTGCAAAAACTGACGTGATGCTGATGGGGCGATAATTAGAAGCAAGACAATGGGGCGCCTTTTTGGGAATAGGCGTGATAAATGAATGCTTCCAACGTGCAGGAATTTCACTAAACATATAGCTAGAGTTAAATATGTGTTCTAAAGGGTAAGAGATAGCAACAGCGATTTTATTAATGAAGTACGATGGTACTTTGTCAGGGGTGGTGGAAAAGGAGAGTGTCAATTTACACAAAATATTGTGAATTTCCTCTTTGTCGAACCCCCGTAATGTGAAGCCGTAATGCAATGGTCAGAGAACTGGCAGTTACCTTTGGCTCCCCATAAAACTATGCATATGCGGCTGGGCAGCTCAAAGGTCGAGGCCAGTTACGTTATGCAGAATAATCTTATCAGTCGTGTGAAATCAGTGAAAGATCTAGGATTCCTATACAACCACAAATTGGATTTCTCCAATCACATTTCGAATATCCAGAGGAAAGCATACCTCCGTACCTTTCATTTGTTCAAGGCGCTATCCACTACAAGTGTCACCACGCTATTGAAGGCCTACAAAACTTATGTAAGACCGATCGTGGAGTGCGGGACAACAGTTTTTAATCCATGCCAAAGAAAGCATGTTGAGGCTATAGAGAAATGTCAAAACAATTTCACCAGGAAACTTTTTATTAGGAAAGGTGGGATAGTGCGTAGCCGAATCCCAACATTTAAGGCAAGAAATCGTCTATTTAGGCTTCCTTCGCTACAGTCAAGAAGGAATGTCTTTGATGTTTCAATGGTTCACAAACTTTCGAAGCTCAGAGTGAAAATCTCCTTCACACAATTTTTCCAACTCACGAGGTCGAGGACAAGAGGACCTCGATATAAAATACGAATTCCAAGGCAGAAATCTAACTGCACCGCGCACTCCTTTAGCACCAGGGCCGCCTTGGCATACAATCCGCACATGAGTAAAGATACGAACACCATGAAGTTCTCAAGCTTTAAGCGTTTTGCTATATTAAAGCTGCTTAATAGTGGAGTGATTTGATGCGTGAGCTAATTTTAAGAGAAAGCCTTTTTCCTATTGACTCCTTTGAACTTGTTTGTTGTGTATCTCAAGTGATTATATTGCTGTTTTAAACGATTGTCTTAAAGGCAGCAGACACGCTCGAAAAAGTTGTTGAGATAACTACGTTTCTGAAGTCGCATGGCTCCTAGTAGACTGCTCACGCCGTTGGAAGCGTCAAAAACAAGTCTAAACATTTCTGCAACCTCGCCCCTGAGCTTCTCCAACCCTGCCCCAAAATACAAACTCGTCCAGATTGATAGTACTAATACGGTCCCTTTGGCTGCTTTTTGATGCTTCCAACGAGGTTGACGTTCCAGTACAGGCTGTAAGAGTATATCGGCTTCTCTATCTCAACCGTTTTCTTGCCAATATTCGCTGTTTCAACCGCGCGCCGTAAAACTCGTCCACTTTCACCTGATAACAAAATAATCGTTATTCCTCTAATTGCGCACAGTTTTCGTCCGTTTTTTCGTCAGATCCCAATACAACCAGCTCCAAACCTTTGATTAATGTCATAAAATCGATACCATTTTTGAGCGTGTTTGCTGCCTTTAAACGTCATAATAAATCAAATCAAATCAAACGTCCTCCACACGACGCTTTGATAAATGTCTGGAAGAAATTGAGCTCTGGACCCTTTGTGCCCTCTCCTGAAAACGTTTAGGGTGTTATTTCTTGTCCCGATGAACCCTACATTTAAAGGCATCGTACGCGCTGAAAACCATATTTCGTTTTTGAGCGTTTTTAAGTTGTTAGCTTCCTATAGTGACTAAAGGTAGCGAAAAGCCCGCTCAAAAACGTTAACTTTTACAATAGAAAACGTTTTGAAAAAACTTCTGAAAATCATTTGAAATTCGCGCCGGCATCGACTCGGGATAGTTACGCGGAAGGCGCAAGGAACAGTTGTACAATTCGTCCATTGGCGCAGCGTTGGAAGCAATTCACCGAGGACGCCAATCTGCACATCGTCCTCGCTCGTTGTGTGACGAGAATTTTCCAGTCGATGATGCCACTTTCGTCCGACGGTGAGTCAGCGTACAGTGGCATGCCCTGTACTTAGCGACACGACGTTCTGCTCAAATATTGCGAAAGTGCCAAATGACTGACGGAAGGGCCGGCCCCTTTTGACGGAATTCCTTACTTTCCACTCCCTCTACGCTCACAATGGTACGTTTTTGAGCAGCCAAGCTCGTTGTACGTTCTCACAGGGGCCCGAGGAATGGATTGAGCATAAAAAATGGAAAGTGGATTTTAGTTCGTGCGATGCCTTTAATGATCAAGCCTAAGCAAGGAGAGTGTGGTGAATTCGGTACTCTTCGAGACAAGAGGACCCACACGAGTATGACACTGCAATACTGGCAATTGCTTTGACATGACCGCACGGTAGATAACATCAACTGGCTTGAAGTTTTGAAGTACGTATAGCCTGTCTCCCTACTTTCGAGCCGGTCGCTGCAAGGCTTATGGGATTTACCATGCGCGTCCTAATCGCGGCATTTGTTATCTATTGCGCACTTTTTTGCCGAGCTTTGTCGAAAAGTGAGAGGAAAAACGGCAAACGACAATCGACAAAAATCGTCCGAAAACGGCCGGCAATCGGCAACCGGCAAACGGCAATAGTCGCACATCCCTGGTCGGAATTCCTCCCCTCAATACAAATGCCTTCAATTTAGTTGCTCAGATGCGGTCGTTTTTATTCATTTTTGACGCTTCTATCGACGCAACCGGGACAGCTGAATTGTACGTAGCCGTCATGAATACGTTTGCTTTATAGATTTCACATGCTTTCCTCCCATTCTAACCCCAACTTCAATTTCCCAGAAGTGTTTGTGGCCATCTTGTTTTTGTTGAGTAAGTTAACTTGTCAATGCTACGTTTGACATTTTAAGGTCTAGTTTTGAGAATTCGCTCTTGTTGGGTTCTGGTGGTGACCAATTCATGTTTTTGTATGCGGCTCTTTTTTAACAAGAGAAATTGGTTTCTGAAAACTCATCACTGCTGCTCAAAATAATCAGAGATCAAGCCCGCGAACGCCGCTCCGCCAACTCTTAGAGCTCACATTTGTATACGCGAGCCCTGTCACTGTTTTCAATCGGAATTCTCCAGAAAGTTGCCTTAATGAGCTCAGATTCTCTCACATTTAGCTTAGCTTCATCAGTTGTCGTTGTTGCCTCTCCGTTAAAAATGCTGAATATGAGAAATACTTCGACGACTGCTCATTTCTCTCTTGGTCCCATCTTTCCGCGTTCCACAACTCTTGCTTCATAATGCGAATTTTCGTTCGCTCGACTGATTACATTAAATTGCGAAGTTTTTTCAGTTTCTTTCGACATGACTAATCTATCGCCCAAACAAAACGCGTAGTTATAAAACAAACGTTTCGGTTGAATGTTCCCGTTCTGCCCCTGAGATTTCCCACCAGAAGTGAAGGGAGTTCCGATTTCCGAAACCTCAAACTTTGAATTCGGCTCGCAACTGGATTACAGACACCCATGGGCAGGCAGTTGTCAGGGTAACCCTACAGTCGCCACGGATAAGTGGGTCGGTTGTGTTTTCATTCTGTTCGTGCGCAATATGCTGACGCAAACTCTGTACACGTATCATATGCTACGAGCAGAGTTTGCGCCAGCATGGTGTGCACTAGAGTGAGGACCGAATATTCGAGTTCGTATAAATATTCGAATTTTTCGAACGAATTTTTACTCGAACATTTGAATATTCGAAAAGTGTGAATATTCGAACATTATTCGAATTCGACTATTCGCAAAAGGTGAAAATTCGAACATTATTCGAATTCGAATATTCGCAAAAGGTGAAAATTCGAACATTATTCGAATTCGACTATTCGGGAAAGGTGAATATTCGAATATTATTCGAATATGACTATTCGGGAAAGGTGAATATTCGAATATTATTTGAATTCGACTATTCGGGAAAGGTGAATATTCGAATATTATTCGAATTCGATTATTCGCAGAGGTAAATATTCGAACGTTATTCCAATTTGAATACCCGAGCTGGTTTAACAAAAAATATGAAAATCAGCTCTAATGTATGAATGAATCGACATACCTTTCAAGACTGATGTCAGTCTCTTCATTACTCCATTATTCCATTTTCCCGAACGCAAGAACTAAATTTTTTCCCCACACCGTCTGATGAGGCTACTAGGGCGGTTCTAACAGGGGGAGCTATATGGCAATCGCACTTGGCCACTCCCTTGATAATGATAACACCAACCATAGCTTCAGTCTCCATGCTCGACTCTCTATTAACCTCGGCATGATGAAACAGTCGTGATTTTTCTGTTTGAACTCGGACACGAGGTTGGCAGATGGATTTACTGGCTTACGTACGTTTCGGCGGAATCGCCGTCTTCAGAGCCTGAAAGAAGCAAATCAGAAATGCGCTTATCCGGTCAAATGTCGACTAAACTCTACCCAATTCGAAGAACTCTATTTCCCAAACGTCGTCAAAAGTGAAGAAACCAGGAGATAACCGTACCTTGTCAGGAAGCACGCTTCTCCAGGAGTGCCTCAAGTGCAACATCTTCAGGTGGTCGGGACAATATTTCAAGCAGGTCAGAGGTCTAGCTATGGGACAGCGCCTAGCTCCAACACTTGCCATAGCTTTCATGGGAAAAGTCGAATCTCCGGTACTGGCACGGCTGCCAATGCTATACTGTAGGTACATAGACGACTGTTTCGTCGTCTGTCCCACACAGGAGGAAATGGACCAGTGTTTCGAACTCATCAACAGTCAGGCTGGTAATATAAAATTCACCGGGAAAAACCGGTGCAAAATTGGCTACCTTTTTGAACGTCCAGGTAAAATTTTTCGGAGGGCAGGTTCTCAACAAAATGGTATCGTAAACCCAGTAACAAAAACATAATTGTCCATTTCCAGTCAGCACACCCTTCTCAAACAAAACGGGCTGTTGTCACAAATATGTACCGCACACAGCGAAATGTGTTTGTGAAAACGAACAAAGAATCTGTTCAAATAGCGCATGAAATTGCGGTCTTGAACGGATATCCCACCAGTTTGGTCCACGCAGACCCAGGGCTCAGTCGTGCGCCGGGAAGAGCAGGGTACAGCAGTTGAAGAAAGAATTCCTTGAAAATGCCCCTTCATTTCCGATTAAGTGAGCAGGTCTCTGAAAAAATGTCTAAACAAAGCTGGTCTTGAAAGCACTGTCGTCATCGTTAATATCCTCCAAAGTAACCTGAAAACCCGCCTTATACGAAACCGTCCATATGACCACACTTGCACCACTCGCAATCGTGTGCTCTATTCTGCTGGTGGAGAGGGAGATTGCACTGCATGCGGTGTGGACTACATGATCTCGTGCCAGCTGCGCGGCGAGCAATACATTGGGGAGGCATCGCGGCCGCTTCATGTTAGAGTGAAGGAGCATCTGGTCGGCAAAGATCAGCTGCGGGCGTCAACAGTTCTGGGGTGTCACCGTGATAACGCCCACCACGGCGACGACTACCAAATCAATTTCGAGATTATAGGGAAAGAAACTGACACACCCGCGAGAAAGGCCCTGGAGGCATTTTGGATCCCGGTGGACGATCCAAAAATAAATCGGAAGGGGGAATGCCTATATATAGCCGGAGAACTCAAGCCCTACCTCAGACTCGCATTCTAACGTCGAGAGGTAGCGGCACCATCACCGTTCCGCTTCAACAATTTGTTCTATGTTGTGATTCTCCTACCGTGCTTCCTGACGAGGTACGGTTATCTCCTGGTTTCTTCACTTTTGACGGCGTTTGGGAAATAGAGTTCTTCCAATTGGGTAGAGTTTAGTCGACATTTGACCGGATAAGCGCATTTCTGATTTGCTTCTTTCAGGCTCTGAAGACGGCGATTCCGCCGAAACGTACGTAAGCCAGTAAATCCATCTGCCAACCTCGTGTCCGAGTTCAAACAGAAAAATCACAACCATAGCTTCGTTGGCTGGAGCCATGTACTCCACCAACCTTCACCTCTGAGCAGGTGAAGGGGGAACATCATTGGGAAAACCGGTGACAACCGGTGAAACGCCCCGAAAAAGAATGAAAGTGACCCAAACTCATGCAAGTCATTTTCAAGATTGGGTGGTGTCACTGCCGATTTTCGTCCGTAACTTTTTTGTGCTTGGTGATAGAATTCTGCGTCAACTTGTGCTTCCAGTTTGAAAAACTATTCTCGATCCTTCAGCCTAATTCATTTTACGAAACACCGGTTTTTCGCCTATAACTCTTTAACCTGGTGAGGGTTGTTTTTGAAATATACGTAAAAATCTGCGTCTAATGATATTTCGGATTCCTAACTTTGCTCGCTCCATACTCTGAGAGTATCCCCCGCGATCGTTCACGGATAGAATCTCCGATTTCTGGTAGGGGCTGAGAGGATTCTAGCATGGGGCTATCGCGCAACGATCGCGAAATTCTGCCAGTCTCAAACCGAGAGTGTACCGCGTTCGTTCATCGATGCTCCCACGACGCTCTATAGCAAAACCGCGAGTAGTCGAGCCTGGGCCTATCACGGAACGATTGCGAGATCCTACCAAATTCAACCTGAAGGCAAATCGCGTCTATACCTTGATGAGTTCGGGGCGTTACGTCGCGGATCCGCGACGAACCGAGCTTGGAACTATCGCGGGACGATCGCGAGATCCTTCCAGCCTTCTGATGGTACCGCATCCAGGCCCTCTCGATGTTTCACCCGAGCGAGTGTTGCCTGTCAGATCAAGACGAAGCTATAAGGTACTGCCCTCGCCGCATTTCGCGCTGCTTTACAAATCTGCACAACATGAGAACACGGGACCAGGGGAAACGATCACGGTACCATCGCGGATCGCGAGTGCACCACGGTATTAGCGCGGTAAACCTCTCAACGATCGCGGTATTATCACGGTATGAGAACGAGAACGTCAACGGATGAGTCGATTGGGTAACTATCGCGGAACGAGTGCGGATCGCGGGACTAGGGGGACACGAACACGGTACTATAGCGGATCACGGGAGCATCACAGTACTAGCGCGAAAGATTCTCTCAGAGTAAGCCAGCCAGGTCGGTGAAGCCGAGCGCCGTTGTTGGCTCCAGCAGAACTCTGCGCCTCTCATTCAAAGGCAGTGTTCACGATGATTTTCATCCGCGAGATTTTGACATAAAACAATGCGCTAGCCTCCAAGTGTTACCAAAATTACGAAGAAATGGCGAGAAACGCATTAAAACGTCGTATTTCAGTGACATTATTCTTTAACATGGGCCAGTTGTCCGGTCGGATAAATATGTTAATGATGGTTGTCACCGTTGGAAAACTGTGTCAATCGAAAATAGAAGAATATTTCATGCAAAGCAGAATCAGTTAGGGTTCTAAGGATGGAACGGAGCAATAGAGAGTAAAGAATTGCAAAGGACGCGTCCACAAAAGATTTCATTGTCACAACAAACAATTCCTGTGATACTTAAGAGGCGGGGTGATACTTAAGGATTTCGCGTACTTCTGTTGCGTTTTTCTCAATTTCTACGTCATTTTAGATCTACCCGGGGGCCAGTTAATCGATATAGCGAATAATCTCAAAATTAAAGATTATCGTGAACACTGCCTTTAAACCATAGGGGCGAAAGCACCCTATGGAGATAACTATGGAGCTCGGCTCCACCAATCTCGCTGGCTTATGGGGCAGGCAAAGTTAGTAAGGTCCTCGAATCGCTCCAGCCGCGAAGCGGCTGGAGAGGTTTGGTTTTGCCCGGGACTTGTGATCACTTAGAATTCTGTGAAGTATAAGCTCCTTAGCCTGAGCTACAGAGGAAAAGTTGATTTTGTAGCATTCTTTGCGTTGTAGCCCGTACAGGTCTAAAGATGAGTCGTGCCTTATTAATTCCAATTGTAAGTGGAAATAAAGCTCTAAAAGAAGAGTTCAACTTGTTAGTGCCGCTCACTCCGCAGTTGCGCGATAATGCTATGGGTGCTTAAATTATTCGTCATTCGAATATTCGAATTTCGAATATTCGTTCGTTCGAAATAAAAAATGAACGAATTTATTCGAAATTCGTTCGTTCGGAATAAAAAATGAACGAATTTATTCGAAATTCGTTCGTTCGGAATAAAAAATGAACGAATTTATTCGAAATTCGTTCGTTCGAAATAAAAAATGAACGAATTTATTCGAAATTCGTTCGTTCGGAATAAAAAATGAACGAATTTATTCGAAATTCGTTCGTTCGAAATAAAAAATGAACGAATTTATTCGAAATTCGTTCGTTCGGTCTCTTTTTAAAAAGTCCTCACTCTAGTGTGCACCAGGGGTGTGCGGGAAATTCTTTTCCGTAAATTTTTTTGACCGAAACTTTTTTACCAAATTTTTTTTTCGGTAAATACGGTAAAAACGGAAAATTCGGTAGAAATTCTGATCGGTTTTTTGGTGCCTACTGTCATCCTCTGAGCCGAATTCCGGTCCGCAAGTGCAGACTACGGCTGTTGCATCATGCGGCACGTGATAATCGTGCTGGAAGAAGGATGAATCGTGCCGGGACAAAGTGGTCCCGGCACGATTAACACTTTCCGCATGATGCAATAGCCGTAGTCAGCAAATGCGGACCGGAGTCAGGCCCAGAGAACGACAGTATCCCATACGATAGCACAAATGACCGATAGTATTTATGTATCATTTTCAATAGTGCATATAGTGCAAAATAGTGCAAAAAATGAGTTTTACAAATTAATTTGAGTTCAACGGTTGAGCCTGATCAGTGGGACGTTGATTTTGAGACAGAGTAACATTTTAAAATTTTTCTTCGTCAAGGCCTTTCTTTAGTCATTCAAAATCAGGCCAGCTGAAGAAAAACACCCTTCCCGCCTTAAAGGCAGTGGTCGCGATAAAAGTAGCTTGTCTTCTTTCCCTCTCTAAACCCTTTTCTGGGTTCAGAATAGTAGGACCTATAAGAAAAATCGCGAAAAAACCGCTGTTTCGGACCAAATTTGAAGCCTAAACTTTTTTGTCTTTTGATGGTGGACGAGCCCACTCCACATCATCGGCATCGATGATCTCTAGTATCAAGAACATCAACTGGCTTGAAATTGAGTTTCAATCAATGATCCTTCGGATTTATGTTAACATCTAGTCAAAAACATTGACTGAAGTGCTTTCTTTCATTGTTCAACTGTTTTATTAAGCAAATTCGCATTTATTTCGTCCTCTGAATGTCGATGATTTCTGACTGCTCGGCATGAGGCGGCGATCTTTTTGCTGCGCTGTGCGTGTGTGCACGAACTGGGATCTTTGGGCCTTAGAAACTCCAATCCTAACCCGTTTTTCACCGCAAAACCCTCCAAGTTTTTCAGCTGTTTTCGATCTGAGCCGATTTATGTAGTTTTTTAGATAACTTTTTTCATCGCGACCACTGCCTTTAACTGTGCCAGGAGGCGCTCAAAAGTACTTATTGGTCAGTGAGGGAAGGTGCGAGTACGATGATTTTACAATGGAGTCGTTTCAGAACTGCAGTGTATTCAGTGTTGTGTCGGGAGCTTCAAAAAGAATTTTTCCAGTTCCTGAAATATCTGTTTCAGAACAAATCAGTTGACATTTTTGAAAAAAAACGTACTTCTCGTAGTATGTCGCTAAGAAAAAGCACGTGACACGAAAGATGAAGAGATCATTTGAGCATTCAAAAAATAAGCCAAAGGGTTAAAAAAGAGTAACAAAAAGAAGGATTAAGAAGGATATTGCGCCAAGTGCATGCCTTAACAGTAGCAAGCCCGTGAGATACGAGTGAAAAGTAGGCCGACTAGGCAAAAACCCCCAATTTTTTTTGGTAAAAAATTCGGGAAATTTCGTGAAAAACTCGGTAAATCGGTAAATCAAAATTTACCGAAAAACACCTGTTAATCCGGAAAATCGGTAAGTCGGTTAACGGAAAACGCACACCTCTGGTGTGAACCGGCAAAATGGAACCATCACCGAGGTCATTCAAAACTGCTCTCAATATTGATTTTGCCATTTTTATAATTGTTTATACCTCTTTGTACGGGTTGTTGCAAGTGACGTCAATTTTGTTTTTTCTAAATAAAAACACATCACACCTTCAATCATGAATTTTGAGAATTTCATGTAGTAGTGAATTTGACCCCTGCTGCTAAACATATACCAAGTGCGAGATCTCGGTCCTTCCAAATAAGCTAAATATAGGCAGGGATCACTGTTTCGACCTAAGTTACCTAGGATCACGCTCCCTTCTTGGATTTTGGATTTCGATAGCGGCTCAAAATTAATAAATTGAAATAGGGCCTTCAAATAGGGAAACTGAATTATCTTCGCCTGTCATCTACACTACTCAACCCCTGACATTTGGAATTTTCTTAAGATACCAGGTTGTCCAATAATTCTTGTCCGAAAATTTCACCATTTTAATTTTTTTAAAACTTTATTGAAAAACAAGTCTAATCAACAATATAATCACCACAGTTATCCACAACGGTGGCCCATCGATTGGGCAGGTCGCCGACGCTCTTCGCCCAGAACTCCGGGGGCTGCAACTCGAAGAAGTCCGCGATGTCGGATTTGAGGTTGTCGTAGTTGGTGAACTTTCTTCCGGCCTAATGGTGCTTCAGCGGGCGGAACAAGTGGTAGTCGGAGGGGGCGAGGTCCGAGGAATACGGCGGATGGGCAAACGTCTCCCAGCCGAGCGTCGCCAACTTCTGCTGGGTCTCCTTCGCCACGTGGGGGCGCGCGCTGTCGTTCAGCAGGTGGACCGATGCCCGTCGGGGACGCTTTTCTCGGAAGGCGGCGGCTAGTTTCTCGAGCTGATCGGTGTAGATGGAGGCGGTGACCGTCCTGCCTTGCGGGAGCAGCTCGAAGTACAGCATGCCCTTGGTGTCCCACCAGCAGCAGAGCATGATCTTCAGCGGGTGCAGGTCGGCTTTCGGCGTCGTCGGCGGCTCTTCTCCGCGCGGGATCCAGACGGCACGGCGGGCGACTTTGTCGTAGAGGCCCCAGCTCTCATCCCCAGTGACCAGGTCCTCGAGAAACTCCTTGCGATGCGGACGAAGGAGGAGGGACTGGCAGACGGCCACGCGGCTCTGCTTGTTGGCGTCCGTCAGACGGTGGGGATCCAACGGGCCAGAACTTTGTGGTAGCCGAGTAAGTTGAGTCGATTGTGGATGGTGGACTTGCTGCAGCCGAGCGTCGTCGCCAGTTCACGGGTGGTGTCTTCCGGCTTCTCCTTGATACAACGACGGACTTCGTCATCATCCACCACAGAAGGCCTCCCGCTGTGCTCCCTGTCCTCGAGGCTCGTGTCGCCGCTCTCGAAACGGTTGAACCAGCGGCTGACTGTGCGTTGGGACACTGCATCCTCCTTGCACGCTCTGCAGGGGCGGCATGCATGAACGCAGCGAACGGTGTCAGGGAGGCGCTCCGCGTGCCATGCGCGCAGCGTCGAGCAACGGGGCGGCCCCGAAAATCAGGCCCATCAATACAGGCCACGAAATTCGGGGCCGCCCCGTTGCTCGACGCTGCGCGTACGGCACGCGGAGCGGCTCCCTGACACCGTTCGCTGCGTTCATGCATGCCGCCCCAGATGTTGGCGACCGCGGTGCCCGTGTCGTTGCCCAGCAGCCACTCGTAGTACACGAACGTACCAATTCGACCTTGGTCCATTTTAGCTTGTACTGGTAGCTAGACGCAGCGACTGCGCCTTATATACCCCTAGCATAGAACTTCGAAGAACCTTCTAGAAGGTTCTTACACTTGCCTAATATTATAACACTTCTAATAAAAATTATAGAATTTTGAAAATTTTCGGACAGGAATTATTGGACGGCCTGGTACATCACCCAGATACCTAACAGCGGTCGGAGGACCATGTTCAGTCTAGGAAGCCGCGTGGGTAGGGTCGCTTTCATCACAGTTACTTGTATATGAGACAGATTACTATGAATTTATTTCCCGTACGAAGAAACACTGATCAGTTTCAAGCTTCTAGCACTACTTGGGTTTTTTTTGTTTCTTCTTGCCCCCACAACCTTTTATGACTCCTGACTTTATCTAGTGTCGCCTATTCGAATACTCTCTAAAAAAACAATGGTCTTGCGGTCGGCAGTTGAATCGTTGCGTCAAGTCTTTATTTGTTTTTGTATTCATTTCCATGGTTCCAACTCACTACTTTGTGGCTTATGAGCACGTCTGCAACGGCGTATAATAAATAAATAAATGAAATTTTCACTTTCCTGTTGCTCTCTTTCTATATTCTGATTTAGTCTCCTATAGCGAATGCGAATCAAGAGAAAAAAAGATCTTGGAAAAGTCGCCCACCGAAGTTTAGCCTTTGAACTACTTTGTCTTTCACTGCCTTTGGGGAAACGAGTCAGATATGTAAATAGTTTGAAAGTCTCTATTAAGTTCTTGACCATTGTTTACCTAAGTTAAAACTTCGCTTTGTAGTTGAGTTCTGATTCTATTTGTTCAGTTTTTGCGTTCCACTTATAGATATATAAGCAGTGTGATGCTGTCTACCCGAGCAAATCTAGCATGCATTAGTCCTCACAAATCTCGGTGAAAGACCAGTGACATCTGCAAGACCTATAGAAAAGAAAGAAAGTGCAGAGCTTAAACAGTTTTCTTAAACATAAACAAAAGATATGGCACCGGGACTCACGTTTATTTTGATTAGAACTTGCGCCAAAAACGTTTTTAAAGGCACAGTCTAAGCTCAGGAGCGGAATCTGAGATTTTCACATCTTCGTGAAGTAGACCCACCCTAAATAACACCCGCCATGTGCGAGCTCTCGATTCCTACGAACAAGGGAGATATAGGAGGAAGCCACCCTGGGGCGCCACAATCAGGAATCCACTTTGGCGCGCACCCTTTGACGACCTTTCGGACTGAACAGTGGGAAGAGGAGCTAGGGTTTCCAATCAATGGCCACGTTCTTCTCTTCAGCCTCAGCATCTCTCTTTATTCAGTCTTTATTCGGGTCATCTCATACATCGTTTGGAAATGACATAAGTTACGGGCCTCGGACAACTCGTCCACCATGCGTCAGCAGCTCAATATTTAAGGGGCCAAAACTCCGTTCCCGTGGGTCGTACGATTCCAGAGACAGCATTGAAATTAGCGTGGAGCCGTTTCGAGGATAGGCTTGAAAACAGAGAAATGATCCTAAGATTGGACTGGGCCTTTAAAGGCAGTGGTCACGATGAAAAACTTCATCGAGAAAACTACAAAAACCAGCTCAGATTCAAAACAGCTAAAAACTATGAAGGTAGCGCGGAGAAAAACGGGATAGGAATAGAGTTTCTAGGGCCCAAAGAAATCAGCTCGTGCACACGTGCACAGCGTCACCTAAAAAGATTCCAGTCTCATGCCGAGAAGTCAAAAATCATCGACATTCAGAGGAAGAAATAGATACAAGCTTACCGAATAAAAACAGTTGAACAATGAAAGCAACACTTTAGTCAATGTCTTTGATTAGATGATTAATGTTCATTGATTGAGATTCTATTTCAAGCCAGCTGATGTTCTTGATATTAGAGATCATCGATGCCGATGTTGTGGAGTGGGCTCGTCCACCATCAAAAAACAAGAAAGATCAGGCTTCAAATTTGGCCCAAAAGAGCTGGTTTTTCGCGATTTGTTCTCATAGGCCCTACTACTCTGAACCCAGAAAAGTGTTTAGAGAGGAAAAGAAGACAACCATATTTGATCGCGACCACTGCCTTTAAAGGCGCAGTCTAACCCCTGAGGTAATTTTTGATATTTTACTCAGGTAGCCGTGGGGAGCAACCCTGACAAGCGCAAAATCTCAGTTCGCTCAAATAAACGAGTAAAAGCAAAGGAAAAGGCGACCACGCTTCCAGAAAAGATACAAATATGTAACTCCCACCGACAAGTTTTCGATCTCAAAAGAAGCAAGACGCGACTCTGAACCAAATCTATGTTCTTCCATTTGTTGTTGGGCTGACTTTATATTGTGACCTGCAGTAGCGCGTAGGCAGCTCATGACGAGGAAAAGCAGACCAGAGACAACTCGCCCACGAGATTCCCGCTGTTCAAAGTCACAATGTTTCAGGGGTCATTACTCCGTTCTTGGTGGGCTCTGAGCGATTCTGGAGACATCGTTGTTATCAGCGCGAAATCCTCTCCAAGCTTAGCAAAAAAAAACTGAGAAACGATTCTGAGGTTAGACTGTGCCTTTGAAGGCACAAATCAACCTCAGAATCATTTTTTCGTTTTTCTGCCTGTCTTGAAGACGGTGCCACGTTGACTCCAATGATGCCTCTGGAATCGTACGAGAGCCCTTAGGAGCGAAGTCATGGCTTCTCAAAAATTGCGTTCGCCAAAGTGGCTTCCTGGTGTGGGCGCCTCAGAATGGCTTAATCGACTGCAAAATTTGAATCACACCTACTCGACAGCGAAATTTAAATTTCATCTCAATTCTGGAGAACGAAGCATAGGAATTGTTGAAAAGCGTCACGCCCCTTCCCCAAGCACATTATTAATTCATAAAGGAGGCGCTGAAGATAAAGAACTGGAAGCCACCGATAAATAACAAGGAGGAAATGAAGTCGGCGATGAGGCTTATCACTATATGAGGACGAATGATCAAGAAAATCGCGACATATAAGACACAGTCGCCAATCATCCCTAATAAGAAGACCCTCTAAGTCCGTCCCACTTCATTTTGGTCTACTGCTCCATCGTGACCGCTCCCCTCCATCCCCCCCCCGGTGTTTCCAGTATAATGTCAGGTCGGCATTAGCACCCTGCTATGTTGCTGTGTAGTGGGGATGCGGTTTGTTTTGCAGTGTTTTCAGCGGACCTGAAGAAGGGCTCAAAGGCAGCATACACGCTCGTAAACGTAATTGAGATAACTACGGAATTAGAATGGTATGACACAGAAGACAACGCTACTGCAATTTGAAGCGCCAAAAACGACCCAGAATGACGCTACAAGGGTGAGAATCCCGCCCCGCCCCTGTATCTGCCCGCCCCCTGTATTTACGTCCTCGTTCAAAACAGGGGTACTGGGCCATTCCCACCGTCGGTGGCGTTTGTGGATGGTGGGATAGGTACAGTAAGTAAACCACACCCATTGACGATGGTAGAATTGGCCCAGTACCCCTGTTTTGGAGGAGGACGCAAATATAGGGGCAGGCAAATACAGAGGGCAGGGCCAAATTCTCACTCGTGTAGCATCATTCGGTGCCATATCACTCTAACTCCGTAGTTCTCTCAATTACGTTTACGAGCGTGTATGCTGCCTTTGAGCCTCTTTCATAGTTTGCCGGCCGACGACGGACGACTCGTTATCAAATTTGATAAGTCAAGATGGATAAGATGGATAGGATAGGGTGGGTAGATTTTACACATTCGATAGCGAGTCGTCCGACGTCGGTCGGGTAAGTGTGAAAGGGGCTTTAGGGCCGAAACGTCGTGTCAATAAAGTTGTAAGAAGTTGAGCGTTCATACACAGTTATATCAGGAATCATCAATGAAGCTCAGAGAACCTACCATTTTGAGAAATTATTAATTCAATTAATGTCTGTACTTATAAACAGACACTGGAATATCACGAGGAAATGCAAGAAACACAAAAAAGGCAATAATCCAGAAAAAATCCCAGCTATTCGTCATCGATTAATGGCAAAGTTGGAACCGAGTCAGCCATGTTTATAGCCCACAGCAATGGAAGTAGGACCTGGTGAGGTTGCGAACTCGTCCTAACATACGGTAGCTTGTTAGTGGAATCACTCATTTTTCTCAAATAGCTGTGATAGATCGGTGAGTCTATGTTTTCACCGATATGACTACATCTGTGGAAGCAATGAAAACAGGTGAAAATTTGAGAGTGGAAACAAAAACTCACCGACTAATCTCAGTTATTTCGAATAAATGAGTGATAACACAATCAGACTACAGTATGTTAGGAAGAGTCCGCAACCTCACCACGTCCTACTTTCATTGCTGTAGACTATAGCTACAGTGTGCTTAGTGAATGTACGCAATTGCACCACCGCATTTTCCCGTTGCAGTGGGCTGTATCAACTGCCCCTTTTCGCGGCGCGCGACGCGTTAATCTCGCGCTTATTCATTGCACGCGGAGTCCTCGCTTCAGTTGGAGCTAGCAAAAATGAAAGTGTGAACAGAGCTTTGGGCGCGTTGAGTTTCCAGTCAAATAAGGAAAAGTCATTACACGTATAAGAACCCATCCGTTCCCATCCATATTATTCCAGGTAGCTGTCCAGAATCTGAGGCTAGAGCTTTCGCCTCTCTTGTGTCATGTGTGGGTCGTTTTTCGGGTTGGGCCGTTGTCGTGCTGAATGCACTATGGAGGCATTTTCCATTTAGTTGATTCGGATTCAATCTACGGCACATTCATCGTCGATCACATCATCGTCTGCCTCCCCACATCCTTTGCCACTGAATCCCCTCCACTTTATTCCTAGCGAAGCGCATTCACACGTCTAGCAATGAATCTCCGCCAGTTATTGCAGCCTCACACAGCCTCAATACTGCCCTATGTAGCTCTTCACTCGGACGTTGCTTTAACCCCAAAATAACTCCACTATAATCATTATTGTTTCCTGTGACTCATGTGTGCCAGCAAGTGGCGTTTTTTCGTGGACTACGCACGTGCATGGCTCGTCTGAAGCAATTACAACACGAACTAGTAAATTATTCAAAGTTTTTCTTTATTCATCTAAATGGCTCACCTATGCATTTATGCATGCGTTAGCCGAAGGCCATTCGACTGCGAGCTGATTCATTAAAAGCATCCTGCACGCTGGAAACCATACTCAAATTTCGCATTTTTGGGTTGGATATGCCGACATACTACTTATAGAAGGCACCTCCTCCGAAAATGCCAAACCTCGCTACGTTCGACAGTTCGCTCGTTTTCGGAAACTGGGCTAGAGCAAAAAATCATGACCTCCAGCCCCAGGTCACAGAGAAGCATCTCATCTCATCTGTAATCCGGACAGAGAAACCCTTCGCGGCCCTGAAAGGTAGCTCTGCCTCTACGAAGTGCGAAGTGCAAGACGACCTCGAGGGTGGGCATTTCATGGCATGGTACACTTCATGGTTTTCCTTTCGCGTTCACCAAATTTGTGAGAGGAGATTAAGAGAGTTTCCGTAAGAGAAATTTCCCTTGTTCCCCTCCCCGGTCGACTGTTTCAAATGTGCTGCATAATGAATTAATAGATAGGTAAACAGTCCGGCGTCCCAATTGAGTCAAAATTATGGCTGGTGAGGGCCAGCTATCCATACAAATTAACAAAACGAAGCCAAAAAAAGTTAGTGGCTCTCCTCGCATACAACACCTTTTTTCCAAATTTTATGTATCATTCATTCACTGGTCTGAGAAATAAGCGAAGGTGTTGTCTACAGAATTAAATTCTCACCGATTTCTAAGCCGTTGTGTTATTTCATGACAACTACTAAGCTAACGTAATTAGACCCATATGAGAGTTGCAAATGTAGTTCATGGAGCGCGTTTAAACCTTGCTAGGGAACCTGGCATGGTGTTCCCCCGCATTCGAAAGTGGTTGAATGTTTTCTGACCAACTCTGGCACGCTGTCTCCGAATCTGAGATCAGATTTTGCTGAGTCCATCTCTCAAATTATGTGCAATAATCTTCTTGTTCGACTGTCTTCAAACCTGAGCGTTTTGTTCTTATCAATATCAGTTCTTGTGTGTCCTCAAGGTTTGACTCAAAACTTTGGAAAAGAAATAGTGACAGATGGCCAAACTTGTATGGCACAGAAGAACAGGTAAGGTTATGTGCATTTCCGCAACTTCGCGAGAGGGTGAGGGGTATCAGGGAACGTGTAGGGCGTTCGGAAAAAGTTGCTTCGGGTTTGAATCAAAACTTCTATGTGGGGGTAATTTGGGGTGCCGAGCACGGATTTGGGGTCATTGTGTGATTACTCTGGGGGCTACTCAAGGTTATGGTTGGAGTAAAGTCCTTTAAAGGCACAGTACACCCTCGGATATGAATTTTGAGATTCACATGTAATTGTGTAGAAGACCCCTCCTGTATAACACGTGCCAAATGCGAGATCTCAAATCCTCCAAATAAGCGAGATATAAGCGACCACCACAGGCCCGACCCCCTTCACTCACCACCACAGGCCCGACCCCCTTCACTCACCACCACAGGCCCGACCCCCTAACAGATTTTCGAACTCTATAGCGGCTCAATGGATGGACGAAATCCAACAAGTCGACGTTCTTCAGTCCACTACCGGACTGTCTCCTTATTCTGGCTTTCTCTCACGCAACGATTGCTAATGAAGAGAAATACAGGCCTGAGACAACTCGTCCACCAATTTTTCACCCTTAAAGTTAAGGCATCTTTGAAGAGCCATACAGTGCGGTCGGCTGCCAAGGGTAAAAAGGCGGCGGCGGCCGCCGTTTTTGTGCGGCGTCCAATTCAGGAATGGTTTACCGTGTTTAGCGACTTCCCCGGTTGATTCTGTTTCTGTGACACTTTCGAGGCAGCCCTGCGATTCTTCCAAATAAGTTTGAAGAAATTTCGAAAGGTTTGAAATTTTTTCGATAAATTGAACTGAGAGGATGACGAGTCTTCAGAAGCTCATAAACATTTTCAAAACGACGGCTTATGATCAAAGAAATTTGTAAGCGATACAAAATATGCAGTATACCGTGTATAAAACATTTTGTCAGAAAACTGCGAGCTGGAAATAAAAACACTCCGGATGAAAATCACAACACAGCACTGCAGAGCCCGATTGAAATCAATTTTCGGCTCAGACAGGGCTATGCTGATTGAAATGTTACAATGATGATTCAAATGATTTATATGCACAACCACGAATACACCCAAAACTTTTCTGGTTGAACGGGCATTTTCGAAAAAAATTCAAAAACTAGTGTTTTTTTTCGGAAATTCAATGTCTATTTAAAAACCCTAACAAATCTGCTTCTTTGTTTTGATTTATGATTTCTCTAGAGCTAGGTATGTGACACAATCAATGAGTTATCTGGTCATTTTTGATAGCTGATTTCCAAATTATCATTTACTCAACAATGTTCCGCGAGACGTGACCAGTTTTTATGAGGTCCTCGAGTGTATAGCTCCTATAAAAGATTTTCCAAAGAAGTTAGCTATGGAAAAGCCCTTGTGGGCATCAGTAAAAAGTAGCAGAATATAAGAAACACGAAAACGAGAAAATTTGTTTTTTTTTTTGAAATTTCGCATTTTTCGTTGTTTTTCTGTTGTGTTTCAGCACTTATTAAAAAGCTTCGCTGTGCAATGTAGCGATGATAACTCTGCTTTCTGATGAGGGCACCCATTTCTACATTATAAATTAGTTTGAGGCCAAAATATAGAAAAATGGGTGGGAACTTTATTTCCAAAAAGTGCTTCGCGCTCACTTTAGTGGCATTTCTTTCATATCCAGGTTTATCTGGATTTATGAGAACAAATGGGTTATGATGCTCCAGCAAAAGTTTATTCGCGTTTCAGTGAACATTTCTGAAGCCCATGTAGAAGTTTTCATAGAAAACGATTCAACTTCGGTTTTGCAAAAAATAATGATATCAAAAGTTCAATATTTGCACCGATGTCAAACAATATGTGTTTAAACTCTACCAACGCGCTTGTCACATATAAAAGAGAAAAAGGATTGCGATTGAACCTCACAGTGTGGACGAGTTTACCTAAGTGGTCATGAAAAAAAAACAGGAACCAAATACAGCTGGTCATGCTCAAAACTATTTTCTTCAGAGTATATTGAAATCAGTCGATATCGTGATAATGAAGCGAAACGCTCACACACAGAATTGTAATAAGCCAAGCCTCTAAATAAGCAACAAAGAAAATCTCAAAAGTGGATGCGAAAATATTAGATTTTTTCGTTGATAGAATTCTTAGCCCAGGGTCCGATCTGGGCTCACTATGGACAGATGGCTGTCATTAGAGTGAAATCTACGAAATCCGTGCTCGCTCACAAAAACACCCAAACAACATTCATATACATAGAAAAAGCTCATACGCCAAATTTTGTTCGAAATGTAATTCGGAGAGGCAAGATATGCGCAGAAAACGACCAGCGTTTTCATAGAAAACAAAATTTGAAAAAAATATGAATCCGGTGATCAAGCAACAATTCTTTCACGCTAGTGTAAAGATGCGAAGAAGTAGATTGTGGCAAATATCATAACTCTTCAAAATGTGCCCTAGATTCCTGCTGGCATCGATATGCCCTCGTCCGGGTAATTACGGACTTCGCACCTCCAGTTGGACGTGTCAGGGCACTACAACCCGATGCCAGGAGGAATCTGGGGCGCATTCAGAGGGGCTATGATATTCGCCACAATCTACTTCTTCGCATCCTTACACTAGCGTGAAAAAATCGTGGCTGGATCGGCGGATTCATACTTTCAAATTTAGTTTTCTGTGAAAACGTTGGTCGTTTTCTGCATCTTCTCGAATCCCATTTCAAACAAAATTTGGCGTATGAATTTCTTCTATGAACACGAATGTTATTTGGGTGTTCCTGTGAGCGAGAAACGGAAATTTCGACGATTTCACTCTAATGACAGTCATTTGTCAATAGTGAGCCCAAATCCGACCCTGAAGCCAAATTCCATCAACGAAAAAATCTTAGATTTCGCACTCTGAATTTTCTTTGTTACTATTTAGAAGGCTTGGCTATTACTATTCTGTGTGTGAGCCATTTCGCTTCATTATCACGATATGAACGATTTGGGATCAATATACTCTGGGGAATAGTTTTGAGCATGACCAACTGTGTTTGGTTTCCTGTTTTTCATGACCGCACTTGAAGTAAACTCGTCACACTGTGAGTTCAATCGCAATCTTTTCTATAACATATGTGACAAGCGCGTTATTAAAGCTTAAATACGGGTGTTTTGACGTCGGTGCAAATATTGAACTTTGATATCATTTATTTTTGCAAAACCGAAGTTAAATCATTTTCTGAAAACTGCATGGGCTTCAGAAATATTCACTGAAACGCGACTAAACTTTTGCTGGAGCATCATAACCCATTTGTTCTCATAAATCAGATAAACCTGGATATGAAAGAAATTCCGCACTAAAGTGAGCGCGAGCGCACTTTTGAAAATAAATTTCCCACCCATTTTTGCTATATTTTGGCCTCAAACTAATTTGTAATGTAGAAATAGGTGCCTCATCAGGAAAGCAGAATTATCATCGCTGCATTGTACAGCAGCTTTTATCAGTGCTGAAACACAACAGAAAAACAACGAAAATGCGGGAATTTCAAAACAAATGTTCTCGTTTTCGTGTTTCTTATATTCTGCTATTTTTTACTGATGCTACATGGAACTTTTCATGGCTAAATTCTTTGGAAAATCTTTTATAGGAGTTATGCATCGAGGACCTCATAAAACTGGTCACGTCTCGCGGAGACATGTTGTAAAGTGATAATTTGGAAATCAGCTATCAAATGACCAGATAACTCATTAATGTGCATACCCTAACTCTAAAGAAATCATAAATCAAAACAAGAAACGAATTTGTTAGGGTTTTTAAATAGACATTGAATTTCGAAAACACAGGATTTTTAGATTTTTTCAGAATGACAGTTCAGCCAGAAAAGTTTTGGAGTGTATTCGTGGTATGCATATAAATCATTTGAATCATCATTGTAACATTCTAATCAGCATAGACATATCTGAGCCAAAATTGATTTCAATCGAGCTCTGCAGTGCTGTTATGTAATTTTCGTCCAGAGAATACATTTCCGAGCTCGCAGTTTTCTGACAAAATGTTTATACACGATATACTGCATGTTTTATCACTTACAAGTTCTTTGATCATAAACCCGTCGTTTTGAAAATGTTTATGAGCTTCTGAAGACTCGTCATCCTCTCAGTTCAATTTATCGAAAAATTTCAACCTTTTCGAAATTTCTTCAAACTTTTATTTTGCGAGTCGCAGGGCTGCCTCGAAATGTCACAGAAACAGAATCAACCGAAGGAAATCGTTAAACACGATAACCGTTCCTGAGTGGACGCCGCACGCGGCGGCCGCCACCACTGCTTTACCCTTGGCAGCCGACCGCACTGTAACTCTGTTCAAAAGGGGTCTTGGACGATTTCAGAGATACCACTGTGATTAGCGTGTGACTCTCTCCAAGATAAGCATGAAATCTGGAAACTAATTTTTTGGGTGTCCTGTGCCTTTAAGGGGCGTAGTCCACCTAAAATTCTCGAATTATGTCAACTGGACCTAAATTTAGTGCTCAGCACCCCAAGTAACCCCCCACAACGAAATTTTTAGCCCAACCTGAGATTTCGTTTTCACTACCGTATACCCACCGTAACCTACCGTAGTCTATCGAAAATCGTTAAACAGGCATCAGATTCGTGTTGAGCGCTGCGAATTCTCACCCATGGAACAGTGTTGAGCCAAATCTCTCATACCATTTCAAGAATCGTGAGAAATCTCATTTTGCCTTCAGAATTTCCTTCCAGAGTTGAACGTCTAACCAAATCTGGCGAAATTTTCCGAGCCATGGCAAGTGGCTCTTAGTTTTGGGATCAACACTCCTAAGCATTCAACATAGCGGAAATTTAGGTCAGATCTGATACGTTTATCGGAGCGCTTCCAGAGAAACCTGTATTATGCATATAAGGTGTACTCTCTAACAAGGAGTGTAGGCTTCTGTACTCATCGAGCCTGCGATTCCTTGAGCCCTAGCTTGTAGTTTTCTGTGGTCCAAGAAGCTGACCTCGTACATAAGTTCAGCATGTAAAAAAGCCTCTGTGAAAAATTTTGGAGCCGAATCTATCACATATGAACAAACGTGTAGCGTTCAAACAGATGAACAAACGTGTAGCGTTCAACTGAATTTTTTTACCGGATGTAACTTGTTTCCCACGCGCCGTCGGCTTAATCTGATTCTAAATTTTGAAAGAACTTGTCAGAATTGGCCACAATACATTCATCAACTTTCCAATCCTGGGGGGCACCATGCGAGGTTCCCTAGTTAAAGGCATCGTTCACGATGGATTTCGTTGTCGAGTTTTCCATATATAATGAGAGCTATAGTTCCCTATATAACAGCTACGTTGAAAAAACCGCGAAAAATCAACTGAAAACCCCTTTTTTAGACCCAAAATATCTCAATCGACTTTTGACAAAGGAAGAGTCGATCGTTAGAGATAGCTGTTTTGACCTATGATATCACGATCAAATGAAGTTTATCTTTCTTTCAAGTGATTTGCTGAGAAGGAAAGGTTAATCGATTTGTGAAGAAAAGTCATTCTTCACGTAATCGTTTGGTATATTCCATCAACTTCCCCTCAGTTGCACTGTATCAAATGTTGAAAATTTACTTATATGATGGCTGACAGCAAATTGTGTCAGATGACTGACGGAGGGCCGGCCTCTTTTGACGGAATTTGAGACATTCAACCTCATTTTTCTTCACAATAAGGCGTTTTCGACCGGACAAACTCTTCCTACGTTCTTAGGTGGGCCCAGAGAATCATTTGAACCAAAAAAACGGTGAGTGGTTTTCAGCGCGTACGATGCCTTTAACTCAAACCGTCTCTTGGGAAAATTGGAAAATCCGGTCCCTGGCTATAAGGGTGTTGAGTCGCCTCGTACCATTTATTCTAGTCAATGGACGGGGTCGGATGTAGATTGCCGATCGTCGGAACCCCCGCAGATCGGTAGTGTCGCGAGCGCCGCACGGTGAGCCGCTAAGGTTGCGCCTCGAAGTTTCACTAGGCTAAATTTGACATTGAGACTATATGTACACCTGCACTGCTACTAATAACGATGACCTCTGATTCTACAGGAGTGCGTTACATTACCTACTTCTCTGTTCCATTAGCCGATGGCCTGCCGAGCCCGAACTCAGAGCCAGTTCGCTGCCTTCAGTTCAACGAGTAGTGGGCACCTTTCACATAGTCTCCTACACATCTTCCACGGGCAGTCTACTGTTCGCCAAATGATCTTCAATCTGTTCGATCCAGGCCTTTCCGAGCACTGATCGTTGTACTTTTGATTCCCTCTCGGCTGGTACGTTGTACTTGCACATAACAGGCTAGATTGACCCACTCCAAGATACGCTTCATCTCTGGAGTTTAACCTCTGGAAAACCTCTATGAGCTTTCGATTTCGGTTATCACCAGCAGCGGAGTGGTGGGTGTTGGTGAAATGTAACTGATTATAAGGAGGTTTCGACGGAAAAGCGCCCGCTTGTTGCTTTGATTTTCGGAACCGAGAGCTAACTGGAAAGGGTCCAAAGCTTTTGTGCATAGATCCGATTAGAGCAGCGTCTAAGTCTCAGCTTCGTACAGAAACAAGGGCAAGACGAGCGTACGCTAGATCCTATTCTTTGTCTCAGTGGCCACGTTTTGCGGCTCCAGAAGCACATCCAGATTGCACCAGAAGTGGAGGCAGTCTACCGTGATGCTGCATCCTTGGCTGCCGATTTTACAGGAATTTGCTCCGCTTGTAGAGATAGCCACAAGGCTGGCCACTGAATTCTGTAGCGCAAAGACCGACGATTTCAGTACTCCTGGCGCATAGTATGCGCTTCTCAACTAATTTCTTTGGTATAAATCTGATCGTCAGACGTTTCAAACCGCAGGATGAAATGCTTCAGGGCTTGCACAAAAATGTGGCACCACAAATTCCTGATCTGCCATTACTCACTGGACCTCGGACGCCTCGTCAAACTATGAAGGAAGTTGCTGGAGCTATGAAACTACTGGAATTCCACAAAGCTACACTTGTAGACATGATAACTGTGGAACCCCTTAATTAAAAGCACAGTACACCCTCAGACATCAATTCTATGATTTTCATTTAATTATGTAGTAGACCTCTCCTGTATAACACGTGCAAAGTCTCAATTCCTCTAAATAACCGGGATATAAGCGACCACCTGGTGTAGACGCCGAGTACATCAGAATATTGGAAGAGTGTAACAACGGAAGCAACACCATTATTCAACTATTCGAGCGGAAACTGAAAGTGTCGATTGGAAAGGGTAGGGTGATACCATCTTGCCGAAGCTTTTCACGATCGCTTTACAAGACGTGATGCGCCACATCGACTGGGATAGCAAGGGCATCCTTATGGACAGGTGCAGACTATCCAACTTGCGCTTCGCTGACAACGTTGTGCTGCTGGGTTCGTCTTGCGCAGAACTCGAAGGAATGCTCAACGAACTCGACGCTGAAGGCAAAGCGATCGGCCTCACAATGAATCGGAGAAAACCCAAATGATGAGCAACTAGTGGCGCGACGACAGCCGCTTCGCCTCTCTGGCGTTCCTCTACAAACTACGAACAGCTACGTCTACCTCGGAAGAGAGGTGAACATGCAAAACGACTTCTGGTCCGCACTTCGATCGTGGAAGTAACTGACAAACTGCGGGATGTGAAGACACGTGCACGTTTGTCCCCAAAATACAAACTCGTCCAGATTGATCGTTCTAATGCGGTCACTTTGGCTGGTTTTCGATGCTTCCAACGAGGTGAGCGTTTCAGTACAGGCTGTAAGAGTATATCGGTTTCTCTATATCAACCATTTTGGTCCTAATATTCGCAGTTTCAACCGCGCACTGAGTAACTCCTCCACCTTCACTAGATAACAAAAAGCAACCGTTATTCCTCTATTTGCATACAGTTTTCATTGGTTTTTTCGTTTGTTCCCCATACTGCATTCCCTGAGCCCTCGATTTATGTCATGAAATCTATATCATTTTTGAGCGTGTCTACTGACTTCAAGTGTTTGGTTAGAAATTGCGGCTCGTGACACAACATTAGTTGCTTTCAGAGCTCATGGTATTGTTGCTTACTGCGTAGGTGTAACTTTTATGATAGCTGTCACAGACAAAAATAATCGCGCCTTCGCTTGCTAATTCAGTCAAAGGTGAAGTTTTCCACGAATTCCTGCATGAAACACTAACTCTGTTTCTGTCCAGCTTTTCTTGCACTTTCGCGGCCTCGTTTGCCCAGGTATAGAAATATGGAACTGAATTTTCTCGATGAATAGAGCACACGGAATGCGCAATTTCTGAACTGCGGATCCAAGCATTTCGCAGTGCTTTGATGCAGTGAAGGGTGAGAGTAACTGACTTTTTAGATTACGTCGGACTAGTCTCACAGCATCTGATAGCAGAATGGTCCAGCTACCTTCAACTCGGGAGTTTTCAACGTTCAAAATTGATCTTTTCCGTCATCATCATTTTCCCTTCCAGTTGTCTCGTCCTGCCTTTTCTCATCTGTTGAACTCCCTCGACCTGTAGTATTCACCCAGTTCTGAATAGACATCTCTAGAAAATGGATCTTTGCTCATGATTCTGCGGAATCCACGCACGTCAGTTTCAAGCTTGTTCCTCACACACGGTCAAACCGAGGAAGCCACGCTGTCATCCTCAGTGCATGCCACCTCCGTCGGCGCTTTCATCGGCTGCGCTAACGCAAATTACTTTTTCCACCGATCATTTTTCCGTTTTCACTTCCTCATTGATCGCTGTGCCACCATCGGAGCCGTTTGTTTCTAACTTTAATTCACGAGCGAAACTTAGTTTACGCTCAATTGAAAATTTAATTTTCACAGTTAAAGGCAGTGGTCACGCTGAAAAGCGTTTTCGAAAAAACTTCAAAAATCAGCTCAGATCGAAAACAGCTGTAAAACTGTTATGGTAGCTCTTTAAAAAACGGGCGAGAATTAGACTTTCTAGGGCCCAAAGATGCTAGTTCGTGCAAACGTGCACAGCGCCGCCCAAAAAGATCGCAGTCTCATGCCGAGCAGTCAGAAATCATCGACATTCAGAGGAAGAAATAAACGCAATTTCACCTAATAAAACAGTTGAACAATGAAAACAAGCACTTCAGTCAATGTTTTTGATTTGATGAGTAAATAAATATGTAGAAAATCAATTTCAAACCAGCTGATGTTCTTGATATTAGAGATCATCGATGACGATGATGTGGAGTGAGCTAGTCCACCATCAAAAGACAAGAAAGTTTAGGCTTCGAATTTGGCCCAAAACAGTGGTTTTTTGGCGATTTTTTCTTTATAGGTTTTACTACTCGAGACCCAGAAAAGGTTTTAGAGAGGAAAAAAGACAAGCATATTTGATCGCGACCGCTGCCTTTAAAAGCGGCGTTTCTGAAAGGTGGAAGCGAAGAAATACCTATTAGTATATTTCAAAGATGAGGTTGGGCAGTTTCCGAAAATAAGGGGGGAAGGTCGAGACAAGATTAGCATTCGCGTCGGAAGTTCGCCAGGCCTAAGGACCCCAATCCTTTAGGGAGATTCAGAGGAGGTTTCACAATAGAGAATTAAACGAATATTCGGAAAACGAATATTCGGCCGAATAAACCAATAATTTCATAAAAATGGGAAGCAGAGTCTCCGGCACAATCTCATTTTTGCGGTCCAAGGGTTATATGTCCCCAATCAAACTGATAGAAAGTTTGAATATAATCAAAATACTCTGATATTCAACATGAGATATTCAGAAACCTAATGGTGGAGTATCTCGCTCAGCGCCGGAGTTCAGGCGCCGTATGCAAGAACGACTTACCCGAGAGGTAAGGGTAAATGTCACTCGGAATCTCTGCATTTCCTGTGCTCTATGCGCCTGTCTCGCTTTCCCGCGGAGAAGCGAGACAGACGCATAGAGCACAGGAAATGCAGAGATCCCGAATAACATTTACCCTTACCTCGCGGGTAAGTCGTTCATGCATACGGCCCCAGGTGTTGGTTTTGATATACTTGGTCCTTATTTCGGTTTGGACCAGGAAAGATTTTCCGCAGAAACTTCGGAAGCCGGAACTCAGGGCAATCAGTCACACGTTTGAAAGTAAACGTAAATATGCACAGGGAAAATATTAGGAACACAGTAGGTTCACAGAAACATAAGTATCCAACTGAGTTCCTCTTAATACCTTCTTAAAAATCACATTGGAAATCGGAAAATTAAAATCGTCTAACAGCGAGTTTTTACAACACCACGGATTTTCGATTTATTTTCACATTCTAGGGTTTTTTGAAAATTCATTCTAGGGTTTTTTGAAAAGTCAGAGATCAATGCTGGCATTTTCAGCATTTATTTTTGCATTTGAACGCGTTTCTCAGAAATCCGACATTGAAAGCTTACGAGTACGTCAAATTTGCAATTTACTTCCGCATTTTAAGGCATCTTTCGCGAACCAGAACTCATACATCAACGATATCGTGATATTTTCGATGGGGTTTTTGGGTGTTTTTGTCAACCAGACCGTTGTCCAAGACCCCCTTGATGATCAAAACTTTTGAAAAATGTCCGAATTTTTTCTTCTCTCCCAGATTCTGAGTTTTTTTGTGGTTTTACTGCACTTCCTACCTTACTGATGAGCATTGTGAAGTGTGGTTGTGACTTGATGTTCGCTATGTAGTGAGTAGCACTATGATATTAGCCCGGTACGGGCCCAGGATGGGGAAAATGAAAAATATCAATGTTCTGAACGAGGGACAAATCAAGGGTGCGAGCGCGGGCAGGCGAAAGGGTACCACCCAGGGGTGTGCGTAATTACATTTTACGATTGACGAAACTTGAATTTTCATTAACGTCCTAGGTATACTTTGCCGCTGTCGTGAGCGGCAGTCATGACATTAAGCACAAATTGTGGCGGGATCCGCGTCGAAGCCGCGGGACTGGCCGTTGTAGGAACAGTTGCCGCGCGTCCTGTGAAGCAACCGGCCTGTATGGCTGAAATAGTGCAAATATGCCGCAGAATGTTACTGCCAGTCGCTCGTCGCTCAACAGCGCACTGCGACAGCGAAAGGTTTGAAGGGCGGGAATTCTGCGACATCGGGTCGCTGTCGCTGGATTCAGCGACAACGACCCAGTGTTGCAGAAGTATACCATTGGCCTTATGCACACCCCTGGTAACAACGGCGGTGATTTGCGGTTTCTGCAGCGGACGTAGCTAAGTTTGGCCTTGGAGCGCAGTATTCTTGGATGACCTGCTTAACTACTTTGAGTTGCAGAGTTTCCGGGCGACTTAGAGACAGTGTCCACGATAAAAACCATGTCTGATTTTTTATTCGAGATCGGCAGCTGCGGGGCCTATCGCAACCCTAACGTTGAAAAAACTAAGGAAAATGAGCTCGGAACGGTTCCCTACGGCCCCAAAGTTGGACACCAGTCAGCTCTTCACACCCCAGATGCACTTTCCGCGCCCGCCGACGTGAACAAATGAAAGCTCGAGATTGTGAGATGAGCGATGGTTTCCGATCAATAGCCCTGTTCTTCCCTTCATTCTCAACGTTTCTCTTTACTCAGGTCAGCTCGCGTACATCGGCTGCAAAAGACGGAAGTTACAAGCCTCGGACAACTCGTCCACCATGCTTCCCTAGCTCAATTTATGAGGGATCATTCCAAAAACATCATGTGAATCAGCATGGGACCGTCTTCAAGATAGGTGGAAAAGCAGAAAAACGATTCTCATCGTGATCACTGCCTTTAAAGGCACAGTCCTAACTCAGGGGTGATTTCTGCTATTATAGTCCGCCCGCCGTGTCTAATCACCCTTCCATGCGCAGAATCTCAGTTGCCCAAACAACAGAGAAACTACATATAGGGAAGAAGTCTGACCGGCCCCCCAATATCCCAAAAATAAAACACCGAAGAGAAAACAGAATATTCGCAAATGGAAAAAATGTGGTGGCCATATTTCAAGTGAAAATCGGGGTTTTAGAAAGCTGTGTGCACAATGGGTGCCGCATTCGCTAACAATGAAATAAAAACACATTCGAATGCGACTTTCTCAGCAACATTTGGAGCGTTTGAAAAAGGATAAAGTGGATTTTGTGCGTCGATTCATCACTATGGACGAGACTTGGTTTTTTTTAATTCTTGGTTTTTTTTTCGAGTGTATTAATGTTCAGGGAGATTATACTGACTAATCCTTATACTTAAAGCAGTTATGTCCCGATGTGTGTGTGTGTGTGTGTGTGTGTGTGTGTGCATGTGTCCCCGATATCTTTGGAATGGCCGATCAAAACTTGTATGAAATGGTACCAACATTTAGGTGGGTGCGACATTTACCGATTACCAAAAATCAGCCCGACTCACCTCTTACGTGCCTCGGGCCAACCAGTTTGTCCGTGGAGCGCACTTTTGGCCGTGGGTCATGATAACTTCTGCGAGTCGTCTAGCGATGCAAAAATGCAGGGCGTCATAAAAAGGTGTGCAGGACCCCAGTGAGGGTGTGCAGGGCGTCATAGAAAGTGTCCAAGACCCTAATTGGAGTGTGCAGGACGTCATAGAAAGTGTGCAGGTCCTAAGTAGGAATGTGCAGGACCCAGCGGAAGTGAGCAGGACGTCATAGAAAGTGTGCAGGACCCCAGTGGGAAAGTGCAGGGCGTCATAGAAAGTGTGCAGGACCCTAATCGGAGTGTGCAGGACGTCATAGAAAGTGCGCTGGTCCGAAGTAGGAATGTGCAGGACCCCAGCGGAAGTGTGCAGGACGTCATAGAAAGTGTGCAGGACCTCGGTGGGAGTGTGCAGGGCGTCATAGAAAGTGTGCAGGACCCTAATCGGGTGTGCAGGACGTCATAGAAAGTGCGCAGGTCCGAAGTAGGAATGTGCAGGACCCCAGCGGAAGTGTGCAGGACGTCATAGAAAGTGTGCAGGACCTCAGTGGGAGTGTGCAGGGCGTCATAGAAAGTGTGCAGGACCCTAATTGGAGTGTGCAGGACGTCATAGAAAGTGCGCAGGTCCTAAGTAGGAATGTGCAGGACCCCAGTGGGAGTGTGCAGGACGTCATAGAAAGTGTGCAGGACCTCAGCGGGAGTGTGCAGGGCGTCCTAGAAAGTGTGCAGGACCCAAATCGGAGTGTGCAGGACGTCATAGAAAGTGCGCAGGTCCGAAGTAGGAATGTGCAGGACCCCAGCGGAAGTGTGCAGGACGTCATAGAAAGTGTGCAGGACCCCAGTGGGAGTGTGCAGGGCGTCATAGAAAGTGTGCAGGACCCTAATCCCGGGTGTGCAGGACGTCATAGAAAGTGCGCAGGTCCGAAGTAGGAATGTGCAGGACCCCAGCGGAAGTGTGCAGGACGTCATAGAAAGTGTGCAGGACACTCAGTGGGAGTGTGCAGGGCGTCCATAGAAAGTGTGCAGGACCCTAATCCCGGAGTGTGCAGGACGTCATTGAAAGTGCGCAGGTCCTAGTAGTAGGAATGTGCAGGACCCCAGCGGAAGTGTTCAGGCGTCATAGAAAGTGTGCAGGACCTCCCGGTGGGGAGTGTGCAGGGCGTCATAGAAAGTGTGCAGGACCCTGGTTGGGTGTGCGGGACGTCATAGAAAGTGCGCAGGTCCTAAGTAGGAATGTGCAGGACCCCAGTGGGAGTGTGCGGGACGTCATAGAAAGTGTGCAGGACCTCGGCGGGAGGTGTGCAGGGCGTCCTAGAAAGTGTGCAGGACCCAAATCCCGGAGTGTGCAGGACGTCATAGAAAGTGCGCAGGTCCGAAGTAGGAATGTGCAGGACCCCAGCGGAAGTGTGCAGGACGTCATAGAAAGTGTGCAGGACCTCAGTGGGAGTGTTGCAGGGCGTCATAGAAAGTGTGCAGGACCCTAATTGGAGTGTGCAGGACGTCATAGAAAGTGCGCAGGTCCTAAGTAGGAATGTGCAGGACCCCAGTGGGAGTGTGCAGGACGTCATAGAAAGTGTGCAGGACCTCAGCGGGAGTGTGCAGGGCGTCCTAGAAAGTGTGCAGGACCCAAATCGGAGTGTGCAGGACGTCATAGAAAGTGCGCAGGTCCGAAGTAGGAATGTGCAGGACCCCAGCGGAAGTGTGCAGGACGTCATAGAAAGTGTGCAGGACCCCAGTGGGAGTGTGCAGGGCGTCATAGAAAGTGTGCAGGACCCTAATCGGAGTGTGCAGGACGTCATAGAAAGTGCGCAGGTCCGAAGTAGGAATGTGCAGGACCCCAGCGGAAGTGTGCAGGACGTCATAGAAAGTGTGCAGGACCTCAGTGGGAGTGTGCAGGGCGTCATAGAAAGTGTGCAGGACCCTAATCGGAGTGTGCAGGACGTCATTGAAAGTGCGCAGGTCCTAAGTAGGAATGTGCAGGACCCCAGCGGAAGTGTTCAGGGCGTCATAGAAAGTGTGCAAGACCTCAGTGGGAGTGTGCAGGGCGTCATAGAAAGTGTGCAGGACCCTAATTGGAGTGTGCAGGACGTCATAGAAAGTGCGCAGGTCCTAAGTAGGAATGTGCAGGACCCCAGTGGGAGTGTGTAGGACGTCATAGAAAGTGTGCAGGACCTCAGCGGGAGTGTGCAGGGCGTCATAGAAAGTGTGCAGGACCCTAATCGGAGTGTGCAGGACGTCATAGAAAGTGCGCAGGTCCTAAGTAGGAATGTGCAGGACCCCAACGGAAGTGTGCAGCACGTCATAGAAAGTGTGCAGGACCCAAATGGTAGCGTGGAGGGCGTCATAGAAAATGTGAAGAACCCAACGGGAGTGTGCAGGACGTCATAGAGAGTGCGCAGGTCCCCAGTTGGAGTGTGCAGGGCGTCGTAGAAAATGCACAGGTCCCGAGTGGGAGTGTGCAGGTCATCGAAAGTTAGCAGGACCGCAGTGGGAGTGTGCAGGACGTCACCAAGAGTGTAGAATTTGAAAAAAAGGTTTTTCAATTTTTAATGCTAAATCTTAACCTTTTGTGGAGAGGAAATAGATAGGAAAATATGAATCTTGAGAAGCGTGGGACGCGTTCTGAGATTGGCGCAGAACTCCTGCGACATTTTTTCCAGTTTTAGGATACAAGCAGCAGCTTCACTTCCGCACCTTCTCTGTTCGCCACTCATTGCAACCGCTCAGTCATTTCGAATCCCTAACTTCCAAAAACCAGTTTTATATATGTTGCAAGTCTGAGCTTATCAAAATCTGCACCACAAAAACATAAACAACCACCTACTAATTTCATTCATTGAGAACAAGGGCATGATGTTGGTCAACTAGGGAAACATCATATAATATGAGAATGCGTTTTTCCTTATCATGATAGAGACGGTAAAGCGAGAATAATCGCTTGTGAACTTTACAAATTGGAAGAAAGGGCAGTGGGTAGCGACGTAAGGGAAGGAAGTACAGAAAGGGTTCTGAATTTTGTGCCGGTAGCAACCGACGATTTACCGCTGGCTTCTTATGTTTTGCTTTATGATCCCACATTTTGATATACCCACGGCCTGCTGTAAATGTACGGCACCTTGCTCTGCTCAGGAGAGTACTTTCGGGTAGGCGGAAGTCAGTCACCACCGTTCTAACAAACTAATCCGTCTCAGGTAGTTGGCTCATGCAAAAGTTTCTGTGAGCGAAAACTTCGCTAGGTCTCGCTAGTCAAATGTATTTTGAACCTTTAAATTGTGTTTTTCTTATCGAACGACAAAAGTTATTGAACAACCTGGTAGTAGTACTAGTAAGCTCAAAAATGAGCCTTAACCATTTAAAATTGTGTGCATAAAAAGAGAGATTGAGATGAGATCCGGCAACTGGCCATTTCCCAGAGCATCAAAAAGAGCTAGCGATAAGAAAATACCGAAAAGTACTATCCTATGAGTTCTCAGAATGCCAAATCAATTTCTGACTCCAATATGATATCGTTAGTGAGCAACTGTGACCGATTGACCGCTGACTGAAAAAGAACTATGTAAGCTTGGTCGCAATTTGGACAAGTTTATAATTTGCCAACAGCACGAAATTCTCACGCAAGTGTACATGGACTGTGGCCAACCCCAGTGACCTGTGGATTTTGATTATCATCAGCAGCGGAGCGGTGAGCCCCGGTGAAATATAACTAGAGGTAAGGAGGTTCCGACCAAAAAGTCACCTCTCCGCACTGTGATAATCGAAAACAGAAGTTCACTTGAAATGAACCAGAGTCTAGAAGTTTTTCTTTCCAGAGTTTTCCATGTTTACAGCCCGATATCGTGATATCTTTATCAAAGGCGACGCTGCCTCCCTACTCCCGGGAGGGGGTCTTTAGGACAAAATCATTATCGGGTGGAGTAATTATACGCCATCTCGCGCCTCGTCAAAGTTGCCAACAGCAAACTTCCTCCCGAGTCTCTGCGAGAGACATTAGACAGCCAAGATCTGGCCGCGGCTGGGAGGGCTGGGGCTGGGACGAGTTTTACACGCGCCCTCCACGATGAAGGCTGCTAATGGCCCCTCACGACTGGATCTCAGAAGAGAACCCATTCTTCGCCACTATTGATTACAGGAGTGGTAGAGATGATTTATTACAATAACACATGAATCATTACATCATAACACCTCAAAAGGGTCCCTTTGGGAACTGAATTATTCCTTCATGGCCACCTGAGCATCTTTTTCTGGATAAAACAAGCAGATACAGTACTCATGCACACGAGTTACCTGTTCAGGATAAGTTTCCGACCCGGGGTGTGCATTTACCGTTTACCGATTAACCGGATTTACCGATATTTGATCCTAAGAGCAGTTCTCTGGGCTCGCATACGGAAGGAGGAAAGATAATCGAATATGACTACGAGCCGATTTATTTGGTACAAATTTAAGACCTCTAAGGCGCTTGCCCGCCAGTGATTTAAAAAACGATTTCAGGCTATGAAATTTTGTACGTTTTGGAAAAGAGGTTCATAGAAAAGAATAAACCACATAAGCCGCCTAGGCGCGCACATATGTCGACGGGATGAGATTTGAAACCTTGTCACCATATTTAAAAAGCACCCTGTTATTTCCATAAGTTTATTACTCATTTTTTGCGGCTTTGTTGACAAGAAGATTAATCGAAGTGTTCCTCTGCCCGACAAAGCTTGGAACGTTTTCATAGCAAGTACGGTAAAAAGTTTTGGCAAGAAATTTACCGAAACAAATTACCGCACAAAAAAGTTTCCGACCAAATTTTCAAAGAAAATCAATCAATCAGAAAAATCAGAGCCGAATCTTAGGGTAACATGTGAAGTGAAAATCAAGTATTTTATTAGTAACCAGAAGTCATTAAATCAATAGAATCTTTTTTTCTGAATATTAGAAAATGTATTCCAAGCCAAGAATAAAATGTGCTGTCTAATTTGACATTATTTTTTACCTTTTTTATGTACTGCATTCCGCCTGTTTTCATTTCCTTTTTTCATTCAATTTTCACATTTTTCATTCAATCAGTTCGGCTAGATATGCATTTTACCAATTTTACCACATTCATTTTATTTCATATGTATATGTTATCACGCCTTAATTAAATGTTTTCAACTATCTTATTGCACTCATAATCTGCACTCTTTCATCTGATAAATACTCAGTCGCTCTTCGGGGAACCTTTCTACTACCAAATCGACAAGAGAATCAGGCCTCTGATTTTCCCAATGGCGAAGCGATTAGCTTGGGTCAGCTAAGCGCAACCACTCTCACTTCATCTCTGATGCGAAGGCACGTTCCTTCATCGCGCCGCGACGAGCTGTTCGTAGCGCGACGTCTGCGAGAGATAACTAATTGGGGGGAGTCCTTGCTCCCCATTGGCAAACTATGAGAAGGTGCGAACCATCGTTAACGAGGTATGCTATAATCGTTTTGTCCTAAGGTTCACCACCCCTACTCCCCAGTCTGTTCAGAGCTTCAGCCGCTTATCTCTGGAGAAGTACGGTGTGTGAATGTAACACACCGCTCTTCATTTCTTTTATAACTTACCCTTTATAAATTGGGTATCATCAATTTTGTTTACCGAAAGAATTTTGTGCCGTTGGCAATTTATAATCATCTGAAGTTTTGTCGTTGTATAACGATTTTCCCGCGGAGATAAAGCTAATATTTTGAGAATTTACAAGAACTTCAATGACGTCACCAAGGTTTCTTGTTCAAGACTCAAGTTCAAGACTTCCATACTTTTCAGTATTTCCATTCTTGAACCCAGGTGCGAGGTGAGCACGTTCTTTCTTTCTACTTTTCACATTTGTTTTTTTTTGCTATCTGGCTTCTAGTTTTTGCCAAAACCCACTAATGCGTTAAAAAAGTGACAAAATACTACACATGTGAAGAGCGTGGAATGCATCCGCCCTCCGATGCAACGCGCGCGCGTGACTGGTGCTAAGGCGTCGTTTATACTTCCGCCGCGTAGCGGCGCGTCGAAGTGCAATCCTATGATGTCGATCGCGCCGCGCCGCGTGATAAATATTGCAGAAATGCACTGAGCCGCGCCTCTCGGCGGCGGGAGTATAAACGACCCTTGAGGGATAGGCTTAGCAAATTAGAGGAAAGTCAAAGCTGGTACTATTGAGGGCGTTATCCCTCCCTCCCCCAATTTATGGCAAGGCCTTGAAACCCTGGAACGCGTGAACCTCTTGCACTGACGATAAACCTCACATCCCTTAACAAAAATCGCAGAATGGTTCCAACCCACGTCAGAGTTTCGTCCCCCAAAGCTTTTCAACAGCTCACCCAGGTTCATATTCGACTGTTACCAACCCTTCGGTTGCTCTTATTCACTGGCTCGAAGACATCTTTGAATATTTTTAGGGCACATACCCTCTACTTTGAAACAAAATTTGGTTCGTTTCCTGGCTGTCTTTCGACTTCGAAAGTCCTGGTTGGGTCAGGTTCATCTGCCTTACCTCCCATACCCACGCGGGGATATTCGGGCTCTCGGATTTGGTAAGATTAAGGCGACGTTTGATGAAGTGAACACAGGTCCTACTCAATCCTCTCAGGCTCTGTAGAAGGAGTTCACTCCGAAACGTCGGCCATAAAGAATACTAACTATCCTGTGTTGAGTTCAACAAGAAAGCAGAACTGAAATTTAGTTTGTTCCTTTTTGTGCTGGTTTCAACCGGGCGCAGAAAGCAGATAAGTCGTCCTTCAGCGAGTAAATTTTAATTCGAAATAGAGGGTTGAACACTTTTAGCCTAGGCCGCTCGTTTTGAGTCGGTCGAAGCAAGGCTTATCGGGCGTATCATGTGAAAATCTCCTTATCACTGTCATATTTTGCCGTCACCGATCGCTCCGCTTCTTACTCCGCCCGGGCTCATCCTAGCAACCTACTCAGGCGATTCGCGGCCCCGAGCCGCTTGACAGTTCGGCTCGTGTCGCCCTATTTTCCGAGCCACTGCTGTCGCTATCCGAGCCACTGCTGTTGCGGTCCGGGTGAGCTGGAGGAGCCTGAACAGCAACAGCGGCGGCCCGAACAGCAACAGCAGTGGCCCGGAGATTAAGACAACACGAGCCGAACTGTCAGGCGGCTCGGGGCTCAAAATCGCCTGAGTAAGCTATACCTACAGGAGTACTTGCACAAGAGTCACCTCTAGATTAGTAATTAAGTAACTAACTAGAAATTTGATGAATAAAAGTGCGAAAATTTATCACACTCACTCGATATCTTCCAGCTTCATTTTTATCATACCGCGATGAACAAACACGACGGATATCTTCCAACCATTGCAGAAAACGATCGTAGAGCTAGAAGCTGCTAGGTGAACATGGCGCCTGCTAAACGAATATATAAATTACATATCTTCTTAATTAATCACCTTTGGAAAAGGAATTATGAGAAAACAATCATATAGTGCCTCAACTGCACTATCAACAGCGAAAGGAAGAAGATATCCAGATCAGAGTATTATGATAAAGGATAAAGTCGAGTATAAATAAGACTGTCTGTTAGAAATGAACCTTACTTGATCAATTGTGTCCACAGCAGCACCCAGCTACTACACTGGTGCATCGGCGGTTTCAAAGAAGAATCAAGACCCGCGTGGCAGAAGATCTACCCGGCAGTTTCGACAACAGCCGAAGAAGCCCGACCACGATCAAGTGTGGGCAACTATCTACGGCAGATATCAACTATCTACGACGGTCCAGCTCTCGACGACGACTGTATAGTGGTTCTGTATATAGCTACGTATACGACGACTCATACTACTTATATACGACGACTATACTTTATATCTCGACGTCAACACTCACGATCCCCAAGAATCGTCTGCGTAAGTAATTTTGAAGAAATCACACAGATTTAACCAAAATCTTGATTTCGCTCAAAAATGTCATCGTTTCTAAGTATGCGCCAAGGAATTTTAACCAAAGCGAGGAACCGTCTCTCGTCAACACTGGAGGAAGAATCTTCACTTCTTAATTTCCAAGCAGTCCCACGCGAAGAAGCGGAGACAGCAAACCTTCGCAAGCGGCTAAGGGAAAGCGAAGATCGCCCTCCAAAACGGCGCAGAAGCTCGAGGAATCCATGGTGAAATACAGCAAGGCTGCCGACGAACTAGAAAAGGATACACCAGGTAGAGATGAGATTCTGTCGCAAGTGGAATCTACCTTGGACATGCACAAGGAGTCCTGGACGAAGCTCAGAAAGCACTGTCGGCATTGATGAAAATTAATGAAGAAATTGATTATGTAGGAAACAGTGGTAGCTCTCTTGGTTCGGAACCCATGATAGCGAAACTGGCACCAATACCAATTCCCAAGTTCACAGGTAAATAAGCGGAATGGGGAAGCGTTTTGGACAACCTTCGATCATACTGTCCATTCAAAAACCATCGACAATATCTACAAGCTCAACTATCTTCTTGACTCTCTTCAAGGAGAAGCAAAGGAATCAGTGAAACAATTCGAAATATCGGGACACACGTATGATCTAGTAATCGCCCATCTAAAGGAGAAATACGGAAACAAGCAGGCATTATTGGATCGTCTTCTTAGCAAACTTCACATGATACGAGCACGCAGTAGTCACTTGGAAGATCAAGAAACTCTCGGTGAACAACTCTGCTCCATCGTATCGCAATTGAAGCTCAAGGAGAACATGTTGACAATGCGTTTCTTCAAAGACAGCTTTTTGAGCAAATTCGCAGTGGACGTTCAGAGGCATATCCTACGGCAGAAGGCAAGACTTGAAGAAGAAAACAACTGGAACACTTCAACATTGCTATCAGCAGCAAAGGAGTACGTGAAATCCGAACTAAGGATAACCCACCAGCTAGAACAATACCCAACCAGCAATATTCGAAGGCAGAACAAATGAAATCTCCGGAAAACAATGACTTCACAAAAGCACAAACAGTCCATCGACCATGCTTCTGCGAGAGACAAGGGCATCAACCGAAGGATTGCAGAGCAGTATCCACACTCGAACAACGAATCAACACTATGAAACACAAGAAACTATGTCAAAATTGTGGAAACAGCGACCACATTTCAATGCAGTGTTCCAAAGGAGCTTGTCGAATTTGCAAACAAGTTGGCCATCACACTTCGATTTGCAAAAAACTTTTCGACTCAGGAAATACATCAGAATTTCCAACTCAAGCAACGGCAGCGAATAAGGTCACAAAAACTACGCAGCCAACACCAACAAAGTATGTGAAGATAAACACTACTTCCTCGAACAGAAATTGCAAGGAAGCAGACAGTGAAACAATCTTGCAGTCCGTCAACAACACCAACGTTTTCATCCTAGCAGAGCAAGCCCAAGTGCTTAACCCAAAGTCCCAAATACTGGAGCCAGTCTACGTGATGCCCGACACAGGAGCTGACCGTTCGTTCATCTGCAACGATTTAGCTGAGAGACTACAGCTAAAGGACATCGAATCCTGTCACCTAACAATCACCACATTCGGCTCGCACACGCCAATGGTGAAGAAATGTGGAATAACTTCCCTTCAAATGTGGGATGCCAACGGTGCACCTCACCATTTCACAGTGACAAGAATCGACGAACTCACGGAATCACTGGAGCGCAGCCGCCTCTGCATCGAGGACAAACGCTTTATCTGTGACAATGACAATCAACTGTCTATAAAACACACATCAAAGGATATTCGTCCCCAAATTCTTCTAGGATGCACCGATTTGTTCTCACTGCTAAATTGCGGACTCGCACCTCAACACACACTTCCATCAGGATTGAAACTCATTGCTTCAAAACTAGGATACTTGGTTTGCAGGGCTCAACACAAATCACGTCAACAATAGCAACCAAAACAACAAACCTCAAATCACAAGCGTACTGTCACGATTCAGAAGAGAACCCACAGACATGCAGGAAGACTTCTGCAGGTTCAGAAACATCCGGAGTTGAAGAATTCGCAGGTCCAATAGCCGAAAGAACGTCGTTTAGCCGACATCGCAGTTTGGAAATCGTTCGAACAAACGGTCGAGAGGAAAGCTGACGGTTATCACGTGCGACTACCATGGAAAAAGGAATGCGAGAAATTACCGGATAACAAAGGACTTGCCGTACGTCGTCTGAAGGCAACGATTACAAAGCTGAGAAATAATCCAGCAGTGCTTCAGCAGTACATGGAAACGATACAGAATCAACGTGATCAAGGTGTAATGAAGAAGTAGACGAAACCAAGGCCCCGGATGGCGATGTCGTCACTACCTATCACACCACGCCGTTTTAACGCCACACAAGCACACGACCAAACTAAGAATCGTATTTGACGCGTCAGCCCGTCTGAAGAATTTACCGTCGCTCAACGAAGTGCTATACCGGGACCAGTCATGATTCCCAAATTGTGCGACATCCTACTTCGATTCAGAATTGGCAAGGTTGCCATAACTAGCGATGTGGAAAAGGCCTTCTTGCAAGTCAGACTTCACCAGAAGGACAGAGACGCAACTCGCTTTCTATGGTTACGAGATCCTGAACAACCAGTTGTGCCCAGCAACATGGTGGCTCTACCGCTTCAACAGAGTAACATTTGGTCTCATCTGCTCGCCATTCCTACTGGCAGGAACGATCAAGTACCACCTACAACACCACTCTTCTAATCCACAGAATTGCTCACAAAATCGACAGCAATACATATGTGGACAACTTAGCGATAACCTCCGAATCCACGGAAGAGGCGATTCAACTATAAGGAATCGAAGGCAATTTTTGAGAACATGAATATGAATCTCAGAAGAATTTCTCACCAACGACAAACATCTACAAGCACAAATAGCTGAAAAGGATTTGAGCAAAACCCCACTCAAAAATCCTAGGGATTACGTGGGATTCCAATGAAGACAAGTTCTTCTTCACATGCAAGTATCCATTCAAGAAGGAAATCACCAAGCGTTCTGTTTCCGAACAAGTAGCGGCCATTTACGATCCACTGGGATGGCTCACTCCAATCACGCTGATAGGGGAAACAATTCCTACATCAGTTGTGGAAGTACAAAGTACGACTGGGACATGAAGCTATCACAAGAACACGAAACACAATGGAGAAATATCATAGAAAGAGCTGACGAGTTCCAAGGTCAGATATCCAGAAAAGTCACACAGATTAACACCTCCACACGACTCGTGCTATTCTCCGACGCTAGCCAAAACGCAATGGCAGCCTGTGCTTATATGGTTTCCGAACACGGATCACACTTGATAATCGGAAAATCCAAGTTACCGTCGATAAAGCAAACCCAACAATACCCAAACTCGAACTAAACGCACTCACCATGGCAATGCGATTAGCATATTCGGTGTACAAAGCAGTACAGGATCAAGCAAAGCTGGAAGAAATTATCGTTCTTTCGGATTCCGAAATTACACTAAAATTGATATCGACCAATTCCGTGGACAGGACTGTCGGAATCCTAGTGAAGAACCGAGTTCGAGAAATAAGGAAACTTGCAGATGAAATCGAAGCACCCGTTCTATTTGGTTATGTCAACACCACCGATAATCCCGCGGACTGTGCCACAAGGGGATTAAACAAAACGGACTTCAAAAACCACTTCTGGTGGACCGGACCGTCTTTCATACAAGGAGCTAAAGAAAATTGGCCAAAGGAATGTCGACTGGTCGCCCTTCACGCCAGAATGTAGTGAACAAGCATACATCCTAACAACTACATCGAAGAGCATCCCGTCCGAGCTTACTCGACTGGAACCGTCACAACGACCTAATACTTTGCCAAAAGTTGTGGCATATGTTCTACGCTTTATCAAACAGCTAACTCTACGAACGAGAAAAGAAATTCAAGAACGCGTCGAAGAAGGCATTCCCGAACTACACTCTATGGAACTTCTTCCATACATAACGGCAACAGAACTTGAAATGGCTTTGCATGTAATAGTTCGAAATCACCAGAAGATCTACCTTTCAACAGCAAGACAGACTTCACTCAAGCAACTGAAGCTCAAGGAAGATAAAAAGGAATTCTTCGGTGTCAAGGCCGGCTGGGAAATGCCAGTCTTCCAATCAATGCTAAGCATCCATTCCTGATCGCATCCAAGTCACACCTGGCACAGATGATTGTGAAATACGCACATTCTGCACTGCACTGCGGAACCAGGCAAACAATGTCACGTGTAAGAGAATGGTTTTGGATCCCAAAACTAAGACAAATGGTTCGTAACCTCATCGCACGATGCGTGCCGTGCCAAAGAATGAACAATCTTCCTTACAAATACCCAGAAATGGACGACCTTCCAAGCCGACGAGTGCAAAGGTCGAATCCATTCGAACATGTCGGGATAGACTACTTCGGACCCTCTATCAGCAAAACGAAATGAGGAAACAACGAAGGTCTACGGCATCATCATCACCTGCGCAACAACAAGACTCACTCCACATAGAACTGGTCCAGGACATGACGACGTATCATCTTCTACTCGCACTTCGTCGATTTTTTGCTAGAAGAGGATACCATCCAGCATAACGTCAGATAATGCACCGAACTTCATGTTAGGAGACCAAATCCTTCAAGACGCAGTTTCTCATATGATTCACGACATTTCGCTAAAGCAAGCAATGGCCACGAAAGGCATTACTTGGAAAACAATCACGCCCTACGCTCCGTGGCAGGGAGCTCTTTATGAAAGGCTGATCAAGTCAAATCAAACACAGCCTTTACAAGACCATACACCGCACCGTGCCGACACAAGAAGTTTTGGAAACACTATTGGTGGAAATTGAGGGAAGTCTCAACAGCAGGCCGCTCACATATCAGGAAGAAAATGGGAAGACACGCCTGTTCTACGCCCAATAGACTTCATGCAACGCGACATAATCATCACGTATCCATTCGAAAATATCAGTTCCGATGAAGCCGAACGTGACTCAGATTACTACCCACCAAACGAAGTTGCTGTAATAAGAAATCGAAAACAAGCAGAAGACGCTCTCAAGACAAGTCATCAACTGACGGAACGCTTCTGGAATATTTGGCACAAAGACTATTTGACCAGTCTAAGAGAGAAACACAAACTTGATGTTAACAATAAACGCGGTACCAACAAATTTCCTACTGAAGGTACAGTAGTGCTAGTATCCGAAGCAGTGATGCCCCGCAATTCCTGGAAATTAGGAAGGATTACCAAAGTATTTCATTCACACAATGGAATGATACGCGAAGTCGAACTGAAAATACCCAGTGGTCGCACCATCCGCCGTCCAGTGAATCTACTAATTCCGTTGGAACTAGGAGACTTAAACACAGATACCACCGAACCAATCTTTCCAAAAGAAACTTGCAATAACGAAAACAAAGAAGGACCACTGGAGGCACGTTATAACCTGCGCCCTCGCTTGAACAAAAATGGAAATCTCAATTGTGGAAATAAGACAGTCAACAGTCATGCAAAGGCAACAGTGATTCAGCCTCATCTTCAACTGGACACAGTACACGGTCATGAACAGATTCAACGCAAAACAAATTTTGAGGAGGTCGGAGCCCCAACAGCGTTGGACATCTCACGCCTATTCACCTCCCTGCACCTCACCCCACCTCCAACAGCGAGCGAACCCCAACTCGCACGTTCCTCCCCAATCGAAACACCCTTCGCCACTTCCAACGACAAGCGAACTCCAGCTCAAACACTCCTCTCCCACCCAAACCCTTTCCCTACCTCCAACGGCGAGAAAACCCCAACTCGCACGTTCCTCATCCATTCAAGCCTTACGTCCACCTCTCCACCGGCGAGGAAATCGAAGCTCACACGTTCCCTTCTGTGTCGAACAGTTTCCACATCAGAAAACGACCCAACTCAAACTCACGCGTTGGTTTCGTCAAAGGATATCCACAATATTAACACGGTTTCCTCTGCTCTTGCAGTATCGATCAAGAAAACATTACACGTCATCGAACAAGAAGACAAGACGTCGAAGAAGAAGAAGAAGGTCAACGTGCTCGGCCCGGAGTATAGTGCCTCAACTGCACTATCAACAGCGAAAGGAAGAAGATATCCAGATCAGAGTATTATGATAAAGGATAAAGTCGAGTATAAATAAGACTGTCTGTTAGAAATGAACCTTACTTGATCAATTGTGTCCACAGCAGCACCCAGCTACTACAAATCATAACGGAGAACCAATATGGAAGGAAAGTAGATCCGACAACTACCGAAACGAGTAGCATGCTATTTAAAAAGGTTGTAGAAAAAGGCTGTCGCCACTTCATGTTTTAAAATGTTTTCCCTCTAATTTTTCCTTGATGTAAACCGAATATATGAGTTAAAAAAACGGCGAGTGAATGATGTTTTCCCCAAGTAAATTCGTTTCAGTTTCCTTAAACAATAGTTTCAAATTTTTTTTCTAAATATGCTTTTATCCTTACGATTCTTTATTCCAACCTTACCTAAAACAATATCAAAACGGGCAAAGTGAAGACACAAAGAAAAAGCTAAATAAAATTATGAGCGGAATGAGAGGAGATATCTGGAAACATGAATGAGACGTCGTAGATGGCGTTGGCACGTATGTTGGCACGTTCAGAAGGGTCTGTGACGTGATCACACACGTGCGAACATGTCAATAATGCTGCAGTTTCCAAATGGAACTTATTTTTGTTTGTCGCGCGCTGCGTCTCCCTCTCCCCCATACTTTCTCACTGTCTCTCCCCTCGCCCCGCACGAGCGCGCGGAGGAACAAAATTTGGCTTTGAAATAGAACATACATGCGTGTACATGTGCGCACGCGCGTGTACGTGTACATACATGCAAACGTCTACTAGGTGAGATTTTCTCGTGTTTGTGTGCACGTGCGTATATGTATGTGTATATGTATACGCGTGTATATGTATATGCGAATGTGCCTAGATGTTCACGCATAAGTGCGCGATGACGTACTTATGTTTGCGAACGCGTATGCGCAACTGTATATGTGCGAGCATGCGAGAGTAAGAGCGTCCGCAGACGTAGGTAGATGCGCGACGGTTTATACGTGCTCACGTGTACATACGAATCATGCGCGTGTATGTATACACACGGGCGCGCGTGAGCGTGCATCCACGCTCGAAATTGTTTACATGCTGGAGCACAACAATTTACGCATGTTCGTTTGCGCGTGTAAATACGCTTAAATACGCCGGGCATTTGCATGGGCCTTTGTACTCGCATGTGTCCATGCATCAGAGCGCGATGATGTGCTTGTGTCTGTGCACGCGTATGCGCCACTGTTTAGGCGCTCACATATATGCGAACGGGCGCACGTGTGCATGCGTGTACATACTCGCACAAAAGTCTACGCGCAGACACGCTAGAATTGGCTCGTTTCTCTAGGCGTGCAAACATGCGCACGAGCGCGTGCATAAGCACTTGTGCTGGCGAGTGTACGCGCGGATATTTGTACGCGTATTGGCGCGATGATATGCTTGTTTTTGTGCACGTGTTTGTGCCATTGTTCGTGCGCAAATTTGCAGACGGGTGGGCGTGTGCGTGCGTGTACATGTTCGCGCAAGTGTCTGGGCGCGTAAGCGCAAAAACTTGCTCGTGTTGTGCAAGTAAGCGAATACGCGCGCATGCGCGTGCACGTGCACGAGCAATTCTGCTGGCGTATGTGCGCGGGTAAATGTGTACGTGTAATAGCGTGATGTGCTTATGTTTGTGCGGGCGTCTGTGCTACTGTATAGGCGCGTACATGAACCCCGTAAGTGACGTACTTGTGAGCGGGTTTAGACTCGCGTACCTGTATATGCGAACCACGCTCATGTACATACCCGCGTGTGCGCGCGTGCGTGTACCTACGCGCGCGAAAGTCCACTCGCGAGAGCGCAAGAACTTGCTCGGGTTTGTGTGCGCGTGCGAACACGCGCGCATGCGCGTGCACGTGCATGAACAATTGTGCTCACATGTGTGCGCGCGTAAACATTAACGCGTACTAACACGATGAGGTGCTTGTGTTTGTGCACGCGTGTGGGCCAGTTCATAGGCGCGCACAATAGCCCTCGTGAGCGCGCGTGTTAGTGCGCGGCTTTGAACGCGTGACTGTATATACGCACGGCTATGCGCGTGCATACACACGCGTGTGCGGGAGTGTACATGCGTGCGCAAGCGCATACATGTGTTTTCGCAAATTCGCGTGAGTGTGGGCGCGGTGAGCGCATCTGGGTGCGTGAACATTCAGCCACGGCGCGTGACCGCACCCATGCATGTCAGGCGTATCGACTTTCGGTAGATATGGATGATAGGCACTCCAGAGCGTGACCAGTATTGCTAAGCATGAAGCTGGCCCAAATGCGCCTAGGCTTGCGCGTGCGATTGATTGGAGAAGCGTAGATGCGTTAGTACATGCGTTTTCAGCGTCGTTTGGGGCTTCACAATGACAAATTCGGATCAAAAAGCGTTAACTCCAGGATCTGACAGATTTTGAAAGTTTTCGGAAGATTACGAGAACTTTCTGGAAGATTACGGAGAAATCTTGTAGTAAATGTCCGATAATCTGACAGAATCGGCTCAATCCGAAGATCATGGGGGATTCTCCAGTAAATTTTCCGTTAAATTCCGTAAACTTGTGGTAATCGCACGTTTACCAGCAATTACTGGGAAATTTCTGGTAAAGCTCTGGTACATTTCGGACCTGAGTAAGTGTTCGTATACTTACATACGTGGCGTGCAAAAAGTAAACATTTTTCGGCGCTTGCACAAGATTGAATTTGGTTCTCTTATTAATGTTCAGTTTTTACCGAATAAATCGGCTTTTCACCAATAGATTAACTTAGGGGCCTCTGATTTCAACATTACCCTTATGATCAATGGCAAATTATCGAAATCCTATGAGACCTTCTCAGGTGCTCCTTAGGGAACGGGACTAGGCCCCCTTATGTTCATAATATGTATGTTCGAATAACCTTCCAGAAAGCATCCTTCCGTCAGTTAGTTGCACAATGTATGCGGATGGCGTCAAACTGGGTTCATTCAACTGTCCAAATGCGCTTCAACTTTAGATGCACTATCGCAGTAGTCCAAAACTTGGGGTCTGGATGTTTCCTTCGAGAAAGAACTCTAGTTCGACAGTTAGGAAAAACGCTGAACGCCTACAGTTTATGGTTGATGGCTTAAAGGCAGCGTTCACGATGATTATCCTCGTTGACTTTCCACAGTGAAATGATAGGCGAGAAGGATCCTAGGCTCCCAGTGTCGAAAGAACGGTAGAAAATGAACCAGGAGCGGCAAAATAACGGCTGCAAACAAGCGTCTTAGTGCCCGGACACGCCAGGTGCCCCAGATCCGCTCCTCGAAAAGAACAACTGAAGACTCAGATTATAGGAATGATCAATTGAAGCAAGTGCTGATATGTGAGCTGTTTGCTTCATTGCACTTATAGGTATCATCCTTGTAGCGGTCGATTCCTCCACGCTCAAAAACCAAAGGGCCTATTCCTGAAAGTTTAGGTTCCTGGCAAAAGTAAAGATTTGGCATGGTCACAAAAATATACTCAGCAAAAAAGGGAAGATAAAGAAAAATGGAAAAAAAAGTTTTGAAATATTCCTGAGAACGATTTGGCGTAGAATAATTTGTTTTTCGGGAAATGAAGTGAAATAGTTGAAAGTATGATTTGGCAGTCGAGTTTGAACCAGCGATTGATAAGAGTTGTGCAGAACGAGAGATCGCCTTGTCTGTGCTTATCCGTAGAACATATCAAAGCGAAATGACGCGTGGAATGGGAAGCATCGAATCTTTTTCGGGAGCTGTAATGCGGCGGTCTTCACGTATTAGGTGAAGCAAAATCAACACGCGTGATTTCGCTTTGATATGTTCTACGGATAAGCACAGACAAGGCGATCTCTCGTTCTGCACAACTCAGTATCAATAGTTGGTTCAAACTCGACTGCCAAATCATACTTTCAACTATTTTCTTCATTTCCCGAAAAACAAATTATTCTACGCCAAATCGTTCTCAGGAATATTTCAAAACTTTTTTTCCATTTTTCTTTATCTTCCCTTTTTTGCTGAGTATATTTTTGTGACCATGCCAAATCTTTACTTTTGCCAGGAACCTAAACTTTCAGGAATTTCATTTATTTTTCCTAAAGGTTTCCTTTCTGACATGATTTATGCCTGGTGGTGTTAGATGAAAGTAAACCCACTGACGTCATGCGCACTCCAACTGATAGCCTGCGCACTTTCTATGACGTCCTGCACACGCCCACTGATGTCCTGCACCCTTCCACTGATGTCCTTCACACTTTCTATAAGGTGCTGCACACTCCCACTATAGTCCTGCACTCTCTCACTGATGTCCTGCACACTTTCTATGACATCCTGCACACTCCCACTAATGTCCTGCGCAATTTCTGTCGTTACATCTTTGCAACACTCCCACGGATGTCCTGCACACTTTCTACGGCGTTCTGCGCACACCCATTTGGGTACGGCACTTTCTACGGCGTCCGGCGCACTTTCATTTGGGTCCCAAACACTTTCTAGGGCGTTCTGCGCACACCCATTTGGGTCCCAGCACACTCTACGGCGTCCGGCGCCTACCTTCCACTTGGGTCACACACTTTCCTACGGCGTCCTGCACACTCTCATTTTGGGTCCTACACACTTTCTAGGGCGTTCTGCGCACACCCATTTGGGTCCCGCACACTTTCTACGGCATGTCCGCGCACTCTCATTTCTGGGTCCACGCACACTTTCCTACGGCGTCCGGCGCACTACCATGGGTCCCGCACACTTTCTACGGCGTTCTGCGCCCACCCATTTGGGTCCAGCACACACTTTCAACGGCGTCCGGCGCATTCCCACGTGGGTCCCGCACACTTTCTACGGCGTCCGACGCACTCTCGTTTGGGCCAGTCCCACACACTTTCTACGGCGTCCGGCTCACTCTCATTTGGGTCCCACCCACTTTCTGAGGGCGTTCTGCGCACACCCATATGGGTCCCACATACTCTCTATGGCGTCCGGCGCACTTCCCGCGGGTACCGCACACTTTCTACGGCGTTCTGCGAACACCCATTTGGGTCCCGCACACTTTCTACGGCGTCCGGCGCACTCCCACGTGGGTCCCGCACACTTTCTACGGCGTCGGCGCACTCTCATTTGGGTCCCGCACACTTTCTACGGCGTCCGGCGCACTCAGTTGGGTCCCGCACACTTTCTACGGCGTCCGGCGTACTCTCATATTTGGGTCCTACACGACTTTTTAGGGCGTTCTGCGCACACCCATTTGGGTCCCGCATCACTTTCTACGGCGTCCGGCGCACTCTCATTTGGGTCCCCGCACACTTTCTACGGCGTCCAGCGCACTTCACTCATTTGGGTCACACCACTTTCTTCGGCGTCCGGCGCGCTTCCTCAATTGGTCCCGCCCACTTTCTACGGCGTCCGGCGCACTCTCATTTGGGTACCGCACACCTTTCTGCGGCGTCCGGCGCATCTTTCCACATTTGGGTCTCGCACACTTTATACGGCGTCCGGCGCACTCTCATTTGGGTCCTACACACTTTCTAGGCGATTCTGCGCGCGCTCTGGTCGGGTCCCGCAACGCTTTGCTACGGCGTCCGGCGCACTCTCATTGGGTCCCGCACACTTTCTACGGCGTCAGCGCCCTCTCATTTGGGTCCCGCACACTTTCTACGGCGTCCGCGCACTCTCATTTGGGTCCTACACACTTTCTGGGGCGTTCTGCGCACAACATTCCATTTGGGTCCAACACATTTACTACACGGCGTTCTGCGCACTCTCAATTGGTCCGCACACTTTCTACGGCGTCCGGCACGCACTCTCATTTGGGTAGCCCGCACGCTTTCTACGGCGTCGGCACTCCCATTCTGGGTCCCGCACACTTTATACGTCGCGCACTTCTCATTTGGGGTCCTGCCACACTTTCTAGGGCGTTCTGCGCACCTCCCACGTGGGTCCCGCACACTTTCTACGGCGTCCGGCATCACCTCTCATCGTAGGGTCCACGCACACTTTCTACGGCGTCCGGCGCCCTCTCATTTGGGGTCCCGCACACTATCTACGGCGTCCGGCGCACTCTCATTTGGGTCCTACACGCACTTTCTAGGGCGTTCTGCGCACCACCCATTTGGGTCCTCCACACATTTACTACGGCGTTCTGCGCACACCCATTTGAGTCCTCACACTTTCTACGGCGATCCGGCGGCGCGTTCCCACGTGGGTCCCGCACACTTTCTACGGCGTCCAGGCGCACTCTCATTTGGGTCCTGCACACTTTCTACGGCGTCCGGCGCACTCTCATTTGGGTCCCACACACACACTTACTAGGACGCGTTACTGCGCACACCCATTTGGGTCCCGCACACATTTCTACGGCGTCCGGCGCACTCCGCACTTGGGTCCCGCACACTTTCTACGGCGTCCGGCGCACTCTCTTTGGGTCCCACACACTTTCTAGGGCGTTCTGCACGCACACCCATTCAGGTCCCGCACAATTTCTACGGCGTCCGACGCACTCCCACTCTGGGTCCCGCACACTTTCTACGGCGTTACTGCGCACACCCAATTTGGGTCCCACACACTTTCTACGGCGCAGTTCTGCGCACACCCATTTGAGCCCCGCACACTTTCTACGGCGTCCGGCGCACTCACTCTACTTTAGTCACACACAGCTGTTCTACGACGTCTTTCGCACTCCTGCTGGGGTCCCGCACCAGTAATCTACGGCGTTCTGTCGCGCTCTTCTGAGTCACACCGTTGCGGCGTTTCAAAAAGATACTTCGAGATCCCGCCAGTATTGATTGAAGCGTTGCCCCGTCAAATCCTGAACAAAAGCCTATCAGTAACGGTGTTTATTTCACTAGTTCATTTTTACGAATAAGCAAACGTCGGTTGGTTTTTAATAACATGTTTACGTGTTTCTGTCTTTCCTGACCCTCGATTTTGAGGTTCCACAAAAACTGAGCTACAAACTTCAAAATTTGACAAGAGCTAGGTGCAATCATAACCAACTTTCTGGCCAAAAATGAGCTCTCTAGCTCAACGATAAGTGTTCCAACAAGATCGTGAACGCCAACTGAAAAAAGAAAAGGAGATGAACATTTTTTCGACCAAAATGACGTGGTTTTGACAGTTTTTCTCGAATCTCAGGTAACCATTCCGGACCATTTTTTGAACAGTTATTCACCTTTCTAAAGTGTATTAAATGCAAAAAGAACGGTCTTCCTACGTTTACTCTGGACCCTGATACTGAGATCAGGGGGTTGCGCGATGGCGAATCAAAGCCAAATCTGGTGAGCGCTTCGCGCTCACCACAATTTTTGCTCAAAAACGCGTCTTTCGTGTCCTTTTTAAGCATGCTTTGCTATATAGGGCACCAGACCTTTCGCAAACCGTGGAGATATCGGAAGTGAAATTTATTGTGAACACTGCCTTTAACTATCTGAGAACCGGGGACGGTCAATGATCTCGGGCTCACCTATGATGGTTCTCTATCTCCTTTGACGCGTACATAACGATGATGAAAAATGCCGCTAAATGCCACGCAAACTTTATACTGCCGGCGTTCTCGACGAGAAAAAGAAGAACCCTATTCCGTTTATTCAGGGCTTTCATTCGCCCACTACTCGAGTACTGCGCGCCCATATATTCAGGCAAACCATTGCTCGGAGCGACACCGGCTCCTCTCAATTATGACGTCATCGCCCGGATAGCGGCCGAGGGCGAACTGGCACCGCGGTCCCTGTCCGGTGCCCGTTCGCCCCTCGGCCGCTGGCCGGTCGCTCAGGGCGACGGCGGTGCCAACTCCGAGAGATAGATAGGCGCAGAATTGGTTGTTCACTGGAGTATTGTCGGACCGCCAGTGCAGCAAGTGCGCCGGACGCCGGATTAAGTGTGCGGGATCTCACTGACAGTGCGCCGGACGCCGGACAAAGTATACGGGACCCAATTGACGGTGCACCGGGTGCCGGACAGAGTATACGGGACCCAAATGACGGTGCGCCGGGGACCAGATAAAGTGTGCGGGACACCACTGGCAGTGCGCCGACGCCGCACAGGCAACGGACCCACCTGACGGTGCGCCGGCAGCCGACAAAGCATAATAATCTAATTGGCGGTGCGCTGACGCCAGACAAAGTATGCAGGGACCCAACTGACGGTGCGCCGAAGACGCCGGATAAAGTATGCGGGACCCACTGACAGTACGCCGGACGCCGGACAAAGTATACGGGACCCAATTGGTGGTGCGCCGGGTGCCGGACAAAGTGTATGGGCTCCCCAATTGACGGTGCGCCGAGACCAGATAAAGTGGCCTGGATTCACTGCGCAGTGCCGACGCCGGACAAAGCTATACAGGACCCCACTGGCAGTGCGCCGGACGCCCAGGACAAAGTATACGGGACCCTATTGGCGGTGCGCCGGACGCCGGATAAAGTGCGGACTGGTGGTGGTGCGCCGGGTGCCGGACAAAGTATACGGGACCCAATTGACGGTGCGCCGGAGACCAGATAAAGCGTGCGGGACACGACTGCCAGTGCGCCGGACGCCGGAAAAGGGATACGGGACCCAATTGGCGGCGCGCCGGGTGCCGAAAGAGTATACTTCTCCCAATTGGCAGTGCGCGGACGCCGGACAAAGCATAACGGACCCTATTGGCGGTGCGCTGGACGCCGGACAAAGTGTGCGGGACCACCAGTGACAGTGCGCTCGGACTGCCAGACAAAGCATACGGGACCCAATTGACGGTGCGCTGGACGCCGGAATAAAGTAATGCTTTGACCCACCTCGGCAGTGCGCCGGACGCCGGACAGGACCCAATGAACGGTGCGCCGGGTGCCGGAGACAGATAAAGTATACGGGACCCACTAAGGCAGTGCGCCGGACGCCAGGCAGCATCAGCGGGACCCCTATTGGCGGTGCGCCAGACGCCGGATAGAAGTGTGCGGGACCCCACTGACAGTGCGCGGACGCCCGGATGAAGCTTCAACGGGACCCAATTGACGGCAAACAGTAAGCCGGAATGCAAGAGTATGCCATAGGGACCCAATTGGCAGTGCGCCGGACGCCGGACAAAGTATACAGGGACCCAATTGGCGGTGCGCTGACGCCGGATTGGCGTGCGGGATCCCACTGACAGCGCCGGACGCCGGAAAAAGTATGCAGGACCCACTGAGTGCGCCGGACGCCGCGTCATAAGCAGTATAATGGACCCTATTGCTGATCGCGCATGGTGCGCCGGAAGACCAGATAGTAACGGGACACCACTGGCGAGTGCGCCGGACGCCAGGAGCAAAGCTATACGGAGACCCAATTGACGGCGTGCGCCGGACGCCGGAAAATGCCATGCATGGGACCCAACTGGCATTGCGCCGGACGCCGGACAAAGCATATTAAGGACCCCGTTGGCGGTGCGCCGGGTGCCGGACAAATACGTGCGGACCCAACTGGCAGTGCGCCGGACGCCGGATCAAAGTATACGGGACCCAATTGACCGAATGCGCCGGTGCCGGATAAAGTGTGCGGGACCCCACTGGCAATGCGCCGGACGCCCAGACATAAAGTATACGGGACTTATTGCAACACTGCCGCGGTACCAAGCATATACGGGACCCCACCGGCAGTGCGCCGGGACGCCGGACAGCGCTATCACGGGACCCCGGCTGGTGCGCCGAGACCGGATAAAGCGTGCGGGACACCACTGGCAGTGCGCCGGACGCCCGGACAAAGTAAAATAAACGGACCCAATTGACGGTGCGCCAGGTGCCGGAAAAAGTATACGGACCCACTCTGGCAGTGCGCCGGACGCCGGAACAAGTATACAGGACCCTATTGGCGGTGCGCTGGACGCCGGACAAAGTGGACCATCGACAGTGCGCCGGACGCCGGATAAAGTATACGGGACCCACCGTGCGCCGGGTGTCGGAAAAAGCATACGGGACCCCACTGGCAGTGCGCCGGACGCCGGACACAAAAAGCATACGGGACCCAATTGACGGTGCGCCGGAGACGCCGGATAAAGTGTACGGGACCCACTGGCAGTACGCCGGAACGCCGACAGCGATACAGGACCCTATTGGGTGCGCTGAACGCCGGATAAAGTGTGCGGGACCCCACTGACAGTGCGCCGGACGCCGGACAAAGTAAACGGGACCCAATTGACGGTGCGCCGGGTGCCAGCGGATAAAGTGTGCAGGACCCACTGGCAGTGCGCCGGACGCCGGACAAAGTATACGGGACCCAACTGACGGTGCGCTGGACAAAGTATGCAGGACCCACTGGCGGTGCGGACGCCGTATAAATTGGCGGTGCGCCGGACGCCGGACAAAGTATACGGACCCAATTGGTGGTGCGCCGGGTGCTGGAAAAAGTATACAGGACCCACTGGCAGTGCGCCGGACGCCGGACAAAGTATATGGGACCCAACTGGCGGTGCGCTGGACGCCGGATAAAGTGCGTGCGGGACCCCACTGACAGTGCGCCGGACGCCGGACAAAAGTAAACCGGGACCCAATTGACGGTGCGCGGTGCAGACCCGGAAAAAAGAAGTATGCGGGACCCACTGGCAGTGCGCCGGACGCCGGACAAAGTATACGGGACCCAATGACGGTGCGCCGGGTGCCGGAAAAAGTGTGCGGACCCACTGGCAGTGCGCCGGACGCCGGACAAAGTATACGGGACCCTATTGGCGGTGCGCTGGGTGCCGGACAAGTATGCGGGACCCCACTGACAGCAGCGCCGGACGCCGACAAAAAGCATACGGGACCCAATTGGCGGTGCGCCGGACGCCGGACAAAGTATACGGGACCCAACTGCGCGGTGCGCTGGACGCCGCGCGGAAAAAGTGTGCGGGACCCCACTGACAGTGCGCCGGACGCCGGACAAAGTATACGGGACCCGTTGGCGGTGCGCCGGAGACGCCGGATAAAGTGTGCGGGACCACTGACAGTGCGCCGGACGCCGGACAAAGTAAACGGGACCCACTGACGGTGCGCCGCGCCGGACAAAGCATAGGGGACCACTGGCGGTGTGCCGGACGCCGGACAAAGTATATTGGACCCACTGGCGGTGCGCTGACGCCGGATTGGGCGTGCGGACCCCACGACGCGCGCCGGACGCGGACAGCGATACGACCCACTGCAGCGCCGGGTGCCGGACAAAGTATAGGGGACCCAATTGGCGGTGTGCCGCACGCCGGACAAAGTATACGGGACCCAACTGGCGGTGCGCTGGACGCCGGATAAAGTGTGCGGGACCCCACTGACAGTGCGCCGGACGCCGGACAAAGTATACGGGACCCAATTGACGGTGCGCCGGAGACCAGATAAAGCGTGCGGGTCACCACTGGCAGTGCGCCGGACGCCGGACAAAGTAAACGGGACCCAATGGACGGTGCGCCGGGTGCCGGAAAAAGTATACGGGACCCAATTGGCAGTGCGCCGGACGCCGGACAAAGTATACGGGACCCTATTGGTGCTGGACGCGGATAAAGCGTGCGGACCCCACTGACAGTGCGCCGGACGCCGGACAAAGTGTACGGGACCCACTGGTGGTGCGCCAGGTGCCGGACAAAGTATACGGGACCCAATTGACGGTGCGCCGGACGCCGGATAAAGTGTGCAGGACACCACTGGCAGTGCGCCGGACGCCGGACAAAGTAACGGGACCCAACTCGGACGGTGCGCCGGGTGCCGGAAAATGTATACGGGACCCAATGGCGAGTGCGCCGGACGCCGGACCAAAGTATACGGGACCTTATTGGCGGTGCGCTGGACGCCGACAATGATAAAGTGTGCGGGACCCCACTGACAGCGGGTGCCGGACGCCGGACAAAGTATACGGGACCCGGTGCGCGGTGCGCCGGACCAGATAAAGTATTGCGGGTCACCAACTGGCAGTGCGCCGGACGCCGGACAAAGCAAACGGGACCCAATTGACGGTGCGCCGGACGCCGGACAAAGTATACGGGACACCACTGGCGGTGCGCTGGACGCCGGATAAAGTAAACGGGACTTGCGGACCCACTGACAGTGCGCCGGACGCCGACAAAGTATACGGGACTCCACTGGCAGTGCGCCGGGTGCCGGACAAAGTATGCCACGGGACCCAATTGGCGGTGCGCCGGAGACCAGATAAAGTGTGCGGACACCACTGGCAGTGCGCCGGACGCCGGATTAAGTGTGCGACCCACTGACGGTGCGCCGGAGACCAGACAAAGTATACAGGACCTAATTGGTGGTGCGCCGGACGCCGGACAAAGTATACGGGACCCTATTGGCGGTGCGCTGAACGCCGGATAAAGTGTGCGGGACCCCACTGACAGTGCGCCGGACGCCGGACAAAGTAAACGGGACCCAATTGACGGTGCGCCGGGTGCCGGACAAAGTATACGGGACCCAATTGGCGGTGCGCCGGACGCCGTATAAAGTGAGCGGGACCCCACTGACAGTGCGCCGGGTGCCGACCAAAGTATACGGGACCCAATTGACGGTGCGCCGGAGACCAGATAAAGTGTGCAGGACCCCACTGGCAGTGCGCCGGACGCCGGACAAAGTAAACGGGACCCAATGACGGTGCGCCGGGCGCCGGATAAAGTGTGCGGGACACCACTGGCAGTGCGCCGGACGCCAGGACAAAGTATACGGGACCCTATTGGCGGTGCGCCGGACGCCGGACAAAGTATACGGGACCCAATCCTGGACAGTGCGCCGGACGCCGGACCAAAGTATGCGGGACCCATTGGCACGGTGCGCCGGACGCCAGATAAAGTGCGGGACCGGCGCGAGACCGAACAAAGTATGCGGGACACCAATGGCGGTGCGCCGGACGCCGGACAAAGTATACGGGACCCAAATGGCGGTGCCGACGCCGGACAAAGTATACGGGACCCAACTGGCAGTGCGCTGACGCCGGAAAAAGTATACGGGACCCAATTGGCGGTGCGCCGGAGACCAGATAAAGTGTGCAGGACCCCACTGACAGTGGCGCCGGACGCCGGACAAAGTATACGGGACCCAATTGACGGTGCGCCGGAGACCAGATAAAGTGACGGGACACCAACTGGCAGTGCGCCGGACGCCGGACAAAGTAAACGGGACTCAATGGACGGTGCGCCGGGTGCCGAACAAAGTATACGGGACCCAAATGGCAGTGCGCCGGACGCCGGACAAAGTATACGGGACCCAATCGGTGGTGCGCTGGACGCCGGATAAAGTGTGCGGTCACCACTGGCAGTGCGCCGGACGCCGGACAAAGTATACGGGACCCAATTGGACGGTGCGCCGGAGACCGGACAAAGTATACGGGACCCAATCGGCGGTGCGCCGGACGCCGTATAAAGTGTGCGGGACCCCACTGGCGGTGCGCGGACGCCGGACAAAGTATACGGGACCTGATTGGTGGTGCGCCGGGTGCCGGAAAGAGTATACGGGACCCAATTGGCAGTGCGCCGGACGCCGGACAAAGTAAACGGGACCCAATTGACGGTGCGCCGGAGACCAGATAAAGTGTGCGGGACACCACTGGCAGTGCGCCGGACGCCGGACAAAGTAAACGGGACCCCATTGACGGCGCGCCGGGTGCCGAACAAAGTATACGGGACCCAAATGGCAGTGCGCCGGACGCCGGACAAAGTGAGCGGGACCCAATTATGCGGTGCGCCGGACGCCGGATAAAGTGTATGGGACCCACTGGCAGTGCGCCGGACGCCGGACAAAGTGTATGGCGGACCCAATTGGCAGTGCGCCGGACGCCGGACAAAGTATACGGGACCCAATTGGCGGTGCGCCGGACGCCGTATAAAGTGAGCGGGACCCCATTGACGGCGCGCCGGGTGCCGAACAAAGTATACGGGACCCAAATGGCAGTGCGCCGGACGCCGGACAAAGTATACGGGACCCAATCGGCGGTGCGCTGGACGCCGGATAAAGTGTGCGGGACCCCACTGACAGTGCGCCGGACGCCGGACAAAGTATACGGGACCTAATTGGTGGTGCGCCGGGTGCCGGACAAAGTATACGGGACCCAATTGACGGTGCGCCGGAGACCAGATAAAGTGTGCGGGACACCACTGGCAGTGCGCCGGACGCCGGACAAAGTATACGGGACCCAATTGGCGGTGCGCCGGACAAAGTATACGGGACCCAGTCGGCAGTGCGCCGGACGCCGGACAAAGTGTGCGGGACCCAATTGGTGGTGCGCCGGACGCAAGACAAATTGTGCGGGACACCACTGGCAGTGCGCCGGACGCCGGAAAAAGTATACGGGACCCAATTGGCGGTGCGCCGGAGACCAGATAAAGTGTGCGGGACACCACTGGCAGTGCGCCGGACGCCGGACAAAGTAAACGGGACCCAATTGACGGTGCGCCGGAGACCAGATAAAGTGTGCGGGACACCACTGGCAGTGCGCCGGACGCCGGAAAAAGTATACGGGACCCAATTGGCGGTGCGCCGGAGACCAGATAAAGTGTGCGGGACATCACTGGCAGTGCCGGAGACGCCGGACAAAGTGTAATACGGGACCCAATTGGCGGTGCGCCGGACAAAGTGTACGGGACACCACTGGCAGTGCGCCGGACGCCGGACAAAGTAAACGGGACCCAATTGACGGTGCGCCGGGTGCCGGACAAAGTATACGGGACCCAATCGGCGGTGCGCTGGACGCCGGATAAAGTGTGCGGGACCCCACTGACAGTGCGCCGGACGCCGGACAAAGTATGCAGGACCCACCGACGGTGCGCCGGAGACCGGACAAAGTATACGGGACACCAATTGACGGTGCGCCGGGACCGGATAAAGTGCGGACCTAATTGGCAGTGCGCCGGACGCCGGACAAAGTAAACGGGACCCAATTGACGGTGCGCCGGAGACCGGATATAAAGTGTGCGGGACCCCACTGACAGTGCGCCGGACGCCGGACAAAGTATACGGGACCCAACTGGCGGTGCGCCGGAGACCAGATAAAGTGTGCGAGACACCACTGGCAGTGCGCCGGACGCCGGACAAAGTAAACGGGACCCAATTGACGGTGCGCCGGAGACAAAGTATAGCAGGGACACCACTGGCAGTGCGCCGGACGCCGGACGTAAAGTATACGGGACCCAATTGGCGGTGCGCCGGACGCCGGAAAGTGTACGGACCACGACGGTGCGCCGGACGCCGGACAAAGTAAACGGTGCGCCGGGACACCACTGGCAGTGCGCCGGACGCCGGACAAAGTATACGGGACCCCATTGACGGTGCGCCGGGTGCCGGACAAAGTGTACGGGACCCCACTGGCGGTGCGCCGGACGCCGGACAAAGTGCGTGGACCCAATGCCGGTGCGCCGGATAAAGTGTGCGGGACCACCACTGGCAGTGCGCCGGACGCCGGACAAAGTAAACGGGACCCAATTGACGGTGCGCCGGTGCCGGACAAAGTATACGGACCCACCGGCGGTGCGCCGGACGCCGGATAAAGTGTGCGGGACCCCACTGGCAGTGCGCCGGACGCCGGACAAAGTATACAGGGACCACTGACAGTGCGCCGGACGCCGGACAAAGCATACGGGACCCAATTGGCGGTGCGCCGGACGCCGGATAAAGTGTGCGGACCCCACTGGCAGTGCGCCGGACGCCGGACCAAAGCATAGGCAATTGGCGTGTGCGCGGACAAAGCAAACGGGACCCACTGACGGTGCGCCGGAGACCAGATAAAGTTTGCGGGACCCCACTGACAGTGCGCCAGACGCCGGACAAAGTATACGGGACCCAATTGGCGGTGCGCCGGACGCCGGACAAAGTATACGGGACCCAATCGGCGGTGCGCTGGACGCCGGATAAAGTGTGCGGGACCCCACTGACAGTGCGCCGAACGCCTGACAAAGTATACGGGACCCAAATGGCGGTGCGCCGGACGCCGGACAAAGTATACGGGACCCAATTGGCAGTGCGCCGGAGACCAGATAAAGTGTGCGGGACACCACTGGTAGTGCAGCGCGGACGCCAGACAAAGTGTACGGACACCACTGGCAGTGCGCCGGACGCCGGACAAAGTCGGGACCCCATTGGCAGTGCGCCGGACGCCGGACAAAGTAAACGGGACCCAACTGACGGTGCGCCGGACGCCGGACAAAGTATACGTGGGACCCACTGGCGGTGCGCCGGACGCCGGATAAAGTGTGCAGGACCCCACTGACAGTGCGCCGGACGCCGGACGCCAAAGCGATGACAAAGTAAACGGGACCCAATTGACGGTGCGCCGGGTGCCGGACAAAGTATACGGGACCCAATTGGCGGTGCGCCGGAGACCAGATAAAGCGTGCGGGACCCCACTGACAGTGCGCCGGACGCCGGACAAAGTATACGGGACCTAATTGGTGGTGCGCCGGGTGCCGGACAAAGTATACGGGACCCAATTGACGGTGCGCCGGAGACCAGATAAAGTGTGCGGGACACCACTGGCAGTGCGCCGGACGCCGGACAAAGTAAACGGGACCCAATTGACGGTGCGCCGGGTGCCGGACAAAGTATACGGGACCCAATTGGCGGTGCGCCGGAGACCATATAAAGTGTGCGGGACACCACTGGCAGTGCGCCGGACGCCGGACAAAGTATACGGGGCCCAATTGACGGTGCGCCGGGTGCCGGACAAAGTATACGGGACCCAATTGGCGGTGCGCCGGAGACCATATAAAGTGTGCGGGACACCACTGGCAGTGCGCCGGACGCCGGACAAAGTAAACGGGACCCAATTGACGGCGCGCCGGGTGCCGGATAAAGTGTGCGGGACCCCACTGACAGTGCGCCGAACGCCTGACAAAGTATACGGGACCCGAATGGCGGTGCGCCGGACGCCGGATAAAGCGTGCGGGACCCAATAGGCGGTGCGCTGGACGCCGGATAAAGTGTGCGGGACCCCACTGACAGTGCGCCGGACGCCGGACAAAGTATACGGGACCTAATTGGTGGTGCGCCGGGTGCCGGACAAAGTATACGGGACCCAATTGACGGTGCGCCGGAGACCAGATAAAGTGTGCGGATCACCACTGGTACAGCGCCGGCCGCCGAACAAAGTAAAGGGGACCCAATTGACGGTGCGCCGGGTGCCGGACAAAGTATACGGGACCCAATTGACGGTGCGCCGGGTGCCGGACAAAGTATACGGGACCCAATTGGCGGTGCGCCGGACGCAGGACAAAGTATACGGGACCCAATTGGCGGTGCGCCGGACGCCGGATAAAGCATACGGGACCCACTGGCGGTGCGCCGGACGCCGGACAAAGCGTGCGGACCCCACTGACGGTGCGCCGGGGACGCCGGACAAAGCGACATGGACCCACATTGACGGTGCGCCGGAGACCGGACAAAGTGTGCGGGACACCACTGGCGGTGCGCCGGACGCCGGACAAAGTATACGGGACCCAACTGGCGGTGCGCCGGACGCCAGATAAAGTGTGCGGGACCGTGCCGGACGCCGGACAAAGCATACGGACCCAATTGGCGGTGCGCCGGAGACCAGATAAAGTGTATGCGGACCCCACTGGCAGTGCGCCGGACGCCGGACAAAGTATACAGGACCCACTGGCGGTGCGCCGGATAAAGTGTGCGGGACACCACTGGCAGTGCGCCGGACGCCGGACAAAGTATACGGGACCCCACTGACGGTGCGCCGGACGCCGGACAAAGTATACGAGACCCATTTGGCGGTGTGCCGGACGCCGGACAAAGTATACGGGACCCAATTGGCCGTACGCCGGACAAAGTATACGGGACCCAATTGGCGGTGCGCCGGACGCCGGACAAAGTATACGGGACCCAATGGGCCGTGCGCCGGACGCCGGACAAAGTATACGGGACCCAATTGGCGGTGCGCTGGACGCCGGATAAAGGGTGCGGGACCCCACTGACAGTGCGCCGGACGCCGGACAAAGTATACGGGACCCAATTGGCGGTGCGCCGGACGCCGGACAAAGTATACGGGATCCAATTGACGGTGCGCCGGGCTCCGGACAAAGTATACGGGACCCAATTGGCGGTGCGCCGAAGGCCGGATAAAGTGTGCGGGACACCACTGGCAGTGCGCCGGACGCCGGACAAAGTGTACGGGACCTAATTGGGGGTGCGCCGGACGCCGGACAAAGTATACGGGACACCACTGGCAGTGGCGCCGGACGCCGGGTAAAGTAAATTGACCCTGTGCGCCGGACGCCGAACAAAGTAAAGGGGACCCAATTGACGGTGCGCCGGGTGCCGGACAAAGTATACGGGACCCAATTGACGGTGCGCCGGGTGCCGGACAAAGTATACGGGACCCAATTGGCGGTGCGCCGGAGACCAGATAAAGTGTGCGGGACACCACTGGCAGTGCGCCGGACGCCGGACAAAGTATACGGGACCCAATTGGCGGTGCGCCGGAGACCAGATAAAGTGTGCGGGACACCACTGGCAGTGCGCCGGACGCCGGACAAAGTAAACGGGACCCAATTGACGGTGCGCCGGGTGCCGGACAAAGTATACGGGACCCAATTGGCGGTGCGCCGGACGCCGGACAAAGTATACGGGACCCAATTGACGGTGCGCCGGGTGCCGGACAAAGTATACGGGACCCAATTGGCAGTGCGCCGGACGCCGGACAAAGTATACGGGACCCAATTGGCGGTGCGCTGGACGCCGGATAAAGTGTGCGGGACCCCACTGACAGTGCGCCGGACGCCGGACAAAGTATACGGGACCTAATTGGTGGTGCGCCGGGTGCCGGACAAAGTATACGGGACCCAATTGACGGTGCGCCGGACGCCGGACAAAGTATACGGGACCCAATTGGCGGTGCGCCGAGACCAGCATAAAGTGTGCGGACACCATTGGCAGTGTGCGTGCGCCGGACGCCGAACAAAGTAAACGGGGACCCAATTGACGGTGCGCCGGTGCCAGATAAAGCATATAGCGGGACCCACTGCCAGTGCGCCGACCGCCGAACAAAGTAAGCGGGAGCCACTGGACGGTGCGCCGAGTGCCGGAAAAAGTATCCGGGACCGACTTGGCAGGGCGCCGGACGCCGGACAAAGTGACCCAAATGACAGTGCGCCGACCCAAGTGTGCGGGACACCACTGGCAGTGCGCCGGACGCCGGACAAAGTATACGGGGCCCAATAGGCGGTGCGAGGGACGCCAGATAAAGCGTGCGGGACCCCACTGACAGTGCGCCGGACGCCGGACAAAGTATACGGGACCCCGTGACGGTGCGCCGACGCCAGACAAAGTATACGGACCCCACTGGCAGTGCGCCGGACGCCGGACAAAGTATACGGGACCCATTGGCGGTGCGCCGGACGCCGGACAAAGTATACGGGACCCCACTGGCGGTGCGCCGGACGCCGGATAAAGTGTGCGGGACACCACTGGCAGTGCGCCGGACGCCGGACAAAGCGTACGGGCACCACTGGCAGTGCGCCGGGTGCCGGACAAAGTATACGGGACCCAATTGGCGGTGCGCCGGACGCCAGATAGCAGCGTGCGGGACACACGACTGGGTGCGCCGGACGCCGGACAAAGTATACGGGACCCAACTGGCGGTGCGCCGGGTGCCGGACAAAGTATACGGGACCCAACTGGCGGTGCGCCGGACGCCGGATAAAGTGTACGGGACCCCACTGGCAGTGCGCCGGACGCCGGACAAAGTAAACGGGACCCACTGGCGGTGCGCCGGGCGCCGGACAAAGTATACGGGACCCAATTCACGGTGCGCCGGACGCCGGATAAAGTATACGGGACCCAGTGGCGGTGCGCCGGACGCCGGACAAAGTACTTCCACGGGACCCAATTGGCGGTGCGCTGGACGCCGGATAAAGTGTGCGACACCCACTGTCAGTGCGCCGGACGCCGGACAAAGTATACGGGCACCTAATTGATGTGCGCCGGGTGCCGGACAAAGTGCATACGGACCCAATTGACGGTGCGCCGGACGCCAGATAAAGTGTGCGGGACACAACTGGCAGTGCGCCGGACGCCGGACAAAGTAAACAGGACCCAATTGACGGTGCGCCGGGTGCCGGACCAAAGTATACGGACCCAATTGGCGGTGCGCCGGACCGCATATAAAGTGTGCGTGGACACCACTGGCAGTGCGCCGGACGCCGGACAAAGTGATACGGGCCCTGAATTGTGCGTGCGCCGGGTGCCGGACTGAGGTTCACCACTGGCGGTGCGCCGGGACGCCAGATAAAGCGTGCGGGACCCCACTGACAGTGCGCCGGACGCCGGACAAAGTATACGGGACCTAATTGGTGGTGCGCCGGGTGCCGGACAAAGTATACGGGACCCAATTGACGGTGCGCCGGGTGCCGGACAAAGTATACGGGACCCAATTGACGGTGCGCCGGGTGCCGGACAAAGTATACGGGACCCAATTGGCGGTGCGCCGGAGACCATATAAAGTGTGCGGGACACCACTGGCAGTGCGCCGGACGCCGGACAAAGTATACGGGGCCCAATTGGCGGTGCGAGGGACGCCAGATAAAGCGTGCGGGTCACCACTGGCAGTGCGCCGGACGCCGGACAAAGTAAACGGGACCCAATTGACGGTGCGCCGGGTGCCGGACAAAGTATACGGGACCCAATTGGCGGTGCGCCGGACGCCGGACAAAGTATACGGGACCCAATTGACGGTGCGCCGGGTGCCGGACAAAGTATACGGGACCCAATTGGCAGTGCGCCGGAGACCAGATAAAGTGTGCGGGACACCACTGGCAGTGCGCCGGACGCCGGACAAAGTAAACGGGACCCAATTGACGGTGCGCCGGGTGCCGGACAAAGTATACGGGACCCAATTGGCGGTGCGCCGGAGACCAGATAAAGTGTGCGGGACACCACTGGCAGTGCGCCGGACGCCGGACAAAGTATACGGGACCCAATTGGCGGTGCGCCGGACGCCGGACAAAGTATACGGGACCCAATTGACGGTGCGCCGGGTGCCGGACAAAGTATACGGGACCCAATTGGCAGTGCGCCGGAGACCAGATAAAGCGTGCGGGACACCACTGGCAGTGCGCCGGACGCCGGACAAAGTATACGGGGCCCAATTGGCGGTGCGAGGGACGCCAGATAAAGCGTGCGGGTCACCACTGGCAGTGCGCCGGGTGCCGGACAAAGTATACGTGACCCAATTGGCGGTGCGCCGGACGCCGGACAAAGTATACGGGACCCAATTCACGGTGCGCCGGGTGCCGGACAAAGTATACGGGACCCAATTGGCGGTGCGCCGGACGCCGGACAAAGTATACGGGACCCCATTGGCGGTGCGCTGGACGCCGGACAAAGTATACGGGACCCAATTGACCGTGCGCCGGACGCCGGACAAGGTATACGGGACCCAATTGGCGGTGCGCCGGACGCCGGACAAAGTATACGGGACCCAATTGACGGTGCGCCGGACGCCGGACAAAGTATACGGGACCCAATTGACGGTGCGCCGGGACGACCAGATAAAGCAACGTGCGGGACACACTGGCAGTGCCGGACGCCGGACAAAGTATACGGGACCCAACCGGTGCGCCGGACGCCAGATAAAGCGTGCGGGTCACCACTGGCAGTGCGCCGGACGCCGGACAAAGTATACGGGACCCCAGTGGCAGTGCGCCGGACGCCGGACAAAGTATACGGGACCCCAGTGGCAGTGCGCCGGACGCCGGACAAAGTATACGGGACCCCAGTGGCAGTGCGCCGGACGCCGGACAAAGTATACGGGACCCCAGTGGCAGTGCGCCGGACGCCGGACAAAGTATACGGGACCCAAGTGGTGGTGCGCCGGAGACCGGACAAAGTATACGGGACACCACTGGCGGTGCGCCGGACGCCGGACCAAAGTAAACGGGACACCACCTGACGATGCGCCGGGTGCCGGACAAAAAGTAAACGGGACCCAATTGGCGGTGCGCCGGAGACCGGATAAAGTGTGCGGGACACCACTGGCAGTGCGCCGGACGCCGGACAAAGTAAACGGGACCCACCTGACGGTGCGCCGGTGCCGGACAAAGCGCATACGGGACCCAATCGGCGGTGCGCTGGACGCCAGATAAAGTGTGCGGGACCCCACTGACACTGCGCCGGACGCCGGACAAAGTATACGGGACCCAATTGGCGGTGCGCCGGAGACCAGATAAAGCGTGCGGGTCACCACTGGCAGTGCGCGCGCCGGACGCCGGACAAAGTAAACGGGACCCAATTGACGGTGCGCCGGGTGCCGTACAAAGTATACGGGACCCAATTGGCGGTGCGCCGGACGCCGGACAAAGTATACGGGACCCAATTGGCGGTGCACTGGACGCCGGATAAAGTGTGCGGGACCCCACTGACAGTGCGCCAGACGCCGGACAAAGTATACGGGACCTAATTGGTGGTGCGCCGGACGCCGGATAAAGTGTACCGGACCCAAATAGGAATACGTCAGACTCCGTAAAACGTATGCGGGACCCAAGAGGGAGTGCGTCAGACGCCATAAAAAATGTGCGGGACCCAAATGGGAATACATCAGACGCCTTGAAAAAGTGTGCAGGATGTCATGAAGTGTTTGCAGGCCAAGCCGAGCCGTCACGGCGCCCCTTGCACAATCGGTTTCTGTTTTTTTCCTTGTCTTCTCGCATTCTGTGACTACTCAGGCAGGCATATCGGATCACCTGGCGAATTTCTGTCTTCTCTCGCCTTCCTGAATACAGCCACTGCGGTTTCCCCGAGCTTGAGTCCGTTACCCATCATCCGATGGACTCATCATCCGAGTTGAAGAGTGCATGGTGCAGTGGTAGGCATGAAAAAACATGGTAAAGCGAATTATCACGTCCTAATGTTTATCACACGCACAGCCGGTATAAAAGGTGCCTCATCTCACTCGAGTCCTCATTCGGCATTCTGATGCCGGCCATGGAAGGTGACTTGGAGTCCCTCTCCGGAGGCCAGCATATTTTTGGACGCTGGGGGATACGGTGATCCTCACAACTGGGGGGGGGGGGGGGGCGCTTTTCGCCGCGTTCCTCAGGGAGGGTGGTTCCTCACCGCAGACCTCGGCGAAGAATACGCCCTTGTTGCGGACCGGGGATTTCTCTGCTGTGGACCGCGACATTCACGCACCTCTCGAGAAGAGGCATATATAAAGAAAAACTAGGGTAAAGTTTCGAAAATCGCCCGCACAGCCACCGTAGTGCCAAGTGCGACTTAATATCGCTCCTAGCGGGACTGCTGTGGCCCGAGTAAATGGCTAATTTTCGCTCGGAGCGGAAGGACAACTTCGCTCGAGTCGCTCTCCGGTCCCGCTCCGAGCGATGGTTTGCCTGAGCACTAGTCCCTTCCACCTCGTGCCTTGGTAAATCAGATTTTTAATGGTACGTTCGAAAAAAATCACAGAGTTTATTTTCGCTCGCGCTGGCCTACTCCACATCCCATATAAGGGAAGCCTAATCGCTCCAGCCGCGAAGCGGCTGGAGAGGTTTGGTTTTGCCCGGGACTTGTGATCACTTAGAATTCTGTAAAGTAGTTAATAAAACCTGTTAAACAAATTCTCCAGAGATTTCCATCGGGATATAGGTGAGAGGGTCCAGGAGGCACATGCTGAGAAAATTTGAGCCAAATCGGTTCAAAACTAACAAAGTTAGATCGGCGATACCTTAGCAAAAATTCTTGTTGTGCGTGTAACTCGTTGCTGCTTCCTGCTTCCTGCTTCGCTCTTCGCGCTTCGTGCTTCGCTCCTCGTGCGTTGCGCACCATTAGTAGTGGCCACTGGCAATGGTCGCAGGCGATCAGTTGGGCAGGCAGGTAAGTTGGTATGTGGATAGATAAGCAGGCTGGTGAGTAAGTAGACAATGAGTAATTACTGTTTAACATTAACTACTTCACCTTTTACTACTTATCATATCAAGTGATATTATCAGTTGGTAGATCAAATCGCTAAAACACGTCGTAGGCTGTACTTTTCGATGGGAAGGGACAAGGGAAGTGACTAACAAGTTTGTTACTCACTGTTTAACATTAACAACTTCACCTTTTACTACTTATCATATCAAGTGATATTATCAGTTGGCAGATGAAATCGCTAAAACACGTACTTTTTCGTAGGGAAGGGACAGGGGAAGTGACTAACAAGTTTGTTACCTACTGTTTAACATTAACTACTTCACTTATTACTGCTTATCATATCAAGTGATGTTATCAGTTGGTAGATCAAATCGCTAAAACACGTCGTAGGCTGTACTTTTCGATGGGAAGGGACAAGGAAAGTGACTAACAAGTTTATTACTTACTGTTTAACATTAACTACTTCACTTACTACTGCTTATCATATCAAGTGATATTATCAGTTGGCAGATGAAATCGCTAAAACACGTACTTTTTCGTAGGGAAGGGACAGGGGAAGTGACTAACAAGTTTGTTACTTACTGTTTAACATTAACTACTTCACTTATTACAGCTTATCATATCAAGTGATATTATCAGCTGGCAGATGAAATCGCTAAAACACGTTGTAGGCTGTACTTTTTGATGGGAAGGGACAAGGAAAGTGACTAACAAGTTTGTTACTTACTGTTTAACATTAACTACTTCACTTATTACTGCTTATCATATCAAGTGATATTATCAGTTGGCAGATAAAATCGCTAAAACACGTACTTTTTCGTAGGGAAGGGACAGGGGAAGTGACTAACAAGTTTGTTACTTACTGTTTAACATTAACTACTTCACTTATTACTGCTTATCATATCAAGTGATATTATCAGCTGGCAGATGAAATCGCTAAAACACGTTGTAGGCTGTACTTTTCGATGGGAAGGGACAAGGAAAGTGACTAACAAGTTTGTTACTTACTGTTTAACATTAACTACTTCACTTATTGCAGCTTATCATATCAAGTGATATTATCAGCTGGCAGATGAAATCGCTAAAACACGTACTTTTTCGAAGGGAAGGGACAGGGGAAGTGACTAACAAGTTTGTTACTTACTGTTTAACATTAACTACTTCACTTATTACAGCTTATCATAGCAAGTGATATTACCAGCTGGCAGATGAAATCGCTAAAACACGTTGTAGGCTGTACTTTTCGATGGGAAGGGACAAGGAAAGTGACTAACAAGTTTGTTACTTACTGTTTAACATTAACTACTTCACTTATTACTGCTTATCATATCAAGTGATATTATCAGTTGGCAGATGAAATCGCTAAAACACGTACTTTTTCGTAGGGAAGGGACAGGGGAAGTGACTAACAAGTTTGTTACTTACTGTTTAACATTAACTACTTCACTTATTACAGCTTATCATAGCAAGTGATATTACCAGCTGGCAGATGAAATCGCTAAAACACGTTGTAGGCTGTACTTTTCGATGGGAAGGGACAAGGAAAGTGACTAACAAGTTTGTTACTTACTGTTTAACATTAACTACTTCACTTATTACTGCTTATCATATCAAGTGATATTATCAGTTGGCAGATGAAATCGCTAAAACACGTACTTTTTCGTAGGGAAGGGACAGGAGAAGTTACTAACAAGTTTGTTACTCTCTGATGACGTCATCAAAGTGCATGGGGCATGTGACAACGTCATCAGAACGTCGTGCCAAGTACATAGGGCATCTGGTGACTTCATCAGGACGTCGTGCCAAGTACATAGGGCATCTGCTGACGTCATCAAGACGTCGTGCCCTGGTCGCGCTAAGTGCATAAGGCATCTTATGACGTCATCAGGATGTCGTGTAAAGTACACACGGCATCTGATGACGCCATCAGGATGTCGAGGAAAGTGAGTCGCGCATTATTTGTAGCGTGCGCAACAAGTCAATCACTTACTGATTGTCATATCAATCCATGCTATTTGGAAAATATTGAAGATTTTTACAGATATTACTTCGTAATATCAATAAAAAGTCAACAATTCTATCAAAAAGGGGTCTTCCAAGCGGAAGAGGTTTGGTTGGCGTCAGAAACGTTCCAACAAAAAGGGAACAATAGGCAAGTAGGATGAGGAGAGTCTACAAAATATGAACAATATTTTCTGAGACTGATTTTCTTGGCCGAAACTTCTTAATAGCGAAAACAAACCGTTGCGGTGTTTCACACGGAAGCACTCTGTGGTTCCAAATAGTCTCCGATTATGCGAGTAACGATAGAAATGTATTATTATGTGCACCTACTAGTTATCATTAGAAGAGAAAATGATTTCAACTTTACCTACACAGACGGCTAGCTCCAGCTGCTACGAGAAGCGAACTCAAAGTGCAGCATGAAATAAGAGTATTTTCTTATAATCTCGTCAAGAATAGAAGTCCATTCTTGGAAACCATTGAACTCTTCCTCGTGAAATGCCACAACGGTTTGTTTCCGCTATTAGGAAGTTTCGGCCAAGAAAATCAGTCTCAGAAAATATTGTTCAATTTTTGTAGACTCTCCTCATCCTACTTGCCTATTGTTCCCTTTTTGTTGGAACGTCTCTGACGCCAACCAAACCTCTTTCGCTTGGAAGAGCCCTTTTTGATATCTACCTTAATTCTACTACTGATGAAATTCGAAGAAAACTGATCGATTATGAGATTCAAAAGCAGTTTTTGACGCGGGGTCATTTTGTTATAGAATAGGTTGCCAGTTTCGGTGGTTAAAGCGGGATTATCTGAAAGCTAAAAGTGAAACGTTAGCGATGTTTTGAAAACGGAAGAGTGGTTTCAAAGTTGTATTTTGAGTCTTCTTGATCCACCAAATGAACGAATAATTGGACAGGTCAGGAGTCTTGGCTATAACTTGGTAACGCTTTTCATTGTTTCCTTATTCGAAATAATTGTATATTCACTTATTTATTTAGTTTTTTGTTTATTCAATTATTTATTAATTTATTTACTTATTTGTTTATTTATTTAATTATTTATTTATTTATTATTTATTTATTTATTATTTATTATTTATTTATTTATTTATTTATCTATTTATTTATTTTATTTTATTTATTTATTTATTTATTTATTTATTTATTTATTTATTTATTATTTTATTTATTTATTATTTATTTTTATCTATTTATTTTGTTATTCAATTATTTATTTATTTATTTATTATACATCGTTGCCGACGCACTCAAAAGCAAGGGAACAGTGTAAAGATATCTTGGAATGGAAACAAATGTAAACTAAAAAATAAAACTCAATGCTCGTTACACAAAACCAATGCCTTGATCAGCAAATTACTAGAGGGCGACCCTAGTAAGAGTTAGGAGTTTGAAGGTAGAAAGGGGTCAGAAAGAAAAAGCTGATGTAGGGCTAGAAGGCTGAACTCATCAGTTTTTCCTGTTCTAAAAAAGGAATTCATCATATTCCGTATCCTGTTCTAACGGTTTTGTTGAAAGCGGCCCTACCCACGCGGCTTCCTCGAATCCATATAGGTCCTCCGACCACCGTTAGGTATCTAGTTAAGTATCGAGATATCTTAAGATAATTTCGAGTCCTAATGGGTGATAGGTGTAGATCAAGGCAAGTAAGTTCCAAGCTGCAGACATCTGGCACCAAATGTAACATCTGTAACGTAGGAACGAACTCGTAAGGTGACTAAAAAAAGAAGGGATGAAAAAAAAACCGGCTCCGAACTGCAGTAGGGACGACCTTATATGTATGTAGATATGGAATGGGAACTCAACAATTGACAGAACTTTGTTGTAGACATTAATAATCAGGAAACAAACACAGCCCATCACATCAGGAGAAAAGCACATGGGACGCCATATTCCAGCATTTGCCATGAGTCCATAGATGACGTCCGAGACATGAGTTACATGAAAAAAAAACATGGTAAACCGAAGGGCTAGAAATTTTGAATGCTTAACAAGTAAAGAAGTTCAGTTTTTGCTACGAAAATTCTCCTTATTAGGAGCACAAAACACATCTTTTAGGAGTTCAAACCCGTTTTATCAAAGCGCAGTGAATCGTGAACCCACCTGATCTTTCACGGTTTGGTCTGAAGGTCCAATACTTGCTCGTTCTAAGCCGACACTCCCCACGTAAGGTGAAATAAGAAGGGTTTCTGAATAACAAAAAGACAGTGTCTAGTGCTTTCAAAACTTCACGATATAACAAGCTATTTAGTTTGAAATATTGCAGTCTGATTGCGTAACTAGGCAATAATGAGGATACCCACGATGGGGGGGGGACTCTGTTCATCTGATTGCGTGCGAACGTTTGTTGGACCTTCTCTAGCTTCATTTGAAGCTTTTGTTCTGTGGGCTCCATACCTGAGTACAATACTTAAGCTGGATAAGAACGTGTTTTATAATGTCTGAGGGAAATATGACTATCATTGTTGTAAATGTTTCTGAATAAGAGAAAGACAGTGCCTAGTGCTTTACGTACCATTTTATAAATAGAATAGTCTAAGAGGTCATTTATAATAACACCCAAGTCTTTGAATTCATTGGGTATGTTTAGAGTAATATCACCATATTTGTACTATAAAGGCTGGCTCCCTCCCACGTGAGCAACGAAGGTTTTTGTCAGTCTAATCGGAATATTCCAAAGTTCGTACCGCTCCATCAATCTTCAAATCGTGCTATGTATTATTAGCTGAAAATGGTCTGCTTTCAGCCGCCTGCATCAACAATCACTGTTCATCCTATCGTTGTTCATCATCTTACTCCCTAAATGGCACACTATAGGCTGTCTTGAACACTTGAGTTTCCTACAGCATCGATTGACTGTTTGTTTTTATGTTTATTGTGATGTTGATTTATTTCCTTTTACCGATAATATGCCATAAGTATGACTATCCTTCTTTTACCCCGGAAAACCAACATTTGACGGAGTTAATAGGAATGGACAGAGAAATCGCGAAAAGACTCTTCGCCAAGGTTTGGGTATTGTACATGCAATTGACCAACTCCTCTGAGAGAATTCCCCGCGATCGTTCACGGATTGAATCCCCTCGGCTTCTGGTAGGGGCCGAGAGGATACTAGCATGGGACTATCGCGTAACGATCGCGAGATTCTGCCAGTCTCAAACAGTGAGCGTACTGCGTTCGTTCATCGATGCTCCCACGATGCTCTCTAGCGGAACCGCGAGAAATCGAGTTTGGGCCTATCACAGAACGATCGCGAGATTCTACCAGCTTCAACCTGAGGGCAAATCAAGTCTATAAATTGATGTATTCGGGTTGTTACATGGCGGAACCGCGATGAACTGAGCTCAGAACTATCGCGGGACGGTCGCGAGATCCTGTCAGTCTCCACCCCTGATCGTACCGCATTCATCTCCTCTCGATGTTTCACCCGAGCGAGTGTTGCCTATCAGGTCAACACGAAGCTACTGTGCTTATCTGGGCCAAATTCCGGTCCGCAATTGCGTCTCGAAACGCTTTGTGGCCGCACGCGCTCGAGTCAGTCGGGTTTCCAGCGCCAAAGCCGACTCGATGTTGCTTTTTTATACAATTTTCTCCAATTTTTCTTAGTTTCCAGTTTCCAAAACCCCCTTAGAGTCAGCAGATCGGCGGCTGCGGCGATGGAAGCTCTTCTGACTCGGGAGCGCGCGGCCGCAAAGCGTGTCGAGACGCAATTGCGGACCGGAATTTGGCCCAGATAAGCACAGTATAAGGTATTGCCCTCGCCATATTCCGTCCTGCTCTACAAATCTGCACATCAATCTCCACGTTCGACTCTCTATGAACCTCGGCATCAGAATATTGGTGGATAGTTTGACTGTAGCAGGCACGAGGTGGTATGGTTTTATTGTAGACTAAGGCCCTAGTTATACACCGGCGGGACGCTGCGGAAATAGCAAGACAACTATCACTTATATGCGCCCTAACTGCGCTCAGGCATGCCAAAAGGAACAGTAGTCGCAGAAAAACGCGCCGGAAGGCCGCACAGAGCAGTTATACACGCCGCGGCACCGTATACTGCATCCTTACGGGACCTGCCCTGTTGGAAATTTGCCGATTCCCACCAGCTGATAATTTTTCAGATTTAAAATTGTTAAAACATTACCAAAACGACATAACGAGCACTGTAAAGACGAGAGGAATTGATTATTAGTGCTTTTCTGCAAATGAAAAGTGTCAGAAGCGAAAAAACCGATAAAATACCATTAAAAACGCCTGGAAATTTTTGTCCGCAGTATTGCGTCAAAGACGCCGAAGACGCAACATTGCAGACGAATCCCAGATTCACGCAGCAAGCGGCGGCAATGTCATCGCGAGACGTTTTCATTCCGCTGGTGTATAACTAGGGCCTAACGTTTCGGCGGTTTCGCCCTTTTCGGAGTCTGAGAAAGGTCGAATCTATGTGTAAAATCACTCGGCCAAACGTAGTTTTTACCCTATAGAAGTTCAAGACAAAATTTTCGAAACAAATAGCTGGGATGCTTGAAGCTGAGTGACGTACCTTTTCAAAGTCCGTGGAACATCAGGTATTCGGTAGATAGACGACGGGGTACCGAGATATCAGAAGGCAGTACCCCAAATCAGAAGGCTAATCTGATGTAGGGCTGTAGTTCCCGCTTTATAGTTATACCCTCGTCCTTCCGGTTGACCTTGATCCAGAATGCCTCAAGCGCTTTTCGCGCACTTGTTTTGGCGTCCCGCGCTACTACCTCCACTCTCACCTCATAATCTCTCAGAATATCGGTGGCGAAGGATCCTTGAATGTGATGGAAATTATTTTGTTGGGTGAGCCTTGTTTGTTATTGAAATAAATGTTTTTTATTAAAAGTCGTGAAAAGTGCGGAAACATCTGCATCAACCTCGTATTATTTTGAGAAGCGTGTTCTTATCCCATCGGAGGGCTCACTAATCAGCAACAACGAGATCGCGGCCTCACATATTGGAGCCCAACTTCTCCAGTCCACCTTTTCTCTACTAATAATCATTTAGGGGAACGCATAAAAAGTTTCTCCTTTATACCTAACAAGGGAAGTATACAAAGCGTAGGTCGGATCTGCCAAAACGACTAGTGTCGTTAGTATCTCTTGTGGCTCAATAGTAAAACTGCGCAGTATTCAGCCCCGAGCCGCAGGTTCCAAGAAGTTACAAGATTAAAAAGCTCCTCTTTTGTGCTTTTTGTACCTTCCAAAAAGCGCGTTATTCTTCGGAAAATCTGGAAACGGACCTTATAAATGTGTTCAGCGCCCAAAGCTATCCCCCTGAGAAAAGTTTAGGTGAAGGCACATTTTCCGTACTTTGTCCAGACTGACAGCGTTTTGGACTTGTACGGATTTTCGGTTGGGCGCTTATTTGTACCAATTGAGTGCTCTGGAAGCGTTCAAAAAAATATTTCAGATTTGACTTAAAATTCTCCCAGGGGGGTTTTTTAGGGCGCTGATCACGATTCTGTGGTTAATTAGTCGAATTCCAAAAGTTTTTGGCTCATTTACTTTGAAGCTTCCCAACCGGGGAAAATTTCGAGGGAAAAACGCCACTTTCGAGATTTCCGGTTTTCTGCGATAGATATGTCTCAAAATCATTTGCTGAGGGTTATTTAGAGTGCAAAACACGAATCCGGAGTCCGTTTACCGATTTTTGCAGACTATGGTAGATTACGGTGGGTATACGGTAGATTGGTCAAAATCTCAGATTTCACTCAAAATTTGTATACGGGGGTTATTCGGGGTGGAGAATACGAATTTAACGTCCGCTTGTCGATTTTTAGAATATTAAGGTAGGTTTTCTCCCCTAAATGACATGTTAGCTACCGTAACCTAAAGTAAACCTCAAAATTTTGACAAATGGACTCTAGATTCGTGTTCACCACCCTAGATTACCCCTACATACAACTTTTGATCTAAATCCGAGAAAATTTTTTGAAACTCCAAAAAAATGCCTAATGGTGTAGAGTTCGCGCAATCATTTTAGTCTGATTAATCGACTAGGCTGCGACGGCAGATCACCCCGCGCAAATCGAAACTCCATTCTCCAGTGAGGCCGCCAATCCCGCACGGCCAACCGCCTGGTCCATGCGTCAGACTAAAATGAAAACGGGAACCATATGTACCCTTGCCTTTTCGCGAGGCTTAAAAAATGTTCATAACTTTTTTGAACCTGCGGCTCGGGGCGGGATACTGCGCATTTTTACTACTGAGCCAGAAGAGATACTAACCATACTAGTCGTTTTGGCAGATCCTACTACGCTTTTTATATTTCCCTTGTAAGTCTAACCGAATGAAGCTGTTCGCTACCAGGTCGGCGTGCGTGTTTCATCCGCGATCACGATGGCAGTTTTGGAACCTGTAAATCGATTAGCAGGAATTTCCAACGGAGGTAGAATAATATTCCAATCGGCAGTTTGCAGCCGTGAAAAGTCTCGTTCGAAAAAAGCTCTCGCTTGACGAGCACGCCGAGCGCCGGCGCGATCAATCTCAATCGGGCAGAATTTTTGTCGTATGTGTCTGTGACCCCCTTCTCCAATCTCAATTCTCAGCAGATGTAAACCTGTGTTATAACGTCGAAAGCCTATGCACGTGTGTCATGTATCGCAATGAAAAACCTTTTGCCAGTGCATTCATCCAATTCTTCGCTTTGCCAGATGATTTGTCAGACCACTAATTCAATATATTGGGTCGCCAGGTCATTTGTCAGTTCATTAATTCAATGTCTTCGGCTTGTCAGGTTTTCCCTTATACGCAGACCGTTCGAATATTCAATCGCCTTTGTTTAGAATAACGAGCGGAGCTGAATTCATCAACGGTAAAGACATGGTCTGAAGCCCCTTTCAGGGTTTGCCGAACTACGCCGTCCGACACGGTATTGGATAGGGCTGCGACGACGTTGAAAACCGACGTCGCGACGCGGCGTTCAACGTCACTGCGAAATTTCTCCGCTGATGGTGGGATGATCGATATTATCGGTTGCTCTATCGCAGGCCTAGTTAGGGCCGCGCGCGACTCGGATAACATTATCCGACGTCGGACATCAAAGTAACTGTGAATGGGGCTTAGGAGTCATTGGAGTGGCGAGATAGTAGCAAAAATCATTGAAGAGTGCGCTGAGTTTGGGGTAAATTTTGTTCTATGATCGCGGTTACATTGTTAAGCCGCACTTCACCATGACAGACCGCCCCGCTGCCTACTCCGCCCTGAGCGAAATGAGCGAGAAAAGCTTCACATCTGTTCGCCGATCTTAAGCATTTTGACATTACGTTCTCGGGGAAGAACCATTCTCTCTGATCTAATCAAGACGAGGCTCTCACTAGAGGAAGCTTTGTGCACCGGAGTGCACACACTCTCACGCGGCTTCCATTCCTAGCAAGGGCGCGCGATCACACAATTGCAAATATGCATTATCCGAATGGCGACGGCCGCTTCCAGGTTCTGTACTGGCCGAGTCTAATCGACCCGCCGCCTCGCGGCGCCGCGTGATCGATACGGCTGCACTGCAGTCTGCCGCTTCTTTGCGCGGCAAGACTCTACTTAGCCCCTTATGGGTCGTTTATAGTTCCGCCGCCGAGCGGCGCAGCGGAGTGCGATCCAATGACATCGATCGTGCCGCACTGTGTGATCAATAACATAGAAATGCACTGTACCGTTTCGCTCACCGGCGGGAGTATAAACGATTCCTTAAGGGCGAGGAAACGCTTCCGTTGGGTCCCAGTTGGATTACCTGATTGGGACGGGGTCTATTGGTTACGCCTATGACAACTTGTCCCGAGGATCGAAAACGAGGCAGTGTTCCACATAGTTGTACTTTGACTTATGTTTTCAGGAAACACACTACACTAGTATACTACACATTCCTATTTTATTTTTATGCGCCTAACTGATTATATCCTTCCCTCTGATTTTCGAAAGGTGTTATCCGTTATTGTAAGCGTTACTCTTCCGGAAGGGTTTGGTCCGCAACCGTTACACAGGACTGCAAAAATAGTGCGTAGAACATCGTAAAAAAGGGGTTTTGCGACAGACGATGTCAGCAGGAGAACATTGCAAGAAGATAGTCCTCCAGAGGCCGTGGGCAAGAGGTTGTTGATAGTCGATAGGCCTACAGATGATGTCGTCAGAACGCCGTGAAAAGTGGTTGGGTCATCATGTGGATCGTGTGTAGTCATGTAAAGCAAGTAGCGCTTCATGCGAAGCGTGCACCGCGTCGTTTAATCTCACTAGCGCCCCACTTGGAGCGTGCACAGCGTCTTGAAATGTTATTAGCTCTTTGAGTAAAACACGCACGATGTTTCGAAAAAAAAAGGCAACTCTTCAAGGGAGCGCGAGACGCATCAGATAACGTAGTAGAGCTTTATGTAGAGCGTGCGCCACGTCTTAAAATGTGAGAAGTTCTTCATGTGAAGCGCGCGCCGCGTTGTGCAAAACGAGGGAAAACGTGAAGAGAGGGTGCCATAGCAAAGCGGTAAGCGAAACCCCAGCCAGCCGTCAGTCGGACGGCATAACTGCTAGGCTGAGAAGGGAAGTGTTTTATATCCCCTACCCGCGTGAACATATCTGCTTACCACCACACACTCCTGAGCTCTCTTCAAGAGTTGCTGCTCTTAAGCTGGAGATCCTTCGTGCGTTTGATGCCCATAAAAGAGGCAAACTCCATACAATATGACAGCCATGGAACGATCTGGTCTACAGAAAGCCATCAACCTAAAACGCAGTCTTCGTTTTTCGGTTGGTGACAGATGCGGTGGATTCGTCGTTATTTCGCAGGAGCGAGATATTGCGCTGAAAGAAGCATCTCTTCCGGATACATCTATCTATACTGTAACATCCAAACATCAACACAAACGTGACTGTAAGAACTTAGAGGAAACTATGAAAAGGATTCTCAGCCCAAAGTTGGAATAAAGCGTTCTAGCCCAACCTATGCCAAATCACGCTAGCACGCCTACGTACTACCAACTTGTCAAGACACACAAACTGGTAAGAGACGGAAACGACAACCATTGGGACACTAACACCATTAAAACCAGGCCGATAGTCTCGTCCTGTGGTGGTCCATCAGACAGAATTAGCTGGCTGCTGCAGAAAAAGCTGTCACCGCTACTCTTTTATGTTCCGGCACATCTGAAAAACGTGCAGCAATGTCTTCAACAAATTAGAGAGTGCAATTTCAACCATGAAGAAAGACTTGTGTATCAAAGCTTCGATGTTGTGGCGTTGTAAACGAATGTAGATACAAGAAGAGCTGTGGAAGCCTGCTGCGTCTACACTCTAAGAGTCTCCAGCTTTTTGATATCACAGTAGACGAAATTGAAGAACTTCTGCGGAGCGTCGTTCAAATGAATGTATTTCGGTTCCGAGATGTGTACTACATACAGGTACGAGGCCTCGCGATGGGAAGCAGGTTGGCTCCATTATTAGCCATTTTATTCATGGACCATTTGGAGCAGTCTGCCTTGTCGTCAGGGACGGTAGTAATCCATGCGAAACTACGAATTTTATGTCCCGAGCTGACGTTCGAAACTCGCAGAATGAACTAATTGAAACCGGGACCATACAAGCATCATCACGCGAGATGTTGGGTTTCTTTGCAAAACTTCGTCACCCTCAGGAATTGAACCCATGGCGCTAGAACCATAGTGGCGATCACAGGCATTGCACCGAGATTGCACTTTGTCATGGCGATGTTTTCATTCGTGTCTCCCGTTGCAAACACAGCATTGTGATTCTGACCACAGCAGAGACTCAAACTAGAACTTAACGTCGTAGTACCTACTAAAAAGATCAAATGGAGTGAGAAATGAGGCATTGAAACTTCTTCACTCAAGGCGTATATAATGGAGTGGTTGGTCGAGCGGAGCTCGAAACTCAATTCCTACATACTTATTTGTATAAGACGTGTGAAAGAATCTATTTAAGTCGTTACTCATTCGAGTGAATTCGATCGGCCTTCTGGACTACAATAAATGGACCCCAATAGCCACGCCTATTCATTATCCTCACCATTCTTCGAAGGATTCTATTGTTCTATAAGTATGATTGCTGTTAAACATTGCCACAATTTTTTACCTCTCAATTCTTGTGTCAAACCTACTGTTGCCAATTTCTTGTCAGCACCCACTACACTCGTACAAAAACAAGGTTTTCAAATTCCTAAGCTTTTTTTCCGTCTGAACGTCCACTTGAGCAAAGCTCGAAAACGAGTTTTTTCACTCATCCCAGAAAAAAATCGTGCTTCTCCTGATAACTTGGGCGAAGCAAAATTAATCTTTCTTCGCACACTTCGCACACTGATACCTTACAAATCGGACTGATAAGGTCATAACTCTAACAAAAATTACAGCAAATTCCCTACCAACGTTTGCAGCTTTGATGTATGGCTAGAAAATTTTGTAGGCACTGTGGAAAAATTGTAAAAACGTTTGAATACACTCAGCCCATACCTTGAGTTTTTGTGAAATTTCGAAATGAATTTCCGCTCATCCTCCCACACAACCAGCAACGTGTCCCGAAATTTTATTTCACGAGAATTCAGAAATTGAGCATGTGGATTGAGACATACGAAATCACGAATTGAACTTCATAAAAATTCAAATCGTATGATCTTCGAACTTTACGAGAAATCATTTTTATCGAATAAAAAAAACTTCTTTTTATCGACTATTTTTTCAGAACACGGATTTACAGGAAACTGAGAAACTCCTTCAGAAAATTAGGAGGTTTTAGAATTTTGAAAATTCTGATAAGGTCGGATAACTCTGATTGCTGCCCGAGTTTTGGTGCATCAAAACCTGCCTGAGAAACTCAGTTGAGCGAGCAAAGGTGCTTTTTTCAATGCTAGATAATTTCAAATCCCGGCTTTTCCGAGGTTAAAAGCGCGCGATCTGTCGATTTTCGCCAAGGTACAGTATACTTGGAGGTCGGCAGTCAATAATTTTTTATCTGCCACTGCGCGCTTGCTGACAGCCTGTGCAAAACAGCACTCACCTCGCATGATAGACGGGAAAGTCCTCCGCACCACTTTTTATCCCCGAAACTGGGGCTTTGCTCTGCCCACCTCGCGGAAAGACAGAGCCTGCTGCCAGTTTCAGCGATCTCGCGAGGGTGCCCGAAACCATGAGGTTCACCCGCAATGAGCTCCATAGAACTTAGCACAGGATGGGAAGCAGTTGACCATTTTGCACCAGATTTGGAAGATGTGCCATTTTGGGGTCGGGGAACACTATGGATACGGTTTCAAACCTGTTTATTGCTGTATCGCCTCAAAGTCGCCTCTTCTTGTGAGTTCGAAACTCGCAGAATACCTGCACGTTTCGATCATTTTGAAACTCGTAGTTGCGGATGGATTACTACCACTCCAGGACTGTTATTTTAAGGACGATACATTGACGACATTCCTGTGATTGGGAAATCCCGACTATCATTACGGCAGACGTTTGCGAACTGGAATTCGGCGTGTTCTTCAATAAGTTTGACTTCGGAAGAACCGGCAGAAAATGGATTTCTCCCTTTCCTGAACCGCAAGGGAAAATATCGGATGGACATTTGAGTACTATGTGGTATAGGAAGCCGGCTTCTCATAACATCATTATTCATGCGAGGAGTTGCCACCCTATGTATATGAAGCAAAATGTTGTTCTTCATACAATTACTACATGTGCACTACTTACTTACGTGAACCAGACCCAAGTTCAAGAAGAAATCAACGAAATTCTGCGAGCGAACGGATATGGATTACAACAAAGTCGCTGCTGGCGACCACATCGTCAACCAGGTGGAACTACACTTGCCCTGCCGTTCATCACTGACTCATTCGCAATGGATGTGAATCGTATCGTGAAGCGTTCGGAACCCCCAATATGCTTGGAGTTCAGACCACCTCCTTCACTACGGCACATCCTTATGTCATCTCGTCAATATGAAAGTCTGTGTGACCGTGTAAACTGTAGCATCTGCCATAAACATGCTGGAGTATGCAAAATGAAGTGTGTTGTGTATAAGGTGGTCTGCCTTTCCTGTAAGGAATTTTACATAGGGTAGATCGCTAGACCTCTACGCAGTAGGATAGAGGAACACATTCGAGCTCTACGCCGGCCATAGAAGTATCCGGACAACCCTTTTTCGCAGCAACGCACTCTATGGCATACACTCGAACCCGCCCCTTAGCTGAACGTAAAGATCCCACAGAAACTTGTGTGATCCGGTGGAGAGGAAAATCAAGGAAGCTCTAGAAATTCAACAATGGAAACCACCAATAAACATCAGAGAAGAAATGAGGACGGCCATGAGGATTATCACGTTGGAGGGATTTGAGGTTTCTAGTGGATATGAAGTGATACATGCGATATTCACGAATGAAACGTTTTCATCACCCACCCGACCTCACCCTTCATTTTTGGCCAGCCGACCGTTTCTAGAGGTAGGATATCTACCATAATAGGTTGACATCAACATCATTTCTAGAACACCTTGCGGCAGAGCCCTTCTCATAGCTGGTTTAGTGCCATTCCTGATTGATAAGGTTGGTGCTTCTCATCGTTCGCGCTGTGTAACTGATTGTTTTGTGATAATTTCAGTTGGCCTGAAGACGATATTACATATGGAAACGTTGCCAATAAACTCATAAAGAGTCTTCATCCTCACAACAAATAAGCGGAAGTGTTTTACTTATAAACGCATCTGCGAAAACTTCTAGAATTGTTAGTATGTCTTGTTCCGCAATAGTAAAACTGCGGAGTATCCCGCCCCGAGCTGCAGATTTCAAGATGTTGTAAATTTTTTGTGGTGTTTTGAAAAAAATTTCGAATTATGCTGAAAACTTGTATATAGGGGTACAATCTGGGGTGCTGAGAACGAATCGGGGGTCCGTTTGTCGAAATTTTGAGGTTTACTGTAGATTACAGTAGGTACAACGTTATTCAGGGGGCAAAACCTACCGTTGCATTTCAAAAATTGACAAATTCGTTAAAAGGGCAATAAATTCTTATTCAGCAACCCGAATAAACCTCGCTTAGAAATGTTGAGTCAATTCTCGGACTTTGATCGAACTACCGTATACCCACAGTAATCTACCGCACGCTGTCAAATATCGATAAGCGGACCTCAGATTTGTATTAAGCACGCCAAATTACCTCCAGAGAATCCTTCTAGACTATTTCTATAGTAGCGTTCCGGAAATCGTCAAAAGTCGCGCTTCGCCCTCAAAATGTCCGCCTATTGGAGGAGGCTTTAAAGGCAGTGTTCACGATGAAAATCGATTTTCTGTTTTTCCGTCCATCTTGAGAACGGCCCCATGCTGATTCCAATGATGTATCTGAAATCGTACAACACCATCTGGGAACGGAGTAATGGTCCCTCAAAAATTGAGGTAAGGAAACATGGTGGACGAGTTGTCCGAGGCTTGTAACTTCCGTCTTTTGCAGCCAATGTATGCAAGCTAACCTTAGTAAAGAGAGAAGTTGAGAATTAAAGGAAGAACGGGCCCAATGATTGGAAATCATCGCCTATCTCAAGATCTCGAGCATTCTTTTGATTACGTCGGTGGGCGTGTGTTGCGCTTTTGGGGTTTGCCTTGCGCTCGAAGTGGCAACTTCGGGCTCTTTTGAAGCTTTTCCTGGCTCGTTTTCATGCGTTGTTCCGACGTCAACGTACAGTGTGGCCCTCCACTACCAATTCCTAGTGGAAAATAAAACACATTTTCTATCGTGAACATTGCCTTTAAACGAATTTAGTCAAAAACTCTGGAAAATCGTCAGATACACCCCAGATTTGTGATCAGCTCCCCAAATAACATACCTGGGAGGTTTTCTAGTTAAATTCAAAACATTTCTTCAATTCTTGCAGAGCCGTCTAATTGGTATAAATAAACTCCCAACCGAAAATTCGTACAAGTCTAAAACGCTGTCAGTCTGTGCAAAGTTTGGAAAATGGGCCTTCACCCGAACCATGCTCAGGCGGGTAGTTTTGGGCGCTGAAAACAATTATGAGGCCCATTTCCGGATTTTCCAAAGACTAATACGCGTTTTGGAAGGTAAAAAATACACAAAAGAACGACCGTTCAAAGCTTGTAGCTTCTTAGAAACTGCAGCTTGGGGCGTGATACTGTACACTTTTACTATGGAGTGCAAAGAGATAGTAACAGTACAATTCGTTTTTACAGTAGCGTTTATCGCCATGAACACTTTAAGAAATGCAATGAAGCGCTTCGCTAACACTTGTTCGTTATATTACGAACGTTTTAAAGGGCTTGCCTTCGAATGCTTAGTTGAATTTTCCTAATCTGGCGCTATTTTTTTGAAATACAAATCCGAAATCGTATGACCAGATATCCGGTATCCTATCCAAAATTTGGCGTCATCCGAATCGATCCATTATCTGAAAATTTTAAACGGGGCATCAGCCTAATCAAGCCACTATCCCCAAAATTTGAAAAGACATTCTCAGAATCAATTCATCACCCAGAGAATTACCATTTCATAACAATTGTAGGCGCTGCGACTCAGCCCTCAGCGGAAGGGAATGGGCCGCTGGCGTGGCGAATGAATATGAGCGAGCGTTGAGAAGTGTCCAGCAGAGTATAGAATAGAGAATACCCGAAGTCCATCCAAAATAGACTGTCCACCAATGCGGTTGGGGTACGTGTCAAGCATCTGTTGCTAAGGCATTCTTTCAGACTTGACAGTCAGTTAGCAGGAATATTTGACGAATGGTTAATAATATCCCAACTCGCTGTTTGCTCTTTTGGGAAGGCTCGTCCGAAATAATGCCTTCGTGACGGCTCGTCCGAAATAATGCCTTCGTGACGGCCGGCACGCACGATGACCGCTTGAACGGACAGTCCCATTCGGACAGGCATTACAGAGCGTGTTTCCGTGACTCGTGGACTCCGGCTGATTGCAAGAAACCTCGCCTGGTCAAACGGTCTGTGTGAGGTCACTCAGCCAAAGGTGTGCACCAGAAATGCGAAGTTACGTCCGATTTTTTTCCTTTCAGTTATTTCGGCTCCTCCATGCAATGATGTGGTTCCATTATGCGAGCCCTGACAATATGGTGGAAATTCTTCGCGAATTTAGAACTCTACGAATTTCATAGGTCCTCATGTAACCCCTGAGCAGACACCGTTTGCGAACAGCATAGTGTTATTTTAGCTCATGCTGTAGTCGCTCAACAAACCAGCGGGCAAACTACCCTTCTTCCATGGCCGGCCGATTAGAAACCGTTGACCCAAAGATGACCCACACCGAAAATGTGTCAAACTTCATACATATAACTTTTTGAGAGTTTTCTAAGCTTCCAGAGACAGTGCAAGTGCAACATGTTTGCTGGAAGTACTCAATTCTGATGATTTCAAAAGCTGCTGCAGTAGACAACTGTGAAGGGCTTCTTTTATGCATCTGCTCATCATGGCTTAATAGTAATCCGTTCCATGGTCTTGCCCTTATAGGTCTAATCTCATCGCATTGGTTTAGTGCCTCTGTTGCTATCCTTAAAAGGCAGCGTGGCTTCTGGCAATTCAATTCATCCGCGGCTCATTTCCAGACCCTATACATGCCCACTAAAAATCAAAATTTCCCTTCCTGCATCTTCAGCACCATTGTGGGAGGACTAAAGCCCAGGTAATGTCAACTTTCTGAATAGCAAGTCACGGATGACGAACCACTACCGCATTTGTGTTCTATTAGGAACATCACTGGAAGGTTGATCTTCCCCTTTGATGCTGTGTTTGAAGGCACAGAACCCCCTCAGACATGAATTTTGTCATTTTCATTTGTTTGTGTAGTAGACCCCTCCAGTATAATACGTGCCAAGTGCGAGATCCCAATTCCTCCAAATAAGCGAGATATAAGCCACCACCACAGGCCCGACCCCTTTCACTCACCACCACAGGCCCGACCCCCTTCCTGATTTTGGACCTCGATATCGGCTGGGTAGATGGATGATTTTTAACCGAGCCTGTGTTCTTTAATCCATTACCAACCTTTGTCCTTCTCCTGGCTCGCTCTCGCGCATCTGCTGCGAATGAAAAAATACGAGCCTGAGACAACTCGTTCACCAATTTTCCGCCCACAACTAACAGGTTTTCTTGAGGAGCCATAACTCCGTTCGTAGGGAGTCTTGGGCGATCTCAGAGATACAATTGTGATTAGAGTGTTACCCTCTCAGGACAATGATAGAACCTAAAAATTAATTTTCTGGTTGTCCTAAGCCTTTAGGACTCCAGTTTGCGAACAGACGAATTTCCCATTTTCGTGGCATGCTATGTAAAGGCTTTCTCGCTCGTTCGAGCCAGGGTGGAGCAAGCTGCTTAGCGGTCGATCATGGCAAAATATGTCAGTGATAAGGAGATTTAACATGATAAGCCTTACTTCGCCAGGCTTGGAACGTATGAGATAGGCCACACTTCATATTGTACTCAAGGATTACTATTGTTATTAGTTGAATCTCTAGTTGTAAACCCTTTCTAACTGAAATTTTTGCAAACGCAAATTCTATACGACGCAAATTTTATTCGCTATTCTCACCTACCAGCATCGTTGAAAGTATGCTGTATATTTTTGTTCTTGGCTGTTGACATACGTTGACGGCGAACGCTCATTGGCTTTTCCCCGAGGAGAACCGCTGGCCTTTCCAAAATATTGTCGTAAAGGTCTTCGTTTCCAGCTGATTTAGGCGAAGACATTAGATAGAGAACATAACGGTCAAAGCAAGCCGCTCTGTATATAGAGGAGAAATAGAATTTTCCTTGTTAGTTCATGTGTTTGCCCGACTACAGTGCGACGCATGAATATAACAGCACCTTCGAAATAGACTTATCATATGTTGGATCGAGGTTTCGGTTATTAGAGTTTCTATGTTTTCTTCTACGATACTTTTTGCTACAGAGCCGCCCAAATAACCTCCACAGAGCATTTACGAGGCAAACATACGGTAGCGTTTTGGAAATAATTGAAAGTCGCATTTTGTCCTGAAAATTTGCCTCAGTGGAAGGCTCCGACCCAAGCATGTCGAAATCGTCAGAAAGTCCACAACTGAACCCTAATTCCTTGCTTGTACTCCTAATTTTCCCCAGGAAAGCTTTCGAGTCAAACCCGAAGCAAATTTTCTGAATGCCTTAGAAGCTGCCTGATCCCTAGTAAATGTCTTCCAGTTGAGAAATTTGAGAAAACCCCACCGTGACCCGACTTAAGGCTCTCCTTATCAGCTACAAATTTAGATGTGATATCAATCCTTGAAATACTCCTAATCATAGTGTATTACTCAGCAAACAGCCGGATCGTATGGTACTGCTTCCCTTGTAAATTCGGCTTAAAGGCAGTGTCCACGATAAAAAACCGTTTTATTGTTTTCCAGTATATCTTGAAAACGGTCCCATGCTGATTCCAATGGTGTCCCTGGAATCGTACAAGACCTTCTGGGAATGGAGTTATAGTCCCTCAAAAATTTAGCCAGAGAAGCATGGTGGACGAGTTTTCCGAGGCTTGTAACTTCCATCTTTTGCAGTCGATGTATGCGAGCTGACCTGAGTAAAGAGAGAAGACTTGATTGAAGGGAAGAACGGGGCAAATAATCGGTAACTATCGCTCATCTCACGAATTCGAGCTTTCATTCGTTCACGTCGGTGGGCGGGCAACGCGCTTTTGGGGTTAGCATTGCGCTCAAAGTGGCAAATTCGGGCTCTTTTGGGGATCTTCCTGGCTCGTTTTCATGAGTGTCCCTCCACTACCCATTCCTAGTGGAATTTCAAACACTTTTTTTTATCGTGAACACTGCCTTTAAAGGCAGCATACACGCTCGTAAACGTGATTGAGATAACTGCTATGGCCCAGATTACAACGCCTACGCATTTTGAAGTGTCAAAAACGACCCACAATGCCGTTACAGCACTAGCGAGTTTGGCCCCGCCTGTATTTTCACGCCCACTGTATCTGCCCTTTTCCTGCAACGCAAGGTTGCTTGGTCATATTCACCGTCGGTACTGTTCGCCAGTTGCCTAACAAGTGAACCACACACGTGACTGACGGCGAAGATGACCCAACAACCCTGCGTTGGAGGAAAAGGGCAAATACAGGGGGCGTGAAAATACAGGGCGCTGCCAACTTTCAACTCATGTAGCAGCGTTGTGGGTAATTTTTGACACTTCAAAATGCGTAGGCATTATGTTGTAAGCCATACGGTTAGATTCATATTGTTATCCCAACCACGTTTACGAGCGTGTATGCTGCCTTTAAAGGCATCATACACGCTCGCAAGCATAGTCGAGATAACAGCATAGATAGGTCCGCACGGCCCGTACTATGTCGTCAACGACATTTGAAGCGCTGAAAACTGTCCAAGATGACAATATTTGGCGATGTTTGAGCAATCTTGCCTTCCACGCCCGTATTTTCACACCCCTTCGAGTAACAGAATGAGAATCGATACTTGTGAAAACGTGTGAAAATTGAGAGTGATAGCACTATCAAATGGGAGTGCATGAGAGAAATAGCTTGGTTTACTTGAGTATAACGTGTCTGCATACCTATTGACTCTCGTCCACTTTCGAGAATGCCGCTCTACTTTGGCTGACCTCTTGAAATGGAGGATTTTATCAGCGCACAAACATGTTATATTGAGGTAAATCGAGTTTTTTCTCTACTGCTCTCCCTTTTTATAGTGCTATCATTCTAAGTTATCACATGTTTTCTCAAGTTTCGATTCTCAATCTCGTACTCGAATGGGAGTGAGAATACGGGCGTGGAAGGCAAGATTGCTCAAACATTGCCAAATATTGTCATCCTGGACAGTTTTCAGCGCTTAAAACGTCGTTGACGACATAGTACGGGCCGTGCGGACCTACCTATGCTGTTATCTCGACTATGCTTGCGAGCGTGTATGCTGCCTTTAAAGGCACAGTCCAACCTCAGAATCGTTTTTCAGTTTTTTTGCCTGTTTTGAAAACGGTCTTATGCTGATTCCAATGATGTCTCTGGAATCGTACAAGACCCCCTAGGAACGAAGTTATGGCCCCTCAAAAATTGTGCTACGAAAGCATGGTGGACGAGTTGTCCGAGGCTCGTAACTTCCGTCATTTGCAACCAATGTTGACGAGCGAACCTGAGGAGAGAGAGAGGCTGAGATTTAAGGGAAGAACGGAGATACTGGTCGGAAACCATCGTTTATCTCGCCGCTGTTGAGCTCGAAAGATCGTAAAAGGGGAGTGCCACAGTGGCTTCCGGGTGTGGGCGCCCCAGGGTGGCTTCCCCCTATATCTCGCTTATTCGGAGGAATTCAGAGCTTGCATTTGGCAGGGGTTATATAGGGTGGGTCTACTTCACAATTATGTGGAAATCTCGAATTTCGTCCCTGAGCTTGGACTGTGCCTTTAAGTTTCCACACACCCTTTGCAAACCGAACCCGACTACAAACTTCAGTACTTTTCTTCTAAAAGTGCCGAACCCAGTTTTCTAGAAGTGCCGAATTCGAGTTCTTGTGTAAATTTTATTGAAAATTCGGAAACGTCTCGACGAAAAGCGCAATTTATTTGGAATTACCGTGAACTATCGAATCTTCCTTTGCCCTTATTGCTTTGATGAGGCATTCAACTTCACGAAAGTGCTCTCATCATCGTTTTGGTTGCCGTCATGAAGGCAAGGGCAGCTCCATCCGCTATCCGTTGCTATTTCGTTTTGTAGTGCTGATGTTGTTGATGATACAATCGCATTCTCCTGGCGAATCTCAATCCTATTTTTCGCAGCTGAGCTTGTTTATGTGTCGTGTTGCATTAATTACCTTCTTCCTAACAATAAACACGAAGTTGTCCCTCCTTAACAGGCCCTCTTCTTTCCTTTTTAGTTTGTCGACGAAATCCTCATTGGATGGCAATCGCCTCATGTTTTCCGGATAACGAAGCAATCAAATCTTCCGTCTCTTTTCCACTCGAAGACATTGGCACTTGTCCTCTTGGGAGTCCTCCTGCATCCCGAGAAACCTCTGCCGCGGAGAACACCGCCGTATTCAGCCTTGTCTACCTCCGCTGCAGCTTTTCCTCATCTGATCCTATTTTCTTACCTGCAATATATCGTGAGTCATCACAAATAAGACCATAGCGAAACTGGTTGAACTGCTATCCCTTCTCCTTCGTCAGCCCCTTTTCATATAATCCACAACAGACTGCATTGTAATTCTGGCTGTGGGATTACCGAATTCTATCACCGACTAGCGTTCCGTTCTAAAGAAATATCCGGTTTCGATTGTTGTGAAGAAATGTCGGGTAGCTTTTAACTTATTGTACGAAACGGCGCATTGTGAAGTGATAATTCGTTCAAAACAGTCGCACCAGTAAAATGAATACCATTTAATCGACTCATCAAATTTGCTGACGCTTCTCAATACAATTTCCTCTCCAACTCGATCTCCTCAAATTTTTTTCTGAAAAAAGTTTTGGTTTTTTTGCAAGTTGCGTCATTAGCCTGAGATCATACTACCGTCGCGGCTATGCGTGATAAAAGAGCGATATTGATCGCGGTGCAAGGAAATATAATTTTTATGAGCAGAAGTGCAGTTCTTGAAGTCAAAACAGATGAGATTTTCATATGAGGAAGGGTGAAACATCCGTTTCTAACCATATTGCCGAAATTTTTAGCAAATGTGCTTTCCGCCGCGATATTAGAGGGTCTGCAGAGTAAGAGTCGCTGCGTTGCTCGCAGTGACTAGCAAAGTTTGTGTATGCAATATCGAAAACATTCGGCGACGAGAGCGACCGACGCTGCGTGATGGGCGACGAGAGGCACCGCAGAGTGTTTTGATGCTGCGACGGCCCTACGTCACTGCCTGCAAGCGACAAACGACGCCGCAACAAGAACGTACGAAGACATTTCCGTCTCCGCATTTAGGCTGATGCTCGGCGACCACTCGACGATCTATGGAACTCTGCAGACCCCTTTAGGCCTAGTGCATACTTCCCGCGACAGTGCATATCAGCAATATCGATTTTCGGTTGATATCGATGACGATCACTATGTCGCTCCGCTTGTCGCGAGAAGTATGCACTAGGCTTAGGCCGGGATGATCTTTCCACAACCAGCGTCAGTGCATATCAGGCAAATCGACTTTTGGTCGATATGGATAGTAAACATTGCGTCGCGTCGCTCATCGTTGAAAATATGATCCCTGCCTTAGCCCATTGTTGCCCAGTGGAGAGCGACCTCAATGCCATTGCTCCAATAGGCATATTTTATCAAAACCTCCGAAATGTAACTGTTCTCGAGTGAGTATCCAATTTCGTTCCACTTAACAAATTGTCGTTCTGCTCACCAAAGCAATCGGTTCTCTGCGACACGCAGCATCGCCGCGATTGATCGGTACCGCCTTTTCTCATGCATCGCCGCAACGGTGGAATGATCTCGATCTTAACCGTTTCCTAGCAGCGGTTACGGCAATCGCTGTTGATTGGGTTCTGCAGTTGTCACTCATTGAGCAGTGAAGAATAAAGGGCCCCTTGCAATTGTTACATCTATGCGCAGATCGAGAGCGTTTTTCGCTGATAAAGCAGTAGGCGAAGAAAGGAAATTCGTCAGGCGAGCTACTGTCTATTGTGGGCAAGCTACTGATTTAGATCTAGGCTAGGAATTCTAGCACTTGAGCGAAAACCTGTGGCAGCTGGGCGCAAATTGTTCCAGCAAGGATCAACGTTCTTCGACCAGGCTTTAGCCAGTAGCTGCTTCACTTGTCACTCAATGATCACACAGCCTTTCAAACCTATAAAGGCACAGTATTTTCTTGGAATTCTAAGTTTTGAAGTTGGTATAGAAGAAGAACCTAGTTCAGTATTCGAGTATCCTCCGTAAATGTTCTCCGCCGTAATAAAAGTTCTCTTTATAGTTTCTATCACGAATATTTTTGAGAACTTTGTCGAGTTCTCACTGTTCCAAAAGTATTAAGGCGCTTGGGGGAATAGTTGTCGTCTTTGACGATGTCGCCAACGTCACTGAAGCCCGTCTTACTTCGATTTGCTGCAGTTCACCGTGCCCTTTATTCAAGAACCTGGACATTTCAGTTAAAAAACTGTTTTGTAATCGAGGTGTTCCATCAATTGCATTGGCTAACATATATGTTCTCAGGCTTCAAATAGGGGTGACCCGAAACGGCAAGGGTCCTGCGTCACTGCCAGCGAGCGACAACCGACGTCGCGACTGTTTTGAAAGATTATCGTTGCGGCGTTGGTTGCGGCTTGCGGGTGCTGGCTGACCAGGGATGAGCGGAAATTTTTTTCTGAATTGCGGAAATCGGAAATCGGAACTACCTTTCCAAATTCGGAAATCGGAACGTCAAAAACCATCGGAATTCGGAAATAGGAAATTATCCTCAAAATTTCTAGCTCCCCTGGTGATTAATGCTGCCAAAAAACTTGGGCTTATCCTACTTTATTGAACAAGATGTACACCCACGAGTACTTGTAGGCTTGTATCGTGACGCTTAGAGTCATTGCAGAATCAATTAGGTCCCACACACTTTTCCAGGCGCCTGCAGCACTTCGAGGCAGGGTTCGGCGCGGGGTGTGGATATCCACACCGGGGGGTCTAAGATGCGCGATGGTGGAGGGAGGGGGGTCTGAGCTCCACCGGGAAACTACATGAACCATTCTGACCGTGCGTAGCATGTGCACTGCCTAAAAAAATTTTTTGCGAATGTTTCGGTAATACCGTCCAATAAACATGAAACCTTGTAGTAATTAAATTAACGTAAATGTTGAAATTATAGTAAAGGTTCTCCTACGATTGAATATAAGGCACATAGGTTCTGTGCGTGTATCCTGGGTTGTTGTGTCCTGAATTGCAAATAAAAACAGATTGGAAGCTACGGAATGGGGCGGAAGAAAAGAGAGGACGCGATGAATAAAGTTATTGGCAAAGGCGAAGACGACGAGGTGTACTAAAGGGATAAATATGTTTTCAGAGAAGAACAGGTCACTTTCAATGTATGGAAAACACGCTTCAATAAGTGGTTGGATACGAAAATAGGTGCTTCAACATTATCCAGACCAGACATGGCAAAAACACTCGCTAGCTGAAAAGAGCGTCATCTAATCTGTTTACGTTTCGAATTTCATTCTCCGAAACCCACTCATACACCAAACACACGACACGGGTTCGATCCCGCAAAGTGCTTAATTTTTGCAAGACGGTAAACCTCACATTTGTTTGCAAAGTAAGGGTCACGAAAATAAGATATTCGAGTCGAGAATGGTAGATTTACCCTATATAAAAATTTTGAGTCTCTAAGATGGACGCTGAAAGGCACTTCCCTGTGTGGCCACACCTGTCGCAGGTGCGATCGCGCTAGAAGTCTGCATTTTTGCAAGGTATAAGTCAGTAGAATACGATGATCGAGTCCAGCGTGGTCGATTTATCCCATATACACTTTCACCGTCCAACATAGATGCTGAACACCGCTACAGTATCAGGCCTCACACTTCTCAGGTGTGGTAACGCCGAAAAGGGGCATTGTTGGAAATTTAGGTGTGATGAGAGTAGGCTATTTGAGTCCAGCGTGGTCGATTAACCCTGTGTGCAATCTTTTACCGCCTCAGCGTAACGCCGAAAAGCGCTACATAGGAAGCGGAACAAGGAAAAACGTAAAAAAAACGTCCAAGTCCACAAACCTGGAATAGGGTTTTAAAACTCCTGTAACTTAACCTCCAGAAGAGTTACTCCGGGTTTGAGCAAAACTAAAAAACTAGTTTTGTAACCCTACCAAATGAAACTTTACCCGCTCCCAGAGAATGCCTTACAAAAAAATTTACTAGGTGTGGACATTTGATGTTTTCAGCATAAATGTCCACACCTAGCCAGTGCATTTAGACGACCATGCTGGACTCGATCATCGTATTCTACTGACACACACCTTGCAAAAATGTAGACTTCCAGCGCGATCGCACCTGCGACAGGTGTGGGCCACACAGGGAAGTGGCTTTCTGCGTCCATCTTGGAGACTGAAAATTTGTATATAGGGTAAATCTACCACTATCGACTCGAATATCTTATTTTCGTGACCCTTACTTTGCAAACAAATGTAAGGTTTAATGTCTTGCAAAAATTAAGCACTTTGCGTGAGCGAATCCCTGTCGTGTGTTTGGTGTATGAGTGGGTTTCGGAGAACGAAATTTGGAACGTAACCAGATAAGATGACGCTCTCTCGAACCAGAAGTCCATACATCTGAAGTGACATGTTCTTCTTGGACTTGTGAAATGAATTTACGAACTCATATTAATTTAAAAACACATTTGTTTCTTCGAGACATCCCGTATTCTTGAACTTAGCCAATCCCTTCATCTTCTCCACGCTTCTTTTCCACCACATATTTACCTTAGCTGCCTACCCGGAATCATTAACAATTTCTGGAAACACGTTCAAACCTATGTGTCTTACATTCAACATTAGGAGAGTCTTCACTATAATCAAAACCCTTACTTTAGCTAAGATTTTCACAAACGCAGGCAACTTCATGTAATCCGTCAAGAAAAACCACGTCCGTGATCTTTTTCAATGTCAATGTTTTGTTTTTTCGAAATGATTGTTCTTCTTCAAATTATACATCTTTTAGAATCAGTTGCTCCTTTTGTTTTAATTTTACTACAAAATAGACAATTAAAACTCCTGGGAGGTCCGAGAAAATCGCTAAAAATTTGACCTATTAACGCTTCTGGAAGGGGGTCTGAGAAAATCGCCAAAAGTTTGCTTTTAGAGGGGGGGGTCTGAGAAAATTTAGACTTGTCCACACCTCGTGCCGAACCCTGCTTCGAAGCGGTCCAACACAGTTTCTCTGGCGATCGGCACACTCCCAGTAGAGTCCCGCAAACTTTTCTTCCCAGTACTTGGCGCTCTCCTAATTGGGTGCAACACACTTTTCTCGGCGCTTCACGCACTCCTAGTTGGGGTGTCACAAGTTTTCGCCGGTGCTTTGTGCCCTCCAAGTTGTGCCCAACACAGTCCCCCGGAGCTCGACGCACTCCAAGTTGAATGCAACACAGACAGTTCGTCCAGCGCTTGGCGCACTCCCAGTAGGGTCCAGCACACTTTTTCCAGCGCTTGGCGCACTCCAAATGAAGCCCAGCGCACTGTTTTGGCGCTTGACGCCTTTTCCCCTCAGAAATTTCTGAGCATGAGCAAGTTACCTGAGCCTTCAAAGCAAGTTGCATGATGGCCTCGCGCAACTTACTTTGAGCTCACAAGTAACTTGAAGCGATGTTACGTGTAATTTGACGAGATTTTTGATCAAGTAACATGCACTAATATTAAATACACAGCATTGAGAGTAACTTGCACTGTTGGTACATGTTACTTGACACGTACACGAGACGTGGACGGCACATTGACAAGCGACGAGGCCAGCACATCGTTACACGACACGGCCTGCTCGGCGAGCACGACTGGGCCGACAGCTGTCTGTCAGGCGGGGCCTCCAGCCGTTGTGCGCGGCCAAGTACCTCAACTCTCGGGTAACTGAATGGACGACGCTGCCTACATTTGATCCCCCCCCTCCAGAGTACATCGTATACCTCCCAAGGAAACGGCACGCCGATTAGATAGGTTACATGTACGATAAAATAAAACATTTAAGTTACACGCCAGTGCGTTATGTCACGTGTAACTCAACCCGCACCATGTAACATATATCAAATGTTTAAGGTCAAATGTAACTTAAAGTTGTAAAGACAGGTTGCCGACAACATTTCTAGAGCCCTTGACTCGCATGTAATTCTGTCAGAAATTCCTCACCTGTGGAGTTCTGCACCCTTCCCTCGGAAAACTCTCAGCGGGCCTAAAATCTCACATGAAACCGTTCATGAACCCCTTCAGCAAGCTTTTATATAGGGAACTGATTATATCGTGTTATCAGTGCACGCCATCACACCATAATAACAACAAACCGAATCGCTTCATTTTTTAAAAAATTCCCATTCAATCTCACAAACACACACAGACACACACAGAGTTATGATCCATCACTGCTCAAGAGATCGCCGCGTCGAACACAAGTGGCACGCACGCAAGCGAGGAGGTAATGATCCCATCACTACCTACTCGCTTGCGTGCGTGCCACATGTGTTCGACGCGGCGCTCTCTCGACCAGTGATCGACGATAGGCAAATATGTGTATGATCTAGTTCCGCGATCGCGTTCAGTCCGTAAAGTCTCAATATCACAATCGTAGAAGCGAAGCGGTTGTTTTGAGAATGATTCAAGTTGAATTTTTTGAAAACAACCGCTTCGCTTCTACGATTGTGATAATGAGGACTGAACGCGATTGCGGAACTGGACTGTAGATAGTAGAATAGTTATTGAATAATTTTCCTGTAGATGCACTCAACCCTAGCTTTCTGAAAAGTGAAGACGGACCTTGAATTCGAATTCAGCGCCCCAGATATTCCTAAGAATTTGGCAAGGAAAAGGGTTCAAAATTCTAAACTCCGGTATTTCCGATTTTTTCCGCATTTTTAGGCTTTTTTTCGGAAATCGGAATTCGGAAACTGGAAGGCCAAATCCATTGGAAAGCGGAATTCGGAATTCCGCTCATCCCTGGTGCTGACACAGTTCCATCGCGGCGTCAAAACATTCTGCGGTCCACGCGTCGCAATTCACTTTGGTTCAGTCGCCGTCGTTGCCCAATGTTGTCGATATTACATTCCTTATCGATGTTAGCCCCGCGAGCGGCGACGCGACTTCAACTATGTGGACTCCATCACCAGCCGCTCAAGACAAAAGGGCTACATCCATTGATATTCTACTCTACTAGCGAGACCTAGCGAAGTTTTCGCTCAAAAAATTTTCACGTCCGCTAGCTTCCTGAGGCAGATTATTCTGACAAAACGGTGTTGACTGCCTTCCGTATATCCGGAAGTTGCTGTCCGTATGGACTCTCCTGAGCAGAACTGGCTGCCGGACATTTATAGCAGGGCGTAGGGTATAGAAAACGTGGCATAAAAAAGCAAAACATAAGAAGCCAGCGGTAGATCGTCGGTTGTTACCGGCATCTTATTTACCACCCCTTCCGTCTGTAATGTACCCAAGCTATTATTCTCGCTTCACCATCCCTCCTCTCCTGTTACGGTTGACCGCAATGTTAAAAGGACATGGTGCGGTTGCGGACTCGCACTAAAACTGCGGTAGAATCTGGCACTTTGCCAGATTTCGTCATCGATCGGCTCCACAGCTGATATTCTCGTGAGCAGAGAGACGACGGTTGGCGCCGATCGATGACGAAATCTGGCAAAGTGCCAGATTCTACCGTAATTTAGTGCGAGTCCGCAACCGCACCATGTCCTTGTAGCATTGCGGTCAACTGTAAGAAAAAAGCACTCGCATTTTAGATGGGGTTTCCGTTGTTGTCCATCGCCATGCCTTTGTTCTCAATAAATGAAATAGGTTCGTTGATGTTCATGTTTTTGTGAAGCAGATTTAGATAAGCTCAGACTTCCAACATATATAAAACTGGTTTATCGAAGTTAGTGAATCAAAATGACTGAGCGGTTGTAATGTGTGACGAACAGTGAATATGCGGAAGTGGAGCTGCTGCTTCTTTTGTCAGAATGGCGAGGAAGTGTCTCCAGGGTTTCGCGTACTCCTCAAAAGCGCTGCACGCTTCTCAAGATACATGATTTCATATCTGTTTTCTTCGCTACACAAAGGCTAAGATTTCGCATGAAAAAAGTGACAAAAACTCGCTGTTCCAATTCTCCTCCCTTGATGACGTCCTGCACACTTCCACTGGGCCCTGAACACATTCCCATCTGGGCCCTGAACACATTTTGCGACGTCCTGTGCACCCCTACTGTAGTATTTCACAAATTCCATGACGTCCTGTTCATTCTTATTGGGGACCTGCGCACTTTCTATGATGTCCTGCACACTTCCATTGGGGTCCTGCACACTTCGGATACGTCCTGCACACTCCCACTGGGGTCTTGCACACTTCCTCCGACGTTCTGCACACTCCCACTGGGGTCCTGCACACTCCTATTTGGGTCCTGCACACTCCCACTGGGGTCCGGCACACTTTCTATGACGTCCTGCACACTCCCACTATGGTCCTGCACACTCCCACTGGGGTCCTGCACACTCCCATTTGGGTCCTGCACACTCCCACTGGGGTCCTACACACTTTCTATGACGTCCTGCTCACTCTCATTGGGGTACTGCACACTTTCTATGACGTCCTGCTCACTCCCACTGGGTTCCTGCACACTTTCTATGACGTCCTGCTCACTCCCACTGGGGTCCTGCACACTTTCTGTGACGTCCTGCTCACTCCCACTGGGGTCCTGCACACTTTCTATGACGTCATGCTCACTCTCACTGGGGTCCTGCACACTTTCTATGACGTCCTGCTCACTCCCACTGGGGTCCTGCACACTTTCAATGACGACCTGCTCACTCCCACTGGGGTCCTGCACACTTTCTACGACGTCCTGCACACTCCCACTGGGGTCCTGCACACTTTCTACGACGTCCTGCACACTCCCACTGGGGTTCTGCACACTTTCTATGACGTCCTGCACACTCCAACTGGGGTCCTGCGCATTCCCACTGAGGTCCTGCACACTATCGATAACGTCCTGCACAATCCTCAAACCCTGGCGGTTCTGAACGGCGTCTCATCCACCACTATTAACTACGTCTCGCCTTGATTAGAGCTTAGCCTTTCTAGCGCTAGACGACTCATAGAAGTTTTCATGACCCAAGGCTAAAAGTGCGCCCCACGGACAAACTCGGTTGCCCCGAGGCGCGCAAGATGTGGTTCAGGCTGATTTTTTGGTAATCGATGAGTGTCCCACCCACGCAAATGTTGGTACCATTTCATCCCTGTTTTGATCGGCCATTCCGGAGATCCACGGGCAAACACAATTACACACACACACATACATACATACATACAAACATCGGGACATAACTGCTTTAAGTATAAGGATACCGTCTGATGCATCAGTTCGGGTAATTCACCTGCCACCCATAGATTGCGATCCTGCGCTCACTCCTATAAGCCAATGGTATATTTTCGCGACAGACGGTTGTGTCGTTGTGCACTGCCATATCCACCGCCTGTCGCGGAACTCCCGCCCTTTAAGGCCCTAGTTATACATCGGCGTTTCGCTGCCGCCGGTTCTCGCGGGAGGTCTGCGATTGGTGAGATTTCGAAATTGATCAATAACAGACATGCCGCGGAAGCCAGCGGCAGCGAAAAGCTGGTGTATTACTAGGGCCTAAATCTGTCGCTGTCGCAGTGCACTGCACTGCGACGAGCGATAGTGGCAGCAATAGTTTCCGGCATATTTGCAGTATATCAGCCCTCCGTGACACGTCGCTGCACCGGATGTGCAGCAACTGTTTCTACGACGGCCAGTGCCGTTGCTCCGATGCTGGTCCCGCTGCGGTTTGTGCTAGATGTCATTTTTGTCGCTCATTGAAGCGACAAAGTATGTAATTGACCTTACTCCATATAACTTTTCGGCTTCGTTGTTGTAGTCAGTACGCTGCTGCACTCTGTCAAGAGCAACGTTCCAACCCACAAAACGTTGAAGTGGAGACAACTATTATGCTCCGTAGTTGCTAGAGCGACAGCTTTGGTTATTGTCGCTAGTAGCAGAGTAGCGCGAACGCTTTCAGGGGCCGGATTCATCAAAGAAATTTAGCATGGTAGGCTGGGTAAGGGTAGCTTCCTACCCGAAATTGCGCGAATGACGCGATTCACAAAACTTGCTACCCACGGTAGCAACCTACCAAAGCCTACTCAGCGCGAATCCCGGGTGGGGTCCTACCAGCGGCCCCCTACCTGCGAGATTTGGCGCGCTGTTGCTGAATTCACGCGTTCGTCCTTGAACAGCTATTTTCAAGCTTCCTGTAAAAGAGAGTTTAGGCATTTTTACCCTTGTTTGGTTAGCATGTTGTGTTTGCATCATCAATTTCCGCCGCCCACAATTCAGTACCCATTCTTTATCGTCAAGGCTAGGATGTTGAATTATTAGGTTGGTGCAAAAATAATTGCGGGCTTTGAAAAATTTTTTCTTGTCCGGTTGATTTTTTTTTGGAGATTTTGAGTCACGGGAACCCTTGTTCTTTAACTGTTACTTCTTAATTCCTATCAAAGAACTCGAATTTTTTGTGATTTATACATTTAAATTAAATTTATGTTCTAAGTAGATACTGAACTCCGCCATTGCCGGTCGCAAGCCCGGATGAGAAAGGAGGAGGGTTGGCCCCCCGTACTACCGACGGGCTGGAAAACTTAGGTGGTAACCATGCAAAGTCTCTTAGAAAACAACGAAGAAGCTACCGCATCCGGGGCAGCCGATGCGCCAACACTAGGGATCCAGGGTGTTGGTGAGAAGAATACTACTGGCCAAAATGGAGGACGACTGGTGACACCTAAAAAGGAGCTGAGGATTGGAGCATGGAATGTGCGAACGGGACACTGCGTCGGTCAGAAAGAGATAATAGCAAGAGAGTTGTCAAGGTCCAACATATCGATTGCTGCACTTTCCGAGCTGAGGATGAGCGGATGTGGAACGGTGACCATTCAGGTGCCGGAGAGTAGCGAAAAGATGGTGCTATACTATTCCGGTGAGGACGGACATCGCAATGGTGTTGGATTTATGCTAGGCAGTCGCGCAGCTGGAAGCGTTGTTTCATTCGAGCCGATTTCTGGCAGGATCGCTGTTCTTGTTTTTGAGCGGAACAATCAAGACCCATGTCGAGTCCATCTATGCACCAACGGAGCCAAGTTCTGACGTTGACAAGGACGAGTTCTACACCCAACTCCAGGACGTGCTGAATACTATCCCGAAAACCGATGTCACCATTGTAGCGGGTGATTTCAACGCAAGAGTCGGTAGTGACAGAACAGGCTGGGAAGGAGTGTTGGGCAGGTTCAGCGTGGGCGAAATAAACGATAATGAACTACGCCTACTTTCGTTCGCTGCGTTCAACGAGCTTGCCATCGGTAACAGTCAATTTCGGCACCCCAGGAAGCATCAGTTAACATGGAGGAATCCAACTGAACGAGATGTGGCCACCTTGGACTACGTGCTGATAAACTCACGTTTTAGATCATCACTGAAAGATGTTCGAGCCATGAGAGGGCCTGATTGTGGATCCGACCATTATCTCTTGCGTGCAGGAATGCAGCTTCGCTTACGACGACCTAGGCGTGAGGAGCCCCTAGAAAGAAACTAGACTGGTCACACTTGCTGGCGCCAGGAACAAAAGAAACATTCCAACTCGAGCTGTCGAATCGGTTCGCGGTTCTGGAAGATGCCTTGTCTGTGGACGAGCACGAGAAGCAGACAATTGAAGTCGCTCTTGAATGCGCAGAGCCTCTCTGCCCTGTTATTCGCCGGCGAACGCAGCCTTGGATATCGGACGATTCTCTGTCTTGTGGACGAAGGGAAGCGAGTGAAACTAACGGACTTTGGACGGTATCGGCAATTGTGTCAGGAGCTTCGTCGAAAGTTGAAGGAAGAGCGGGAGTCGTACTGGAATAAGGTAGCAGATGAAGTGGAGGAGGCAGTTGGAAGGAACGACTATCGCACATTATATAGTACACTCAACCGCCTCAGAAAGAAGACCAAACCCATGAGCGATTCCATCAGGAATACGGATGGGTCTTTTGTGCGATCAGCAGATGAGCGTCTGTTGCGATGGAGGCAGTTCTTCAGTGAACTCTATACTCACGAAGCGCCACAGGGTCCACAGGCCCAACCGATACTAGTTGAGGCACCAGAGGAGACAGCGCTTGACTCCGAACCCACTGCGGAAGAAGTGAAGGCGGCAATCAAGTCGCTAAAGAATGGAAAGGCGTCCGGTGTTGACAATGTCGCTGCTGAGGTCATCAAGGCAGGAGGAGATGTTCTACTGCGTCAGTTGCATCAGTTAATCACGCGCATATGGCGGACAGAGAGCGTGCCATCTACCTGGAAAAAGGCTATTGTCGTGCCTATCCATAAGAAGGGCGATGCCAGAGACTGCAAAAACTATCGCGGGATCAGCCTGTTGTCGATTGTTGGGAAAGTCTTCACGAGAACTATCCAGTCCAGACTTCAACGCCATTGGGAGAGTACCTGTCGCGAAGAACAAGCAGGTTTTCGTCCGGGTCGAGGATGCAGCGATCAAATTTTCGCACTTCGTCAAGTTATGGAGGAAAGGATCCGCTGTGGAAAGCGCGTCGTTATCACCTTCATAGACTTCAAGTCGGCATTCGATTGCGTGCACTGGCCCGCCTTATGGAGATCGATGGAATGCGAACACATGCCAGGAAAAATGGTGAAGCTTCTGCAGGAAGATTATAGAGGCTCGGCTAGCTGTGTCCGCGTCGGAAACAAGCTATCCGAAGAATTCAGGGTCGATGCAGGCGTCCGGCAGGGAGATGTGATTTCGCCGCTCCTCTTTAATACCGTGGTCGATGCTATTATGAGAAAGACCTTCGAGAATAAAAGAGGGGTCCAATTTGGCGATAACGATTTTGTCACGGATTTGATGTTTGCGGACGACAGCGCAGTGTTCACCGATACTGACATGGAAGCCACGCTTTTGTTGAATGATATGGCACAAATCGCGGAATCGTATGGGCTGCGGATTAATAAGGAGAAGACTAAAGTCATGGCGTCGGACGGTTCACGCGCTTCTGTGTTCTCCGAGGGAGCTGAGCTTCAGCAAGTCAAGGAGTTCAAGTACCTCGGATCCGTGGTGCAAGAGCGAAAGGTAGTGGCTACATCGGAGATACTGTGCAGGATCGGGCAGGCGTCGGCTGCTTTCGCTTCGCTGGGCTGGTGTTTATGGAAGAAGGGTAATGTGTCAATCAAGACAAAGATCCGGATGTTTCGCGCGCTCATAGTGCCAATCCTACTGTACGGGTCAGAGTCGTGGACGTTGCTGAAGTCGGATCACAGCAGGCTGGAGGTCTTCCAAACGCGGTGTTTGCGGCAAATCCTCGGGATAACTTTAAGAGATCGAATACGGAACGACGTTATCCGAGATACTTGCGACCATCAGCCCACGATCGAAGAACAAATTCAAACGAGAAGGCTGCGATGGTTCGGACACGTATGCTGAATGGAAACAAACCGACTTCCGCGCAGATTGTTATGGAGAGAGCGCCCTGCACTGTGGAGGGTTGAAAGAGCAGCCCCAAAAAAGACGTGGTTGAAGCAAGTCGAGGCGGATCTGAAGTCCCAACGGTGCAGTGTCCTTAAAGGCAGGGTTCGCGATAAAAACGACTGTTGAGCTCCTTCCATAAGAATGTAGATTTGGCCATCAAAAAGTAAAAGTAAGTGAAAAAACCCGGAAATTCGCGGGAAAAACGCTCAAAAACAAAGTATAACGGCTAATTACCGGTGTCGGCCGGCCCCCTAATTAACGCGAATTTCATTAATGCTTGCTTACCCGGCATTTATTTTGCTGTTCAAGTAATCAGTGGTCTCCAGAAATGTTCAGAAATTACTTTAAACGCAAAATGAAAGTTGACAAAACAGGCTTTTACCCAAATCTCAATAATTGGGGGCGGGAGGACACCAAGCCATAACTTTCTCCTTATCGTTTTTTCTCCAATTTTTTACTTATTTTCACTTTTGTGATGGTCAGATCTACCACTCTACGGTGATAGCACAACAACCGATTTTATCGAGAACCTTGCCTTTAATGCTAGATTAATTGCTGCGAACCGTACTGAATGGAAGCGTATTGTTCAGGCCACAAGAGCTCCTATGGCACCTACAGCAGTGTACTGGTTGAGAGGTCATCCTGCTCCGTCAGCCGCCAGCTAACGGGATGAGTGAAGTGAGTGAGTGAGTGAAGTAGATACTGATTTTGAAACATATTCTTGCATTTTGGTGGCTTCTCTTTCACGCAGTGACTTTGAGGCACCAAACTTCGTAGTTGAAAACTACACGAAGTTTTCCAATCCACAAAACTTTTTTTTGCGAAATATCGACTGTTTTTCAGACATCGATTTTGTTTTTTTGCTGCTTTCTGAAAGTAGCTTTCAACACGCAATTAGAATTCAGTTGTATAGGGAATCTCCGTTAGTGTTAGATAGAGGAAGAAGTGCGCTTTTATGTGCCACATTTCATTGTCAAAAAAAGCTCGTTTAGATGAGTAGAATGATGGTATAAAAACCGCGATTACTTTCCGCGAACCTAATATCTATGATTCTAATTTTGTTCAGAAATTGGGTTCTCACAGAAGCTTATGATTTTTTGGGCGAAACGTTTTTTTTTCATTTAGCCAAAAGATGAAGGCGGCGATGTGCGCGGGAAAGGATGAGGGTCATATTCGAAAAAAAAATAGAGATTGAAAATATCTAGATAATAATGTATACAAACATTCGCGTGAATATTGAAACCCAATGACCACACGTTTCTCATACTGCTGATTCTTGTTTTGTTCGTTTATAGTTATACTGACATGTTCTATTAGATTCTACCGAGAAAAAAAACGAAAACCGTCTCCACGTTTCTCATACAGCTTGTTTTTGCATGTGTTTTAGACATAACCAGATCTCTTTTTTCATGACATTTATACGTTTTGTGCTTTAGGGTCCGTGAGTTACCAAAAGTTTAAGCATATGGAAAGCAATTACGAGCGATGTGCAATATTCGTCGTTTGTAAAACGCGGCGGGGTCGCCACACACATTACGCTTTCAGGCGTAACTGCCTGGTAGCTCTACCCGCGGTAGCATGGCGCTCATGAATCAAAATGCGGTGGTAAGGGTGGCAATCTCCCGTGGGTAGCGCTACCACTGGATAGCGCTATCAGCACTGCCGCGTTGATGAATCCGGCCCCAGGAGGGATACTATACTTTCACACGCTCTAATTCTATGCGTTCTTGACATTTGTACACGTCTCACCCACAAATTCGAAGTGTCCGCATTGGTAGACGGCGACGGAACTTTGCTACGCGATCACAATCGCCGCATAAAGGCCGATTTTGAAGTCATGTGAAGAATGAGCAGTATGTGCAACCCCATTCGAAAGCTTCAATCTAATTTCAATGAAGTGCCTATAATTACTGGCGATCCCTGGAGGTTCTAGTCTCACAGGCCAATCCAAAAACATTACATTAGGAATCTTATGATTGGAAAAATCGTCTCTCGAGCATAGGTTTTCGGGATGAAGACGGTGGTACAAGATGTGAAGGTTTGCGAAAATCTGGAGGGTCTCTCCGAACGTGTGTTTTCAAGCAGAACCTTTTTTTATACCTTCCTCTTTTAAGTTATTGTTCTTCATACCTTAAAGGCAGCAGACACGCTCGAAAAAGTTGTTGATATAACTACGCTGCTTGGGTCGTATGGCCCCTAGTAGAACGCTCACGCCGAAGGAAGCGTCAAAAACGAGTGAAAACTATTAAACTTCAGCAATTCAAATCAAAAATTTTCTGCAACCCCGCCCCTGAGCTTCTGCATCCCCGCCCCAAAATACAAACACGTCAAGATTGATAGCGCCTCGAAAAGGCCTCTAAATAGAGCAAAAATATTGTGGACGGCCTATAATTTTCTTCAGTCGCAGACCCTGCTCGAGAGCGAAATAGGATGTGGAGATAGACCGACAGTGAAGTGAAGAACGGAGACACAATTGGAATTCATCTATTCATTCAGCCTTAAAGGCAGCATACACGCTCGTAAACGTGATTGAGATAACTACGGAACTAGAATGGTATGGCCCAGATAACAACGCCTACGCATTTTGAAGTGTCAAAAACTACCCACAACGCCGCTACATGAGTTAGAAGTTGGCCCCGCCCTGTATTTTCACGCCCCCTGTATTTGTCCTTTTCCTGCAACGCAAGGTTGCTGGGTCATATTCACCGGTGATACTGTTGGTAGATTGCCTAACAAGTGAGCCACACACGTCACTGACGGCGAAGATGACCCAGCAACTCTGCGTACAAAAGAGGCCAAATACAAAAGTACAGGGCGGAGCCAACCTCTAACTCATGTAGCGGCATTGTGGGTCGCTTTTATCACTTCAAATGCGTAAGCATTATGTTGTAAGCGATACGGTTCGATTCACGTAGTTATCTCAATCACGTTTACGAGCGTGTATGCTGCCTTTAAACAAGTTCGAAAACCAGGAAGGGGGTGTGTCCCGTGGTGGTGACAGAAGGGTTCGGGCCCCTGGTGGTCGCTTATATCTCGCTTATTTGAAGTAATTGAGATCTCGCACTTGGTGCGTGTTATACAGGAGGGGTCTTCTACACAATAGCATGAAAATCTAAAATTTCATTTCTGAGGGTTTACTGTGCCTTCAAGATATGAGTTAAAAATAATAATAAGTTTTCATGCCTCAAAAAGTTTTTTTTTCATCCAGAGAGATCTGCTGACGCCGTATAGTTTCTTGACCAGCTAAAGTCACAATTTTTTTGGATCATTCCTGAAATGAAAGAATCAAAAATCAACAGGTTTTTTGCTAGTAGCTTTTTCGAATTTGAAGACAGACACCCGGCGAAAGCTGTCTCTGAACATCCAGTCAAATACTGCGTCAAATACTGCTTTCAGTTTTCAAACAAAATGTTCCCGAAACTTCCAGCCAATTTCAATTGATTGAGTACAGACTTCTTGGTCAATTTTCCCTCATAACTTTTCACCCTTGAAGAAGACCTTTTGATCGTTTTTCGAAACCTCACGAAATTCTCCACGGATTGAAAGCAGCATACACGCTCGTAAACGTGGTTGAGATAACTAAGGAAATCAATTAGTATAGCGCAGAATACAACGCCTATTCGTTTATTCGAATATTCGGAGAAGTCAATTTTTCGAATAATTCGTCTATTCGAGTATTCGAACAAGTCAATTTTCCGAATAATTCGTTTATTCAAATATTCGGAGAAGTCAATTTTTCGAAAAATTCGTTTATTCGAATATTTGAAGAAGTCAATTTTTCGAATAACTCGTCTATTCGAGTATTCGGAGAAGTCAATTTTTGAATAATTCGCTTATTCGAATAGTCGGAAAAGTCAATTTTTCGAACAATTCGTTTATTCGAATATTCGAAAATTTTTATTCGTTTGATATACTCTATTACAGTGCCGCTACACTAATAGAAAGTTGGCCCCGACCTGAATTTCTCCGCCCCTTGTATTTCCCGTCTTACTTCAAATGGGCCACTCCCACCGTCGGCGACGTTTGTGGGTGGCACAATAAGTACAACAAGTAAACCACATCTTATTGACTTTTTGTTGATTTTTTTTTTGAATTCTGGGTTTTTTTTTCGTTTTCCTAGTCCACGGAATATCTTTCTTCCTAATATTCAGCAAGTTGTTTATTGGAACGTTCTACTGAACGTAATAAATTAACAAACATACATCGAGGACGGTGGGAATGGTCCATCACCCCTGTTCTCTAGGAAGACGCAAATACAGAGGACGGAGAGATACAGTGCGGGGCCAACTTCTTACCCTTGTAGCGCGATTGAGGGTCGTTTCTGAAGATTCAAAATGCGTAGGCGTTGTGCTCTGAGCCATTCCATTGTATTTCCGTAGTTATCTCAACCATGTTGACGAGCGTGGGTGCTGCCTTTAAAGACCCCATAGTAAGTTTCAACTAACCGCAAACAGCTGACTGGTATGCTACTCACTATTCGTCCAATACTTCTTTTAATCGATTTATGAGTCAAAAAATGTGAAAGCGGTCGCTCGACACGCACGCGCACCGCGTGGGCGGACAGTCTCATTCGGACGGTCTTTATATCGTTCGACGCAAAACTCCACGTAGAATTCGAAATTAACCTTCACCGGAAGCCTGTTTTGAAAAATCAAAGAGGTATAAATGGAAGACTAGTATGATATAAATTGAGATTAGCTAAACTAGGTAAACGAAAAAATTTCAACCTGGTAACGCCAATCGACGCCTAAGTTTAAATGGAGATTTCGAAGAGAGCTTCCAACTCATGTCTGTAACCTGAGCCTGAATTATTGCGAGCAAAAAAAAAGGTAATGATTCCCATCCCTTTCTGAAAACGATTTGTACGAATATCGGGCTTCTTCAATTACTTTCTTGGTCCGCTGCCATTTTTCAGCGATCTGTATCTTTCTCCTCGTTGAAGGCACCCCCCTTCACCTGCTCAGAAGTGAAGTTTAGTGGAGTAGTGTGCTCATCGGAGCGAAGTTGCTTTCCGCGATTGCGGAGGGCATTGCTACAGCACGAATCGTGCTGGGACCACGAGGTCCCGACCAGGGGTGTGCGTAATTACGGTTTGCGATTTACGATTTTACAATTTACGGTGTTTTCCGGCCTCGTAATTACGGTTTACGATCACGCCGTGAATCGTAATTTTTCGTAATTAAAAATACATGCAGTGGAAGTAAATCACAAAACATCTCCAATTGACCTGCTCTAACCGCATGTTGCATATGCTAATGTTTTTGGTCAGGAGATGGGAACAACTCAGGCGTGTGACTAAAGCACGATCCAGTTATCAACCTTTGACGTGATTTTATCATTATAACGCGGGACAAATGGCCGGAGCTGGAGGCGCTGGATAACAGATCCGCGTTGCGCGCCGCGCACGTCTCACTAGCTGCCACCTACAACGCAATGCAATCTAAGAGCACTCTTCACGAGGAACTTTGTTTCCTAGTTTTTTATGAATATCAACTGTCCTATTTCCTACAACTAGATTAGCGCCCAAACATCGAGCGAAGCAGTCTAAGCTATCCAAAAATTGCTGCAAACAGTGCTCCTGCCCCTCCTTTTGAGTAGATGACGTCTACTCAGAGTTCACAAAAATCAACAAGAGGAATCGTTTCCTCCAGTCAATTTCTCTTCGTCATGTTCGCTCTTTCTCTAAAACCGTTATCTCTCACAAATGCGAGCGTTTGATGGGCGACTTTGCTACATTCCTTAACTATGGAGACTAAACTATGGTTAGGTCCGTGGCTTGTTTCCTCAAGAAAAAACATTTAAATTCAAACCGCTACTGGTGCGGCGGTTTAAATCTCACCAGCGGCTGGCTAATAATTACCAGCCAGCCGCCGCTGAGATTCAAACCGCCGCGCCAGCCGTGGTTTGAATTTATATTTTTTTTCTTGAGGAAACAAGCCACGGACCTCACTATACACAAAGTTGCAAAATTATGAAGCGTTTTTTGTGCTTACGTTGCCTCATATAATCTTAAATATTGTCATGATAAAGCTATGATTCTGCAAGTGACAGTGGATATAGGAAAAAATAACTTGCGCTGGGCGACCGATACTGAGCTCTAATTAATGTAGAGTTGCCACGGATTATTCAAGTTCATGCTCCTCATTCAAGCTATGAGGACCAAGAGTACGAGGATTTTCTTGATACCTTGACGAAGATTATCGACAAACGATGAAACTCCCACTTAACAGTGATGGGAGATTTTAATGCAGCGCCAGGTCGACGGGAGCCCCAAGAACGCTATATTGGTGTCAACGCTGTTGAACAACGAAACCATCGAGGAAGAATGCTCGCCGAATTCTGTGAAGAACGACGGCTTTTCCTTGCAAACTCATTTTTTCATAAAAGGAAAAATCTACGTTGGACATGGAACAACAGCTCATTTGGAGTCAAGAAGGAGATTGACTACATACTAGTACGAAACATGCGCGATATAATTGATGTTGGAGTCCTGAGTTCCGTCAACGTCGGCAGTGATCACCGCCTTCTACGATGCACCTACCGCTTCCAGCAAACCAGCCGAAATGTACGACCGTGTCGAGGAACGCGTGTTGTTGTTAAGTCACTTCTCTGTATGCGTGCTGAGAGTTTGCTTGATACCATGCCTCTTACTGGCGATGTAAACAGAGACTACGCGAATCTAGCATGTATCATTAACTTGGCAACTAATCAAGCCACATCCTTTGAACCTTTGCCCCCTCGAGTTTCCCAAAGCACACGAAAACTTTTTGCAGTACGACACCAAGTTCGGTACGGAGGAGGATCAGTAAGATGAGCAGTTGAATACGCTGAAGTATGCAAGCTTGTGCGAAGATCGCTCAAGGAGGACTTACGTATACGCCACATCGACATTCTTCAAAAAGCCGTTCAATCTTCCCGCTTCCGTGCTGGACGAGAGTTTCTATGCTACGCACGACCTTTGACCGTACTACGACCAAATCCCTATGCCACCTTCCCACCAAGTCCCGCCTCCTCCCGCGAACCGCTATCAGAAACCGTGGAAGCAGTCAAGTCGTTCTACGACAGCCTCTACCATTCTTCGCATGGCCCACAATCTCCCCCCACTGGTCAAATCACTATCCGCCTCCTTCCCAATGGAGTTGAAGAAGTGCTGAATTTCAGCAGAGCTCGTTCTGCCCCTGGCTCTGACCGAGTCCAGTCATTCGCCCTACGCCCTCTCTCGGACATCCTTGCGAACCCGTTGTGTCAGTTACTCGATTCTATTATTGCGACAAAAGTTGTTCCGAAACAACCAGCATCCTTTCTACTGTACAAAAAAGGAGATCCCAATGACGTCTCGAACTACAGACCGATATCGCTGCTCTCCACTATCTACAAGGTTATGACGAAGGTTATCACTCGACGTTGAAGAAGATAGTAGAAGAACGTTCCATACTCCCTGCAGAACAAGCCGGATTCCTTAAGAATTTATCCACTATTGATCATATTCATACGTTAAATCTAATTCTAGAAAAATCCTATGAATTCAACATCAATGACTGCATAATCTTCATTGATTTCAAAAAAGCCTTCGACAGTGTGCAGCTACCATCTGTATGAAAATCCCTGAGAATGTTTGGAATCAACGACGATCTTATCAAACTCATTCAACTGTTATACGCCAATGGAATTGCAGCTGTCAGAATTTTAGAACGTTTGGCGGAACTCAACATTCAAAAAGGTGTCAGACAAGGTGATTCACTCCCTCCACTCCTTTTTGTGCTTGCACTTCAGTATGCGCTTAACAATGTCGTCTGGCATGGTAAAGGATTTCGATTGAAAGAAAAGGTTCTTCCCTACCTCGATTACGCCGACGACATTGCTTTGATTGCCCACGACCCTGCCGAATTGCAATCAATGGTTGAAGCACTAGTATGTGAGTGTGCTCGAATCGGACTCTTGGTGAATGTAGAAAAAACGAAATGGATGCGGCGATGGCGTGGAACGATTGATACAACTGGCGACTGTATAATGATAAATGGAAAAATGGTAGAACGTGTTGACGAGTTTGTGTACCTGGGACAACTGCTTTCGTTTCTACGGAATCCAGCCAATGAGATACGGAGAAGAATCCAAGCCGGTCGGAAAATATACTTCAAAAATCGTCTGTTTCTGACCTCTACCAGAGTTGAGATTCGACTCAAACGAAAGTATATAATACCTGAATTCTGCCAGCTGTTCTCTATGGCTGCGAGACCTGGGTGTGGGCAAAAGAAATGGCTTCAGCTCTTCGATCAGCCCAACGCCGATTAGAACGAGAAGTACTTGGTGTTCGACTCGTGGACAAGATAAACGCCAAGGTCATACGACAACGGACAGGGCTGAAAGACTGGATCCACTCAGCTCTTCGAAGGAAGTGGTTGTTCGCCAAAAGACTTTCCTCTACAGCAGAAGGGTCGTTGCTTCGTATGTGTATCGGCTGGATACCGGATGGAAAAAGGAACCACGGCAGACCGAGAACACGATGGTTAGATGACTTAGCGAAATTCAGAGGAAGAAGAACAAGAGATGCCACATCAGATTGGACGACATTAATGGATGGAGACGCAAAGAAAACTGCTGATCTCTTCGCATACACAGTTCGATCTTTATTGTACCGATGCGAGCAAGAGCAATAAATGTAAATGTAATGTAATGCCACGGATTGCACTGATACTTTGCGATCTCTATTGAAGGTTGGCGCAAGCTCGGTGCCATAGTTTCAACGTACGTGCATCGACTTTGAGCCAACCTTCAGTGGGGAGCTCGAAGTACATATCAGTGCGATCCTTACCACCTGAGGCCGGATTCATCAAAGCATTTTCTGTGGTAAGTTAGCGTTATCGGCAACCCGCGATGGTTATGAGTGAGTCAGCAAGCCTAAAAATAACTGATAACGGTTGCGGTTAGCCGATAACGCTAACTTACCATGGAAGATGCTTTGATGAATCCGGCCTCTGTATGATCGGTGTAGCGGTTTCGCCAGCAAATGGGAGGAGTTCTCAAATTCAGCCGTTGAGAATCGCTCAAATGCGGTCATATTGGCTCGTTTTACGCTTATAACAGCGTTAGCGTCTCGGTAGAGGTATAATTGTGTCCCTGTTGCCCAGCAGATACGCGGACAGCTGAATCGGACAGGCGGATTTCTCAATACCTGGGAAGTTACGGAATGAGTGATAAGGGAACGCAGAGAAATACGGGTAGGACGGTCCCATTAAAGGTGTGCTTTAACGAGACACGGTCGCGTCGCTCTGCTCACAGCGACCTCCTGTAGCGGAGCTCACGCCCTTTAAACCTGTCGCATTCGCAGTGCTCTGAACAGCGACAGGCTTCGGCAGATTTGCAGTATGTCAGTCCTCTGCGACATTTTGCTGCAGCTCACGCGCGATAAGAGTTCCTACAACAACCTATTCCGTTGCTCCGATGCGGGTCCCGCCGTGATTTGCGCTAGATTTCATGACTGTCGCTGATCACAGCGACAAAGTATACCATACCCCTTAAAGGCAGTGTTCACGATGATTATCGTTTCCAAGTTTTCCACTCAAAACAATGCGTTGGCTACCAAGTGTCACCAAAATCACGAAGAAACGGCGAGAAACGCACTAATTCGTCTTATTTCAGTGACATTAGTCTCCGGCCTGGACTAGTTTTCCGATTGGATGAACATGTTCACGGTGGTTGTCACCGGTGAAAAATGGGACTAATCGAAAATGGAAGAATATTTCGGGCAAAACAGTCTTAGTTAGGGCCCGAAGGAAAGAACGGAGCAACACAGAATGGAGAATTGCAAAAGACGGGTCCACATAAGATTTCGTTGTCACAACCAACAGTTCCATTGATACTTAAGAGGCGGGCTGATACTTGAGGATTTCGTGCCCTTCTGGTGCGTTTTTCTCGGTTTCTTCGCCATTTCAGTTCTACTCGGGGGCCAAACAATCGATTTAGCGATTAATCTCAAAATCGAAGATTATCGTGAACACTGCCTTTAAACGTGGTTGGCTGGCAAATACTGAACCTAATATTTACTTAGCATGTGAAACGGTGGACAGTTGGACAGTAGGTAGTTTCTTGTGTTTCACCGCAGTAATATTTTTAGTGATTATTGCTATTGTTTTCTGTTTACGATTTACGGTTTACGATTTAAGGTGGTTTGTCGTAACTAAGTTTTACGATTTACGAAATTTGAAATTTCTTTTACGCACTTTCCTGGTCCCGACACGTTTACCTTTTGTCACAATGCGATTATCATGTCGTTACGTGCTGCAGCAGCGGTTGTCCGCTATTTCGTACAGAAATTTCTTTTCGATAAGGCAAGTATGTGGTTCAACCCAGCGAAGCTATTCCCTCGAGGCTATCATTTTGCCTATAAATCCTGCTCGTCCTAGCTCACAAGAATTTTTTCTTGAATTTACCATTTCTCTCATGAAGCCTGATGTCAATTCATCCATAGATGATTCTCGATAACTTGTCACATCTATGCCATCGAGTCTCTGGAAAATAACTCACTGAACACTTTACAATGCTCAGTCACACTGCTGATCGCTGGAAAGTTTTGTAAAAAGTACCGATGGTGAAAGTGTCCAAGGAGCACAACATTGTACGCTTAGTTGGATATTACTTGCTTACTCTGATTCATTGATGGTCCCGCTCCCGAACTTCTTAGCGGGGACGACAACTCTTTAATTCTGCGGGATTTTCGGCCATTTGCATCCAATGAGGCAGCGTCGTGTAACACTTCGCATGTTGTACTGAAAGGTCGAACATCGACGATCTTAGCCTCGAGTCCTCAACCTGGTCAATCGCTTCTCGGAATCACTCGGAAGCTGCCCTTGAACCCCGTCTTCTTCGTGATGTCTCCGGAGCAATGTTTTTTATCAACTTCACCTCTCTTCTCTGATAGACGATCGGCCTGTTCGAGAACAGCATGGGCTAACCCGCGTCTCACCAGTTACTGATAATCATTTTTGCATTTCCAATGATAAAGGCATCATGCGCGCTGAGAACCACTTACCATTTTTCGAGCTTGACCAGTTGCTTGGGCCCGTCTGAGAACGCAACTATAGTTTGTTGGATCAGGCACGCACCATTCTGACGATATAGCAAGTCGAATATCTCAAATCTTGTCAAAAGAGGCCGGCTTTCCGTCAGTCATCTAGCACAATCTGCTGTCAGCCGTCACATGATAAAAGAATTCCTTGCGGTCCAGCGCAACTGCTAAAAAAAACGACATGGCGCGAATTCGAACACCACTGTCCACTTCTTTCAACTAATATTTTCTTCACAAGTTCCGGTTTTCGATAATCTCTTCCGCCATTTCCGTTCACGAGAGGAATAAAAACACTCCAAAACATGAAAAATTAGAGTATGGTTTTCTGCGCGTGCGATGCCTTTGATTCCAAGCCGGTCTTCCACCTGCCGTTTTGAGCTCGGTGACTGTTCCAACTGTTTCGTCTCGATATGAGGACGATGTTGTCAACAAAACGTATGTAGGTTCCTAGTTTTTGCCTTCGATGAGGCAACTTATATCGTCCCACTTTAAGCTCCTCCAAAACGTCTTACAGCTCAGCAGCAAATAAATTTGGAGGTGTGATTTTCTTCTATTTCACTCCTTTCTCGCAGAGGTGAATCTATGCACTGGGGATTTAGACGTGCACCCACGCACAAAGAACGGCATCGCCCTTCGCAGAACTCTGTGGTCGAGCATTATTTTCAGAAACTTGAACCTTCTGATGGATGACTCAGAACAAAGAACCACTTACAGCTTCTATCGGGCCATTCGTTGAAGACGCTACGAAGTGCATACACAAGCTGGGGGAAGCTCGGGATATTCATGATGATGCCCGCTTAACCAACTTTCGGTTTTTCATAAGATCACAATGACATAAGACAATCAATAGATATGTGCTGTTGCGTGGATTGATACCCCGACATCTCATAGCCGATATTTCTACTGAACCTCTTCGTCATGCAATCGCTACTTCTTTATGTTTCCCAGCTTCCTCACCTCCGCATTATTTTTCTTTTGATTAATTACTTTTAACTCGCATTTATGCAATCATCCGCCTTGCGACATGCATGGATTATTGCCTCTAGACTTAGTGTATTTGAGTGGTCCTAGCGGTATTGCATGATGGAAGCTATGAACATCAGCCAAGAGTTGGAAGAGTGCGGCTTCTTCGAAGGTTATACCCTACAAAGATTCGTCATCATCACTGCTTTCTCCATGGTGTCAGTCTTCGGAATACTTGCAAACACGGTATGTTCTCCTCCATTTCCTTTTCTGTATTTAATGAACAGGAACAGTGCTGCCTATATTTAGCTGTTAATGGCAGTCTTCTGGAGAACTCTGCCTGCTTCCGTATATTTGGCCTGTCTCGCTTCTATGGATATGCTCATATGTCTCACATATCTGCTGCTTTTTGGCGTTGATGCGGGATTTGTTTACCTCAGAGATAAGGTAAACATGCCTTTTTACAATCCACCTTACTAATTTCTCGTTCTCTAGGTGCAGCCGAGAAATTTTTCCATAATTTCTGTCACTCTATCCCGAAAAGTTCATGGAATGTTTATATTGGTATCAATGTAGCTTCGTCTGCTTTCAAAAATACATGCATGTTCTGCGATATGCTGCCAGGCGATGGAAGGCTATCCATCCCGTTCCCCGTACGGCGACCATGCCGTTCGCTGTAGAGTTGATGATCCAGTTGTATGAGCGGTCCATCGCAAATGGGATCATGAACGGAATGGTCGTCGAGTCCTGTGAAATATCCTGCTGTCGTACGTGAAAAAGTGAAGAGCCCTGTTTTCTGGATTACGGCGAAGCAGATGCTACGTCGCAGTCGCGATTTTCATTAGTTGCACGCTCGTCAGAGACGCAGGAGGAGCGCTACTTTTTTGGGCTAATCGTTGGCTCACTCGATCGGGACTGAGTGTACCCTCTGATACCGCTGTAGTGGGCTACGCGTTCAAACCTCACCAGCAGCGTGCGGTCACGCCGCGTGCTTTTTCTGATGGATAGCCTGCGATAAGATAAATATCTCACCTCAGAAGCATCATTTCTAGCATTTTTCGACTTACGATTATTTCCCTTATCGCAGGCTATCTAGCACAAATGCGTGCGTGACGCGACCGCACGCAGCCTCTGAGGCTCGGTCTCGTAACACACTACTTTGATATCCGAGTTTAGAAGTTCCTTGCCTCTTACCCCTTCGTCGCCGTTAGTTCGAATAAAAAACAGTGAAATAAGCGAAATAAATATTTTTATAGAGGGTTAATGGGCAGATAGTAACTAAGGAACACCAACAAATATGAAGAAACTACGGCGCTACGGCAGCGACAGCGACAAAAAAAAGGGCGAGACCATTTCCATCGCGCGACGTTGCTGCCATCACTGCCAGCTCGCAGCGAGGCTCGCTCAGCTCCCGCACTCTGAAAGCGCGGAATTCGCCCGGTCGCGCGGCACAGTTTGCGCTGCGTAGCTCCTTCATCATCACTGAAACCGTCTCGGAGTTTCGCTGCGAAGCCACTCTGAAAGGCCCTTATGGCGCAGTGAGGGTACTATTGGCTCCCAAAAACTATGCTCAATTATACTAATGCTTTAACATTACACTCACCTTGAAGATATTGTGAAGAACGAACTTTTTTTAAATAGGATTGGTTTGCGAAATTTCGAAATGAAGATAAATATCAATCAATTGTTTTGAAAAGATACGATGGGAAAAGCTTTTTTTCTTGAAGTTTATGGCCAGACTATCGATTTTCGATTGACTTTTTGCATTTTGTCCTCTGTGAAAAAATCCTATTTCTCACGACTCATGGTGCGAGCGGCGTGCGCGATGCTGCTCCCTCCGTCTGTCATGCGCTCTCTAGCTATCTCTGCTCTCCGTTCCTCAGCAACACGCTTGGAAACTGTGAGAATTTTGCTGTTTTTCAGCCTGTACCATCTTGTATCCGACCGGGTATCCGACTCGGATACTCGGATTCCGACTCGCCGAAAAAAAAGGTCAAAATCCGGGTGATCCAAGTTCCGAATCACCGAAAAAAACGTTATTTTTGAATTGATCCGAGATCCGACCATCCGTTTAGCCTCTCTATCCGAATGACTCGGATTATCCAATGTTGCTATTTTCAATCTATGTGTTCAAGTCGGATATCCGCGACATTTGATTTTGGAGTTATCCTAAACCCGAGAATCCGATTTTTTTCAATTCGGATTCAATTTATACTGAGCACACATCATTTCGATTACGGTAAGAGGTTCGTGGGATCTGTCGAGGGAGCCTCTGTTCACCAAGACGAATATTTGCGGTTTTTTTAGGTGAACTTTGATACTGATGCACTTGCTATCAAAAATATCATATCATCAAAAATTACGCTTCACAGCTACTTTCTCGATGAGTTTGATAGTCTGAGCATTTCGTCGATTCCATGGGCGGCTAACTATCCCTTTTGCTGACTTGCTAAATTTCTTGGCTTTTTTTACCCTTTGAGAAATTTCATTTGGCCCGATTACCCACTATGATTTTCAATTTAGACTCTATTCTTCCTATACCATCGCTACATCGTTCCCATATTCTTCATCGCAAAAACCGTGCAATTCGCTATTCCATTTTTATTAATTCTAATAACACTGGAACGATATGTATGGACAAGCAAAGAGAGAACACGGTGCGATTCTTCACAATGTGGTTTGTGCACTTTTTGAAAGTCCCAGTAATAGTTTTATTCTATTTAGGCAAGTTTTCGCCCCAGTTTTCAACGACAAGGGAAGATGTATCACTGTGTCCATACTCGTCATGATCAGTGTGTTGATTAGGCTACCTGTTCTACTAGCCACAGAGGTACGTAAACTTTTACTAGCAGTTTAATGGTTAAAAATCATTCTGGCATGCGAATGAAAATTGTCTGAGGCAGCGCTTTGCTTCAAAAATCTTCAAGATTGGGGGCAGATATGTGTGCGCACCCCTTTTTGGGACGAAGGTTCTGCTGTCGGCCACGGCTTTGGGACATTTGTATACCTTTTTGTCTTTGCAGTGGCAGGTTTCGCCAGCTATCACTTGCCATGTCGGGACCGGCCCCCGCGTAGTAGCGCGAGCGGTCGCGGGAACAGTTTCCAATCGAACGTCACGGCGACGAGTCGCTTGTTGGCGGTATACTTCTACTTGTAGTAACCCTTTCATACACCAGCGCAGCGTCGATAGGACGTCGTTTGGCTGCGCACAGCGACGCTTGCAGGGTTTCTTCTACGCTTGAGGTGGATTTCCCCTACTATTTCTATACAAATTACCATAATCTGGGTATTTTTGTTGTTTCGCACCCGACCTCCGAAAATCGAGAATAAAAATTTTGCGTTAAAAACCGAGCAGCATATTAATAACAAGATGCTTAATACGCTTGTAAGTTCTTTACTTGGGTGTTCATGTACTGTTTTTCATTTTTACAATTTGCTAAGCAATTCACAGCGTTTTACAAAAAAATATTTTCTGTTTGAACCTTTTTCATTTTGTCCTTGGATTTATTAATGCTGTAATTTTGTCACTATCTCAACGCATTTATCGTTTTCGGACTTTGCCAAGGACTTGAAACCAGAATTCAAGTCTATCACAGAAAAAAGATTGGGCCGCCATGCATAGCAACCCTGCCAAACACGAAATCTTAATTCGCTTAATTAAAGGCAGTGCTCACGATAATCTTCGATTTTGAGATTAATCGCTGAATCGATTGTTTGGCCTCCGGGTAGAACAGAAATGACGAAGGGATCGAGAAAAAAACCCTATGAAGGCACCAAAACCTTTACTCTCAGTGTAACTGTTCGTTGTGACAACGAAATCTTCTATGGACTCATTCCTTGCAATTCCCTACTCTCTATTGCTCCGTCCTTTCCTTCGGACCCTAACTAACACTGTTTTGTCTAGAATATTCTTCCATTTCTGATTAGCCTCGTTTTTTTATCGGTGACAACCGCCGTGAGCATGTTATCCAATCGGACAACTAGTCCAGGCCAGAGAATAATGTCACTGAAATGAAACGTTTCAGAGCGTTTCAAGCAGGGATGAGCGGAATTCCGACTTCCGATTTCCGAATTCCGATTTCCGCAGGTTTTTAGGCCTCGGAATTCCGCTTTCCGATTTCCGAAAAATGGGTGCGGGAATCGGAACGAAATGCGGAAATATTCTTAATCTGCATCCACTGACAGAAGTTAACAAGTTGAGACTCGTCAACCTTTTTCAAGATTTGTTAAAGGCAGTTTTCACGATAAAAACGTATTCTAGTTTTCTGTGTGCCTGAGCGGGCAAGTATACGAAGTAAAAACTAATAGAGGAAACCTCGCACAAACTCTCAGATATCGAAGAAAAAACTGGTCAATAAAATCTCTGAATTATTTGAATACGCCTGTTTGTTGTGTTCCGGGGAACTGCGGGCTTTGAACAATCCAGACGTCGGAAATTGTTTTGCGCATTAAGATTCTTGAGTACTTTGCCTTGTTTTATGTTTCTTGTAGTGAGCATCTCCCGAAAATGATATGGTTTATTGCACTTGCTCGGATGCTAGAATCTTTTGGGATAAAAATCAGAATTTCGGCAACTGTTCCTCTGGAAAGACGAACGGTGGACAACCGTTTATGACTTGGGAGGGACAATCCAAGGGATCTGCTGGTCCACGGGGTTTTCACACTTCTGGTCGTTTTTCGTCGTACTTTCATCCTTGCCCTTCTTTGAGGGACTCGAAGCTTACGTTCCCGCTGGAAAACGGGCAAAATTTTCGTCGTGAACACTGTCTTTGATGCCACTCAATTTCTATGGGATCCAGGAAAGTGCCTAATTGAAATTTTATAATTAGGTAAATTTTAGTCCTTCAGAGAGCCAAAGCTCTTGTTAGTCGTTAATCCTCAGCCGTTATGAATCTAGACTTTGACAATAAGCACTGCGAATGCAGAAATAGCCTTCTAGGGTAAGCCGGTATCATAGAGTTTACCGCAATGTTATAAGGACATGGTGCGGTTGCAGTCACACACTAAAACTACGGTGGAAAACCTGAATCCTTGCGAAATTTCATTATCGATGGACAGCACAGCTGATTTTCTGAGGGAGTTGCAGTTTTTTTCTTTTTTCTTCTCAGGCAATTTGCTGCCCCGAGCCGCCTGACAGTTCGGCTCATTTTGCCCTATTTTCCGGGCCACTGCTGTTGCTATCCGAGCCACTGCTGTTGCCGTCCGGGCGAACTGGAGGAGCCGGGACAGCAACAGCGGCGGCCCAAACAGCAACAGCAGTGGCCCGGAGATTAAGAAAACACGAGCCGAACTGTCAGGCGGCTTGGGGCTCAAAATCGCCTGAGTTGTTTGTTTCGGCATTATTTTTGTTTCTAACAATTTAAATATTGCGAATAGGGGCTATATTCTTAGTGTGTGAGGGTAATTAGCCGTTTGCTCGGGCTTCGAAGTGTCTTTTTCCAAAAATTCAGTTTTGAAATCGAGAAAACGGCAAAGACATTAAAGGCACAGACCAACCTCAGAATCGAAATTTTGTTTTCCTGCCTATCATGGAGAAAATTTTACGCTGATCACAAAAGTGTCTCCAGAATCGCTCAGAAGTCACTACGAACGGAGTTATGGCCCCTCAAAGATTCCGAATTTGAACGGTGAGAAGTTCGCGGACGAGTTGTCTCGAGCCTGTCTTTTCTCGTGATTCGCAGCCATCGTTTTGAAGCAGGTCACAAAATAAAGCCAGACCGAAAACAGATTGAAGAACATAGATTTGAAACAAAATCGATCGCGCTTCTCTTCACTATTGAGACCGGAAGCTTGTCGGTGGGCGTTACCGATTTTTTCTTCCATGGGGGCGTGGCCGACTTTTTCCTTGCTTTTTCTCGCTTATTTGAGCGAATTGAGATGTCGCGCTTGGCAGGGTTGCTATACGCGGCGACCGGAGTATAATATCAAAAATTACCCCTGAGCTTGGACTGTGGCTTTAAGAAAAGTCCCTATTCGTTATAATATACGAGTCAATAACAAAAATGAAGCAGAAACAAACAAAAAAAAGGAAAAACCGTGACTCACCCAGGAAATTAGCTGTGTCGATCGATAATGAAATCTGGCAGAGCCAGGTGTCCCACCGTAGTTTTATTGTGTGACCGCGACCGCACCATGTCCTTTTAACATTGCGCTAAACTGCAATTCCAGCGACGAGCGACACGAGTCCGCAACCGCACCATGTCCTTTCAACATTGCGGTAAACTATAGCACTGTTCTCTGCCAGTAGCATTCTGGGATATAATTTCCAGAATAAATTTCTGAACAATCTTTTTTGAGTTCTTCAATACGACTGGTTAACAATGTGTTGGATGTTCGCAGAATAGTCCTGTGGCTCGGACTTCAAAGTGCTTGTTTGAATCCATCACGGGTTGAGGGTTTTTTCCAGCTGTAAGTTTTTTTTTTCCATACGGCACACGTATGTACAGTTTCGCACGGATCACATTGATACCTTGAGCTCACCATTGGAGGTTGGCGCGAACTCGGTGCATGTATGTTATAACACGTGGTACCGAGTTTGGGCCAACCATAAGTAGTGAACGCAAAGTATCAGACGATCAGTGTCGACTGTGCATATTTCGAAGAACTACCAGCGATATATAGACCAAAGTTGGTGTGATCCCTCCAACGGGTAGCGATAATAGTGAGTGATCATTTTTTTTTAAATTCTGGATTGCTTACGGAAATCTTTCATTTCTTTAGTCGTTAGTCGCTCGACGTAACACTGAAAAAAGCCCGGTAGTCTTTGAAGCTCTTACAAGGGACCACTTTGAACACAAAATGGAGTTTTGAAAAACGGTTTTTTGAGAGTTGTAGAGAGCGTAAAAATAAACAATTTAAGATTTAAAATTTCACTCAGTCCTCACGGGTAGATCAAAAACCACCAAAACAATGGGTTGCGGTAGGTAAAATGCCATTTAATGCACCCTAACCTGACGACATCCGCTGAAAAAACAGGAAACGGACCCCATATTCGTGTTCAGCCTCCCAAATTACCCCCTGGGGCTGAGTTTGGGCGAAAAAAATTTCGACCTCTGAACCCCCAAAAATGGCGGTTATTTAAAGTGCTCATAACGAATCTGAGGTCAGTTTATCGATTTTCGACAGATTACGGTAGATTACGATGGGTATACGGTAGTTGGGTCAAAATCTCAGAATTGACTCAAAATTTCTGAACGGGGGTTATTCGGGGTGCTGAATACGAATTTGATGTTCACTTGTCAATTTTCAAATTATTAAAGGCAGTGTTCGCGATGAAAAAATTTTCAATTTTCTCAAAGAATCCTAAGCTTTCAGCCATTCTCAGGATATAAATGAAAAAAGAACAGTGAAAAACGGACCAGAAGTGGGCCAAAATCGTGTGCTGCAGTCGACCCACTGCTGCAGCCATCCCAACAGACTAGTATTTATTTTGAAAGCCTTCGGTAGATAAACAACCGGTTATCAAAAGAATATTTACTGACATGTAAAAGTCGATTAGGTTTATCACGTTTTCACATTGAAAAGTTCTCTCCTCCAAACCGGTCAACTCTTCTATTGTCAGAAATGAAGCGTCACAAAAGCGATCCTATTTTGGTACAGAAGAACGGTTCCTGGTCATTTTTCGCTGCTCTTTCTGGCACGATTGTCTCAGCTGGCCTCTGACCTTCCCTATTCAACGAAAAGCTCTCTATCCATGATTTAGCGCGAACACTGCCTTTAAGGTAGGTTTAGGCCCTCTATGTCATGACAACTACCGTAAACTACAGTAAACCTCAGAATTTTGGCAAACGATCTCTAGATTCGTGTTCAGCACCCTAGATTACCCCTACATTAAAGTTTTGAGCCGAATCCAAATTTTTTTTCAAAACATCCTAAAAATTCTTGATGGGTACCCTTGCCTTGTCGCGAGGCTTGGAAAAACGACTATAACTTCTTTTCATAAAAGCTTCTGTGTTTTTCAGAGAAGCTGCAAAGAGCATACTCGGATTCAACGTCCAAAATGGCACCAAAAAACTACATTTAAACCAGAATGGCCAGGCTTAATAAAAGTAGTTATCTTGTAAGATGCGTTTTCAAAAAAGTGGTTCCGTTCTACTCCAAATTTTAACGAAACACTTTTCTTGAGTCTTCGAGCCATGCGCTAAAGTATTAGGCTGCTTCAATGAATTTTGTAGTTTAGGTAAACCCACTTCTGTATACAACATTTATTTCTAAAAAGATTGATCATTGATCAAGGAACAAGTCCACGAAGTTTCATTTTGTCCGAACTTTTTTCCAGCGTCATATATCAAAATAAGTCCCCTAAAGTGTTTCTCCGAATTAAGGACGGTTTTCCTGTAACATATGTGGGGGAGAAGGGCTTGGGTATTCTTGATATTCTAGTAATTGTCAAAACCTCGGAATTTCTATAGTTTCTAACATTGATGTGAACCATTCTCCGTTTATATCACGTTACCTCTGCGATATAAGAAAAGAGGTATAAAAAACAAGACACACTGTTAAAACTCAAAACAAGTAAGGTGAACACACAGAAATGCCATTACTACCAGCCATAATGATCCCACAGTATTCGAACCATCTTTCAATTGCTTCGTAATCCAACGCCTAACCGACTGAGCCACGGTGTGCTGCTAGCTCACCCCGACTATCATATTGCAGTGATCGGTGGTTTGAATGCAACGAGCATTGTTCAGGGGATCAACTAACAAGTCATAACTCGAGAACCTAGCTAGATTTCATCTTCAAACTTTTAGGAGAACCTTTTCAGATGATTTCAAGGCCACTGTATAGCTCACATTTGTGCTACGTCCTCCCAATCCAACGTTCTGGTTTCTTTCCTTTTTTGGTCGTTTTTGATCTACACGTGGAGACTGAGTGAAATTTTAAAATCTCAAATTGTTTCTTTTTAACTCCTCTACAACCCTCAAGAGACCGTTTTTCAAAACTCCATTTTATTTTCGAAGTGGTCCCTTGTTAGTCTTCAGTCGCAATTACGCACATCCCGGATGGGATCCCATGGGACCAGAAGATTGATTCGTAATGGTCTCGGGTCCAGGATGGAGAAGTATCTGGGGAATGATGATCTGATATTGGCTATTCTTTTCAGCCTGAGGGTCAAGGACATATTTTTCGATGTTAGAAGCAAGTATACCTTGTTCCAATTTCCGATTCCGAATTCCGATTTCCGCAGTTTTTCGGCTTCGGAGTTCCGCTTTCCGATTTCCAAAATTTCAAAACTTGTTTCGATTTCCGATTTCCGAAATTCAAATTTTGTTCCGATTTCCGATTTTTGATTTCCGAAATTTAAAATTTTTATTCCGCTCATCCCTGGTTTCAAGCGGTTTCTTCGTAATTTTGGTAACACTTGGTTGCCAACGCATTGTTTCGAGTGGAAAACTCAGGAACCAAAATCGTCGTGAACGCTGCCTTCAAGCGAGAAAATGGGAGGAAGTCGACCAAGCCTCTAGAAAATAAAAACGGGACACCGACAAGTTCTCGATCTCAGAGAGAAAAACAGGCCCGCGACAAATCGTACGCGGTTTTTTCGCCATTCGATTTCGAAATCTATTAATGGCCATAACTCCGTTCGTAGTGGGGTGGCGGTCGTTCTGTTCCAGCTGGGCGGAGCCTGGCCAGGGAGAGCGAGACGTTATCGAGGTGCTAACGACGTCGAGTTGTCGCGCTGGCTAATTACAGCGCTTTACTCACCGCGATAACACTATGTAATAAATTTCCGCTTTTGTTCTGTTCCTGGGTTGAAATTATGTTTTTCTAACCCACTTAGAAGCCAGGAACAAAAATCATGTCACATAGTGTAATCTGCTAGTGAGATACTAGATGACATCCATTGATGAAAACGTGGTATTTTTTATTTTTTTTTCAAAATTTTATAACCTTGTGTTGTGCATCATAAATTATTATTGTTAATATCATTATTATCATGTGATGAAGTATATCTCAGTAGCAGATTATCGCGGTGAGTAAAGCGCTGCAATTAGCCTGCGCGACGGCTCGACGTCATTAGCACCTCGTTAGACCTAGCGCATACTTCCCGCGACAAGCTACGCGACATAGTGCCTGTCATACATATCGACCGAATATCGACATGGATAATATGCACTGTCGCTGTCGCGCGTCGCGGGAAGTATACACTAGGCCTTAACGTCTCGCTATCCCTGCCCAGGCTCCGCCCAGCTGTGACGGAACGCCCCGCTGCCTTTGTAGTGAGTTCTGGGCAATTCAGGAGCCACCAATATGATCATCGTAAAATTCTCTGCAAACCAAGAAGAAAAACTGAGAAGCGATTCCGAAGTGGGGCTGTGCCTTTAAAGAACTAAGGATGTGTCAGCTTTATTCCATCGAATAGGCATTGGTGATCACTAGAATATTGCTACGATATCGATTCCACAGAAACAAACTTCACCGTGGTCCACAGAAAAGTCCATAGCGCTTTTAAAGGTAGCAGACACGCTCAAAAAAGTATGGGATAACGGCGTTGCTTAGGTTGAGCCCTATCGAATACAAAAACTTCACAGTCCTCACCCATTCGCTTTGCAGTCTCCACCCCCAATACAATATCGCTCAGAGTGACCGTTCGAGTATGACCGTTTTGGCTAGTTTTCGAAGCTTCCAACGAAGTAAGCGTTTTAGCGCAGGCTGTACAAGTCGAATAGCTTTGCTTTCACAACCTTTTTACTGTTAGCTCCGCTATTTTAACCGAGCATGTATGCTACGGTGTAACTCGTCCATCTTCACTCCAACACAAAACCCGTTATTTCTTTTATTGCATTGAATGTTCGCAGGTGTTTTCGTCGGTTTTCAACATTACCACTTGAAATCCTTCGATTTGTCATAAAATCTATATCAAATTTGGGCGTGTACGGTTCCTTTAATATCACGTTTGAATCAGGCATCTTATCGAAGCCATTATCTTTGCTGACCGGCTGTTTACGTGTTCAAGCTTCTTCAAAAAAGATTAGTTTAGGGGGCGGGGTGGCCCAATGGGTTGACTGGCCTACGCGATTTTCACCCACTTCCCGCTGGTATTTCGTGATTCCCTTTTCACTCTTGTCATCGGTAGGCCCCAAAGCTCACGATTCTGTGAAAAAACTAGAGATTTTTTCATCGTGAACACTGCCTGCAATCTAGCAAGCGAATATAACCTTCGATAAAGTGGGAAACAATCATGTTCGCGCTTTGTGAGTAACATTTCAGCTATGTTACTAGAAACGCAAGTACAATTGACCGTTTCAAGATTATGTGAGTTAGTGCTTACTGTAGGAACGCAGCCCCTTCTGAAGCCCCGCCCGCTTTCCGTAACATATCGCTCCAGCCGCGAAGCGGCTGGAGAGGTTTGGTTTTGCCCGGGACTTGTGATCACTTAGAATTCTGTAAAGTAGTTAATAAAACCTGTTAAACAAATTCTCCAGAGATTTCCATCGGGATATAGGTGAGAGGGTCCAGGAGGCACATGCTGAGAAAATTTGAGCCAAATCGGTTCAAAACTAACAAAGTTAGATCGGCGATACCTTAGCAAAAATTCTTGTTGTGCGTGTAACTCGTTGCTGCTTCCTGCTTCCTGCTTCGCTCTTCGCGCTTCGTGCTTCGCTCCTCGTGCGTTGCGCACCATTAGTAGTGGCCACTGGCAATGGTCGCAGGCGATCAGTTGGGCAGGCAGGTAAGTTGGTATGTGGATAGATAAGCAGGCTGGTGAGTAAGTAGACAATGAGTAATTACTGTTTAACATTAACTACTTCACCTTTTACTACTTATCATATCAAGTGATGTTATCAGTTGGTAGATCAAATCGCTAAAACACGTTGTAGGCTGTACTTTTCGATAGGAAGGGACAAGGAAAGTGACTAACAAGTGTGTTACTTACTGTTTAACATTAACTACTTCACCTACTACTGCTTATCATATCAAGTGATATTATCAGTTGGTAGATCAAATCGCTAAAACACGTACTTTTTCGTAGGGAAGGGACAGGGGAAGTGACTAACAAGTTTGTTACTTACTGTTTAACATTAACTACTTCACTTATTACTGCTTATCATATCAAGTGATGTTATCAGTTGGTAGATCAAATCGCTAAAACACGTCGTAGGCTGTACTTTTCGATGGGAAGGGACAAGGGAAGTGACTAACAAGTTTATTACTTACTGTTTAACATTAACCACTTCACTTATTACTGCTTATCATATCAAGTGATGTTATCAGTTGGTAGATCAAATCGCTAAAACACGTACTTTTTCGTAGGGAAGGGACAGGGGAAGTGACTAACAAGTTTGTTACTTACTGTTTAACATTAACTACTTCACTTATTACTGCTTATCATATCAAGTGATGTTATCAGTTGGTAGATCAAATCGCTAAAACACGTTGTAGGCTGTACTTTTCGATGGGAAGGGACAAGGGAAGTGACTAACAAGTTTATTACTTACTGTTTAACATTAACTACTTTACTTATTACTGCTTATCATATCAAGTGATGTTATCAGTTGGTAGATCAAATCGCTAAAACACGTACTTTTTCGTAGGGAAGGGACAGGGGAAGTGACTAACAAGTTTGTTACTTACTGTTTAACATTAACTACTTCACTTATTACTGCTTATCATGTCAAGTGATGTTATCAGTTGGTAGATCAAATCGCTAAAACACGTTGTAGGCTGTACTTTTCGAAGGGAAGGGACAAGGGAAGTGACTAACAAGTTTATTACTTACTGTTTAACATTAACCACTTCACTTATTACTGCTTATCATATCAAGTGATGTTATCAGTTGGCAGATCAAATCGCTAAAACACGTTGTAGGCTGTACTTTTCGATGGGAAGGAACAAGGGAAGTGACTAACAAGTTTATTACTTACCGTTTAACATTAACTACTTCACTTATTACTGCTTATCATATCAAGTGATGTTATCAGTTGGTAGATCAAATCGCTAAAACACGTTGTAGGCTGTACTTTTCGATGGGAAGGGACAAGGGAAGTGACTAACAAGTTTATTACTTACTGTTTAACATTAACTACTTAACTTATTACTGCTTATCATATCAAGTGATGTTATCAGTTGGTAGATCAAATCGCTAAAACACGTCGTAGGCTGTACTTTTCGATGGGAAGGGACAAGGGAAGTGACTAACAAGTTTATTACTTACTGTTTAACATTAACCACTTCACTTATTACTGCTTATCATATCAAGTGATGTTATCAGTTGGTAGATCAAATCGCTAAAACACGTACTTTTTCGTAGGGAAGGGACAGGGGAAGTGACTAACAAGTTTGTTACTTACTGTTTAACATTAACTACTTCACTTATTACTGCTTATCATATCAAGTGATGTTATCAGTTGGTAGATCAAATCGCTAAAACACGTCGTAGGCTGTACTTTTCGATGGGAAGGGACAAGGGAAGTGACTAACAAGTTTATTACTTACTGTTTAACATTAACTACTTCACTTATTACTGCTTATCATATCAAGTGATGTTATCAGTTGGTAGATCAAATCGCTAAAACACGTTGTAGGCTGTACTTTTCGATGGGAAGGGACAAGGGAAGTGACTAACAAGTTTATTACTTACTGTTTAACATTAACTACATTACTTATTACTGCTTATCATATCAAGTGATGTTATCAGTTGGTAGATCAAATCGCTAAAACACGTACTTTTTCGTAGGGAAGGGACAGGGGAAGTGACTAACAAGTTTGTTACTTACTGTTTAACATTAACTACTTCACTTATTACTGCTTATCATGTCAAGTGATGTTATCAGTTGGTAGATCAAATCGCTAAAACACGTTGTAGGCTGTACTTTTCGATGGGAAGGGACAAGGGAAGTGACTAACAAGTTTATTACTTACTGTTTAACATTAACCACTTCACTTATTACTGCTTATCATATCAAGTGATGTTATCAGTTGGTAGATCAAATCGCTAAAACACGTTGTAGGCTGTACTTTTCGATGGGAAGGAACAAGGGAAGTGACTAACAAGTTTATTACTTACCGTTTAACATTAACTACTTCACTTATTACTGCTTATCATATCAAGTGATGTTATCAGTTGGTAGATCAAATCGCTAAAACACGTTGTAGGCTGTACTTTTCGATGGGAAGGGACAAGGGAAGTGACTAACAAGTTTATTACTTACTGTTTAACATTAACTACTTAACTTATTACTGCTTATCATATCAAGTGATGTTATCAGTTGGTAGATCAAATCGCTAAAACACGTTGTAGGCTGTACTTTTCGATGGGAAGGGACAAGGAAAGTGACTAACAAGTTTATTACTTACTGTTTAACATTAACTACTTCACTTACTACCGCTTATCATATCAAGTGATATTATCAGTTGGCGGATGAAATCGCTAAAACACGTACTTTTTCGTAGGGAAGGGACAGGGGAAGTGACTAACAAGTTTGTTACTTACTGTTTAACATTAACTACTTCACTTATTACAGCTTATCATATCAAGTGATATTATCAGTTGGCAGATCAAATCGCTAAAACACGTACTTTTTCGTAGGAAAGGAACAGGGGAAGTGACTAACAAGTTTGTTACTTATTGTTTAACATTAACTACTTCACTTATTACTGCTTATCATATCAACTGATATTATCAGTTGGCAGATGAAATCGCTAAAACACGTACTTTTTCGTAGGGAAGGGACAGGGGAAGTGACTAACAAGTTTGTTACTTACTGTTTAACATTAACCACTTCACTTATTACTGCTTATCATATCAAGTGATGTTATCATTTGGTAGATCAAATCGCTAAAACACGTTGTAGGCTGTACTTTTCGATGGGAAGGGACAAGGGAAGTGACTAAGAAGTTTATTACTTACTGTTTAACATTAACTACTTCACTTATTACTGCTTATCATATCAAGTGATGTTATCAGTTGGTAGATCAAATCGCTAAAACACGTTGTAGGCTGTACTTTTCGATGGGAAGGGACAAGGGAAGTGACTAACAAGTTTATTACTTACTATTTAACATTAACTGCTTCACTTATTACTGCTTATCATATCAAGTGATATTATCAGTTGGTAGATCAAATCGCTAAAACACGTACTTTTTCGTAGGGAAGGGACAGGGAAAGTGACTAACAAGTTTGTTACTTACTGTTTAACATTAACTACTTCACTTATTACAGCTTATCATATCAAGTGATATTATCAGTTGGCAGATCAAATCGCTAAAACACGTACTTTTTCGTAGGAAAGGAACAGGGGAAGTGACTAACAAGTTTGTTACTTATTGTTTAACATTAACTACTTCACTTATTACTGCTTTTCGTATCAAGTGATGTTATCAGTTGGTAGATCAAATCGCTAAAACACGTTGTAGGCTGTACTTTTCGATGGGAAGGGACAAGGGAAGTGACTAACAAGTTTATTACTTACTGTTTAACATTAACTACTTCACTTATTACTGCTTATCATATCAAGTGATGCTATCAGTTGGTAGATCAAATCGCTAAAACACGTACTTTTTCGTAGGAAACGGACAGGGGAAGTGACTAACAAGTTTGTTACTTATTGTTTAACATTAACTACTTCACTTATTACAGCTTATCATATCAAGTGATGTTATCATTTGGTAGATCAAATCGCTAAAACACGTTGTAGGCTGTACTTTTCGATGGGAAGGGACAAGGGAAGTGACTAAGAAGTTTATTACTTACTGTTTAACATTAACTACTTCACTTATTACTGCTTATCATATCAAGTGATGTTATCAGTTGGTAGATCAAATCGCTAAAACACGTTGTAGGCTGTACTTTTCGATGGGAAGGGACAAGGGAAGTGACTAACAAGTTTATTACTTACTGTTTAACATTAACTACTTCACTTATTACTGCTTATCATATCAAGTGATGTTATCAGTTGGTAGATCAAATCGCTAAAACACGTTGTAGGCTGTACTTTTCGATGGGAAGGGACAAGGGAAGTGACTAACAAGTTTATTACTTACTGTTTAACATTAACTACTTTACTTATTACTGCTTATCATATCAAGTGATGTTATCAGTTGGTAGATCAAATCGCTAAAACACGTTGTAGGCTGTACTTTTCGATGGGAAGGGACAAGGAAAGTGACTAACAAGTTTATTACTTACTGTTTAACATTAACTACTTCACTTACTACTGCTTATCATATCAAGTGATATTATCAGTTGGCAGATGAAATCGCTAAAACACGTACTTTTTCGTAGGGAAGGGACAGGGGAAGTGACTAACAAGTTTGTTACTTACTGTTTAACATTAACTACTTCACTTATTACTGCTTATCATATCAAGTGATATTATCAGTTGGTAGATCAAATCGCTAAAACACGTCGTAGGCTGTACTTTTCGATGGGAAGGGACAAGGAAAGTGACTAACAAGTTTGTTACTTACTGTTTACCATTAACTATAACTACTTCACTTATCACAGCTTATCATATCAAGTGATATTATCAGTTGGCAGATCAAATCGCTAAAACACGTACTTTTTCGTAGGGAAGGGACAGGGGAAGTGACTAACAAGTTTGTTACTTACTGTTTAACATTAACTACTTCACTTATTACTGCTTATCATATCAAGTGATATTATCAGTTGGCAGATGAAATCGCTAAAACACGTACTTTTTCGTAGGGAAGGGACAGGGAAGTGACTAACAAGTTTGTTACTTACTGTTTAACATTAACTACTTCACTTATTACTGCTTATCATATCAAGTGATATTATCAGTTGGCAGATGAAATCGCTAAAACACGTACTTTTTCGTAGGAAAGGGACAGGGGAAGTGACTAACAAGTTTGTTACTTACTGTTTAACATTAACTACTTCACTTATTACAGCTTATCATATCAAGTGATATTATCAGTTGGCAGATGAAATCGCTAAAACACGTACTTTTTCGTAGGGAAGAGACAGGGGAAGTGACTAACAAGTTTGTTACTTACTGTTTAACATTAACTACTTCACTTATTACTGCTTATCATATCAAGTGATATTATCAGTTGGTAGATCAAATCGCTAAAACACGTCGTAGGCTGTACTTTTTGATGGGAAGGGACAAGCAAAGTGACTAACAAGTTTGTTACTTACTGTTTAACATTAACTACTTCACTTATTACAGCTTATCATATCAAGTGATATTATCAGTTGGCAGATGAAATCGCTAAAACACGTACTTTTTCGTAGGGAAGGGACAGGGGAAGTGACTAACAAGTTTGTTACTTACTGTTTAACATTAACTACTTCACTTATTACTGCTTATCATATCAAGTGATATTATCAGTTGGCAGATCAAATCGCTAAAACACGTACTTTTTCGTAGGGAAGGGACAGGAGAAGTTACTAACAAGTTTGTTACTCTCTGATGACGTCATCAAAGTGCATGGGGCATGTGACAACGTCATCAGAACGTCGTGCCAAGTACATAGGGCATCTGGTGACTTCATCAGGACGTCGTGCCAAGTACATAGGGCATCTGCTGACGTCATCAAGACGTCGTGCCCTGGTCGCGCTAAGTGCATAAGGCATCTTATGACGTCATCAGGATGTCGTGTAAAGTACACACGGCATCTGATGACGTCATCAGGATGTCGAGGAAAGTGAGTCGCGCATTATTTGTAGCGTGCGCAACAAGTCAATCACTTACTGATTGTCATATCAATCCATGCTATTTGGAAAATGTTGAGGATTTTTACAGATATTACTTCGTAATATCAATAAAAAGTGAACGATTCTATCAAAAAGGGGTCTTCCAAGCGGAAGAGGTTTGGTTGGCGTCAGAAACGTTCCAACAAAAAGGGAACAATAGGCAAGTAGGATGAGGAGAGTCTACAAAAATTGAACAATATTTTCTGAGACTGATTTTCTTGGCCGAAACTTCTTAATAGCGAAAACAAACCGTTGCGGTGTTTCACACGGAAGCACTCTGTGGTTCCAAATAGTCTCCGATTATGCGTGTATCGATAAAAATGTATAATTATGTGCACCTATTAGTTATAATTAGAAGAGAAAATGATTTCAACTTTACCTACACAGACGGCTAGCTCCAGCTGCTACGAGAAGCGAACTCAAAGTGCAGCATGAAATAAGAGTATTTTCTTATAATCTCGTCAAGAATAGAAGTCCATTCTTGGAAACCATTGAACTCTTCCTCGTGAAATGCCACAACGGTTTGTTTCCGCTATTAAGAAGTTTCGGCCAAGAAAATCAGTCTCAGAAAATATTGTTCAATTTTTGTAGACTCTCCTCATCCTACTTGCCTATTGTTCCCTTTTTGTTGGAACGTTTCTGACGCCAACCAAACCTCTTTCGCTTGGAAGACCCCTTTTTGATAGATCAGCATTGGTTTGAGAACCATAATACGCCCCCAACAACTGTCCCTCACGTTTTTTCGATTCCCTACGCTTTTCATCCGATGTTGTGCGCACTCCTTCTAAAGCATCGCCCACCTTTTAAAACTTCCCACTCAAGCCTAGTTTTGACTGCAGGTGGTCGCTGCGGCCATGCGAGGGACAACTGTTCCTTTTTCATCGCGCGTAATGGAAAGCCGCTCCTATTGTGATCGCTTCGTGGCAAACGTCCTACATCGCTGGGTCGCGGCGACGAAATCCTATGTTTTACTGCATCGCTGCTTGAAGAGCGATTCTCAATGGTCGCTTACCATCGCTCCATCGCGGCCAAAATGGCAGCGATGGAGCGAATGACACGTTTCTTCTAGTGAACGTGGACCCTTTCACATGACAAGATCAGTGTTTACGAGTCGGAGCATGTTATTAATGGTCACTGGCCATTACTTTTCACCGATTGATTGATTTTCTTCGATCATCCGTGATTCTATGCACTATGAACAGAATCGCTGCCGCTGCTAAATCGCTGCAGCAGCGGGTGCAAAATCGCTGCGATGAAAAACAGCAGCGAAGCAGTTAAAACTAGGCTTGACTCCTTGATACTCCTTACCAACTTTTCACAATGCTAACTTTTCACTTCCCAGAATCCCTATACACCTCTTATGAAGGTCTGCTTACATTTAAAACCCTACACCATTAGCCTTTTTAAATATTTATTATTGAAGCTGTGCATGCAGTCATAGGAACATTTGAACACATACTAGAACCAACGGGATCACAGAACCACAAAGTGGAAAGAGACAAAAACAATAAAAACATCAAAAAATCAAGATAGCACGAGCACCGCAGCAAAAATAATATAAAACTCACGCGTGGAGTAGAGTGCGTCTTCGGCCGCCACACACCATACATTTTTCCTCAGGTCTGAATTTGTTTGCGAGCGGTTTCCGCGCGCCTTACGGAGTTGCGAGCGGTCCGAACGGTTTGTGATGGCGGCTGCGATGTGCGCAAACGTGGTTGGAACGCGTGCAACTTTTTGTGATCGCTCCGACCGCCAGCATTGCGCACGTTCCGTCCTAAAACGTTTTTTTTGAGTGGTTCCCGCGCGCGGTCAGTACATAGGACGGAAACCTGCGCGCGGTCAGTCCTAATATTTGTCTGGGTCTCTACTTCCGTGTTAATGGGTGTATTGCTTGTAAAGGAAATCTAATTTATGAAATATAATGTGCTTGGCATTACTCAGTAGCTCCAAATTTGCGCCGCGTCTTCCTGCCTGGAAACAGAGGTAAACTTCATTTGTGTGATTAAGGTGAAAAGATATCCGAACTGCCATGATTATTTCCGCAGTGAGTCTGTCTCCCCAGCCGAATGGGCTTCGGACAGTCACGGTAAGAATTCTGATTATGGTGAACGATGTCTATTAATCCTCCCTTACTCAATAATTCCAGCTTATTACGTGTTTGATTTTCACGTCATAACGGCGGTCCAAACGTGCTTTCCGTTTTTTGTGCTCGTTATTCTAAATATGATTATTGTACAGCGCCTGGTTGCTCAGAAAAGAGAGCATGTGAGTCATTTTTGTCTTCGCAAATTCCCAACATAGAAATTTATGAGACCAGGAAGCTGGTTTTTTTTAGCTTACCATCAAGGGTACCCAAACGACACAAGAAAATTGAAATCTTATTTAGACATACGCGATGATGAAACCTCGTCTTTCTGGAGTTGTTCTCAACAACGCCCTTCTCGAGAACCACCAAGGAACTTTGCCGGAGAACTTCGTCCTTCTTGAGGTCGCGAGCGAAGTCATGAGAGAGACGATTATTAGAAGGTTTGTGCAATCACCTCAAATTTACAACCTTTAATTAATTTCAAGCAATCCTTTATTCGCGTACAAATTTCTATTTCACAATGGTGAAATCTTCTAAAAATATGTTGGCGCTTCCCTGAATATATAAGAATGATAACTTTTTCGCCTGCGCGGCCTCTGTTTAATTCATTGTCTCTGCAGATTTGACCTCTCTGAAAAACTGTTGAGATACGTCGATGAGTATAAAGTCCGTCCGGAAGAGACTGTTCGCACACGCGGTCGGCGTACGTGTTGGAAGGTAATTGCAAAGGCATTTTTCGAAACTGACAATCGATTAGCAGAAATGCTTGACCAATGGTGATCAAAATCTCAATCAGCCGTTTGTAGTCACGGGAAGGCTCATTCGAAACAATGCCTTTGCGACGGCAGCTCCACACCCACGCCGACGGCGTGGGCAGACAGTCCCATTCGGACAGAAGCTATCCTAGCAAGCTATCGATTTCACACAGCCAGGAGCGGTCGCTTTCTTGTTGAAACATCGACATCAGCAATAATACTCTCCATGGCTTACCGTACGCCACTAGTCAGTGACAAACGAAATTGAGAGCTCACTAGAAATCTTCCGGAGTTTATGTGAAATAATGTCGATGGATTAAGACTGGTTACCTTCAGAAACTTTGTGAATGGGTACATCAATTTTGTAAGGACGCATGCCTATGCCGGAACCAAATTTACTCGGGACCAACGCGTGCGTGGGCGCGCCTATGCTTATTTATTTATTTATTTAACTTCCCTCGAGGGGCCCTGAGCCAAAGCGGCCCAGCAAAAAAAATCAGGAAAAATAAGCCGATAAAATAGCGATCCAGTTAGAAATCAAAACAAAACAACGATTCGATGGGAAAAAATTAAAAACTATGATACAAAGGTATAAAATATGAGGATGGTGCGTCAGTCGTCTGTGCAAAAGAGTCACATCTAAGGCAACGATAGCTAAATAACAAGTTCAAAACATCTAACACTTATTTGTAGGTGCTGACAAGAAAAAGAGAGAGATTGGATAACGTATCCTCTGGTTCCGAGCCAAATTTACTCTGTTCCCTCGCGCGCTTGTGCGGAGCAAGGGTAGAGACAGCGAGAAATTGTGGGGAGAAGGAGACGCAGCGTACGCACGCAGATGCACGCAACGAACGGAAATAAATCGCACTCGGAAACAGAGGAGACTTTCGTTCTCGGAGCCAAATTCCGGTCCGCAGTGGCGGACTACGGCTGTTGCATCACACGACACGATGATAGTCGTGCTGGGAGAAAGGTGAATCGTGCCGGGACCAAGTGGAAAAAATGCGGACCGGAATTTGCCTCCCAGAACGACAGTACATAACGTGGGCATGAATCCGGAAGAGACTTTGCGTTCACCGTTGCAGGCTGGCGCAAACCCGGCGCCCTATGCTATAACATAGGTGCACCGAGTTCGCGCCAACCTTCAACAGGGAACGCAAAGTCTCTTCCGGATCCACGCCGACGCTAATTATACACAGCCGAGTCAACCAATGCGGTGCGGAATGCAAAATCAGCAGGGCTACTGTACACATGCTGAGAAGTTGATTAAATCCATATTAGTTTATAAGAGTGAGGCGGCGGATGACGCTAAAGATAACGCTACATTAACGAGCGCTAGGGCATCCGTTTAGAATCTGAAATACGATTTTCGAATGTTAGGGAAAATCTCGATCAGTACGAGAGAACTACTTAGTGATTTGAAACGGAAACGTTCCTGTAACCAAAAAAACGCATCAGATTAGGTTGGCGACGGATCTGAAGATTTTAACAGTAAGAAAGATGATCTCAGAAACATTTTTCCAGCTCTAAGAATGAGGTGTTCTCGCAATTTCAAGTCATCAGGGGCGGCATGCATGAACGCAGCGAAGAAAGTCAGGGAGCCGCTCCGCGTCCCATGCGCGCAGCGTCGAGCCACGGAACGGCCCCGAAGTGCATGGCGTATATTGGTGTTCGCGGACGTAAATGCACCTCCTGCAGCACATTTTATGTTTATACCATGCGGACTTTTTTGTCATTCCCGTCGCTTTCTGTTGTTTTTTTTTGTTCACCCGTGCATCTCAATAATTGGAAGCAAACACGACCTGGATGGCAGTAAATGCGCGCGTAGAGCTTGCTGTGAAAAGTGCATTCACGTCCGCGATATACTAATATACGCCATGCAATTCGGGGCCGTCCCGCGGCTCTACGCTGCGCGCATAGAACGCGGGGCGGCTCCCTGACCTTCTTCGCGGCGTTGGGACAGGGGCTCTCTACACACCGAAGGAGGAGTTGTCCCGTCTTTTGCGGCTCTAATTCCACTCGGGACCACTTCGCTTGCATTGAGTAGCGTGACGTTTCGAACTGCAAAAATGGGACAACTCCTCCCTCGGTGTGTAGAGAGCCCCTGTCCCGCGGCGTTCATGCATGCCGCCCCAGGGTGAAAAACTTAACATCATAAATCAGCAAGTTCATTGATTGTCAAATAATCAATCTTCGACATCTCCCAGCCGAAGTCCTCTGCAGCTTCGAGTTGTAAAATCGATAACGGAAGCTTGCTGCCCAACTATTACTAATAGAGGTTTGATGAGGGGACGAGTTGTGCACTAAATTTGACCGTGCATTACCATTTGTCAATGGAAAATATGTATTAAAGCAAGGTTTGTGTTAACTGATTGTCTTGAAATACAAGTGCTGAGAGAAGGGAGTAGGTTATTCTCCATGAACAATCTCGCAAGCCCTTATGAAATCAGCACGCAATCTCTTGCTCAAAAGGCTTTTTAGCCTTTTAGCCGTACCTCCGGGAGGCTCACAGGATATTCTAGGTCCGGAAACACCTTATAATACATGAGTGTGGTGAAAATATTGTTGACGTTGATTGCAGCTTTAGACGAGGTAGTATCAGACTTTATTCGACTGACGTTTCGGCGGTTTCGCTTTTTTCAGAGTCCAATTAAGCACAGTTCAAGCTGAGGGGCAAAATCTGAGATTCACACATACCTAATTGTAGAGTAGACCCACGTTGTATATCAGCTGCGAAGTGCGAGCTCTCGATTCCTCCGAATAGGCGAGATTTATGAGGAAGCCACCCTGGGGCGCCCAGATCAGGAAGCTACTTTGGCACACCCCTTTTACGATCTTCTCAGCTCAACTGTGGGGAGATGAGTGATGATATTCCACTATTATCCCCGTTCTTACCTTCATTCTCAACCTCTTCTTTTGTTCAGGTCGGCTCACTTACATCGGTGGCAAATGACGGAAGTTACAAGCATCGGACAACTCGTCCACCAAGCTTCCGCGGGTCAATTTTTGTGGGACCATAACTTCTTTCCCTGGAGGTCTCACACCAGTTGAGATGCATCATTGGAATCAGCGTGGGACCATTTTCAAGAGCGAAAAAAAAACAGAAAAACGATTCTGAGGTTGGACTGTGACTTTAAGTCCTCAAGCGATCATGGATCAGTAGAGGGGCGCCGATGAAACAAGTGTGGCGAAAGTTTTCTGAATTGCATCAGTTCTTTCAATCAGTTCTTCAGTAAAAGGTAACCAGACCTGCGAACAGTATGCTCTGCTGCGTCTCCTTCTATCCTAAGATACATATTTCGCTGTCTCTCCCCTCGCTCCGCTCGCGCATGCGAAAGAACAAAGTAAATTTTTCCGAAATGTTTATCACAAGAGTGCGAAAAATGAGGCTCCAAAAGTTTCAAACGAATGCGAAAAATTCGTCGGCTAGCTTTCGGTGCTTAAAGGCAGTGGTCACGATGAAAAACGTTAACGAAAAAACTACAAAAATCAGCTTAGAAAAAAAAAAACAGCTGAAAAACTATAAAGGTAGAGCGGTGAAAAACGGGCTAGAATTAGAGTTTCTAAGGCCCAAAGCAGCCAGTTCGTGCACACGTGCACAGCGATGACGAATTAGATCGCAGTCTCATGCCGAGCAGTCAAAAATCATCGACATTCAGAGGACGAAATAAATGCAAATTTACCTAATAAAAACAGTTGAACAATGAAAGCAAGCACTTCAGTCAATGTTTTTGACTAGATGTGCACATAAATCGAAGCTGCATTGATTGAAATTCAATTTCAAGCCAGCTTATGTTCTTGATATAAGAGGTCATCGATGCCGATGATATGGAGTGAGCTCGTCCACCGTCAAAAGACAAGAAAGTTCAGGCTTCAAATTTTGCCCAAAACAATGGTTTTTTCGCGATTTTTTCTTATAGGTCCTACTACTCAAGACCCAGAAAAGGGTTTAGAGAGGCAAAGACGACAAGCATATTTGATCGCGACCACTGCCTTTAACACCTTCGTCAGACCTGAAATTGAAACATGTCAATAATAACCTCACGATGTTGAAACTATGTAGTCAACCGAAGTCTGCTTCACGGTACAGTTGAACGGGCGAAACCCTTCACTTAGAGCCACAACAAAGTACAAGTATCCAAGCTAGCTGCGTGCTTAAATAGCAGTTGTCCAGTGATAGTGCATGGTCTTACCATAATCCCACAAGACGAACGCAATTACGGTACTGTACTCAGATAATTAGCTGCAGTGTATCACCTAATTCCTCTCTGCTGTTTATTCCAGGTGATAGACGCTTTATCTCTAGGGCTTCTAATGTTTCCCTCTTTACAGAATTTTTGACCGAACGGTGGAGAACTGTAACCGTGAACGAAGGAGGTGCTTCTCGGGTATGCTTCAGTGTCCTATGCTTTGAGAAACTACTCAACGGATATGATGCCGGATTCGTGAGTGCTGTGCGGTGTTCATCTATGCGCTTGTGCAACGGTCTCATAGTTTCTCCGACGTATTTCTCTCCGCATCCTTGACATTCCACAAGATAGACTGTTCCTTTTAGTTGGCATATTTGGCTGTTGGTGCAGTAATCACAGGATGTGCGACCACATCTACTCTCGTAGACCCTGGACGATGTAAACAGTTGTTTAAGATTCGGTGGTGGTCGGAAAATGAGTTTGACCGGTAGTGACCAATTCTTCACAACCGTATTTACATAGATGATGTCTTTGTTATCGGTAACGCCCAGACAGACTTGGATGATACGCTTCGTTCACTGAATGCACAGGATCCACATATACAATTCACTGTCGAACAACCAAACTCACAAGGGTTTCTACCCTTCCTGAACACTATGGTCAGGATCGACGCAGGAACAAAGGAAATAATGTGGTACAAGAAGCCTGCTTCTCGAAGTGTGCTACTGCACTTAAGAAGTTGTAATCCACTTTATGTCAAAGCCAGCGTAGTCCAGAACATCGTGGCTACTAAGAACAAGGTCTGTAGCCGGCGGTGCAAAGACATTGATTCGATGGTAGAAAACATCCTAAGCGAAAATGGATTCACAACAAGACAGCCACGAACGTGGAAGCCACATTTGACACTAGACGGCATTCCTTTGGTAGTGCCATATATTAACGAGAATGTGGCTGGAGAAGTAAATATGGTTGTGAAGGATTCGTCACTGCCGGTCAAACTCATTTTCCGACCACCACCGAATCTTAAATAGCTGCTTACATCGTTCAGGTTCTACGAGAGTAGATGTGGTCGCACATCATGTGATTACTGCACCAACAGCCAAATATGCCAACTAAAAGGAACAGTCTATCTTGTGGAATGTCAAGGATGCGGAGAGAAATACGTCGGAGAAACTATGAGACCGTTGCACAAGCGCATAGATGAACACCGCAGAGCACTCAGGAATCCGGCATCATATCCGTTGAGTAGTTTCTCAAAGCATAGGACACTGAAGCATACCCGAGAAGCACCTCCTTCATTCACGGTTACAGTTCTCCACCGTTCGGTCTAAAATTCTGTAGAGAGGAAAATATTAGAAGCCCTCGAGATTAAGCGTCTATCACCTGGAATAAATAGCAGAGAGGAATCAGGTGATACACTGCAGCTAATTATTTTAGTACAGTACCGTAATAGCGTTCGTCTTGTGGGATTATGGTAAGACCATGCACTATCACTGGACAACTGCTATTTAAGCACGCAGTTAGCTTGGATACTTGTGCTTTGTCGTGGCTCTAAGTGAGGGGTTTCACCCGTTCAATTGTACCGTGAAGCAGACTTCGGTTGGCTACATAGTTTCAACATCGTGAGGTTATTATTGACATGATTCGATTCAAGGTCTGACAAAGGTGTTAAGCACCGAAAGCTAGCCGACGAGTTTTTCGCATTCGTCTGAAACTTTTGGAGCTTCATTTTTCGCACTCTTGTAATAAACATCTCGGAACAAACATGAGACTTCGTGACAGATCAATTCTCACAAAGTAAACTTTGTTCTGAAATAGAGGGTACACATCCAAGAAGGGGGTGTGGGACGTGTAGGCCCAAAAGGTAAAGAGCAGACTGGACAGCAGGGTTGCGCGGAACTGTTCCGTTTCCGATTCCGTTTCCGTATTTCCGGTGTTTTTTGGACTGTTCCATTCTGCTTCCGTTTCCGAGTTTTTTGACCCGGAAACGGAATAAATGAGGATTGTACAATATATATTTATCACATAAGCATAACCTATGTGAGAAACTTGATCCTATACAAGAAAACAAGGGAAAGCAATGTAGGGTATTTGATGACTATTCAAAAATTGGTCAACGTGCAGGACCTATAGGCTCGAGTTTTTTTTTTGCGGAGAAGTGTTTTGAAGGGTTTATAGTTTATAGGGATGATATTAGTTCTGCTGGATTGTTCAAATTCTGGTATTGTTCTGTTGACAAAATAATAGCGCCGGCAATTAAGCCTTACGGCATAACGATGAAAGCTAATGGAACCTCCTCATTTTCAGAACGTTTTCAGATCTGAGACCAAATTCTCTGAGAGTTTTGGCCGAGATATAGTCGCGAAATAGCCCACCAGGCTCCGCAGCGACTCCTGGTGGGCTATTTCGCTGCCAATGCTCGGCCGCGACCACACTGCCCGCACAATAGCCTCTAAATAACCGAGAAATAGCCCACTCGGCTATTTCCCGACAACTGGAGCTCTTCACACAACCACCAATCTAGAAATGAGGCGGCGAACTTCTATTTCCGGTCTTACTTTCATTCACAGTTACGGACAACGATTCCGTCAATCATAACTATTGTCATGTGTTCCGTAAGACGTCCAAAGACAATATTGGGGTCTCTTTGCGTCGGTTTCCCAAACTCACGAATAAAGTCAAACATCAGAAGGCATTTCTGGTTGAGCCGCAACGCAGGACTTATATCCATCAAGGCTAGGGCTTTGCGAAAATCTTTTCATAATTTTCGAAAACGGAAAGAAAATGGTCAGAAAACGCAGGAGCCGGAAGTTCGAAAACCGAAGAGACCAGAAACATTGTGGATTTTCTACTTTCCACGTTTCGTCGCTGCTCATGGTTCGCAGATCTCATTCGATACCCTACGGTTTTAATCAGATGTAAATAGATGTGAACATGATGAATGTAAGAAGTAAGGTGCAAGACTGGTTGGGGGGGGGCGCTCAGGGTTCAATTGAAAAATGAATGATACCACTTTCAGAAATCGAAGTAGTCCAGGGTGTTCCCATGAAAACAATGACTTATTATCTAACTGTTTCGCTTTGCTACGGATTAGTATGATTTGGAAATGAAACATTTGTGAGAAACTCGTTAAAAGAGGTGAAATGTCTTATGCTACTGATTTGGCATGGGAATAAACTCGAAAGAAGCGCTAAAAACTCAGTGAAATGATTCATCATTGATTTGGCTGTGCACTTGTTTACTAAACAACAAAAATTGAGTGTGACATTGAAAGACCAAATCACGAACTTCTTACTGAGCATTTATGTATTCGTGTGACAGCAGTTGTCTTAGTTGACGGCATTCGCATAATCACACTACGTGATGTTATTTCCACTTTCATGGTAGACACAACATAATTTTGCAAGGACCTGAGACTTGTTAACCTAAACTGCAAGCGTTAGGTTGATTTCAGAAGAGATGTGCGTGATTTGGTTTTGCAATCTCACACTCAATTTTTGTTGTTTAGTAAACAAGTGCACAGCCAAATCAACGATGAATCATTTCTCTGAGTTTTTAGCGCTTCTTTCGAGTTTATTCCCATGTCAAATCAGTAGCATAAGACATTTCACTTCTTTTAACGAGTTTCTCACAAATGTTTCATTTCCAAATCATACTAATCCGTAGCAAAGCAAAACAGTCAGATAATGTTACTTTATTTTAGCAAAGGTTTTCTTTTAAAGGCACATTACACCCTCAGATATGATTTTTCAAATGTTCATGCACTTGTGTCTACTAGACCCCTCTTGCATAACACTTGCCCACCCCTTCTAGCACCACCACAGTTCACACCCTTTTTCATGGTTTCCGAACCCAATAACGACTAGATGAACGGTTGAATCACAACCGCGTTTTCGATTTTCACTCCCTTGCCGGTCCTCCAAGTTGGGTCGAACACACGATCCGTAACGCTTGGCGTACTCGCAGTTGGGTCCCGCCCTTTTTCCCCGGCGCTTGGCGCTTTTTAAGTCGAGTCCCACACACTTTCCCGAAAGCCATGGCGTACCCGAAGTTGGTTCCCGCGCACATTCTCCGGCGCTTTGTGTGCTCCCATTTAGATCCCACACACGTTCCCCGGCGCTTCGCGCACTCCCAGTTGGGTGCCGCACACTTTCCTAGGCGCTTGGCGTACCCAAAGTTGGGTCCCGCACACGTTCCCCGTCGCTTGGCGCACTTTTAGTTGAGTCGCGAACACGTTCCCCGGCGCTTGGCGCACCTTTACTTGAGTCCTGCACACGTTCCCCGGCGCTTGGCGCACCTCTACTTGGGTCCTGCACACGTTCCCCGGCGCTTGGCGCACTTATAGTTCGGTCCCACACACGTTCTCCGGCGCTTGGCGCACTTCTACTTGGGTTCTGCACACGTTCCTCGGCGCTTGGCGCACTTCTGTATGGGTCTCGCGCACGTTTGCCGCTTGGCGCACATAAATTTGGGTCCCCCACACCTTCCCGGCGCTTGGCGCACTTCTAGATGCGTCCCGCATACATTCCCCGGCGCTTGGTGCACTTATAGTTCGGTCCCACTCACGTTTTCGGTGCTTGGCGCACTTCTAGTTGGGTCCCGCACACGTTCTCCGGCACTTGGCGCACTTCTGTTTGGGTCTCGCACACGTTCCCCGGCGCTCAGCGCACTTCTAGTTGCGACCCGCACACATTTCCCGGCGCTCAGCGCACTTTTCTTGGGTCCCGCACACGTTCCCCGGCGCTTGGCGCACCTTTACTTGGGTCCTGCACACGTTCCCCGGCGCTTGGCGCACCTCTACTTGGGTCCTGCACACGTTCCCCGTCGCTTGGCGCACTTTTAGATGGGTCGCGAACACGTTCCCCGGCGCTTGACGCACTTTTGGTTGGGTCCCGCACACGTTCTGTGGGGTTTGGCACACTTCCAGTGGGGCACAGCACACGTTCTCCGGCGCTTGGCGCACCCCTAGTTGGGTACCGTAAACGTTGCCGGGCGCTCAGCACAGTTCTAGTTGGGTCCAGCATACGTTGCCCATCGCTTGGCGCACTTCTACTTGAGTCCTGCACACGTTCCTCGGCGCTTGGCGCACTTCTACTTGGGTTCTGCACACGTTCCCCGGCGCTTGGCGCACTTATAGCTGGGTTCCGCACACGTTTCCCGGCGCTTGGCGCACTTCTACTTGGGCTCTGCACACGTTCCTCGGCGCTTGGCGCACTTCTGTATGGGTCCCGCGCACGTTTCCCGCCGCTTGGCGCACATAAATTTGGGTCCCCCACACCTTCCCGGCGCTTGGCGCACTTCTAGATGCGTCCCGCATACATTCCCCGGCGCTTGGTGCACTTATAGTTCGGTCCCACTCACGTTTTCGGTGCTTGGCGCACTTCTAGTTGGGTCCCGCACACGTTCTCCGGCACTTGGCGCACTTCTGTTTGGGTCTCGCACACGTTCCCCGGCGCTCAGCGCACTTCTAGTTGCGACCCGCACACATTTCCCGACGCTCGGCGCACTTTTCTTGGGCCCCGCACACGTTCCCCAGCGCTTGGCGCACCTTTACTTGGGTCCTGCACACGTTCCCCGGCGCTTGGCGCACCTCTACTTGGGTCCTGCACACGTTCCCGTCGCTTGGCGCACTTTTAGTTGGGTCGCGAACACGTTCCCCGGCGCTTGACGCACTTTTGGTTGGGTCCCGCACACGTTCTGTGGGGTTTGGCACACTTCCAGTAGGGCACCGCACACGTTCTCCGGCGCTTGGCGCACCCCTAGTTGGGTACCGTAAACGTTGCCGGGCGCTCAGCACAGTTCTAGTTGGGTTCCACATACGTTGCCCGTCGCTTGGCGCACTTCTACTTGAGTCCTGCACACGTTCCTCGGCGCTTGGCGCACCTCTACTTGGGTCCTGCACACGTTCCCCGTCGCTTGGCGCACTTTTAGTTGAGTCGCGAACACGTTCCCCGGCGCTTGGCGCACCTTTACTTGGGTCCTGCACACGTTCCCCGGCGCTTGGCGCACCTCTACTTGGGTCCTGCACACGTTCCCGTCGCTTGGCGCACTTTTAGTTGGGTCGCGAACACGTTCCCCGGCGCTTGACGCACTTTTGGTTGGGTCCCGCACACGTTCTGTGGGGTTTGGCACACTTCCAGTAGGGCACCGCACACGTTCTCCGGCGCTTGGCGCACCCCTAGTTGGGTACCGTAAACGTTGCCGGGCGCTCAGCACAGTTCTAGTTGGGTTCCACATACGTTGCCCGTCGCTTGGCGCACTTCTACTTGAGTCCTGCACACGTTCCTCGGCGCTTGGCGCACCTCTACTTGGGTCCTGCACACGTTCCCCGGCGCTTGGCGCACTTATAGTTCGGTCCCACACACGTTCCCCGGCGCTTGGCGCACTTATAGTTCGGTCCCACACACGTTCTCCGGCGCTTGGCGCACTTCTACTTGGGTTCTGCACACGTTCCTCGGCGCTTGGCGCACTTCTGTATGGGTCTCGCGCACGTTTGCCGCTTGGCGCACATAAATTTGGGTCCCCCACACATTCCCGGCGCTTGGCGCACTTCTAGATGCGTCCCGCATACATTCCCCGGCGCTTGGTGCACTTATAGTTCGGTCCCACTCACGTTTTCGGTGCTTGGCGCACTTCTAGTTGGGTCCCGCACACGTTCTCCGGCACTTGGCGCACTTCTGTTTGGGTCTCGCACACGTTCCCCGGCGCTCAGCGCACTTCTAGTTGCGACCCGCACACATTTCCCGGCGCTCAGCGCACTTTTCTTGGGTCCCGCACACGTTCCCCGGCGCTTGGCGCACCTTTACTTGGGTCCTGCACACGTTCCCCGGCGCTTGGCGCACCTCTACTTGGGTCCTGCACACGTTCCCCGTCGCTTGGCGCACTTTTAGTTGGGTCGCGAACACGTTCCCCGGCGCTTGACGCACTTTTGGTTGGGTCCCGCACACGTTCTGTGGGGTTTGGCACACTTCCAGTGGGGCACCGCACACGTTCTCCGGCGCTTGGCGCACCCCTAGTTGGGTACCGTAAACGTTGCCGGGCGCTCAGCACAGTTCTAGTTGGGTCCCGCATACGTTGCCCGTCGCTTGGCGCACTTCTACTTGAGTCCTGCACACGTTCCTCGGCGCTTGGCGCACTTCTACTTGGGTTCTGCACACGTTCCCCGGCGCTTGGCGCACTTATAGCTGGGTTCCGCACACGTTTCCCGTCGCTTGGCGCACTTCTACTTGGGTCCTGCACACGTTCCCCGGCGCTTGGCGCACAGTTCTAGTTGGGTCCGCGCACACGTTTCCCGCCGCTTGGCGCACTTCTAAATTGGGTCCCGCACACTTCCCGGCGCTTGGCGCACTTCTGTATGGGTCCCGCACACGTTCCCGCCGCTTGGCGCACATAAATTGGGTCCCGCACACCTTCCCGGCGCTGGCGCACTTCTAGATGGGTCCCGCACACGTTCCCCGGCGCTTGGCGCACTATAGTTCGGTCCCACACATTTTCGGCGCTTGGCGCACTTCTAGTTGGGTCCCGCACACGTTCTCCGGCGCTCGGCGCACTTCTGTTTGGGTCTCGCACACGTTCCCCGGCGCTCAGCGCACTTTTCTTGGGTCCTGCACACGTTCCCCGGCGCTTGGCGCACCTCTACTTGGGTCCTGCACACGTTCCCCGTCGCTTGGCGCACTTTTAGTTGGGTCGCGAACACGTTCCCCGGCGCCTGACGCACTTTTGGTTGGGTCCCGCACACGTTCTGTGGGGTTTGGCACACTTCCAGTGGGGCACCGCACACGTTCCCCGGCGCTTGGCGCACTTATAGTTCGGTCCCACACACGTTCTCCGGCGCTTGGCGCACTTCTACTTGGGTTCTGCACACGTTCCTCGGCGCTTGGCGCACTTCTGTATGGGTCTCGCGCACGTTTGCCGCTTGGCGCACATAAATTTGGGTCCCCCACCTTCCCGGCGCTTGGCGCACTTCTAATTGGGTCCCGCATACATTCCCCGGCGCTTGGCGCACCTATAGTTCGGTCCCACACACGTTTTCGGTGCTTGGCGCACTTCTAGTTGGGTCCCGCACACGTTCTCCGGCACTTGGCGCACTTCTGTTTGGGTCTCGCACACGTTCCCCGGCGCTCAGCGCACTTCTAGTTACGACCCGCACACACTTCCCGGCGCTCGGCGCACTTTTCTTGGGTCCCGCACACGTTCCCCGGCGCTTGGCGCACCTTTACTTGGGTCCTGCACACGTTCCCCGGCGCTTGGCGCACCTCTACTTGGGTCCTGCACACGTTCCCGTCGCTTGGCGCACTTTTAGATGGGTCGCGAACACGTTCCCGGCGCTTGACGCACTTTTGGTTGGGTCCCGCACACGTTCTGTGGGGTTTGGCACACTTCCAGTGGGGCACAGCACACGTTCTCCGGCGCTTGGCGCACCCCTAGTTGGGTACCGTAAACGTTGCCGGGCGCTCAGCACAGTTCTAGTTGGGTCCCGCATACGTGTCCCGTCGCTTGGCGCACTTCTACTTGGGCTCTGCACACGTTCCTCGGCGCTTGGCGCACTTCTGTATGGGTCCCGCGCACGTTTCCCGCCGCTTGGCGCACTTATAGCTGGGTTCCGCACACGTTTCCCGGCGCTTGGCGCACTTCTACTTGGGCTCTGCACACGTTCCTCGGCGCTTGGCGCACTTCTGTATGGGTCCCGCGCACGTTTCCCGCCGCTTGGCGCACATAAATTTGGGTCCCCCACACCTTCCCGGCACTTGGCGCACTTCTGTTTGGGTCCCGCGCACGTTTCCCGTCGCTTGGCGCACATCAATTTGGTTCCTGCACACCTTCCCGGCGCTTGGTGTGCACTTCTAGATGGGTCCCGCACACGTTCCCTGGCACTTGGCGCACTTATGATTTGGTCCCACACACGTTTTCGGTGCTTGGCGCACTTCTAGTTGGGTCCCGCACACGTTCTCCGGCCCTTGGCGCACTTATAGCTAGGTTCCGCACACGTTTCCCGGCGCTTGGCGCACTTCTAGATGTGTCCTGCACGCGTTCTTAGGCGCTTGGCGCACTTCTAGTTGGGTCCTGCACATGTTCTCCGGCGCTTGGCGCACTTCAACTTGGGTTCTGCACACGTTCCTCGGCGCTTGGCGCACTTCTAGTTGGGTCCCGCACACGTTCTGTGGGGTTTGGCACACTTCCAGTGGGGCACCGCACACGTTCCCCGGCGCTTGGCGCACCTCTACTTGGGTCCTGCACACGTTTCCCGTCGCTTGGCGCACTTCTACTTGAGTCCTGCACACGTTCCTCGGCGCTTGGCGCACTTCTGTATGGGTCCCGCGCACGTTTCCCGCCGCTTGGCGCACATAAATCTGGGTCCCCCACACCTTCCCGGCGCTTGCCGCACTTCTAGATGCGTCCCGCATACATTCCCCGGCGCTTGGTGCACTTATAGTTCGGTCCCACTCACGTTTTCGGTGCTTGGCGCACTTCTAGTTGGGTCCCGCACACGTTCTCCGGCACTTGGCGCACTTCTGTTTGGGTCTCGCACACGTTCCCCGGCGCTCAGCGCACTTCTAGTTGCGACCCGCACACATTTCCCGGCGCTCAGCGCACTTTTCTTGGGTCCCGCACACGTTCCCCGGCGCTTGGCGCACCTTTACTTGGGTCCTGCACACGTTCCCCGGCGCTTGGCGCACCTCTACTTGGGTCCTGCACACGTTCCCCGTCGCTTGGCGCACTTTTAGATGGGTCGCGAACACGTTCCCCGGCGCTTGACGCACTTTTGGTTGGGTCCCGCACACGTTCTGTGGGGTTTGGCACACTTCCAGTGGGGCACAGCACACGTTCTCCGGCGCTTGGCGCACCCCTAGTTGGGTACCGTAAACGTTGCCGGGCGCTCAGCACAGTTCTAGTTGGGTCCCGCATACGTTTCCCGGCGCTTGGCGCACCTCTACTTGGGCTCTGCACACGTTCCTCGGCGCTTGGCGCACTTCTGTATGGGTCCCGCGCACGTTTCCCGCCGCTTGGCGCACATAAATTTGGGTCCCCCACACCTTCCCGGCGCTTGGCGCACTTCTAGATGCGTCCCGCATACATTCCCCGGCGCTTGGTGCACTTATAGTTCGGTCCCACTCACGTTTTCGGTGCTTGGCGCACTTCTAGTTGGGTCCCGCACACGTTCTCCGGCACTTGGCGCACTTCTGTTTGGGTCTCGCACACGTTCCCCGGCGCTCAGCGCACTTCTAGTTGCAACCCGCACACATTTCCCGACGCTCGGCGCACTTTTCTTGGGTCCCGCACACGTTCCCCAGCGCTTGGCGCACCTTTACTTGGGTCCTGCACACGTTCCCCGGCGCTTGGCGCACCTCTACTTGGGTCCTGCACACGTTCCCGTCGCTTGGCGCACTTTTAGTTGGGTCGTGAACACGTTCCCCGGCGCTTGACGCACTTTTGGTTGGGTCCCGCACACGTTCTGTGGGGTTTGGCACACTTCCAGTTGGGCACCGAACACGTTCTCCGGCGCTTGGCGCACCCCTAGTTGGGTACCGTAAACGTTGCCGGGCGCTCAGCACAGTTCTAGTTGGGTCCCGCATACGTTGCCCGTCGCTTGGCGCACTTCTACTTGAGTCCTGCACACGTTCCTCGGCGCTTGGCGCACTTCTACTTGGGTCCTGCACACGTTCCCCGTCGCTTGGCGCACTTTTAGTTGGGTCGCGAACACGTTCCCCGGCGCTTGACGCACCTCTACTTGGGTCCTGCACACGTTCCCCGTCGCTTGGCGCACTTCTACTTGAGTCCTGCACACGTTCCCCGGCGCTCAGCGCACTTCTAGTTGGGTCCCGCACACGTTCTCCGGCTCTTGACGCACTTCTACTTGGGTTCTGCACACGTTCCTCGTCGCTTGGCGCACTTCTGTTTGGATCCCGCACACGTTTTCCGTCGCTTGGCGCACTTAAATTTAGGTCCCGCACACGTTCTCCGGCTCTTGGCGCACTTCTAGTTGGGTCCTGCACACGTTCCCCGGCGCTTGGCGCACTTATAGTTCGGTCCTACACACGTTTTCGGCGCTTGGCGCACTTGTGGTTGGGTCCCGCACACGTTCTCCGGCCCTTGGCGCACTTCTGTTTGGGTCTCACACACGTTCCCCGGCGCTTGACGCACTTCTAGATGCGTCCCGCATACATTCCCCGGCGCTCAGCGCACTTTTCTTGGGTCCTGCACACGTTCCCCGGCGCTTGGCGCACCTCTACTTGGGTCCTGCACACGTTCCCCGTCGCTTGGCGCACTTCTACTTGAGTCCTGCACACGTTCCTCGGCGCTTGGCGCACTTGAATTTGGGTCCCGCACACCTTCCCGGCGCTTGGCGCACTTTTGGTTGGGTCCCGCACACGTTCTGTGGGGTTTGGCACACTTCCAGTTGGGTCCCGCACACGTTCTCCGGCGCTTGGCGCACTTAGTTGGGTACCGTAAACGTTGCCGGGCGCTCAGCGCAGTTCTAGTTGGGTCCCGCACACGTTTCCCGGCGCTTGGCGCACTTCTACTTGGGTCCCGCTCACGTTCCCCGGCGCTTGGCGCACTTCTACATGGGTTCTGCACACGTTCCCCGGCGCTTGGCGCACTTATAGCTGGGTTCCGCACACGTTCCCAGGCGCTTGGCGCACCTCTACTTGGGTTCTGCACACGTTCCTCGGCGCTTGGCGCACTTCTAGTTGGGTCCCGCACAGGTTCCTCGGCGCTTAGTGCACTCCCACTTGGGTCCGGCACACGTTCCCCCGGCGCTTGCCGGCCCTCCCAGTTGGGTCCCGCACACGTTTCCCGACGTTTAGCGCACTTAAATTTGGGTCCCGCACACGTTCCCGGCGCTTGGCGCACTTCTAGATGGGTCCCGCACACGTTCCCCGGCGCTTGGCGCACTTATAGTTAGGTCCTGCACACGTTTTCGGTGCTTGGCGCTTTTGTGGTTGGGTCCCGCACATGTTCTCCGGCGCTTGGCGCACTTCTACTTGGGTCCTGCACACGTTTCCCGTCGCTTGGCGCACTTCTAGCTGGGTTCCGCACACGTTTCCCGGCGCTTGGCGCACTTCTACTTGGGCTCTGCACACGTTCCTCGGCGCTTGGCGCACTTCTGTATGGGTCCCGCGCACGTTTCCCGCCGCTTGGCGCACATAAATTTGGGTCCCCCATACCTTCCCGGCGCTTGGCGCACTTCTGTATGGGTCCCGCGCACGTTTCCCGCCGCTTGGCGCACATAAATTTGGGTCCCCCACACCTTCCCGGCGCTTGGCGCACTTCTAGATGCGTCCCGCATACATTCCCCGGCGCTTGGTGCACTTATAGTTCGGTCCCACTCACGTTTTCGGTGCTTGGCGCACTTCTAGTTGGGTCCCGCACACGTTCTCCGGCGCTCAGCGCACTTTTCTTGGGTCCCGCACACGTTCCCCGGCGCTTGGCGCACCTTTACTTGGGTCCTGCACACGTTCCCCGGCGCTTGGCGCACCTCTACTTGGGTCCTGCACACGTTCCCGTCGCTTGGCGCACTTTTAGTTGGGACGCGAACACGTTCCCCGGCGCCTGACGCACTTTTGGTTGGGTCCCGCACACGTTCTGTGGGGTTTGGCACACTTCCAGTGGGGCACCGCACACGTTCTCCGGCGCTTGGCGCACCCCTAGTTGGGTCCCGTAAACGTTGCCGGGCGCTTGGCGCACTTCTAGTTGGGTCCCGCACACGTTCCCCGTCGCTTGGCGTACTTCTACTTGAGTCCTGCACACGTTCCTCGGCGCCTGGCGCACCTCCACTTGGGTCCTGCACACGTTCCCCGTCGCTTGGCGCACTTCTAGTTGGGTCCCACACACGTTCTCCGGCTCTTGGCGCACTTCTAGTTGGGTCCCGCACACGTTCTCCGGCGCTTGGCGCACTTCTAGTTGGGTCCCGCACACGTTCTCCGGCTCTTGGCGCACTTCTAGTTGGGTCCCGCACACGTTCTCCGGCGCTTGGCGCACTTCTAGTTGGGTCCTGCACACGTTCTCCGGCGCTTGGCGCACTTCTACTTGGGTCCTCCACACGTTCCCCGGCGCTTGGCGCACTTCTGTTTGGGTCTCGCACACGTTCCCGGCGCTTGGCGCACTTCTAAATTTGGGTCCCGCACACGTTCCCGGCGCTTGGCGCACTTCTAGATGGGTCCCGCACACGTTCCCCGGCGCTTGGCGCACTTATAGTTGGGTCCCGCACACGTTTTCCCGGCGCTTGGCGCACTTCTAGTTGGGTCCCGCACACGTTCCCCGGCGCTTGGCGCACTTCTAGTTGGGTCCCGCACACGTTTTCCCGGCGCTTGGCGCACTTCTAGTTGGGTCCCGCACACGTTCTCCGGCGCTTGGCGCACTTCTACTTGGGTCCCGCACACGTTCCCCGGCGCTTGGCGCACTTCTAGTTGGGTCCCGCACACGTTCCCCGGCGCTTGGCGCACTTCTACTTGGGTCCCGCACACGTTCCCCGGCGCTTGGCGCACTTTTAGATGGGTCCTGCACACGTTCCCGGCGCTTGGCGCACTTCTACTTGGGTCCTGCACACGTTCCCCGGCGCTTGGCGCACTTCTAGTTGGGTACCGCACACGTTCCCCGGCGCTTGGCGCACTTCTAGTTGGGTCCCGCACACGTTTCCCGGCGCTTGGCGCACTTCTAGTTGGGTCCTGCACACGTTCCTCGGCGCTTGGCGCACTTCTAGTTGGGTCCTGCACACGTTCCCCGGCGCTTGGCGCACTTATAGCTGGGTTCCGCACACGTTTCCCGGCGCTTGGCGCACTTCTACTTGGGTCCTGCACACGTTCCTCGGCGCTTGGCGCACTTCTGTATGGGTCCCGCACACGTTTCCCGGCGCTTGGCGCACTTAAATTTGGGTCCCCACACCTTCCCGGCGCTTGGCGCACTTCTAGATGGGTCCCGCACACGTTCCCGGCGCTTGGCGCACTTAAATTTGGGTCCCACACACGTTCCCGGCGCTTGGCGCACTTCTAGTTGGGTCCCGCACACGTTCCCCGGCGCTTGGCGCACTTCTAGTTGGGTCCCGCACACGTTTTCGGCGCTTGGCGCACTTCTAGTTGGGTCCCGCACACGTTCTCCGGCGCTCAGCGCACTTTTCTTGGGTCCCGCAAACGTTCCCCGGCGCTTGGCGCACCTTTACTTGGGTCCTGCACACGTTCCCCGGCGCTTGGCGCACCTCTACTTGGGTCCTGCACACGTTCCCGTCGCTTGGCGCACTTTTAGTTGGGTCGCGAACACGTTCCCCGGCGCTTGACGCACTTTTGGTTGGGTCCCGCACACGTTCTGTGGGGTTTGGCACACTTCCAGTGGGGCACCGCACACGTTCTCCGGCGCTTGGCGCACCCCTATTTGGGTACCGTAAACGTTGCCGGGCGCTCAGCACAGTTCTAGTTGGGTCCGGCATACGTTGCCCGTCGCTTGGCGCACTTCTACTTGAGTCCTGCACACGTTCCTCGGCGCTTGGCGCACCTCTACTTGGGTCCTGCACACGTTCCCCGTCGCTTGGCGCACTTCTAGTTGGGTCCCACACACGTTCTCCGGCTCTTGGCGCACTTCTAGTTGGGTCCTGCACATGTTCTCCGGCGCTTGGCGCACTTCAACTTGGGTTCTGCACACGTTCCTCGGCGCTTGGCGCACTTGAATTTGGGTCCCGCACACCTTCCCGGCGCTTGGCGCACTTCTAGTTGGGTCCCACACACGTTCTCCGGCTCTTGGCGCACTTCTGTTTGGGTCTCGCACACGTTTCTCGTCGCTTGGCGCACTTAAATTTGGGTCCCGCACACCTTCCCGGCGCTTGACGCACTTCTAGATGCGTCCCGCATACATTCCCCGGCGCTTGGCGCACTTATAGTTAGGTCCTGCACACGTTTTCGGTGCTTGGCGCTTTTGTGGTTGGGTCCCGCACATGTTCTCCGGCGCTTGGCGCACTTCTACTTGGGTCCTGCACACGTTTCCCGTCGCTTGGCGCACTTCTAGTTGGGTCCCGCACACGTTTTCCCGGCGCTTGGCGCACTTCTAGTTGGGTCCCGCACACGTTCCCCGGCGCTTGGCGCACTTCTACTTGGGTCCTGCACACGTTCCCCGGCGCTTGGCGCACTTCTAGTTGGGTCCCGCACACATTTCCCGGCGCTCAGCGCACTTTTCTTGGGTCCCGCACACGTTCCCCGGCGCTTGGCGCACCTTTACTTGGGTCCTGCACACGTTCCCCGGCGCTTGGCGCACCCCTAGTTGGGTACCGTAAACGTTGCCGGGCGCTCAGCACAGTTCTAGTTGGGTCCCGCATACGTTGCCCGTCGCTTGGCGCACTTCTACTTGAGTCCTGCACACGTTCCTCGGCGCTTGGCGCACTTCTACTTGGGTTCTGCACACGTTCCCCGGCGCTTGGCGCACTTATAGCTGGGTTCCGCACACGTTTCCCGGCGCTTGGCGCACTTCTACTTGGGCTCTGCACACGTTCCTCGGCGCTTGGCGCACTTCTGTATGGGTCCCGCGCACGTTTCCCGCCGCTTGGCGCACATAAATTTGGGTCCCCCACACCTTCCCGGCGCTTGGCGCACTTCTGTATGGGTCCCGCGCACGTTTCCCGCCGCTTGGCGCACATAAATTTGGGTCCCCCACACCTTCCCGGCGCTTGGCGCACTTCTAGATGCGTCCCGCATACATTCCCCGGCGCTTGGTGCACTTATAGTTCGGTCCCACTCACGTTTTCGGTGCTTGGCGCACTTCTAGTTGGGTCCCGCACACGTTCTCCGGCGCTCAGCGCACTTTTCTTGGGTCCCGCAAACGTTCCCCGGCGCTTGGCGCACCTTTACTTGGGTCCTGCACACGTTCCCCGGCGCTTGGCGCACCTCTACTTGGGTCCTGCACACGTTCCCGTCGCTTGGCGCACTTTTAGTTGAGACGCGAACACGTTCCCCGGCGCCTGACGCACTTTTGGTTGGGTCCCGCACACGTTCTGTGGGGTTTGGCACACTTCCAGTGGGGCACCGCACACGTTCTCCGGCGCTTGGCGCACCCCTAGTTGGGTACCGTAAACGTTGCCGGGCGCTCAGCACAGTTCTAGTTGGGTCCCACATACGTTGCCCGTCGCTTGGCGCACTTCTACTTGAGTCCTGCACACGTTCCTCGGCGCTTGGCGCACCTCTACTTGGGTCCTGCACACGTTCCCCGTCGCTTGGCGCACTTTTAGTTGGGTCCCGCACACGTTCTGTGGGGTTTGGCACACTTCCAGTTGGGCACCGCACACGTTCTCCGGCGCTTGGCGCACCCCTAGTTGGGTACCGTAAACGTTGCCGGGCGCTCAGCACAGTTCTAGTTGGGTCCCACATACGTTGCCCGTCGCTTGGCGCACTTCTAGTTGGGTCCCACACACGTTCTCCGGCTCTTGGCGCACTTCTAGTTGGGTCCTGCACATGTTCTCCGGCGCTTGGCGCACTTCAACTTGGGTTCTGCACACGTTCCTCGGCGCTTGGCGCACTTCTGTTTGGGTCTCGCACACGTTTCTCGTCGCTTGGCGCACTTAAATTTGGGTCCCGCACACCTTCCCGGCGCTTGACGCACTTCTAGATGCGTCCCGCATACATTCCCCGGCGCTTGGCGCACTTATAGTTTGGTCCTGCACACGTTTCCCGCCGCTTGGCGCACATAAAGTTGGGTCCCCCACACCTTCCCGGCGCTTGGCACACTTCTAGATGCGTCCCGCATACATTACCCGGCGCTTGGTGCACTTATAGTTCGGTCCCACTCACGTTTTCGGTGCTTGGCGCACTTCTAGTTGGGTCCCGCACACGTTCTCCGGCACTTGGCGCACTTCTGTTTGGGTCTCGCACACGTTCCCCGGCGCTCAGCGCACTTCTAGTTGCGACCCACACACATTTCCCGGCGCTCAGCGCACTTTTCTTGGGTCCTGCACACGTTCCCCGGCGCTTGGCGCACTTATAGTTGGGTCCCGCACACGTTCCCCGGCGCTTGGCGCACTTCTACTTGGGTCCTGCACACGTTCCCGGCGCTTGGCGCCCTTCCAGTTGGGTCCCGCACATGTTTCACGGCGCTTGGCGCACTTGCAATTGGGTCCCGCACACGTTCCTCGGCGCTTGGCGCCCTTCCAGTTGGGTCCCGCAGACGTTCCCCGGCGCTTGGCGCAGTTCCAGTTGGGTCCCGCACACGTTCCCCGGCGCTTGACGCACCTCTACTTGGGTCCTGCACACGTTCCCCGTCGCTTGGCGCACTTCTACTTGAGTCCTGCACACGTTCCCCGGCGCTCAGCGCACTTTTCTTGGGTCCTGCACACGTTCCCCGGCGCTTGGCGCACCTCTACTTGGGTCCTGCACACGTTCCCCGTCGCTTGGCGCACTTCTACTTGAGTCCTGCACACCTTCCCGGTGCTTGGCGCACTTCTAGTTGGGTCCCGCACACATTCTCCGGCTCTTGGCGCACTTCTAGTTGGGTCCTGCACACGTTATCCGGCGCTTGGCGCACGTCTACTTGGGTTCTGCACAGCACGCGTTCCTCGGCGCTTGTAGCACTTCTGTTTGGGTCCCGCACACGTTTCCCGTCGCTTGGCGCACTTTATTTGGGTCCCGCACACGTTCCCGGCGCTTGGCGCACTTCTAGTTGGGTCCCGCACACGTTCCCCGGCGCTTGGCGCACTTCTAGTTGGGTCCTGCACACGTTCCCGGCGCTTGGCGCACTTCTAGTTGGGTCCCGCACACGTTCCCGGCGCTTGGCGCACTTCTAGATGGGTCCTGCACACGTTCCTCGGCGCTTGGCGCACTTCTAGTTGGGTCCTGCACACGTTCCCCGGCGCTTGGCGCACTTCTAGTTGGGTCCCGCACACGTTCTCCGGCGCTTGGCGCACTTCTAGTTGGGTCCTGCACACGTTCCCCGGCGCTTGGCGCACTTCTAGTTGGGTCCTGCACACGTTCTCCGGCGCTTGGCGCACTTCTAGTTGGGTCCCGCACACGTTCCCCGGCGCTTGGCGCACTTCTAGTTGGGTCCTGCACACGTTCCCCGGCGCTTGGCGCACTTCTAGTTGGGTCCTGCACACGTTCCCGGCGCTTGGCGCACTTCTGTTGGGTCCGCACACGTTCCCCGGCGCTTGGCGCACTTCTGTTTGGGTCCCGCACACGTTCCCGGCGCTTGGCGCACTTCTAGTTGGGTCCCGCACACGTTCCCCGGCGCTTGGCGCACTTCTACTTGGGTCCCTGCACACGTTCCCCGGCGCTTGGCGCACTTCTAGTTGGGTCCCGCACACGTTTCCCGGCGCTTGGCGCACTTAGTTGGGTCCCGCACACGTTCCCGGCGCTTGGCGCACTTCTAGTTGGGTCCCGCACACGTTCCCCGGCGCTTGGCGCACTTCTACATGGGTTCTGCACACGTTTCCCGGCGGTCAGCACAGTTCTAGTTGGGTCCCGCATACGTTCCCCGTCGCTTGGCGCACTTCTACTTGGGTTCTGCACACGTTCCCCGGCGCTTGGCGCACTTCTACTTGGGTACTGCACACGTTACCCGGCGCTTGGCGCACTTATAGCTGGGTCCCGCACACGTTCCCCGGCGCTTGGCGCACTTCTACTTGGGTTCTGCACACGTTCCTCGGCGCTTGGCGCACTTCTGTTTGGGTCCCGCACACGTTTCCCGGCGCTTGGCGCACTTAAATTTGGGTCCCCACACGTTCCCGGCGCTTGGCGCACTTCTGTTTGGGTCCCGCACACGTTCCCCGTCGCTTGGCGCACTTCTATTTGGGTCCCAACACGTTCCCGGCGCTTGGCGCACTTCTAGATGGGTCCCGCACACGTTCCCCGGCGCTTGGCGCACTTATAGTTGGGTCCCGCACACGTTTTCGGCGCTTGGCGCACTTCTAGTTGGGTCCCGCACACGTTCTCCGGCGCTTGGCGCACTTTTCTTGGGTCCCGCACACGTTCCCCGGCGCTTGGCGCACCTTTACTTGGGTCCTGCACACGTTCCCGGCGCTTGGCGCACCTCTACTTGGGTCCTGCACACGTTCCCGTCGCTTGGCGCACTTTTAGTTGGGTCGCGAACACGTTCCCCGGCGCCTGACGCACTTTTGGTTGGGTCCCGCACACGTTCTGTGGGGTTTGGCACACTTCCAGTGGGGCACCGCACACGTTCTCCGGCGCTTGGCGCACCCCTAGTTGGGTACCGTAAACGTTGCCGGGCGCTCAGCACAGTTCTAGTTGGGTCCCGCATACGTTGCCCGTCGCTTGGCGCACTTCTACTTGAGTCCTGCACACGTTCCTCGGCGCTTGGCGCACCTCTACTTGGGTCCTGCACACGTTCCCCGTCGCTTGGCGCACTTTTAGTTGGGTCCCGCACACGTTCTGTGGGGTTTGGCACACTTCCAGTGGGGCACCGCACACGTTCTCCGGCGCTTGGCGCACCCCTAGTTGGGTACCGTAAACGTTGCCGGGCGCTTGGCGCACTTCTACTTGAGTCCTGCACACGTTCCTCGGCGCTTGGCGCACTTCTACTTGGGTTCTGCACACGTTCCCCGGCGCTTGGCGCACTTATAGTTGGGTCCTGCACACGTTCTCCGGCGCTTGGCGCACTTCTACTTGGGACTTGGGTCCCGCCCAACTTCCCGGCGCTTGGCGCACTTATAGCTGGGTTCCGCACACGTTTCCCGTCGCTTGGCGCACTTGAATTTGGGTCCCGCACACCTTCCCGGCGCTTGGCGCACTTCTAGTTGGGTCCCACACACGTTCTCCGGCTCTTGGCGCACTTCTAGTTGGGTCCTGCACATGTTCTCCGGCGCTTGGCGCACTTCTAGATGGGTCCCGCACACGTTCCCAGCCACTTGGCACACTTCTAGATGCGTCCCGCATACATTCCCCGGCGCTTGGCGCACTTCTAGTTGGGTCCCGCACACGTTCCTGGCGCTCGGCGCACTTCTAGTTGGGTGCCGCACATGTTTTCCGGCGCTTGGCGCACTTCTGTTTGGGTCCCGCCCCCGTTCCCCGACGCTTGGCGCACTTCCGCTTGGGTCCAGCCACGTTCCCCGGCGCTTGGCGCACTTCTACTTGGGTCCTGCACACGTTTCCGGCGCTTGGCGCACTTCTACTTGAGTTCTGCACACGTTCCCCGGCGCTTGGCGCACTTCTACTTGGGTTCTGCACACGTTCCCCGTCACTTGGCGCACATAAATTTGGGTCCCGTACACCTTCCCGGCGCTTGACGCACTTCTAGATGGGTCCCGCACACGTTTCCCGGCGCTCAGCACAGTTCTAGATGGGTCCCGCACACGTTTCCCGGCGCTCAGCACAGTTCTAGTTGGGTCCCGCACACGTTCCCCGGCGCTTGGCGCACTTCTGTTTGGGTCCCGCACACGTTCCCCGGCGCTTGGCGCACTTCTAGTTGGGTCCCGCACACGTTCCCGGCGCTTGGCGCACTTTTATTGGGTCCCGCACACGTTCCCCGGCGCTTGCCGCAGTTCTGCTTGGGTACTGCACCCGTTCGCCGGCGCTTGGCGCACTTCTACTTGGGTCCTGCACACGTTCCCCGGCGCTTGGCGCACTTCTACTTTGGTTCTGCACACGTTCCCCGGCGCTTGGCGCACTATTGGTTGGGTTCCGCACACGTTCTGTGGGGTTTGGCACACTTCCAGTTGGGCACCGCACACGTTCTCCGGCGCTTGGCGCACTCCTAGTTGGGTGCCGTAAACGTTCCCCGGCGCTTAGCGCAGTTCTAGTTGGGTCCCGCATACGTTGCCCGGCGCTTGGCGCACTTCTACTTTTGTCCTGTACACGTTCCCCGGCGCTTGGCGCACTTCTACTTGGGTTCTGCGCACGTTAACCGGCGCTTGGCGCACTTCTAGTTGGGTCCCGCACACTTTCTCCGGCGCTTGGCGCACTTCTAGTTGGGTCCTCCACACGTTCTCCGGCGCTTGACGCACTTCTAGTTCGGCCCCGCACACGTTCTCCGGCTCTTGGCGCACTTCTAGTTGGGTCCCGCACACGCTCTCCGCCGCCTGGCCCACTTCCACTTGCGTCCGGCACACGTTGCTCGGCGCTTGGCGCACTTCTGTTTGGGTCTCGCACACGTTTCTCGTCGCTTGGCGCACTTGAATTTGGGTCCCGCACACCTTCCCGGCGCTTGGCGCACTTCTAGTTGGGTCCCACACACGTTCCCCGTCGCTTGGCGCACTTTTAGTTGAGTCGCGAACACGTTCCCCGGCGCTTGACACACTTCTGTTTGGGTCCCGCACACGTTTCCCGTCGCTTGGCGCACTTCTGTTTGGGTCTCGCACACGTTTCTCGTCGCTTGGCGCACTTATAGCTGGGTTCCGTACACGTTCCCCGGCGCTTGGCGCACCTCTACTTGGGTCCTGCACACGTTCCCCGTCGCTTGGCGCACTTCTACTTGAGTCCTGCACACGTTCCTCGGCGCTTGGCGCACCTCTACTTGGGTCCTGCACACGTTCCCCGTCGCTTGGCGCACCTCTACTTGGGTCCTGCACACGTTCCCCGGCGCTTGACGCACTTTTGGTTGGGTCCCGCACACGTTCTGTGGGGTTTGGCACACTTCCAGTGGGGCACCGCACACGTTCTCCGGCGCTTGGCGCACCCCTATTTGGGTACTGTAAACGTTGCCCGGCACTCAGCACAGTTCTAGTTGGGTCCCGCATACGTTTCCCGGCGCTTGGCGCACTTCTACTTGGGTTCTGCACACGTTCCTCGTCGCTTGGCGCACTTTTAGTTGGGTCCCGCACACGTTCCCGGCGCTTGGCGCACTTCTAGTTGGGTCCCGCACACAATCCCCGGCGCTTGGAGCACTCCTAGTTGGGTCCTGCACATGTTCTCCGGCGCTTGGCGCACTTCTACTTGTGTTCCGCACACGTTTCCCGTCGCTTGGCGCACTTGAATTTGGGTCCCGCACACCTTCCCGGCGCTTGGCGCACTTCTAGTTGGGTCCCGCACACGTTCCCCGGCGCTTGGCGCACTTGAATTTGGGTCCCGCACACCTTCCCGGCGCTTGGCCACTTCTAGTTGGGTCCCGCACAAGTTCTCCGGCTGTTGGCGCACCTCTAGTGTGGGTCCCGCACACGTTCCCCGGCGCTTGGCGCACTTTTAGTTGGGTCCCGCACACGTTCCCCGGCGCTTGGCGCACTTCTTGGGTTCCGAACACGTTCCTGGCGCTCGGCGCACTTCTAGTTGGGTCCCGCACACGTTCCCCGGCGCTTGGCGCACTTTTGGTTGGGTCCAGCACACGTTCTGTGGGGTTTGGCACACTTCCAGTTGGGCACCGCACACGTTCTCCGGCGCTTGGCGCACCCCTAGTTGGGTACCGTAAACGTTGCCCGGCACTCAGCACAGTTCTAGTTGGGTCCCGCATACGTTGCCCGTCGCTTGGCGCACTTCTACTTGAGTCCTGCACACGTTCCTCGGCGCTTGGCGCACCTCTACTTGGGTCCTGCACACGTTCCCCGTCGCTTGGCGCACTTTTAGTTGGGTCCCGCACACGTTCTGTGGGGTTTGGCACACTTCCAGTTGGGCACCGCACACGTTCTCCGGCGCTTGGCGCACCCCTAGTTGGGTACCGTAAACGTTGCCCGGCGCTCAGCACAGTTCTAGTTGGGTCCCGCATACGTTTCCCGGCGCTTGGCGCACTTCTACTTGGGTCCTGCACACGTTCCCGGGGCTTGGCGCACTCCCAGTTGGGTCCCGAATACGTTCCCCGGCGCTTGGCGCACCTCTACTTGGGTCCCGCACACGTTCCTCGGCGCTTGGCGCACTTCTGTTTGGGTCCCGCACACGTTTCCCGGCGCTTGGCGCACTTCTAGTTGGGTCCCGCACACGTTTCCCGGCGCTTGGCGCACTTCTAGTTGGGTCCTGCACACGTTCCCCGGCGCTTGGCGCACTTCTACTTGGGTCCTGCACACGTTCCCCGGCGCTTGGCGCACTTCTACTTGGGTCCTGCACACGTTTCCCGGCGCTTGGCGCACTTCTAGTTGGGTCCCGCACACGTTCTCCGGCGCTTGGTGCACTTATAGTTCGGTCCCACTCACGTTTTCGGTGCTTGGCGCACTTCTAGTTGGGTCCCGCACACGTTCTCCGGCACTTGGCGCACTTCTGTTTGGGTCTCGCACACGTTCCCCGGCGCTCAGCGCACCCCTAGTTGGGTACCGTAAACGTTGCCGGGCGCTCAGCACAGTTCTAGTTGGGTCCCGCATACGTGGCCCGTCGCTTGGCGCACTTCTACTTGAGTCCTGCACACGTTCCTCGGCGCTCGGCGCACTTCTACTTGGGTTCTGCACACGTTCCCCGGCGCTTGGCGCACTTCTAGTTGGGTCCCACACACGTTCTCCGGCTCTTGGCGCACTTCTAGTTGGGTCCTGCACATGTTCTCCGGCGCTTGGCGCACTTCAACTTGGGTTCTGCACAAGTTCCCCGTCGCTTGGCGCACTTCAGTTGGGTCCCACACGTTCCCCGGCGCTTGGCGCACTTACTTGGGTCCCGCACACGTTCCCGGCGCTTGGCGCACTTCTATTTGGGTCCCGCACACGTTCCCGGCGCTTGGCGCACTTCTAGTTGGGTCCCGCACACGTTCCCCGGCGCTTGGCGCACTTCTAGTTGGGTCCTGCACACGTTCCCCGGCGCTTGGCGCACTTCTAGTTGGGTCCCGCACACGTTCTCCGGCGCTTGGCGCACTTTTAGTTGGGTCCCGCACACGTTCCCCGGCGCTTGGCGCACTTCTAGTTGGGTCCTGCACACGTTCCCCGGCGCTTGGCGCACTTCTAGTTGGGTCCTGCACACGTTGCCCGGCGCTTGGCGCACTCCCACTTGGGTCCAGCACACGTTCCCCGGCGCTTGTCGCACTTCTAGTTGGGTCCCGCACACGTTCCTGGCGCTTGGCACACTTCCAGTTGGGTCCCGCACACGTTCTCCGGCGCTTGGCGCACCCCTAGTTGGGTACCGTAAACGTTGCCCGGCGCTCAGCGCACTTCTAGTTGGGTCCCGCATACGTTGCCCGTCGCTTGGCGCACTTCCACTTGGGTCCTGCACACGTTCCACGGCGCTCGGCGCACTTCTAGTTGGGTCCCGCACACGTTCCCCGGCGCTTGGCGCACTTCTAGTTGGGTCCCGCACACGTTCCCGGCGCTTGGCGCACTTCTACTTGGGTCCCGCACACGTTCCCCGGCGCTTGGCGCACTTCTAGTTGGGTCCTGCACACGTTCCCGGCGCTTGGCGCACTTCTAGTTGGGTCCTGCACACGTTCCCCGGCGCTTGGCGCACTTCTACTTGGGTCCCGCACACGTTCCCGGCGCTTGGCGCACTTCTAGCTGGGTCCCGCACACGTTCTCCGGCGCTTGGCGCACTTCTAGTTGGGTCCCGCACACGTTCCCGGCGCTTGGCGCACTTCTAGTTGGGTCCCGCACACGTTCCCCGTCGTTTGGCGCACTTCTACTTGGGTCCTGCACACGTTCCCGGCGCTTGGCGCACTTCTACTTGGGTCCCGCACACGTTCCCCGGCGCTTGGCGCACTTTTAGTTGGGTCCCGCACACGTTCCCGGCGCTTGGCGCACTTCTAGTTGGGTCCCGCACACGTTCTCCGGCGCTTGGCGCACTTCTAGTTGGGTCCCGCACACGTTCCCCGGCGCTCAGCGCACTTCTAGTTGGGTCCCGCACACGTTGCCCGTCGCTTGGCGCACTTCTATTTGGGTCCCGCACACGTTCCTCGGCGCTTGGCGCACTTCTACTTGGGTCCTGCACACGTTCCCGGCGCTTGGCGCACTTCTAGTTGGGTCCGCACACGTTCCCCGGCGCTTGGCGCACTTCTACTTTGGGTCCTGCACACGTTCCCGGCGCTTGGCGCACTTCTACTTGGGTCCCGCACACGTTCCCCGGCGCTTGGCGCACTTCTAGTTGGGTCCCGCACACGTTCCCGGCGCTTGGCGCACTTCTAGTTGGGTCCCGCACACGTTCCCCGGCGCTTGGCGCACTTCTAGTTGGGTCCCGCACACGTTCTCGGCGCTTGGCGCACTTCTAGTTGGGTCCCGCACACGTTCCCCGGCGCTTGGCGCACTTCTAGTTGGGTCCCGCACACGTTCCCCGGCGCTTGGCGCACTTCATTTGGGTCCCGCACACCTTCCCGGCGCTTGGCGCACTTCTAGTTGGGTCCCACACACGTTCTCCGGCTCTTGGCGCACTTCTAGATGCGTCCCGCATACATTCCCCGGCGCTCAGCGCACTTTTCTTGGGTCCTGCACACGTTCCCCGGCGCTTGGCACACTTTTAGTTGGGTCGCGAACACGTTCCCCGGCGCTTGACGCACCTCTACTTGGGTCCTGCACGCGTTCCCCGGCGCTCAGCGCACTTTTCTTGGGTCCTGCACACGTTCCCCGGCGCTTGGCGCACTTCTACTTGGGTCCCGCACACGTTCCCGGCGCTTGGCGCACTTCTACTTGGGTCCTGCACACGTTCCCGGCGCTTAGCGCACTTCTAGTTGGGTCCCGCACACGTTCTGTGGGGTTTGGCACACTTCCAGTTGGGCACCGCACACGTTCTCCGGCGCTTGGCGCACCCCTAGTTGGGTCCCGCATACGTTGCCGGGCGCTCAGCACAGTTCTAGTTGGGTCCCGCATACGTTGCCCGTCGCTTGGCGCACTTCTACTTGAGTCCTGCACACGTTCCTCGGCGCTTGGCGCACTTCTGTTTGGGTCTCACACACGTTCCCCGGCGCTCAGCGCACTTCTAGCTGGGTTCCGTACACGTTCCCCGGCGCTTGGCGCACTTCTAGTTGGGTCCCGCACACGTTCTCCGGCGCTTGGCGCACTTCTAGTTGGGTCCCGCACACGTTCCCCGGCGCTTGGCGCACTTCTAGTTGGGTCCTGCACACGTTCTCCGGCGCTTGGCGCACTTAAATTTGGGTCCTGCACACGTTCCCGGCGCTTGGCGCACTTCTAGTTGGGTCCCGCACACGTTCCCGTCGCTTGGCGCACTTCTATTTGGGTCCCGCACACGTTCCTGGCGCTCGGTGCACTTCTACTTGGGTCCTGCACACGTTCCCCGGCGCTTGTCGCACTTCTAGTTGGGTCCCGCACACGTTCCTAGACGTTCAGCACAGTTCTAGTTGGGTCCCGCATACGTTGGCCGGCGCTTGGCGCACTTAGTTGGGTCCCGCACACGTTCCCCGGCGCTTGGCGCACTTCTACTGGGTCCTGCACACGTTCCCCGGCGCTTGGCGCACTTCTACTTGGGTCCCGCACACGTTCCCCGGCGCTTGGCGCACTTCTAGTTGGGTCCCGCACACGTTTCCCCGGCGCTTGGCGCACTTCTAGTTGGGTCCCGCACACGTTCCCGGCGCTTGGCGCACTTCTAGTTGGGTCCCGCACACGTTCCCCGGCGCTTGGCGCACTTCTACTTGGGTCCCGCACACGTTCCCCGGCGCTTGGCGCACTTCTAGTTGGGTCCCGCACACGTTCCCCGGCGCTTGGCGCACTTCTAGTTGGGTCGCGCACACGTTCCCCGTCGCTTGGCGCACTCCTAGTTGGGTCCTGCACACGTTCCCGGCGCTTGGCGCACTTCTACTTGGGTCCTGCACACGTTCCCCGGCGCTTGGCGCACTTCTAGTTGGGTCCCGCACACGTTCCCCGGCGCTTGGCGCACTTCTACTTGGGTCCTGCACACGTTCCCCGGCGCTTGGCGCACTTTTAGTTGGGTCCCGCACACGTTCCCGGCGCTTGGCGCACTTCTACTTGGGTCCCGCACACGTTCTCCGGCGCTTGGCGCACTTTTAGTCTGGGTCCCGCACACGTTGCCCGGCGCTTGGCGCACTTCTAGTTGGGTTCTGCACACGTTCCCCGGCGCTCGGCGCACTTCTACTTGGGTCCTGCACACGTTCCCCGGCGTTTGGCGCACTTTTACTTGGGTCCTGCACACGTTCCCAGGCGCTTAGCGCACTTCTAGATGGGTCCTGCACACGTTCCCCGGTGCTTGGCGCACTTCTAGATGTGCCCTGCACACCTTCCCGGCGCTTGGCGCACTTCTAGTTGGGTCCCACACACGTTCCCCGTCGCTTGGCGCACTTTTAGTTGGATCGCGAACACGTTCCCCGTCGCTTGGCGCACTTGAATTTGGGTCCCGCACACCTTCCCGGTGCTCAGCACAGTTCTAGTTGGGTCCCGCATACGTTGCCCGTCGCTTGGCGCACTTCTACTTGGGTCCTGCACACGTTCCTCGGCGCTCGGCGCACTTCTACTTGGGTTCTGCACACGTTCCCCGGCGCTTGGCGCACTTATAGCTGGGTTCCGCACACGTTTCCCGTCGCTTGGCGCACTTGAATTTGGGTCCCGCACACGTTCCCCGTCGCTTGGCGCACTTCTAGTTGGGTCCCACACACGTTCTCCGGCTCTTGGCGCACTTCTAGTTGGGTCCTGCACACGTTCTCCGGCGCTTGGCGCACTTAGTTGGGTCCCGCACACGTTCCCGGCGCTTGGCGCACTTCTAGTTGGGTCCCGCACACGTTCCCGGCGCTTGGCGCACTTCTACTTGGGTCCTGCACACGTTCCCGGCGCTTGGCGCACTTCTGTTTGGGTCCCGCACACGTTCCCCGGCGCTTGGCGCACTTCTAGATGGGTCCTGCACACGTTCCCGGCGCTTGGCGCACTTCTATTTGGGTCCCGCACACGTTCCCCGGCGCTTGGCGCACTTCTACTTGGGTCCCGCACACGTTCCCCGGCGCTTGGCGCACTTCTAGTTGGGTCCCGCACACGTTCCCGGCGCTTGGCGCACTTCTACTTGGGTCCTGCACACGTTCCCCGGCGCTTGGCGCACTTCTAGTTGGGTCCCGCACACGTTCCCCGGCGCTTGGCGCACTTCTAGTTGGGTCCTGCACACGTTCCCGGCGCTTGGCGCACTTCTAGTTGGGTCCCGCACACGTTCCCGGCGCTTGGCGCACTTCTAGTTGGGTCCGCACACGTTCCCGGCGCTTGGCGCACTTCTAGTTGGGTCCCGCACACGTTCCCGGCGCTTGGCGCACTTCTACTTGGGTCCCGCACACGTTCCCGGCGCTTGGCGCACTTCTAGTTGGGTCCCGCACACGTTCCCCGTCGCTTGGCGCACTTCTACTTGGGTCCTGCACACGTTCCCCGGCGCTTGGCGCACTTCTAGTTGGGTCCCGCACACGTTCCCGGCGCTTGGCGCCTTTTTAGTTGGGTCCTGCACACGTTTTCCGGCGCTTGGCGCACTTATAGCTTTGGGTTCCGCACAAGCTCTCCGGCTCTTGGCGCACTTCTAGTTGGGTCCCGCACACGTTTCCCGTCGCTTGGCGCACTTAAATTTGGGTCCCGCACACGTTCCCGGCGCTTGGCGCACTTCTACTTGGGTCCTGCACACGTTCCCCGGCGCTTGGCGCACTTCTACTTGGGTCCCGCACACGTTCCCGGCGCTTGGCGCACTTCTACTTGGGTCCTGCACACGTTCCCCGGCGCTTGGCGCACTTTTAGTTGGGTCCCGCACACCTTCCCGGCGGTTGGCGCACTTCTAGTTGGGTCCCACACACGTTCTCCGGCGCTTGGCGCACTTTTCTTGGGTCCTGCACACGTTCCCCGGCGCTTGGCGCACTTATAGCTGGGTTCCGCACACGTTTCCCGTCGCTTGGCGCACTTGAATTTGGGTCCCGCACACCTTCCCGGCGCTTGGCGCACTTCTAGTTGGGTCCCACACACGTTCCCCGTCGCTTGGCGCACTTTTAGTTGGGTCGCGAACACGTTCCCCGGCGCTTGACGCACCTCTACTTGGGTCCTGCACACGTTCCCCGTCGCTTGGCGCACTTTTAGTTGGGTCGCGAACACGTTCCCCGGCGCTTGACGCACTTTTGGTTGGGTCCCGCACACGTTTCCCGGCGCTTGGCGCACTTCTACTTTGGGTCCCGCACACCTTCCCGGCGCTTGGCGCCCATCTACTTGGGTCCTGCACACGTTCCCCGGCGCTTGGCGCACCTCTACTTGGGTCCTGCACACGTTTCCCGGCGCTTGGCGCACTTCTACTTGGGTTCCACACACGTTTCCCGTCGCTTGGCGCACTTGAATTTGGGTCCCGCACTCCTTCCCGGCGCTTGGCGCACTTCTAGTTGGGTCCCACACACGTTCTCCGGCTCTTGGCGCACTTCTAGTTGGGTCCTGCACATGTTCTCCGGCGCTTGGCGCACTTCAACTTGGGTTCTGCACACGTTCCTCGGCGCTTGGCGCACTTCTGTTTGGGTCTCGCACACGTTTCTCGTCGCTTGGCGCACTTAAATTTGGGTCCCGCACACCTTCCCGGCGCTCAGCACAGTTCTAGTTGGGTCCCGCATACGTTGCCCGTCGCTTGGCGCACTTCTACTTGAGTCCTGCACACGTTCCTCGGCGCTCGGCGCACTTCTACTTGGGTTCTGCACACGTTCCCCGGCGCTTGGCGCACTTCTAGTTGGGTCCTGCACACGTTCCCCGGCGCTTGGCGCACCTCTAATTGGGTCCCGCACACGTTTCCTGGCGCTCAGCGCAGTTCTAGTTGGGTCCCGCATACGTTTTCGGTGCTTGGCGCACTTCTAGTTGGGTCCCGCACACGTTCTCCGGCAGTTGGCGCACTTCTGTTAGGGTCTCGCACACGTTCCCGGCGCTCAGCGCACTTCTACTTGGGTCCCGCACACGTTCCCGGCGCTTGGCGCACTTCTACTTGGGTCCTGCACACGTTCCCGGCGCTTGGCGCACTTTTAGTTGGGTCCCGCACACGTTCCCGGCGCTTGGCGCACTTCTACTTGGGTCCTGCACACGTTCCCCGGCGCTTGGCGCACTTCTAGTTGGGTCCCGCACACGTTTCCCGTCGCTTGGCGCACTTCTACTTGGGTCCTGCACACGTTCCCCGGCGCTTGGCGCACTTCTAGTTGGGTCCCGCACACGTTCCCCGGCGCTTGGCGCACTTCTAGTTGGGTCCCGCACACGTTCCCCGGCGCTTGGCGCACTTCTAGTTGGGTCCTGCACACGTTGCCCGGCGCTTCGCGCACTTTTAGTTGGGTCCCGCACACGTTTCCCGTCGCTTGGCGCACTTCTAGTTGGGTCCCGCATACCTTGCCCAGCGCTTGGCGCACTTCTACTTGGGTCCTGCACACGTTCCCCGGCGCTTGGCGCACTTTAGTTGGGTCCCGCACACCTTCCCGGCGCTTGGCGCACTTCTAGTTGGGTCCCACACACGTTCCCCGTCGCTTGGCGCACTTTTAGTTGGGTCGCGAACACGTTCCCCGGCGCGTGACGCACCTCTACTTGGGTCCTGCACGCGTTCCCCGTCGCTTGGCGCACTTCTAGTTGGGTCCCGCACACGTTCCCCGGCGCTTGGCGCACTTCTAGATGGGTCCCGCATACGTTGCCCAGCGCTTGGCGCACTTCTAGTTGGGTCCTGCACACGTTCCCCGGCGCTTGGCGCACCTCTACTTGGGTCCTGCACACGTTTCCCGGCGCTTGGCGCACTTCTACTTGGGTTCTGCACACGTTCCTCGTCGCTTGGCGCACTTTTAGTTGGGTCCCGCACACGTTCTGTGGGGTTTGGCACACTTCCAGTTGGGCACCGCACACGTTCTCCGGCGCTTGGCGCACCCCTAGTTGGGTACCGTAAACGTTGCCCGGCGCTCAGCACAGTTCTAGTTGGGTCCCGCATACGTTGCCCGTCGCTTGGCGCACTTCTACTTGAGTCCTGCACACGTTCCTCGGCGCTCGGCGCACTTCTACTTGGGTTCTGCACACGTTCCCCGGCGCTTGGCGCACTTCTAGTTGGGTCCCACACACGTTCTCCGGCTCTTGGCGCACTTCGAGTTGGGCACCGCGCACGTTCCCCGGCGCTCGGCGCACTTTTCATTTGGGTACCGCACACCTTCCCGGCGCTTGGCGCACTTCTAGTTGGGTCCCACACACGTTCCCCGTCGCTTGGCGCACTTTTAGTTGGGTCGCGAACACGTTCCCCGGCGCTTGACGCACCTCTACTTGGGTCCCGCACATGTTCCCCGGCGCTTGGCGCACTTCTAGGTGCGTCCCGCATACACTCCCCGGCGCTCGGCGCACTTCTAGTTGGGTCCCGCACACGTTCACCGGTGTTTGGCGCACTTCTGTTTGGGTCCCGCACACGTTCTCCGGCGCTTGGCGCACTTCTACTTGGGTTCTGCACACGTTCCCCGGCGCTTGGCGCACTTCTGTTTGGGTCCCGCACACGTTTCCCGTCGCTTGGCGCACTTCTATTTGGGTCCCGCACACGTTCCCCGGCGCTTGGCGCACTTCTACTTGGGTCCTGCACACGTTCCCCGGCGCTTGGCGCACTTCTATTTGGGTCCCGCACACGTTCCCCGGCGCTTGGCGCACTTCTACTTGGGTCCTGCACACGTTCCTCGGCGCTTGGCGCACTTCTAGTTGGGTCCCGCACACGTTCCCGGCGCTTGGCGCACTTCTAGTTGGGTCCCGCACACGTTTCCCGGCGCTTGGCGCACTTCTACTTGGGTCCCGCACACGTTGCCCGGCGCTTGGCGCACTTCTAGTTGGGTCCCGCACACGTTCCCCGGCGCTTGGCGCACTTCTACTTGGGTCCCGCACACGTTCCCGGCGCTTGGCGCACTTCTAGTTGGGTCCCGCACACGTTCCCCGGCGCTTGGCGCACTTCTAGTTGGGTCCCGCACACGTTCCCCGGCGCTTGGCGCACTTCTAGTTGGGTCCCGCACACGTTCCCGGCGCTTGGCGCACTTCTACTTGGGTCCCGCACACGTTCCCCGGCGCTTGGCGCACTTCTACTTGGGTCCCGCACACGTTTCCCCGGCGCTTGGCGCACTTCTAGTTGGGTCCTGCACACGTTCCCCGGCGCTTGGCGCACTTTTAATTGGGTCCCGCACACGTTCCCCGGCGCTTGGCGCACTTCTATTTGGGTCCTGCACACGTTCCCCGGCGCTTGGCGCACTTACTTGGGTCCCGCACACGTTCCCCGGCGCTTGGCGCACTTCTAGTTGGGTCCCGCACACGTTCCCCGGCGCTTGGCGCACTTCTATTTGGGTCCTGCACACGTTCCCCGGCGCTTGGCGCACTTTTAGTTGGGTCCCGCACACGTTCCCGGCGCTTGGCGCACTTTAGTTGGGTCCCGCACACGTTTCCCGGCGCTTGGCGCACTTAGTTGGGTCCCGCACACGTTCCCCGGCGCTTGGCGCACTTCTGTTTGGGTCCCGTCCACGTTCCCCAGCGCTTGGCGCACTTCTACTTGGGTCCCGCACACGTTCCCCGGCGCTTGGCGCACTTCTACTTGGGTCCTGCACACGTTACCCGGCGCTTGGCGCACTTTTGTTTGGGTCCCGCACACGTTTCCCGTCGCTTGGCGCACTTCTGTTTGGGTCCCGCACACGTTCCCCGGCGCTTGGCGCACTTCTGTTTGGGTCCCGCACACGTTTCCCGTCGCTTGGCGCACTTTTATTTGGGTCCTGCACACGTTCCCCGGCGCTTGGCGCACTTCTAGTTGGGTCCCGCACACGTTCCCCGGCGCTTGGCGCACTTTTCGTTTGGGTCCCGCACACGTTCCCCGGCGCTTGGCGCACTTCTATTTGGGTCCCGCACACGTTCCCGGCGCTCGGCGCACTTTTTAATTGGGCCCCACACACGTTCCCCGTCGCTTGGCGCACTTTTAGTTGGGTCGCGAACACGTTCCCCGGCGCTTGACGCACCTCTACTTGGGTCCTGCACACGTTCCCCGTCGCTTGGCGCACTTTTAGTTGGGTCGCGAACACGTTCCCCGGCGCTTGACGCACCTCTACTTGGGTCCTGCACACGTTCCCCGTCGCTTGGCGCACTTTTAGTTGGGTCCCGCATACGTTCTCCGGCACTTGGCGCATTTCTGTTTGGGTCCAGCACACGTTCCCCGGCGCCTGACGCACTTATAGCTGGTTTCCGCACATGTTCCCGTCGCTTGGCGCACTTCTACTTGGGTCCTGCACACGTTCCCCGGCGCTTGGCGCACTTCTACTTGGGTTCTGCACACGTTCCCAGGCGCTTGGCGCACTTTTATTTGGGTCGCGAACACGTTCCCCGGCGCTTGGCGCACTTTTAATTGGGTCCTGCACACGTTCTCCGGCGCTTGGCGCACTTCTATTTGGGTCCTGCACACGTTCCCGGCGCTTGGCGCACTTCTAGTTGGGTCCCGCACACGTTTCCGGCGCTTGGCGCACTTTTATTTGGGTCCCGCACACGTTCCCCGGCGCTTGGCGCACTTCTATTTGGGTCCCGCACACGTTCCCGGCGCTTGGCGCACTTCTAATTGGGTCCCGCACACGTTCCCCGGCGCTTGGCGCACTTCTATTTGGGTCCTGCACACGTTCCCCGGCGCTTGGCGCACTTTTATTTGGGTCCCGCACACGTTCCCCGGCGCTTGGCGCACTTTTATTTGGGTCCCGCACACGTTCCCCGGCGCTTGGCGCACTTTTATTTGGGTCCCGCACACGTTCCCCGGCGCTTGGCGCACTTTTAATTGGGTCCCGCACACGTTCCCCGGCGCTTGGCGCACTTTTATTTGGGTCCTGCACACGTTCCCCGGCGCTTGGCGCACTTTTAATTGGGTCCCGCACACGTTCCCCGTCGCTTGGCGCACTTTTATTTGGGTCGCGCACACGTTCCCCGGCGCTCGGCGCACTTTAATTGGGGTCCCGCACACGTTCCCGTCGCTTGGCACACTTTTATTTGGGTCGCGAACACGTTCCCGGCGCTTGGCGCTTTTAATTGGGGTCCCGCACACGTTCCCGTCGCTTGGCACACTTCTATTTGGGTCCCGCACACGTTCCCGGCGCTTGGCGCACTTTTAATTGGGGTCCCGCACACGTTCCCCGTCGCTTGGCGCACTTTTATTTGGGTCCTGCACACGTTCCCCGGCGCTTGGCGCACTTTTATTTGGGTCCCGCACGTTTCCCGTCGCTTGGCGCACTTTTATTTGGGTCCCGCACACGTTCCCCGGCGCTTGGCGCACTTTTATTGGGGTCCCGCACACGTTCCCCGTCGCTTGGCGCACTTTATTTGGGTCGCGCACACGTTCCCCGGCGCTTGGCGCACTTTTAGTTGGGTCCCGCACACGTTCCCCGGCGCTTGGCGCACTTCTATTTGGGTCCCGCACACGTTCCCCGTCGCTTGGCACACTTTTATTTGGGTCGCGAACACGTTCCCCGGCGCTTGGCGCACTTTTAATTGGGGTCCTGCACACGTTCCCCGGCGCTTGGCACACTTTTATTTGGGTCGCGCACACGTTCCCCGGCGCTTGGCGCACTTTAATTGGGTCCCGCACACGTTCCCGGCGCTTGGCGCACTTTTATTTGGGTCGCGAACACGTTCCCCGGCGCTTGGCGCACTTTTAATTGGGTCCCGCACACGTTCCCCGGCGCTTGGCGCACTTCTACTTGGGTCCCGCACACGTTCCCGTCGCTTGGCGCACTTTTATTTGGGTCGCGAACACGTTCCCCGTCGCTTGGCACATTTTCATTTAGGTCCCGCACGCGTTCCCCGGCGCTTGGCACACTTTTATTTGGGTCGCGAACACGTTCCCCGGCGCTTGGCGCACTTTTAATTGGGGTCCCGCACACGTTCCCCGTCGCTTGGCGCACTTTTATTTGGGTCGCGAACACGTTCCCCGGCGCTTGGCGCACTTTTTAATTGGGTCCCGCACACGTTCCCCGTCGCTTGGCGCACTTTTATTTGGGTCCCGCACACGTTCCCGGCGCTTGGCGCACTTTTATTTGGGTCCCGCACACGTTCCCCGGCGCTTGGCGCACTTCTTATTTGGGTCCCGCACACGTTCCCCGGCGCTTGGCGCACTTTTATTTGGGTCCTGCACACGTTCCCGGCGCTTGGCGCACTTCTATTTGGGTCCCGCACACGTTCCCCGGCGCTTGGCGCACTTCTATTTGGGTCCCGCACACGTTCCCCGGCGCTTGGCACACTTTTATTTGGGTCGCGAACACGTTCCCGGCGCTTGGCGCACTTTTAATTGGGTCCCGCACACGTTCCCGTCGCTTGGCGCACTTTTATTTGGGTCCCGCACACGTTCCCCGGCGCTTGGCGCACTTTAATTGGGTCCCGCACACGTTCCTCGGCGCTTGGCGCACTTTTATTTGGGTCCCGAACACGTTCCCCGGCGCTTGGCGCACTTTATTTGGGTCCCGCACACGTTCCCGGCGCTTGGCGCACTTTTATTTGGGTCCCGCACACGTTCCCCGGCGCTTGGCGCACTTTTATTTGGGTCCCGCACACGTTTCCCGGCGCTTGGCGCACTTTTATTTGGGTCCCGCACACGTTCCCCGTCGCTTGGCACACTTTTATTTGGGTCGCGAACACGTTCCCCGGCGCTTGGCGCACTTTTAATTGGGTCCGCACACGTTCCCGTCGCTTGGCACACTTTTATTTGGGTCGCGAACACGTTCCCCGGCGCTTGGCGCACTTTTAATTGGGTCCCGCACACGTTCCCCGGCGCTTGGCGCACTTTTATTTGGGTCCTGCACACGTTCCCCGGCGCTTGGCGCACTTTTAGTTGGGTCCCGCACACGTTCCCCGGCGCTTGGCGCTTTTTAATTGGGTCCCGCACACGTTCCCCGTCGCTTGGCGCACTTTATTTGGGTCCTGCACACGTTCCCCGGCGCTTGGCGCACTTTTTATTTGGGTCCCGCACACGTTCCCCGGCGCTTGGCGCACTTTTATTTGGGTCCCGCACACGTTCCCGGCGCTTGGCGCACTTTTATTTGGGTCCTGCACACGTTCCCCGGCGCTTGGCGCACTTTTATTTGGGTCCCGCACACGTTCCCCGGCGCTTGGCGCACTTTTATTTGGGTCCCGCACACGTTCCCCGGCGCTTGGCGCACTTTAATTGGGGTCCCGCACACGTTCCCCGTCGCTTGGCGCACTTTTATTTGGGTCGCGAACACGTTCCCGGCGCTTGGCGCTTTTTAATTGGGGCCCTGCACACGTTCCCCGTCGCTTGGCGCACTTTTATTTGGGTCGCGAGCACGTTCCCCGGCGCTTCGGCGCACTTTTAATTGGGGTCCCGCACACGTTCCCCGTCGCTTGGCGCACTTTTATTTGGGTCGCGAACACGTTCCCGGCGCTTGGCGCACTTTTAATTGGGGTCCCGCACACGTTCCCCGTCGCTTGGCACACTTTTATTTGGGTCGCGAGCACGTTTCCCGGCATTCGGCGCTTTTTAATTGGGGTCCCGCACACGTTCCCCGTCGCTTGGCACACTTTTATTTGGGTCGCGAGCACGTTTCCCGGCATTCGGCGCTTTTTAATTGGGGTCCCGCACACGTTCCCCGTCGCTTGGCACACTTTTATTTGGGTCGCGAGCACGTTTCCCGGCGCTTGGCGCACTTTTGGTTGGGTCCCGCACACGTTCCCCGTCGCTTGGCACACTTTTATTTGGGTCGCGAGCACGTTCCCCGGCGCTTGGCGCACTTTTAATTGGGGTCCCGCACACGTTCCCCGTCGCTTGGCACACTTTTATTTGGGTCGCGAACACGTTCCCGGCGCTTGGCGCACTTTTAATTGGGTCCCGCACACGTTCCCCGTCGCTTGGCACACTTTTATTTGGGTCGCGAGCACGTTCCCCGGCGCTTGGCGCACTTCTAATTGGGGTCCCGCACACGTTCCCCTTCGCTTGGCACATTTTGATTTGAGTCGCGAACACGTTTACCGGCGCTTGGCGCACTTTTAATTGGGTCCCGCACACGTTCCCCGTCGCTTGGCACACTTTTATTTGGGTCGCGAACACGTTCCCCGGCATTCGGCGCTTTTTAATTGGGGTCCCGCACACGTTCCCCGTCGCTTGGCACACTTTTATTTGGGTCGCGAGCACGTTTCCCGGCATTCGGCGCTTTTTAATTGGGGTCCCGCACACGTTCCCCGTCGCTTGGCACACTTTTATTTGGGTCGCGAGCACGTTTCCCGGCATTCGGCGCTTTTTAATTGGGGTCCCGCACAAGTTCCCCGTCGCTTGGCACACTTTTATTTGGGTCGCGAGCACGTTTCCCGGCATTCGGCGCTTTTTAATTGGGGTCCCGCACACGTTCCCCGTCGCTTGTAACACTTTTATTTGGGTCGCGAACACGTTCCCCGGCATTCGGCGCTTTTTAATTGGGGTCCCGCACACGTTCCCCGTCGCTTGGCACACTTTTATTTGGGTCGCGAGCACGTTTCCCGGCGCTTGGCGCACTTTTGGTTGGGTCCCGCACACGTTCCCCGTCGCTTGGCGCACTTTTATTTGGGTCGCGAACACGTTCCCCGGCGCTTGGCGCTTTTAATTGGGTCCCGCACACGTTCCCCGTCGCTTGGCACACTTTTATTTGGGTCCTGCACACGTTTCCCGGCGCTTGGCGCACTTTTATTTGGGTCCGCACACGTTCCCCGGCGCTTGGCGCACTTTTAATTGGGTCCCGCACACGTTCCCCGTCGCTTGGCACACTTTTATTTGGGTCGCGAACACGTTCCCCGGCGCTCGGCGCTTTTTAATTGGGGTCCCGCACACGTTCCCCGTCGCTTGGCACACTTTTATTTGGGTCGCGAACACGTTCCCCGGCGTTCGGCGCTTTTTAATTGGGGTCCCGCACACGTTCCCCGTCGCTTGGCACACTTTTATTTGGGTCGCGAACACGTTCCCCGGCGCTTGGCGCACTTTTGGTTGGGTCCCGCACACTCTCCCCTGCGCTTTGCGCATTTTCATTGGGGTCCCGCACACGTTCCCCGTCGCTTGGCACACTTTTATTTGGGTCGCGAACACGTTCCCCGGCGTTCGGCGCTTTTTAATTGGGGTCCCGCACACGTTCCCCGTCGCTTGGCACACTTTTATTTGGGTCGCGAACACGTTCCCCGGCGCTTGGCACACTTTTATTTGGGTCGCGAACACGTTTCCCGGCGCTTGGCGCACTTTTGTTTGGGTCCCGCTTACTCTCCCCTGCGCTTTGCGCATTTTAATTGAGGTCCCGCACACGTTCCCCGTCGCTTGGCACACTTTTATTTCGATCGCGAACACGTTCCCCGGCGTTCGGCACACTGTTATTTGGGGTCCCGCACACGTTCCCCGTCGCTTGGCGCACTTTTATTTGGGGTCCCGCACACGTTCCCCGTCGCTTGGCACACTTTTATTTGGGTCCCGCACACGTTCCCCGTCGCTTGGCACACTTTTATTTGGGTCGCGAACACGTTCCCCGGCGTTCGGCGCTTTTTAATTGGGGTCCCGCACACGTTCCCCGTCGCTTGGCACACTTTTATTTGGGTCGCGAACACGTTCCCCGGCGTTCGGCGCTTTTTAATTGGGGTCCCGCACACGTTCCCCGTCGCTTGGCACACTTTTATTTGGGTCGCGAACACGTTTCCCGGCGCTTGGCGCACTTTTGGTTGGGTCCCGCACACTCTTCCCTGCGCTTTGCGCATTTTCATTGGGGTCCCGCACACGTTCCCCGGCGCTTGGCACACTTTTATTTGGGTCGCGAACACGTTCCCCGGCGTTCGGCGCTTTTTAATTGGGGTCCCGCACACGTTCCCCGTCGCTTGGCACACTTTTATTTGGGTCGCGAACACGTTCCCCGGCGTTCGGCGCTTTTTAATTGGGGTCCCGCACACGTTCCCCGTCGCTTGGCACACTTTTATTTGGGTCGCGAACACGTTCCCCGGCGCTTGGCGCACTTTTGTATGGGTCCCGCTTACTCTCCCCTGCGCTTTGCGCATTTTCATTTAGGTCCCGCACGCGTTCCCCGGCGCTTGGCACACTTTTATTTCGATCGCGAACACGTTCCCCGGCGTTCGGCGCTTTTTAATTAGGGTCCCGCACACGTTCCCCGTCGCTTGGCACACTTTTATTTGGGTCGCGAACACGTTCCCCCGCGCTCGGCGCTTTTTAATTGGGGTCCCGCACACGTTTCCCGGCGCTTGGCACACTTTTATTTGGGTCGCGAACACGTTTCCCGGCGCTTGGCGCAGTTTCATTCGGGTCCCGCACACGGTCCCCGTCGCTTGGCACACTTTTATTTGGGTCGCGAACACGTTTCCCGGCGCTTGGCGCACTTTTAATTGGGTCCCGCACACGTTCCCCGTCGCTTGGCACACTTTTATTTGGGTCGCGAACACGTTCCCCGGCGCTCGGCGCACTTTTAATTGGGGTCCCGCACACGTTCCCCGTCGCTTGGCGCACTTTTATTTGGGTCGCGAACACGTTCCCCGGCGCTTGGCGCACTTTTAATTGGGTCCCGCACACGTTCCCCGTCGCTTGGCGCACTTTTATTTGGGTCGCGCACACGTTCCCCGGCGCTTGGCGCACTTTTTTCTGGGTCCCGCACACGTTCCCGGCGCTTGGCGCACTTTAATTAGGGTCCCGCACACGTTCCCCGTCGCTTGGCACACTTTTATTTGGGTCGCGAACACGTTCCCCGGCGTTCGGCGCTTTTTAATTAGGGTCCCGCACACGTTCCCCGTCGCTTGGCACACTTTTATTTGGGTCGCGAACACGTTTCCCGGCGCTTGGCGCACTTTTATTTGGGTCGCGAACACGTTCCCCGGCGTTCGGCGCTTTTTAATTAGGGTCCCGCACACGTTCCCCGTCGCTTGGCACACTTTTATTTGGGTCGCGAACACGTTCCCCGGCGTTCGGCGCTTTTTAATTGGGGTCCCGCACACGTTCCCCGTCGCTTGGCACACTTTTATTTGGGTCGCGAACACGTTCCCCGGCGTTCGGCGCTTTTTAATTGGGGTCCCGCACACGTTCCCCGTCGCTTGGCACACTTTTATTTGGGTCGCGAACACGTTCCCCGGCGCTTGGCACACTTTTATTTGGGTCGCGAACACGTTCCCCGGCGTTCGGCGCTTTTTAATTGGGGTCCCGCACACGTTCCCCGTCGCTTGGCACACTTTTATTTGGGTCGCGAACACGTTCCCCGGCGCTCGGCGCTTTTTAATTGGGGTCCCGCACACGTTCCCCGTCGCTTGGCACACTTTTATTTGGGTCGCGAACACGTTCCCCGGCGTTCGGCGCTTTTTAATTGGGGTCCCGCACACGTTCCCCGTCGCTTGGCACACTTTTATTTGGGTCGCGAACACGTTTCCCGGCGCTTGGCGCACTTTTGGTTGGGTCCCGCACACGCTCCCCGGCGCTTGGCGCAATTAAATTTGGGTCCCGCACACGTTCCCCGGCGCTTGGCGCACTTTTATTTGGGTCCCGCACACGTTCCCCGTCGCTTGGCGCACTTTATTTGGGTCGCGAACACGTTCCCGGCGCTTGGCGCACTTTTAATTGGGTCCCGCACACGTTCCCCGTCGCTTGGCGCACTTTTATTTGGGTCGCGAACACGTTCCCGGCGCTTGGCGCACTTTTAATTGGGGTCCCGCACACGTTCCCCGTCGCTTGGCACACTTTTATTTGGGTCGCGCACACGTTCCCGGCGCTTGGCGCACTTTTACTTGGGTCCCGCACACGTTCCCCGGCGCTCGCTTGGCGCACTTTTATTTGGGTCCCGCACACGTTCCCCGGCGCTTGGCGCACTTTTATTTGGGTCGCGAACACGTTCCCCGGCGCTTGGCGCACTTTTAATTGGGGTCCCGCACACGTTCCCCGTCGCTTGGCACACTTTTATTTGGGTCGCGAACACGTTCCCGGCGCTTGGCGCACTTTTATTTGGGTCCCGCACACGTTCCCCGGCGCTTGGCGCACTTTTATTTGGGTCGCGAACACGTTCCCCGGCGCTTGGCGCACTTTTAATTGGGGTCCCGCACACGTTCCCCGTCGCTTGGCGCACTTTTATTTGGGTCGCGAACACGTTCCCCGGCGCTTGGCGCACTTTAATTGGGGTCCCGCACACGTTCCCCGTCGCTTGGCGCACTTTTATTTGGGTCGCGCACACGTTTCCCGGCGCTTGGCGCACTTTTAATTGGGGTCCCGCACACGTTCCCCGTCGCTTGGCACACTTTTATTTGGGTCGCGAACACGTTCCCGGCGCTTGGCGCACTTTTAATTGGGTCCCGCACACGTTCCCCGTCGCTTGGCGCACTTTTGGTTGGGTCCCGCACCCGTTCCCGGGCGTCCGGCGCTTTTTAATTGAGGTCCCGCACACGTTCCCCGTCGCTTGGCACACTTTTATTTGGGTCGCGAACACGTTCCCGGCGCTCGGCGCTTTTTAATTGGGGTCCCGCACACGTTTCCCGGCGCTTGGCACACTTTTATTTGGGTCGCGAACACGTTCCCCTGCGTATGGCGCTTTTTAATTGGGGTCCCGCACACGTTCCCCGGCGCTTGGCGCACTCTTGGTTGGGTCCCGAACACGTTCCCGGCGCTTGGCGCACTTTTAATTGGGTCCCGCACACGTTCTCCGGCGCTTGGCGCACTTTTATTTGGGTCCTGCACACGTTCCCCGGCGCTTGGCGCACTTTTATTTGGGTCGCGAACACGTTCCCCGGCGCTTGGCGCACTTTTAATTGGGTCCCGCACACGTTCCCGTCGCTTGGCGCACTTTTATTTGGGTCCCGCACACGTTCCCCGGCGCATGGAGCACTTCCAGTTCGGTCCCGCACACGTTCTCCGGCGCTTGGCACACTTTTAGTTGGGTCCCGCACACGTTCCCCGTCGCTTGGCACACTTTTAGTTGGGTCGCGAACACGTTCCCCGGCGCTTGGCGCACTTTTAATTGGGGTCCCGCACACGTTCCCCGTCGCTTGGCGCACTTTTATTTGGGTCGCGAACACGTTCCCGGCGCTTGGCGCACTTCTAATTGGGGTCCCGCACACGTTCCCCGTCGCTTGGCACACTTTTATTTGGGTCGCGAGCACGTTTCCCGGCGCTTGGCGCACTTTTGGTTGGGTCCCGCACACTCTTCCCTGCGCTTTGCGCAGTTTCATTGGGGTCCCGCACACGTTCCCCGGCGCTCGGCGCTTTTTAATTGGGGTCCCGCACACGTTCCCTGTCTCTTGGCACGCTTTTATTTGGGTCGCGAACACGTTTCCCGGCGCTTGGCGCACTTAATTGGGTCCTGCACACGTTCCCCGTCGCTTGGCGCACTTTTATTTGGGTCGCGCACACGTTCCCCGGCGCTTGGCGCACTTTTAATTGGGTCCCGCACACGTTCCCCGGCGCTTGGCGCACTTTTATTTGGGTCGCGAACACGTTCCCCGGCGCTTGGCGCACTTTTAATTGGGGTCCCGCACACGTTTCCCGTCGCTTGGCGCACTTTTATTTGGGTCGCGAACACGTTCCCCGGCGCTTGGCGCTTTTTAATTGGGTCCCGCACACGTTCCCCGTCGCTTGGCGCACTTTTATTTGGGTCCTGCACACGTTCCCGGCGCTTGGCGCACTTTAATTGGGGTCCCGCACACGTTCCCCGGCGCTTGGCGCACTTTATTTGGGTCCCGCACACGTTCCCGGCGCTTGGCGCACTTCTATTTGGGTCCCGCACACGTTCCCCGGCGCTTGGCGCACTTTCTTTTGGGTCCCGCACACGTTCCCCGGCGCTTGGCGCACTTCTAGTTGGGTCCCGCACACGTTCCCCGGCGCTTGGCGCACTTTTATTTGGGTCCCGCACACGTTCCCCGGCGCTTGGCGCATTTAATTGGGTCCCGCACACGTTCCCCGTCGCTTGGCGCACTTTTATTTGGGTCCCGAACACGTTCCCCGGCGCTTGGCGCACTTTTAATTGGGTCCCGCACACGTTCCCGGCGCTTGGCGCACTTTTATTTGGGTCCCGAACACGTTCCCCGGCGCTTGGCGCACTTTTATTTGGGTCCCGCACACGTTCCCCGGCGCTTGGCGCACTTTTATTTGGGTCCCGAACACGTTCCCCGGCGCTTGGCGCACTTCTAATTGGGTCCCGCACACGTTCCCCGTCGCTTGGCGCACTTTTATTTGGGTCGCGAACACGTTCCCGGCGCTTGGCGCTTTTAATTGGGTCCCGCACACGTTCCCCGTCGCTTGGCGCACTTTTATTTGGGTCGCGAACACGTTCCCCGGCGCTTGGCGCACTTTTAATTGGGTCCCGCACACGTTCCCCGTCGCTTGGCGCACTTTTATTTGGGTCCCGCACACGTTCCCGGCGCTTGGCGCACTTTTATTTGGGTCCTGCACACGTTCCCCGGCGCTTGGCGCACTTTTATTTGGGTCCTGCACACGTTCCCCGGCGCTTGGCGCACTTTATTTGGGTCCCGCACACGTTCCCCGTCGCTTGGCGCACTTTTATTTGGGTCCCGCACACGTTCCCGGCGCTTGGCGCACTTTTAGTTGGGTCCCGCACACGTTCCCGTCGCTTGGCGCACTTTTATTTGGGTCCCGCACACGTTCCCCGGCGCTTGGCGCACTTTTAATTGGGTCCCGCACACGTTCCCCGGCGCTTGGCGCACTTTTATTTGGGTCCCGAACACGTTCCCCGGCGCTTGGCGCACTTTTAATTGGGTCCCGCACACGTTCCCCGTCGCTTGGCGCACTTTTATTTGGGTCGCGAACACGTTCCCGGCGCTTGGCGCACTTAATTGGGGTCCCGCACACGTTCCCCGTCGCTTGGCGCACTTTTATTTGGGTCGCGAACACGTTCCCGGCGCTTGGCGCACTTTTAATTGGGTCCCGCACACGTTCCCGGCGCTTGGCGCACTTTTATTTGGGTCCCGCACACGTTCCCCGGCGCTTGGCGCACTTTAGTTGGGTCCCGCACACGTTCCCGGCGCTTGGCGCACTTTTATTTGGGTCGCGAACACGTTCCCCTGCGCTTTGCGCAGTTTCATTCGGGTCCCGCACACGTTCCCCGGTGCTTGGCGTGCTCCCAGTTAGATCCCGCCCACTTTCTCCGGCGCTCGGCGCTTTTTAATTGGGGTCCCGCACACGTTCCCCGTCGCTTGGCACACTTTTATTTGGGTCGCGAACACGTTCCCCGGCGCTTGGCACACTTTTATTTGGGTCGCGAACACGTTCCCCGGCGTTCGGCGCTTTTTAATTGGGGTCCCGCACACGTTCCCCGTCGCTTGGCACACTTTTATTTGGGTCGCGAACACGTTCCTCGGCGCTTGGCGCACTTTTGGTTGGGGCCCGCACACGTTCCCCGGCGCTTTGCGCACTTTCATTTGGGTCCCGCACACGTTCCCCGGCGCTTGGCGCACTTTTATTTGGGTCGCGAACACGTTCCCCGGCGCTCGGCGCTTTTAATTGGGGTCCCGCACACGTTCCCCGTCGCTTGGCGCACTTTTATTTGGGTCCTGCACACGTTCCCCGGCGCTTGGCGCACTTTAATTGGGGTCCTGCACACGTTCCTCGTCGCTTGGCGCACTTTTATTTGGGTCGCGAACACGTTCCCCGGCGCTTGGCGCACTTTTAGATGGGTCCCGCACACGTTCCCCGGCGCTTGGCGCACTTTTATTTGGGTCGCGAACACGTTCCCGGCGCTTGGCGCATTTTAATTTAGGTCCCGCACGCGTTCTTCGGCGCTTGGCACACTTTTATTTCGATCGCGAACACGTTCCCCGGCGTTCGGCGCTTTTTAATTGTGGTCCCGCACACGTTCCCCGTCGCTTGGCACACTTTTATTTGGGTCGCGAACACGTTCCCCGGCGCTTGGCACACTTTTATTTGGGTCGCGAACACGTTCCCCGGCGTTCGGCGCTTTTTATTTGGGGTCCCGCACACGTTCCCCGTCGCTTGGCACACTTTTATTTGGGTCCCGCACACGTTCCCCGGCGCTTGGCGCACTTTTGTTTGGGTCCCGCTTACTCTCCCCTGCGCATTGCACATTTTCATTTAGGTCCCGCACGCGTTCCCCGGCGCTTGGCACACTTTTATTTGGGTCGCGAACACGTTCCCCGGCGCTTGGCGCACTTTTAGCTGGGTCCCGCACACGTTCCCCGGCGCTTGGCGCACTTTTATTTGGGTCCCGCACACGTTCCCGGCGCTTGGCGCACTTTTGTTTGGGTCCCGCACGTTCCCCGGCGCTTGGCGCACTTTCATTGGGGTCCCGCACACGTTCCCCGGCGCTTGGCGCACTTTTATTTGGGTCGCGAACACGTTCCCCGGCGCTTGGCGCTTTTTAATTGGGTCCCGCACACGTTCCCCGTCGCTTGGCGCACTTTTATTTGGGTCCCGCACACGTTCCCCGGCGCTTGGCGCACTTTTAATTGGGTCCCGCACACGTTCCCCGTCGCTTGGCGCACTTTTATTTGGGTCCCGCACACGTTCCCCGGCGCTTGGCGCACTTTTAATTGGGTCCCGCACACGTTCCCGGCGCTTGGCGCACTTTTATTTGGGTCCTGCACACGTTCCCCGGCGCTTGGCGCACTTTTTAATTGGGTCCCGCACACGTTCCCGTCGCTTGGCGCACTTTATTTGGGTCCCGAACACGTTCCCCGGCGCTTGGCGCACTTTTATTTGGGTCCCGCACACGTTCCCCGGCGCTTGGCGCACTTTTAGTTGGGTCCCGCACACGTTCCCCGGCGCTTGGCGCACTTTTATTTGGGTCCTGCACACGTTCCCGGCGCTTGGCGCACTTCTATTTGGGTCCCGCACACGTTCCCCGGCGCTTGGCGCACTTTTAGTTGGGTCCCGCACACGTTCCCCGGCGCTTGGCGCACTTTTATTTGGGTCCCGCACACGTTCCCGGCGCTTGGCGCACTTTTAATTGGGTCCCGCACACGTTCCCCGTCGCTTGGCGCACTTTTATTTGGGTCGCGAACACGTTCCCGGCGCTTGGCGCACTTTTAATTGGGTCCCGCACACGTTCCCCGTCGCTTGGCGCACTTTTATTTGGGTCGCGAACACGTTCCCCGGCGCTTGGCGCACTTTTAATTGGGTCCCGCACACGTTTCCCGGCGCTTGGCGCACTTTTATTTGGGTCCCGCACACGTTCCCCGTCGCTTGGCACACTTTTATTTGGGTCGCGAACACGTTCCCCGGCGCTTGGCGCTTTAATTGGGGTCCCGCACACGTTCCCGTCGCTTGGCGCACTTTTATTTGGGTCGCGAACACGTTCCCCGGCGCTTGGCGCACTTTTATTTGGGTCCCGCACACGTTCCCCGGCGCTTGGCGCACTTTAATTGAGGTCCCGCACACGTTCCCCGGCGCTTGGCGCACTTTTATTTGGGTCCCGCACACGTTCCCGTCGCTTGGCGCACTTCTATTTGGGTCCCGCACACGTTCCCCGGCGCTTGGCGCACTTTTAGTTGGGTCCCGCACACGTTCCCCGGCGCTTGGCGCACTTTATTTGGGTCCCGCACACGTTCCCCGGCGCTTGGCGCACTTTTATTTGGGTCCCGCACACGTTCCCGTCGCTTGGCGCACTTCTATTTGGGTCGCGAACACGTTCCCCGGCGCTTGGCGCACTTTTAATTGGGTCCTGCACACGTTCCCCGGCGCTTGGCGCACTTTTATTTGGGTCGCGAACACGTTCCCCGGCGCTTGGCGCACTTTTAGTTGGGTCCCGCACACGTTCCCCGGCGCTTGCGCACTTTTAATTGGGTCCCGCACACGTTCCCCGGCGCTTGGCGCACTTTTATTTGGGTCCCGAACACGTTCCCCGGCGCTTGGCGCACTTTTAATTGGGTCCCGCACACGTTCCCCGTCGCTTGGCGCACTTTTATTTGGGTCGCGAACACGTTCCCCGGCGCTTGGCGCACTTTTGTTTGGGTCCCGCACACGCCCCCCGGCGCTTGGCGCACTTTAAATTGGATTCCACACACGTTCCCCGGTGCTTGGCACACTTTTATTTGGGTCCCGCACACGTTCCTCGGCGCTTGGCGCACTTTAATTGGGGTCCCGCACACGTTCCCGGCGCTTGGCGCACTTTTATTTGGGTCGCGCACACGTTCCCCGGCGCTTGGCGCACTTTTAGTTGGGTCCCGCACACGTTCCCGGCGCTTGGCGCACTTTTATTTGGGTCCCGCACACGTTCCCCGGCGCTTGGCGCACTTCTATTTGGGTCCCGCACACGTTCCCCGGCGCTTGGCGCTTTTTAATTGGGGTCCCGCACACGTTCCCCGGCGCTTGGCGCACTTTTATTTGGGTCCCGCACACGTTTCCCGGCGCTTGGCGCACTTTTGCTGGGTCCCGCACACGTTCCCCGGCGCTTGGCGCACTTCTAATTGGGTCCCGCACACGTTCCCCGTCGCTTGGCGCACTTTTAGTTGGGTCGCGAACACGTTCCCCGGCGCTCGGCGCACTTCTAGTTGGGGTCCCGCACACGTTCCCCGTCGCTTGGCGCACTTTTATTTGGGTCGCGAACACGTTCCCCGGCGCTTGGCGCACTTCTAGTTGGGTCCCGCACACGTTCCCGGCGCTTGGCGCACTTTTATTTGGGTCCCGCACACGTTCCCCGGCGCTTGGCGCACTTCTACTTGGGTCCTGCACACGTTCCCCGGCGCTTGGCGCACTTTTACCTGGGTTCTGCACACGTTTCCCGTCGCTTGGCGCACTTAAATTTGGGTCCAGCACACGTTCCCCGTCGCTTGGCGCACTTCTAGTTGGGTCCCGCACACGTTCCCGGCGCTTGGCGCACTTCTAATTGGGTCCCGCACACGTTCCCCGTCGCTTGGCGCACTTTTATTTGGGTCCCGAACACGTTCCCCGGCGCTTGGCGCACTTCTGTTTGGGTCCCGCACACGTTCCCCGGCGCTTGGCGCACTTTCATTTGGGTCCCGCACACGTTTCCCGGCGCTTGGCGCACTTTTGTTTGGGTCCCGCACACGTTCCCGGCGCTTGGCGCACTTCTAATTGGGTCCCGCACACGTTCCCCGGCGCTTGGCGCACTTTTATTTGGGTCGCGAACACGTTCCCCCGGCGCTTTGGCGCACTTCTATTTGGGTCCCGCACACACGTTCCCCGTCGCTTGGCGCACTTTTATTTGGGTCGCGAACACGTTCCCCGGCGCTTGGCGCACTTTAATTGGGTCCCGCACACGTTCCCCGGCGCTTGGCGCACTTTTATTTGGGTCCCGCACACGTTCCCGGCGCTTGGCGCACTTTAATTGGGTCCTGCACACGTTCCCGGCGCTTGGCGCACTTTTATTTGGGTCCCGCACACGTTCCCGGCGCTTGGCGCACTTTTAGTTGGGTCCCGCACACGTTCCCCGGCGCTTGGCGCACTTTTATTTGGGTCCCGCACACGTTCCCGGCGCTTGGCGCACTTTTAATTGGGTCCCGCACACGTTCCCCGGCGCTTGGCGCACTTCTAGTTGGGTCCCGCACACGTTCCCCGGCGCTCGGCGCACTTCTACTTGGGTCCTGCACACGTTCCCCGTCGCTTGGCGCACTTTTAGTTGGATCGCGAACACGTTCCCCGGCGCTTGACGCACCTCTACTTGGGTCCTGCACACGTTCCCCGTCGCTTGGCGCACTTTTAGTTGGGTCGCGAACACGTTCCCCGGCGCTTGACGCACTTTTGGTTGGGTACCGTAAACGTTGCCGGGCGCTCAGCACAGTTCTAGTTGGGTCCCGCATACCTTGCCCGTCGCTTGGCGTACTTCTACTTGAGTCCTGCACACGTTCCTCGGCGCCTGGCGCACCTCTACTTGGGTCCTGCACACGTTCCCCGTCGCTTGGCGCACTTCTGTTTGGGTCTCGCACATGTTCTGTGGCGCTTGGCGCACTTCAGTTGGGTCCCGCACACGTTCCCGGCGCTTGGCGCACTTTTAGTTGGGTCCCGCACACGTTCCCCGGCGCTTGGCGCACTTCTAGTTGGGTCCCGCATACGTTGCCCGTCGCTTGGCGCACTTCTACTTGAGTCCTGCACACGTTCCTCGGCGCTTGGCGCACTTCTACTTGAGTCCTGCACACGTTCCTCGGCGCTTGGCGCACTTCTACTTGGGTCCCGCATACGTTGCCCGTCGCTTGGCGCACTTCTACTTGAGTCCTGCACACGTTCCTCGGCGCTTGGCGCACTTCTACTTGGGTTCTGCACACGTTTCCCGTCGCTTGGCGCACTTCTAGTTGGGTCCTGCACCCCTTCCCGGCGCTTGGCGCACTTCAAGTTGGGTCCCGCACACGTTCCCGGCGCTTGGCGCACTTCTGTTTGGGTCCCGCACACGTTCCTCGGCGCTTGGCGCACTTCTGTTTGGGTCCCGCACACGTTCCGGCGCTTGGCGCACTTCTAGATGCGTCCCGCACACGTTCCCCGGCGCTTGGCGCACTTTTAATTTGGGTCCCGCACACGTTTTCGGCGCTTGGCGCACTTTTAGTTGGGTCCCGCACACGTTCTCCGGCGCTTGGCGCACTTTCGTTTGGGTCCCGCACACGTTCCCCGGCGCTCAGCGCACTTCTAATTGCGACCCACACACATTTCCCGGCACTTGGCGCACTTCTACTTGGGTCCTCCTTACGTTCCCCGGCGCTTGGCGCACTTATAGCTGGGTTCCGCACACGTTTCCCGTCGCTTGGCGCAGTTCTAGGTGAGTCCCGCATACGTTGTCCGGCGCTTGGCGCACTTCTACTTGGGTCCTGCTTACGTTCCCCGGCGCTTGGCGCACTTATAGCTGGGTTCCGCACACGTTTCCCGTCGCTTGGCGCAGTTCTGGTTGGGTCCCGCACACGTTCCCCGGCGCTCAGCGCACTTCTAGTTGGGTCCCGCACACGTTCCCGGCGCTTGGCGCACTTCTGATGGGTTCTGCACACGTTCCCCGGCGCTTGGCGCACCTCTACTTGGGTCCTGCACACGTTTCCCGGCGCTTGGCGCACTTCTACTTGGGTTCTGCACACGTTCCTCGTCGCTTGGCGCACTTCCAGTTGGGCACCGCACACGTTCTCCGGCGCTTGGCGCACCCCTAGTTGGGTACCGTAAACGTTGCCCGGCGCTCAGCACAGTTCTAGTTGGGTCCCGCATACGTTGCCCGTCGCTTGGCGCACTTCTACTTGAGTCCTGCACACGTTCCTCGGCGCTTGGCGCACTTCTACTTGGGTTCTGCACACGTTCCCCGGCGCTTGGCGCACTTATAGCTGGGTTCCGCACACGTTTCCCGTCGCTTGGCGCACTTGAATTTGGGTCCCGCACACCTTCCCGGCGCTTGGCGCCCATCTACTTGGGTCCTGCACACGTTCCCCGGCGCTTGGCGCACCTCTACTTGGGTCCTGCACACGTTTCCCGGCGCTTGGCGCACTTCTACTTGGGTTCTGCACACGTTCCTCGTCGCTTGGCGCACTTCTAGTTGGGTCCCGCACACGTTCTGTGGGGTTTGGCACACTTCCAGTTGGGCACCGCACACGTTCTCCGGCGCTTGGCGCACCCCTAGTTGGGTACCGTAAACGTTGCCCGGCGCTCAGCACAGTTCTAGTTGGGTCCCGCATACGTTGCCCGTCGCTTGGCGCACTTCTACTTGAGTCCTGCACACGTTCCTCGGCGCTTGGCGCACTTCTACTTGAGTCCTGCACACGTTCCTCGGCGCTTGGCGCACTTCTACTTGGGTTCTGCACACGTTTCCCGTCGCTTGGCGCACTTCTAGTTGGGTCCTGCACATGTTCTCCGGCGCTTGGCGCACTTCAACTTGGGTTCTGCACACGTTCCTCGGCGCTTGGCGCACTTCTGTTTGGGTCTCGCACACGTTTCTCGTCGCTTGGCGCACTTAAATTTGGGTCCCGCACACCTTCCCGGCGCTTGACGCACTTCTAGATGCGTCCTGCATACATTCCCCGGCGCTTGGCGCACTTATAGTTCGGTCCTACACACGTTTTCGGCGCTTGGCGCACTTGTAGTTGGGTCCCGCACACGTTCTCCGGCACTTGGCGCACTTCTGTTTGGGTCTCACACACGTTCCCCGGCGCTCAGCGCACTTCTAATTGCGACCCACACACATTTCCCGGCGCTCAGCGCACTTTTCTTGGGTCCTGCACACGTTCCCCGGCGCTTGGCGCACTTATAGCTGGGTTCCGCACACGTTTCCCGTCGCTTGGCGCACTTGAATTTGGGTCCCGCACACCTTCCCGGCGCTTGGCGCCCATCTACTTGGGTCCTGCACACGTTCCCCGGCGCTTGGCGCCCATCTACTTGGGTCCTGCACACGTTCCCCGGCGCTTGGCGCACTTATGGTTCGGTCCTACACACGTTTTCGGCGCTTGGCGCACTTCTGTTTGGGTCTCACACACGTTCCCCGGCGCTCAGCGCACTTCTAGTTGCGACCCACACACATTTCCCGGCGCTCAGCGCACTTTTCTTGGGTCCTGCACACGTTCCCCGGCGCTTGGCGCACCTCTACTTGGGTCCTGCACACGTTTCCCGGCGCTTGGCGCACTTCTACTTGGGTCCTGCACACGTTCCCCGGCGCGTGGCGCACTTATAGCTGGGTTCCGCACACGTTCCCGAAGCTTCGCGCACTTCCAGATGCGTCCCGCAATAAACGGTGTGCATACGGTTCCTGATGGACGTAATGCAGACCTACCCTAACAATTGCAATCAATTCACTCTCATCACAATACCACTCCATTTCTCTCAATTGGCCAACCATGTTTCTTATCATTCAAAAGTTTCACTGGGCTCACACACACACACACACACACACACACACACACACACACACACACACACACACACACACACACACACACACACACACACACACACACACACACACACACACACACACACACACACACACACACACACACACACACACACACACACACACACAGACACACACACACACACACATTTTTAAATTCACAAATTTTTCCATATCTCGAGAACCACAAAGCGGATTTTTCTGAAATTCGGGCAGTGTTAAGAACCTTAACTGCTCTACATTTTGTGAAAATGCCAAGTTCGGAACTATCTTCCAAACCGAGATTCTGTAACGAGTGGTTTGCGCAGAAGCAATCCTTTTCCAAATCAGGTGCGCGCTTCGCGCGCACCACAATTACGCTATCAGGCATCTGATATCAGAAGAAATTTTCATTTTCATGCATAAATCATTTCATTTTTTCCAGTGGCCCCCCTTAACTAGTTTTGCACCGGAAGTAATCGTAAGGAACAAGTCATTCCATACCTTGTCTGTGACCTGAATGTGTAACCATCAATAATATATTGACAATGGCTTGAATCTTCCCTATAAGCATTCCAAAATCGACAGATAACTCCATGTTCCACTGAGAAGAAACAGTCTGGTAGTCAGAGTGGAGGATAAAAGAAATATGAGGCGTGCATACTGTAAAATACGCCGATATCCTGCTATCATCCGACCTTATGAGCGTCCCATTGTGAAAAGATGCTTCGAAACCCTTCAAATTATCTATCGAAGAGTTATTTCGACTGACACAATACGTCGCATGTGGCTGTAAAGCACCGTTCTGCAATGATTGATTTTCGTCTGGTATGCCTACAAGAATTCGCTGATGCAAGGAAATGCAGTAATAATGGGTGATCAAGAAACTCGCTTTGACCCGTATCATTCTGGAGTAGGGCACGGCTAGGAAGTTCGCCATCGTAGACCGAAACATTAGGAAGTCCGCCATCGCATAAACCGCACATAAATCAACTAAGCTCAACTAAGCTAAAGTGAACTGGATTCAAGCAGACCACATATTTGGCGGCTATCACACGGCTATTTCGCGGCGAGAACTATTTGGCGGCTATTTTGCGGCCAGCATTATTTAGCGGCTATTTGGCGGCTAGTTCGCGGCTATTGCGCGGCCAGCAGGCAATTTGCGGCTATTTCGCGGCTATTCCTCGGCCAAAATTCTCAGAGTTCGTTGTTGCATAAAATGTTATGAAACAGTAACAAATCATTCATTTTTCTTCTGATACGCAAGCATTGTTGGCCGAATAGGGTGTTTCTATCTGCTGAGGATGGTATTCGATCGTAAATAAATCCATGAATTCTCATCATCAGTTTTCTTGTGAAACTTCTTTGAACTTTCTCCAAATTGATCTATGATCTATGATATTGGGTCTAGCCAAGGACATTCGAAGGTTTCATGAGGCGCTGAATTTATATCCGACCTCGTTTGTTCAAGCGAACATCTGAACTTGGATGAGATCATTCACGAAGTTTGGGGGCCTGAGATTGGAACCCCATAAAATGATGACACGAAATAGGCGTAGCAAGAATCTAAACGCCTTTTGAGGACTATTTTTCAAAATATGTAGCTTTTTCTTTGGGATTCAATGATTTTGTTAAGCTTTTCTTCTCAATTCCACTTATTCGCTTGTTTACCGCCACGACAGCAACAATAATCGAGAAAGATGTTTGCGCGTGCAGCCTGTCTTCCAGAAAGAATCTCGGCGGAGACAGGTGGAGGTAACCACGGGCAGCGGCGAGGCTCGCTTGGAGCAGATCATAACAGAATTTTCCCATATGGCAGTGAATTTTTTTTTCATTTTTCAAATTCAGTCATCTGATATCCACTCCAATAGGCAAATATGGTTTGAAGAAGGAAATGATTATCTGAAAATTGACTTCCGATCAGCCTTGCAGGACACCTGGTGCCGCTAGGACTGCTTTCTGGGAACAGGATGTACACCAGAGGTGTGCGGCCTCACAAAATAAAATCTTGGTGAACGGCAACGGCGAACCCCAAGACGGCCAGAAAACCGCGATAGGCAAACGACAATTACCGCACACTCCTGCTGCACTTTATTTTGATAGGCAGCTACATATATTGAGTATTTTTTGAGATTGCCTCTTTGGATTTCCAAAAGCGAGACTTCGAAATTGTTGAATGCCTCGTAGTGACTTTATTTTGAATAAGTATTAGTTTATTGACCGAAAAAATATGTTAATGAATGAGAGCTGTGGGCAGTGAGCAGCAGCGAAGCGTGAGAATGCGACAACTTAAAAAAATTTCAGTCGCTTCCGTTTCCGTATTTCCGTTTCCGGCGTTTTTCGGCCATTTTTCTTCCGTTTCCGTTTCCAAAAGTCTTAAAAAAGGGTTCCGCACAGCCCTGCTGGACAGAGAGAATGTGGAAAACCATAATCAAGCCGAGAATCTAGAAGGAATACCTTTCTCTGCGTCTCTACCGTGATTCGGCTCAAAGGCCAAGAATGGCATCCACTCTTTGAGAATAATCGAAGGTTTGGAGCCAGTTTTGGAAATTTACAAAAAAAACTGCGAAAACTCAGTACAAATAAAGAAATAACTCGTTGATTTTGTATTGGAGTGAAAATGGACGAGTTACACCGCAGCATAGACGCTCACTTGAAATAGCGAAGCTGGCGGTAGAGTGGTTGAGATAGGAGAATTAGTAGACTCGAACAGCCTGAGCTAGAATGCTTAAAGGCAGTGTTCACGATAATCTTCAATTCTGAGATTATTCGCTATATTCATTAAGTGGCACCCAGATAGAACTAAAATAACGTAGAAATTGAGAAAAACGCATCAGAAGTACACGAAATCCTTAAGTATCACCCCGTCTCTTAAGTATTACAGGAGGTGTTTGTTGTGACAACGAAATCTTTTGTTGACCCGTCCTTTGCAATTCTCTACTCTCTAACGCTCCGTTCTTTCTTTAGGGTTCTAGCTAATCCTGCTTTACATAAAATATTCTTCTATTTTCTATCGACCCAATTTTCCACCGGTGACAACCACCATGAACATGTTCATCAAACCGGACAACTACTCCATGTTATAGAATAATGTCACTGAAATACGACGTTTTAATACGTTAATCGCCATTTTTTCGTAATTTTGGTAATACTTGGAGGCCAACGCATTGTTTTATGTGAAAAACTCGGGGACGGAAATCATCGTGAACACTGCCTTTAAGTCGTTTGAAGCGTTAAGAGCGAGTCACGATGGCCGTGTTTCGGCAATCAATTTGAGGGTCTTTCTGTTGAGGGGCGAAAACTCTCAAGAAATGGGCGGAGACTGCATGTTTTGGTGGCTCAATATGTTCCTTATACGGGAAGTCTGACTCATTTGATATGTTTCCAATTGCATGGGCGTTCTTGTCTTTACGATCACAGTAGCGTTTCTATCTCAACCAATTTTACGAGCGTGTTTGCTGTCTTCCGCAGCATCATGTGTAATGGCAATTCTTCCTTGTTCTAGGATTGTAATCAATAAATGAATTCGAGATCGAATGTTTTCTGGTGCACGCCATCTGTAGCTAAACACGCGGTGCGGAGCTCCTTTCCCCAGTTCTCGCATGGAGATTGAAAAGAACGGAAGATTGGCTGTCTGGCAGCGCATGAAACCATTTCAGGTCGAGTCGTGGAAAGAAGTCGCAATTGCGGAATGCTATCTACACGATGCTTGCTATTGTGATGTCGTATCTGGTCTGTAATGGTGTCCACATCTTCCTCACATTCCTCGAAAGAACCGACGACCTATTCTCGCTACTTTATGATTCCGACGATCCGAATCAATCTAGCAACTTCTACATTGGTATGTTTCCCTCTGTTTCGTCTCCGGAAATGATCATTCTCATCCATTTCACTCATTCAGCGCTCTCGGACACGGTGAGTATCTGCTATATGGTGTCGTCGGCGATTCGCATCTTGATCTACGCTAAATGCAATACAAAGTTGAGAAGAGAAATCAAGGACTACCTGCGAGACAACAAATCCATTCCTCCTGAGAGCGACTCTTGATTCGTTCCCTCGACGCTTCCGCAGGAGTTTCCGGGTTTTGACATCTTAGGTGCTACAGAATGATGCCGATGCCTTCCCGATGCAACTAGGAATAAGCAGGAAAGATTGGAATCGAAGCGCTGGCTTATTATCTTATCCTGCGGCCCTGCATAAAGGATTTGAGAGAATGTTGGACTGTTGGTCCACCTATTCCAATGGTTAGGTCACAGTTAATCGATGTTGCCGTAATCACCCATGAGTTTCTCGAAATCTTGCCAAGAAAGTGTATTCTGAATATTGCATTGCGAGCTCATTTATGTACAGTCTAATCTTGACTTTCATTTCCACAGCGACAAGAACCTTTTTTGGGAGGAATGGAACATACGAGAAATCTCTGTTGGTGATCGTGACGGAAATCTTGAGCCACTTTTCTCCTCTCCCCCTGTTTTGTACAGAACACAGGGCTTTTCCGCCGCCAACGCAGCCTCCAATCAGGAAGGTTTCTTGTATGCTATTCCTCTTTTATTGATTTCTGGTGAGTCATTCGTTCACAATTATCAATCGATTGCCGGGTAGAACATTGCTACTAGGAGCATATCGTACATTATCTGTATCACAATAAACTAATTCCTAAATCAATTTGCTTTGTTCTCTCTCTCAATCGCCTCCTATTCCAAGAAAAATTGTGAACTGTTTTTTTTAACTCGCCGATCAGAGAAAAATACGTATAGTAAAGTGAGGCAAGATACTGGTTCGTAGACCGAATACACAGAAAACGAGGAGGCTTGGATGATTTCGGTCGGTACGCGCGCGGCAGAAAGCCACTGCGTTCAATACGTCACTGAAGCACCACGCGCGTTGCGTCTAGTCAGCCGAACTAGTTCGAGGCTCCTCCTCTTCTGTGCATTCGGTCCACAAGCCAAAATTACTATTCAAATGAGCACAGCTAGAGAAGTTAGTTTAGAGTCATCGTATTCCGAACTTCTCGTAGCGAAAATTGGGTCGAATTGGATTTTCGGGTATTGCCAAATTCGCAGGATCGATTAACTGGATGTTGGCCCAGAAACATTTTTGGATATCGGATAGCATCCGAAACAGTTTTTTCTTCTCACCGGTTCGAGTTTTTGATGTCCGATTGAGCATATAGCCTTATTTCACTGCAAAATTCCTCTAAATTCCTTGTTGGGATGAAATGTTCAAAAGTCCTTTCGTCACACAGGCTCAGGCACCAGTTCGATTCGACCGATGGCCGAACTGTTTTTTTTTCTGCCACGTTGGGGCGAGCGAGAGACGTTTCGGCAAAGCTCCGCCTTCCCGTTTTCCACGAGAGAAACGGGAGATGACGTGGGTTGGCGCCGTACTAATCAATCAGCTCGATTGGACCGACAGCGAAACGAAACATTGCGAAATTTGGGATGGGTAACCAACACATTTTGGACAGATGCAAATGTCATTGGCTTCTCTTGTCTCCTGCAATACGAAATGTACTCAAATCCTACAAATAGGATTATTCACTTATTTCTTTCTCTACGGTTAGTCAGTCAGCTGCATTAGGGCGGCCGATCTTTATCTCTTTTTGATTTCCCGCTGAAAATAAAAAAATGGATCCATTTGGAGAATACAAACCCGCCCCAGGCGGTATTATTTCGAAATCTTCTTGGAACTTATTTGCCAACTTCTGTTGCTCCTTGATGTAAGAAATCATGAAATAAGCGGAAAGCAATCGAACACCAGGGTGCAAGTCTACGAAAAATCCTGACTTTCTTCCTGAAGGAAGACCTGTATCCTTTCTGTAGCGAATTTTTAAAGAGGATCGCTGCAAAAGTGTCAAAACATATTAAAACGTCCTGTTAATACTGGCATTACACCTTTCTAAATTGGTACTCCACGACCAAAATGGCAAGTTTTCGTGAATTCTACTTGCTCTTCAAGTAGGTATTGGATAGAAAAGAGAGACCGTGTTTAAATGGCTGTGAGCTCTACCACTCTCATAATTGAAGCTTTTCATATTTTTCTCACCAGTTTCTTGCTGATTTTCCCAATACTGTTGTCAAGAAGATTAATCAAAATGGTCCTCTATCCTGCAAACCTAAAACCTTTCACAGCGATCCTTGTCTCAAAAACCAGAGGATTATTGAGAATCGAACATTTCGGGACGTCATTTCTTGTATTAAATTGACATTCTGTTGTTAGTAGTCAGTAATTAAGACGTTTGTCGACATGGATCCTCTCAGATATTCGCAGTTGTCTACAGGACGTCGTACCGCCCAGAATGAGTTACCGTTGGCAAACACGCAGCTCTACGCGAAGCCGTCCCGGTGTGCTGTAGAGCACGGGCCGACGGGCTGTTAAACAGCCCATCCACCAGCGATCCCGCCGACTGCTATAAATTACTACTCAGACTTTCGCCGTTGTCTACAAGACACGGATGAGATGTCACCTCACGCAATGCTCCCTGTAGAGAAGGGCAGAGGTCGCCCCTCGAGAACTGCCCGTCGTCCCCCTCCATGGTGCCGTAGACAACCTATCCGCGGAAACTGCTGCATCCCATCGGATGAGGGTCTCCATCCCCGTTTCCGCGTTCACATCCTATCAACATCCCGTAAACCTGATATAACCATCCCAGTGAAGTATCAGCCGCCTTATGACGTCACCAATTGAAAGAGGGTTTATCTCCTTCCTATGGAAAAACTAACATCGGCGTAAATCCTAATGAGACTTTGCGTTCCTCTCTGGAGGTTGGCGCAAACTTGGTGCACTTACGTTATAGCACATGGCCCCGAGTTCGCTCACCTTCAATAGTAAATGTAAAGTATCATTAGGATTTATGCCGACGTTAAATTATTATAATAATGACGTCCTTATGCGGACAACACGCTACTGCTTAGTCACAGTCGTTATATGCTACTTAATGGGGAAGCCATTTTAGCGCAGTCCGGAATTAGCAAAATGGAGTACCTTGCGAGAATGCCCTCGTTACTATGCTTTAACATTTTCAATTTTTTTCGGATCCTCGACTTTTCAAATAATTCGAAATTTGAGTTTTTCGAATATTTGGAAAATTTGAACTCTTCGAATATTCGACTTTTCGAATATTCGGTTTTCGAATTATTCGGAAATTGACACATTTCGAAAATACGACTTTTCAAAGTCGAATTTTCCAGTAGAATGAGTATTCGAATCATTCGATTAGGTCAAATAATACTCGCTCCTAGTAGTTGAAGCTGTGAGTGACTCTGGCCTAATCGCAGATCATGAAAAGTTTCTATCTCAGAGCGGTAGGTAAACCATGAAGAGGCCGACTTGCATGTCGGTGTGCTGCTACGATAACGCTGGACTACCTTGCAGCACGTGCTCCTGCGATTAAATTTTGCTACACGTGCTTCTCCGGTAAAACTTTGCTGCATGTGCTGCTGTTTGGAGCGCGTGTCCCTGCAATACTCCCTTTCAATGGGTGTGGTCACTCAAATTGGATACTTATTCGACACGCATTGAATGCGGCGATTATTTTGAGCGCGCAGAAATGTACTGCATTTCGCTCATTCCGGACTACGCTAAAATGGCTTCCCTTGTTAACCAGAACAGGTGATATCGGCTAACTACGCTTATTTTTTAATCTAATTTTTTTCTTCTCGCTACCTTCACCTCTTCTCGAGTATTGACAACATGAATGGGAATCAGGGTAAATAAACACCACCGAATGATCAGAGATTCCTCTCAAACATCTTGAAAAGACGACGCAAATGACACACATAAACGGGCGGAAAGAAACCGAATTCTGCCTACGAAGACGGTCGCTGAAAGCTCCGTAAACCACGGAATCCTCCGGGTTTACCACGGGGAACTCCGCGAGATCCACCTCTTGACAGGACACCAACACTCCTTCCACGGAAAGACGTTATTAGAAAAACGAATCACAGATTTTACATAATCAAAAATGAGAAGAATTACTTTAGAAGTCTACAGCATCGTCGAAAAAAATGAGTTGCGAATCTAATATAACGAAAAATGAGAACTCGGACGGCACTATCTTCGTGATACATTGATTGATGGACACTACCAACACCCCTCCTCGCGAATGTTCTGTACAACAGCCCATCGACCTGCACCGCCGTAGACATTCCGATTTGTCGTCTTGTAGACAACAACCCGGTCTGCATCGATTTGTGGCACTCGGCGGGATTGCTGGCCGATGGGCTGTTGAACAGCCCATCGTCCCCTGCTCAACAGCACACCGGGACGGCCCCGCGTACAGCTGCCTGCTCGCCAGCGGTGACTTGTTCTGGGCGGATCGACGTCCTGTAGACAACGGCGTACGTCTGAGACAGAACGAGTTTTTGTCCACAGGACGGCAATTTGGGATGTATACGGCTGTGCAGGTCGATGGACAGTTCTACAGAGGTGGGGTGGCAACGTTCATCGATCGATGTATTCCGAATATTCTGCTGCCGCAATCATGTGCTTTCACCCTCTGACGAGCATTTTCAGAGCTGTTTTCTTCTATTCTTCTCTATTACATATTAAAAATTCTAGCTCTCTGTTTGTGTATTCGTCCCCGGCCAATTAGGGTTAGTTCTTTATAATTTTATTTTTTTGTCAAAATAGTCAATTATTAATCTACACGGAAGCAGTTTGCGGTTCCGAAAATGGTTCTGACTACGCGAGAACTGTCAAAAATAATTATGTATGTAAGCCTAATACTCACCATCAAAATAGAAGATTATGTCGGAAAGACCTACGCAGACGGTTAGCTGCAGCTTTGAGGAGTAGCGAATTTATGGAATAGAGAAGTACAGCATCAGGCAAGAGTGTTTCCATAGAATCTCGTAGAAAGAAGCCTTTTTCTAGGAAAAAAACTAAACTCTTCCTCGTAAATTACCACCACAGTTTGTTTTCGCTGATTAGAAATGTTGACCAGTGAATCATAATTTCGAATAGGATCACCTGTTCTGTTTGATTCGACTCATTTGTGGTGTTTGCCCTCAGGATTTCTTTATCTATCCCACTCAAGCTCTGTCACCTGTCCTTGAATTTCGTCTTTCAACTTGTACTAACAACGCATTTCACCAAATAACCTCAGATTTGCTCACGCTTCCGAGGTTAGCAGCGGTTGTCACGATTACCTGAAACGTGTACGCCCAGCTACACCGTCGAGAGCGGTGTCGAATTTGTTGGCATCCACTGTCTAGTCGTCTTCTTTTCCATTTTCTTCCGGGATGGTCTACTTGGTCCCCTCACTAAAAGCCCTTTCACACGGACGACACCGTCGTTGTAAGATACAGCTGCGGCGTCGGTGCGGCCCGCACTGCGGCGTTGGCCGTCCGTTTCAACGCGTCGGGTAAGGCGTATGGTATATTTTGTCGCTGTACTGAGCGACAGGCATGCATTCTAACACAAATCGCGGCGGGACCCGTGTCGAAGCAACCGCAACGGCCGTCGTAGGAACAGATGTCGCGTGTGGGTCGCAGCGACGTGTCGCGGAGGGCTGACATACTGCAAATGTGCCATAGCCTGTCGCTACCACTGTCGCTGTAACGACAGATTTAAAGGGCGGGAGGCGGTCGCTGTCGCTGTGCAGAGCGACGCGACCGTGTGTCGCAAAAGTATACCATACCCCTAACGTCGGTGCGATGTTTCTACGTTGATATTTTGCAATGAGGCGGGAAGAATGTTTGATCGACATCATCAGTTGGTCTACCAGAGGCCTGGTGTGTGCCGCGTTCCCTCACTGCGCGACGTCGGAAGGACGTTGTAACACAACCACCTAATCTTGATTTTTGGTGAAGAGAACTTATTCACGGTAAACTGTAGTAAATAGGAACAGTACATGCTACAGTGAAGAATGGGGGAGCGACTCTGGCGATATCGTAAAAAACAACAGGTATTTCTTTAGTGCCTTCATAGTTTTGAAACAGTGTAAATTCGAAAAAGCTCAAAAAAATATTTCTAATAGAAACTAGAAAGAAATTTATGATTATGACAAAGTATGTGTGCGAAGGGTACTCGAATACTGAACTTGGTTCCTCTCAATACGGATTGCGAGTTTGCGAATTTCAAAAAAATAGGATGCCTTTTTAGTTTTGAAATGCACTGTACTACATAATAGCAAGGACATCCTCGCAAGGTTCTCCATTTTGCTGATTTCGGACTTTGCCGAAGTGGCCTACCTACTGTTAGTAAGTTGTATATAACGACTGTGACTAAGCAGTAAAGCGTTGTCCGCAGAAAGATCTCATTATTAGAATTATGTATATAGTTTCCTACAGGAAATGCGCATAGGAGGCTCCTTATTCTCTGTCGCGGTTAGATTAGAACCGAGATAAGTGAAAACGAGCCTCATTATAAAGTTTTTTAAGAAGGTAAACCCCCTCTCGATTGATGACGTCATAGGGTGGCTGATGCTTCACTGGGACGGTAATGTTAGGTTGGTGGGATGTTGATAGGATGTGAACGCGGAATCGAGGATGGAGACGTTCCTCCCATGGGATGTCTACAGCAACAGCGCTTCCGCGGATAGGCTGTCTACAATACTTGTTAGCCGAAGATAATTCTTCGGGTAATGGATTGATTTATATAATGCCATTTTCCAATGATTCGGATACGGATATCCGGTCGAATAATTTCGGATAACCTAGGATATTTTCGGAAAAAAAAAATGAGGCAAAACGGTGGAAAATAAACCAGGTACTCATAGCAAATTTTTGAGAACATCCTTAATTGCACACACAGTAAAACTCCATTGCATTTGCAGCATGTTCACTTACAAACTCCAATCTTCATATATGCATAGTAATAAAAATATGAAAACAAAACTTCATTTACCCTGTCGTCGTTGGGAGGCACAGTATTATCCACACACACGTTTTATTCTGGACAACTAGATAGTAAAAGTATGCAAAGCAACAATACAAAAAGGTTCTACACTGAATAACTAGCCACTTGGTCATCTCACTTGACCACGCCCATTTTTCCGCGCCGCAACGACTCTTCCGATCTCGGAAGGAGGGGGAAAACCATGGGTTGATGTACTAAATAGAAGGCGCTACGGAAAAACGGGAGTGGCCGAGTGCAAACTCATCCGATTTTATCCAAAAAATTATCCGATTTTATGCGAAAATCAACCGATTTTATTCGAAGTTTATACCCGAAATTTATCCGGTGTTATCCGATTTTATCCGATTTCATCCGAATTTTCGACTCTTCGGATATTGGTTCAATTCAGATAATGCATTTTTTCGAATTTTCGGATATCGGATTATCCTAATCTCGGATATCCGGTCGGATATCCGAAAAGCAGTGATTCGGATACTAGGTATACTGTCTACGGCACCATGGTGGGGGCGGCGGGCAGTTCTCGAGGGGCTATCCCTGCCCTTTTTGGATGTCTACAGGGAGCATTGTGTGAGGTGACATCTCATCCGTGTCCTGTAGACAACGGCGAACGTCCGAGCTAGTGGAACTTTGCGTTCCCTACTGAAGCTTGGGGCAATTTCGGTGCACCTAGGTGGTATCATATGGCCCCGAGTTTGCGCCAACCTTTAGTAGGGAACGCAAAGTATCACTAGGATCCATGCCTACTGTACATATGTGATACTACGCTCGTCTTTGCATGAAGGTTTTTTAAAGATTCTTTTGGTTGCATGGAATATGCAGAGAAACCGAGACCTAGAAATTTAACCGAATTTACCGTTTTTACCATAATTACCGAAAAAATGAGAATGTTAACCATCGGAAAATGAGCGGCGAAAGATATCGATCGTTTTTAACCCGTAACGGGGCCACCCTACACGCACGATACGCGCGTTCTCAGTTTGTTTCCCCACATCCAGAGATTGACGATACCAGAGGTGTGAGAAAATTTTCGCCTTCTGTTTTTTTGCTATCCGACCTTTTTTGCGCACACATTCTGCTGTATTTCAGAGAAAAAAAAATTTAAAAAGTTAACTGGAGACGCATTGCTAGATGCTAAGTAAATTCTGTCTTTTTTAATTTTAGGTCCTTTGCTCCGTTTTGGTGCAATCATTTCACTTCTTTCGTCCCCAGATAATTTTCTTTCTCTCCACGCATTTCTGATTGCCGGCCCGGCACCGTACCGTCAAGCCTGCGCTGACTAAGCCGAAGCGGGCGCGGCCACACAGCGTGTACCAGATTGCCCTTCACTGTTATTCAAGTAATTCCGCCAGCCTACTGCCCGTATTCCTGTGAATTCGATGCTGAAGAATTCGAAATATGCTAGGAATACGGGTAGCAAGCTATCAGAATCACCTCAGTAGAGGGGCCAATCTGATACAAGGGGGCGGAATTTTAGCTCTGAAAATAAGCTTAGTTGAGGCAGAAAAAAAGCTATCATGAATAGAAAGAGAGGGAAGGCATCAAGATATATACATATGTTTTCCAAAGCATTCATGCCCGTTAAACACCCAAAATATTTATCGTTAAAGGACCTAGGCTAAACTGCAAACCTACGTATACTGTTGTTCTAAAAGCCACATTTCGATCCGCAATTGCGGACTACGGCTGTTGCATCACGCGACACGATGATTATCGTGCTGGGAGAAAGGTAAATCGCGCCGGGACCAAGTGCTCTCAGCACGATTATCATCTTATTGCGTGATGCGACAGCCGTTGCCCGCATGGTTGCGGGAACAACAGTACATAATCATACGTAATAATAAACGGCTAAGAGTTGACCGTTGACCAGTGACCGGTGACCGCTAACTGTGATGGGCCTAAATGGGAGTGGGCCAAGCGCCGGGGAAAGTGTACGGGACCCAACTCGAGGTGCGCTAAGCGCCGTAGAAGGTGTGTAGGACCCAACTGTGAGTGCGCCAAGCGCCGAGAAAAGAAAAATGCTTTGGATTCCACTAGGAATGCGTCATGCGCTGGGGGAGGTGTGTGAGACCAGACTGGGTTTCGAGGAACGATAATAACAAAGCTCTCATTTGGCAATGATTCGATTATTTTATGCGTCATTATACACGCCTACAAGTACGCGGCGAAGCGGGTGTGCACCTTGTTAAAAATATGAATAAAAGCCTAATAGTCGAGAAAGTGTGTTAGTCATTTTCTGTCATTTTTATAGACGAGAAAAGAAGCATAATGGTAAACTGAGGAAACCTTGAGCTCTTCGTTTTTTTTCAGTGCAAAATTTGCTGTTCTGCACTATTAGATGCTGTATAGGATCTACCCCATAGTGAAAACGCTTTGCTCAGCGTCGCGAGTTCAGCGTGTCGTTTTGAGCTTGTTCCCATCATGAGGAGAAGGTCAGAAGAAAATAGCACCCAAGTGAAAGTTTCTCCTACTGAGAGGTCAATTGTCAGTGCGCAGTTGTAGCCTTCTGTCACCGCTAAATATTATCGCAACAGGATAATATTCGTGTTGGGACTGCTTAGTCCCTTCACGATTCACTTTTCTTCCAGCACGATTAAGATCATACTGCATGATGCAAGAGCCGTAATCCGCAATTGCGGACCGGAATTCAGCTCCGAAAACAACAGTATGAGAAGAAAAACAGGGCAAGAATGAACAAAAGCTCTGAACTATGAATCAGTGGGAACGAATCACTAGAAAACTTATTGTTGAGTGTTATTAAATTCAAATATTGGAAAGTAGGATTCCTATGGTCAAAACCTGGATGATGACATCAGCATCTTGTTAACATCGATTCTACGCCCTAAACCCTCCATAGCGGTCACCGCGACGACGCCATCCTTGATTTTTTCGAGAATGGTGGCAAAGCCATACGGCCACATGCTACGAAAATCAAGGATGACGTCATTGCGATGACAGCTATGAAGGGTATAGCTTAGAGAGTCGCGGGGTCCGATTCGGCCACGATATGCTTTCTTATCGGGTACCTAGTCGTGTTGAAAGGAATTTTCGCAGCAGCACGTACTGCTCCGAGGAGCACATGGCCTGTTCGATAGGACTGCGTGGCGCAGAGAGACGAAGTCCTTGCCGCGCCCCCGTTTCCCTCGCGGCAGCACGTGGCCTGTTCGATAGGACTACGTGGCGCTGAAGGCGGACTCCCACCACTTCTATAGCAGCGGGTCTCCCTCAACAAGGATACAGTCCAAGTCACGGCCGGCAGCTGGGGATCATCCCCACAGCAGTCCGCGAGAGGGACATCACGCTTGCCTCGGTCGACAGCGAGGAAGCTTCCCCCGCTCAGGACCGTGGGAGAGACCCCTTAGCGGTTCAAAAATCGTCCAGAAAGTGACTCGTAGTCACCTTTCAGGAGCGGCCCCGAAAGGCGGACTGCGCTCTCTTTCGGATCAGGCCCCTTATATACGTGCTTTGCGGCCTATATGCGCCGAGTTTGTTCTGAAGCGATCGATCAAGGTGTTCAATCATGGGCAATGTGGCTCGTTCGTCGTCGAAACTCATCGTAGTCGAATCAAAAGCGTATCGTGGCCGAGTAAAACTCCTATGATTAGCGGCACATGCTTCTCACTTGGACGACGATTAGGACACGTGGCGCACGGATAGTACGTGGCCGTATCGTCGTCCAACCGCATGCACTATCCACGAAGTAGTGACGTAATCATCGAGACAGCAGTCCCGGCTTCGAGAAGTGGACCGATGTCGTTCCAGAAACCACGTTTCGGGTTCACCCCGCCCCTTTTTTCGTTTCGATGCTGAGCGGTTCAACGGTCCAACCTCGTCCTGAGGCGCTCGAATCGAACCGGTGCCTGAGGGATTTAAAGGCAGTGGTCGCGATCAAATATGCTTGTCGTCTTTTTCTCTCCAAATCCTTTCCTGGGTCTAGAGTAGTAGGACCTATAAGAAAAAATCGCGAAAAAACCACTGTTTTGGGCCAAATTCGAAACCTGAACTTTCTTGTCTTTTGATGGTGGACGAGCCCTCTCTACATCATCGGCATCGATGACCTCTTATATCAAGAACATCAGCTAGCTTGAAATTAAATGTCAATCAATGAACCTTCGAATTTATGTAGAACACATCTAGTCAAAAACATTGACTGGAAGTGATGCTTTCATTATTCAACTGCTTTATTCCGTTAAATTTACCATTTATTTCGTCCTCTGAATGTCAGATGAGTTTTTGACCTGCTCGGCATGAGACTGCGATCTGTTTCTGTCATCGCTGTACGCAACGTGTGCACGAACTAAGCTTCTTTGGGCCCTATAAAACTCTATTTGTAGATCGTTTTCACCGCGCTACCTTCATAGTTTTTCAGCTGTTTTTGATCTAAGCTGATTTTTGTAGTTTTTTCGATAACGTTTTTCATCGTGACCACTGCCTTTAACTCTGGAAACAGGCTATCAACAGAAAACGCATTGCAATGGAATGATGCGAAAATCGGAATTCAATTCTCTATCACTTCAATTGGCAAAGAGATGGGTCAATCATTTCTCCAACTGTCCGATCCCAAAGTCGCAAAGTTTTTCAGCTTCAATTTCGTCCTAGGGATTAATTTTTTTTTGGAGCTGCACAGGATATTTTTCAAGGATTATTACAGGTTAAGGTACGTAGATGTGAAGGTTTTTCAACAAATACAGTCTAGCGAATGAAGCAGGGGCGAACATCGCGGCCTTGCGGCTTTTCGATGGCACGCGACGATCTGCCGCCGCAGCCCCGTCCATTCGCTCGACTATAATCGTCGAAGAGACGATACGTGACGTTCTCAGGACCCTGTACAAGGATGGGCGGAAAATATTCTATCTACAGAATCCTGAAAGTGGATCAGTGCCCTCTCATAAACAAGGTTGTCAAAAACATATTACACCAGCTAAAAAAAACAGAAAAAAAGCCGGGAAATTTCGGAGGCGACCGAGAGCTGACATAAATCAAAGATGAACGGGAAACCGCGCTTCGCGTTCCGTTTTGAGCATTCCGTGTTCTTTTTTCTGAAAAGCACACATAGTTCCGCGAAACGCGAAAATTTCTCGTGTATCGATTCAGAAGTGGTTATTCAATCAATTTGTAATTTTTTCGAGCTTCGCGTCCCGGATAACCGCATTTCCGAACATTTTTTGGGCGTTTCGCTCCCGATTGCCGGGAGACGAGAAAAAATCTTCGTGCCGAGCCCAAAACCCGACTTTGAAATTTTTCATAATTCTATTCCTCTTATCTCTGATCTACTAAATATGGGAATTCCATGAGCCGCATTGGCGGAAAATCCCATAATTCATTTTAGACTCCAAAATTCAAATTTTAATCCGGCCAAAATGCTGAGTGTTGCGGGTCGCAAATCTTTCCTTGGGGTGCGGCTGCTGGATTAGATAGAGTGAATCACATTTTTGTCTGATAATATCCGCTTTGTATCCGATCAGGCTGAGCTGTAGGTCATGTAAGAAACTCGTCATCGACAGCCATATTCAGCGGTTACCTACCACCCCGTTGTCTTCTCTGCCCGGTTCGAAGAATCGGGGATAGGTCGCACTCCTGATTGGATTTCAATTCACTAAGAAATTGGCGATGTTGTGTGCTCAGACATTCGCCGGTCCGACATCAGCTCGAACGGAGTCCATCCCCAGATTTTTGCCGGGTCGGACCCTTTAGCATTGTTCCTCCACGTAGTCCCACGTGAGAAGACATGGGAGGAGAATAAATTTTATTTCTCCCCCCACGTCGTCTCAGTTGGAAGAAGTGAGGGGCGAAAACGGAGAGGAGTTCGACCCGACAGAAATCTGGGGTTGGATCCGTTGAGTTCCTGAGTGGTATTTCGAATAGCTTGTTTAGATACCAAAAGGCGATTCGTTCAGATGGGAATGTATGCTACAGGTAAATGAAGTTTTATACACTCATGCTGGAGTTTAAACTGAGAGTCTTCATCTTTTTCATCAAGAAACGAGTGCCAGCCGCGATTCCGAATCACTTTGTTATGAACAATTATATTTGACCGCGAGCTACCGCTTTCCTGCTCGGTCACGAAGTGTCGGCTAACTCATTGCCTCGTGACTGATTGAATAGCGGTTAGATTTTGTGAGAGACTTAAGGGTTTTTCCCATACTGAGTTGGCTCGTGGCCAAACTTCTCCTCATGCGCTGGGTATCAAGTACGGGACGGCCACTTAACTTTGCACATCTTGTCCATCACCATTTACCACAACTTGTGATGATGCGGCTGACGCATGATGTGAAGAGGTCCCATGCAAAGGTCAAGAGCCCTTGTACATAAGCAGTTCGATCGGCTGGCTTAAGATGTCGCCTAAACATTCCCGCTTGCCTATGAGAATGCTAGGATGGATAAAAGCAGTTCAACTATTACTAAGGTAAAGTGATAGATCGCAGACAGATCTGAAGAGGTCTGGTCTAGACGTGGCTGGCAGGTGCGGCGTAAGCCCGATGCGGCCCAACACGGCGAGAATCGCATCACGGCCCGAAAAAAGCGAGCGTTAGTCGATCCATCTCGATGCGAAAACCTCACTTTAAAGCTGCTTACCTTGCCAGAGCCTGAACTATAAATGTTTCTCCCCTTCGTAGGCTGCATGCAAGACGATATTCACTCTCGGTGTGTGTACACATCCATCCCAGACGAATGGTTCGTGTTCCACTGGTGTTTAACATTTCCTTCGTTAAAACAGTTAAGTATATACATTAACGCGCTTGTTTCTTTTCTAAAGTGGCGTTTAAGGACGTTTCGCAGGCGAAAAGCGGCCGTTGAGCTGGACATGAGGGTTCTGTCGGAACTCTTCCGCAGCACCATATTCACACCCGACAAACTTCGCACCAACCCGAGGTTTCCCTCACCCTCCAGAATCAGGAGTGTTAAGTGTCCCATCAAGGCTATCATAGACACAAAGCCAGGTTTCCAGCGTGAGTTTAACCCATTCACGACCGAGTGTCCCACCGGTGGGACACGCGTTGACTACCACTTCGGACCGCGTGTCCCCCCGGTGGGACACTCTTTTCGAAAATCGATTTCTCCACCGCATGAAGGAATTTTTGAACCTACTTATGGTCAATGTATTTACCTATTCTAGACTTGACTATGAACTTCGTGGTCCGCTGGCAACTTCACCACTACAATATATCTGACCCTTCCAATGCAGCGAGGTCGAAAACCGCAAACATGAGTACAGATCGCATTTTTACAAGCAATTAATGGCAAATCTTTTCTTATTACCCATTACTCGAGAAACAATCCTTACATCTAAGAGTGGTCAGATCGTATAGCACTATTTAATATAACACAGAAATATGATTACTGATACTGCGCACCATTCCCGCGTAGAGAATCGGTTTTTCTTTCGCCCGTATTTTGTTCACAGAATTTATTTTATGTAAAGATTACCAATGTTGAGATCATTAGGGAATTTTTTGGAAGTCCTGCTTGGTAACGGTTGGTGTAACATCGTAGGCCGAGGCTCCAACTTCGGTGAAAACTACCTTGTAGAGGAGCAGAAGAGAAAATGGGGACGTGCCAGAGCAGAAAACGAGTGAACATCTATGAAACGGGTATTACACTAATCATCGCTAGTCAATACGGAATAATAGAACTATTTTCTACGTCTGAATGTAAAAAACAAACGCTCAATATGCTCTTTACAAGAAATCTCTTCCTAGAAGGCGCCGAACCGGAGAGGTGAGGGGGTGGCCGAGGAAAAATGGCGAAGATCTAAAGAAAAATTCATTTCCATCAGCAATTGAGTAGTATTTTCTACGTCCAAATGTCAAAAAGAATGCTAAAAATGTTTGCTACAAAAAAAAAACTCGCGTCGGAATGCGATAGACCGCAAAAGCGAGGGAGTAGCTAACGCAAAAATTACTGGAAATCTGAAAAAATATTATTGTACTGAGCATTTCCTGTCAGTTGAAGAACAGAAAAATGTCTATCATGATAATCTTCGATAACTAATGTTTCAAACGGCTAGAATCCAACGAACTCACATGATTTTGTGAATGGTCTAATCTACACAGTTGAAAATTTAGGTAATTTCTTTGGAAGGAAAGATTTGTGGAAGCTGAAACTTTGGCATCATGATTTTGACGTCGACAGTCGTACGATAAACAAAAATCGATTTTTTGGTGGCGTGCCATTCGAGCAAAAGTGGCCCACCGGTGGGACACCGTATACGGTGATGCAATATTGCACGCGGTCCGAACGTGCAGCCACCCAGAATTAGGCGTGGTCGTGAATGGGTTAATCCTGAGTTTCAGAGCTTGGAGAATCGCAGGGTCGGACGAGTTCCGACGTAATCTTTGGCTAAAGAGAGTGCGCATCGGAGAGAGTGGAAGAGGGGCCAGCGCAGATCTGCTACAGTAGTCCATGGAAAGTGGTCAATTTCAACTCTTTTAGTTCAAAACAAAACTCGAGCAAGCATTATATTGATAGGTGGCCCAAATCACCGGCATTCTAAAGCTCAGATTCAAGAAAATTCAACTTCGAAGCGAGTTCTTCAAAAAAAAAGACGAGAAAGGCGCCTAAAGGCAGTGTTCACGATGTATATCGCACTCGAGTTTCACCTAAAAATGAGATTGTTTGGTCGTGAGGTAACTAATAGTGAAGAAACAGGAAAGAAAAACGTCCAGAATAAGTCAAAACAACGGTTTCTAAATTCAGGGCGTGGACGAGAATCATGGGCCTTACTGATTTCGACAAGCGCGCGCTAATCGCGAAATCTGCGCGAATCGAAAATGCTAACTGCGGTAGAGGGGTGGTGGCCATCGTGTATCAACACTCGTGAGGAGGCGGGAGAAACAGGGGAGGAGCGAGGTTCCTGATTGGACGCAACGCGGGCTAGCCCCGGCCCCCGGCTGTTGCGTCCAATCAGGAACCTCGCTCCTCCCCCGTTTCTCCCGCCTCCTCAGGAGTGCTGATACACGATGGCCACCACCCGCGGTAGAGTTGCTTGGCAATTTCCCATCGAAACGTGTACGGCGCCACAAGCTCGTCCGATTGGGGGGCGGGCCGGGATAGGTAGGCGCACCGGAAGAGCTTTCAAAGCCGTTTGTATTTATTTCTGACCAGTTTTCGTTGCTTTCTTCGACCCTGTCCTCTACAGCACCTGTCAACTTAGTGTTTCATGCCGAGACCTCGAGAACGAGATTCATCGTGAACACTGACTTCAAATATGTCCTCGCGCGCCTTCTGATCAAGCACTACGAGCGGTTTCGTAGCTCTCTAGCCACCCTGAAGAAGTTTCTAATGCGGCTTCTCCAACAACTCAAAGATATCATAAGTGTTCTTTTCCGTACCTAAACTCCCTCACCGTGCGTCAAAAACCACCAATCTGATACGCTGCCAAAACAAAGCAAAAAATCCCGAAATATGGCAGAGGGTTATCGCTATCAGCCTGCTATCATCGTCTGCAAAGTTAAAGGCACAGAACACGCATAAAATTATTTTTCCGTTTGTATGCTTGTATTGGAGAAAATCACACGCTGATCGCAGTGGTATCTTTAAAATCGTTCAAGAACTCAGGTAAAACTAGTTGTCGAGAATCGGACGAAAAGTTGTCCTGCAGGCGTACGAATGCAGGACAGCTTTCGCAGGCTCTAGCGAATTCTGAACAACTTTTTGACCGATTCCCGACAACTTCTTGCCCGATTCTAGACAGCAAACACACAGTTACACACATGTACAACTTTATGTAAATACTTACCAAAAATTTGGCCTCCTGCCCAAATGCTGATTACAACTGTCGGTGAAGCCCACGGAAATGGTATCACACCTCTTTGTTTGCCAAATCCCCAGCCTGGTTCGTTTCGTCGACGTCCGACAGAGGCAAACTGTGCATCGTATATGCTGTTGGTCTACAAGATCGTTCAACATGGGCCGCTCTTGGCCTTGCCCAGCGATAGTGCGCTATCAGTGAATCGGTCTTGGGAATTCCTCTAAGACAGTGAAAGTTTGACTTTAGAGTAAATCGACCCCGCTGGACTCAAATATCCTACTCTCAGGGCTCCTAGTTTTCAAAATTTTCGAATTCCGGCGGCACCGCACCTGAGAAAGCAGTGAGGTACTGTAGCGGTGTTCAGCCTCCATCTTAGACGGTGGAAGTTTGTATATAAGGTGAATCCACCCCGGTCGACTACAAAACCACAGAGTACCCCCATGAAAAGAAAAGAACAAAAGCAGCAGCCGCAACGGTTGAAGAATGTGGTGTAGAGTGGGTTCTCAAGTGATGTCCTGAACCCTTGGGAAATTTTCGACATACTCGAGACATATTCTCAATTTCAAGAGGAGCTGTCAAAAAATCTGTCCGAATTCTCGGCAAATTTTCCTGAAATTCTGGAGAAATCGGCCGCAATTCTCGACAAACACTGCCAATCTAGGAATTCTCGAAAACTTCTATCAACTTTCTGGACAACTTTTCGATTGTCGTCCGATTCTCGACAACTATTCGGCCGATTCAGGAGAACTAGTTTCACCTGAGAACCCCTAGGAAAGGAGTTATGGCCCCTCAAAAAAGCATTTTGTTTGACGGCGGAAAATCGGTGAACGAGTTGTCTTAGACTTGTATTTCTTTTCATTCGCAGCCGTTGCGCGAGAGCGAGCCAGGATAAGGACAAAGACCTGTAACGGACTGAAGACCGTAGGCTTGGTTGAAATTCATTTATCCATCCAGCCGATATCGAGGTCGAAAATCCGGAAGGGGGTCGGGCCAGTGGTGGTGAGTGAAGGGGGTCGGGCATGTGGTGGTGGCTTAGATCTCGCTTATTTGGAGCAATTGGGATCTCGCACTTGGCACGTGTTATACTGGAGGGGTCTACTACCGAAACAAATGGAAATCAAAAAATTCATGTCTGAGGGTGTACTGTGGCTTTAAGGCTCATTCATAGCTGGTCGTTCAGACTCAGAGTCGCAGCTAATAACAATACGGCCGCGATCTGGAATCGCTGGACGAAGCAATGCGAAATTGCTCCGTCCAGCTATTTCAAATCGTCGAGCGACTTGGGATCGCTCGCGGAACGCTACTTCGCGTGTATTATGACGGAGATTTGCGCACAACGCCGCGAGATTGAGTATGGAGTCTGCAATTTGGCGCCGAGTACCCTAAGTCTCGATGAAGGATTACGGCCTAGTCGTTTCGACTAAACGAATCGCTTCCATGATGGGAGCGACGCAACTGGTCGAAGCGGCCCAGCAAAATCAAGCAGGTCGCTTCGACCAGCTATGAAATACTCAAGTCGCTCTGCGATCCCGGCTGAAACTGCAAACTGTTCCAATCTCTCGCGACTCAGTTCAAGATCTGTTGACGCGACGGGTTTTGTAACTGTTGGCAGTGCCGCGACTAGTCGATGCGACCAGCAATGAATGGGGCTTTAGTGAAAAACAGATCGTAAGAGACCGGGCTACGCAAAATGAAAGACAGCAAAATTATCATGGATTTGAGAACCTCCACTGTAGCACCACTGCCCAACTCGAGATCACAAGCCATGCAGTCGATAGGTTCAACACTGAAAAGGATCCTTAAACCTAGTTATTGCACTCTACTCAGAAAAATTGAAGCAAGTTACTCGTAACATAAAAGGCTGAAAATAAGTTACTTGTAACATATCTAAGCCTATGTAAGTTACATGCGACTTATCTCAGGTGCTTCAAGTTACATGCAACATATCGACGGAATACGGTGTGCAGTGCGCCTCCGATATATTACGTAAAACTTGAGTGGCACAGGATAAGTCGCAAGTAACCTAAATCGGACAAGAGGCATTTCCAAGGGGAGTATACTACGCACTCTCAGGATAAGGCTTAGAAAGGGTGTTACTGTAGTTCAATTACCTATGTTTGACGTACTTGACTCTACACTAACAGTAAAGGCCACGCACAGCGTTTTTCGCGTAGCGTGTATCCTGATACGCGTACAGACGCGTTCTCCGCATCGCGCGTCGTCTGTGTCGCGTGATGTCCACCCATGGTGAAAACATAAATATGAGTTACATGTAACATAAAAGTAACTTACATGCAATATAAGTGTAAGTTGCTTGAGACATTCAAATAAATTACATTTATATCACAAGTAGATAACTTGTTTTCATTTTTCTGAGTGCCCGACAAAAGTCTGATCATTAAAGGTACGGTAGCTGCCGAAAACCACCAACCGTTACAGCGCTTTGGAAGGTATAGTTGATACGGAAAACGCCCATAACGTTGTTCAAAGCCCTCAACTTGTGTCTCGCAATCTCGGCATAGTTAGCTTGTCTTGATTTTGAACTTCTGTACGCCTTCGAGGTTTTCAGATGGCACCTCTTGTTGGTCGGCCTTACGTTTCAACACAGCCGTCGTCATCAGAGGCCAAAGAACGGGATCATACTTCCAGCGACGAGCGACGCCACGGAATGTTTCCTATCAATATCGACTAGAGTGAGGAATTTTCGAAAAGAGACCGAACGAACGAATTTCGGAAAAATTCGTTCATTTTTCATTCCGAACGAGCGAGTATTCGAATATTCGAATGACGATCCATAGCAATATCGCGCAACTACGAAGTGAGTGGCGATAACAATTTGAATTCTTCTTCTAGAGCTTTATTTCCACCTACAATAGAAATTAATGAGGCACGACTCTTATCTAAACCTATACGGGCTACAACGCAAAGAATGCTACAAAATGAACTTTTCCGCTCTAGCTTAGTCTAAGGAGCTTATTCGAGGTGTTTCAACTATCATCTTTGAGCTATGCTCCCATAGTTAGCCAGCCAGATCAAGGTGTGAGCCGAGCTCCGTGTAGTTATCTTCATAGGGTGCTCTCGCCTCTATAAGCTTCTTTAAATCAGATTCGCATGAGTTCTGCTGGAGCCAACAACGGGGGCATCAGCTTTCTAATTGACCTGGCTGACTTTTATGGAGCAGAGTGCAAAGCTAGGAACCCGATACATATCATTCGGACGCAGAATTTTACTGTATATTTCAAAACAATCTTTCCCACCCAGGTATGTTAAAGAGTTATAGGCGAAAAACCGGTGTTTCGTAAAACGAATTAGGCTAAAGAATCGAGAAAACATTTTCCCAAACTGGAAGCACAAGTTCACGCAGAATTATATCTCCAAGCAAAAAAAAGTAATGGAAGAAAAACCGGCAATGACACCCACCCAATCTTGAAAACGACTCGCATGAGTGTTGGGTCACTTTCGTTCTTTTTTCGGGGCGTTTCACCGGGTTTCCCAATGATGGAGGTTCCCCCTTTTCCTGCCCAGAGGTGGAGGTTGGTGGAGTACATGGCTCCACCCAACGAAGCTATGGTTGGTGTTATCATTGCGCAGCGGCATGAAAAATGTGCGTGGCCGAGTGCGATTGCCATGTGGCTTCCCCCGTTAGAACCGTTCCTAAGTAGCCTCATCAGACGGTGAGGTGAGAAAATTTAGCTGTTGCGTTCGGAAAAATTGGAACAAATGGAGTAGTGAAGAAAATGAATTCAGTCTTGAAGAAAGGTATGTCGTAACCTTCATACATTAGAGCCGATTTTCCCATATTTTTGTTAAATCAGCCTTTCGGGTATTCAACTTCGAATAACGTCCGAGTATTCACCACTGCGAATAATCGAATTTGAATAATGTTCGAATATTCACCTTTTGCGAATAGTCGAATTCGAATAATATTCGAACATTCACCTTTTGCGAATAGTCGAATTCGAATATAGTTCGAATATTCCCACTTTTCGAATATTCGAATAAAAATTCGCTCGAAAAAATCACAAAATTACTCGAACTCGAATATTCGGTCCTCACTCTAATATCGACGGAAAACTACGCCTGATATGCACTGCAGCTGTCGCTAGTCGCGAAAAGTATGATCCCTGCCCAAATGAGGTAAAGGAGTTAACCTGTGCTCGACACCACCGCTCCGTTTGCGACGTCTGCAAAGATCACAACGTCAAAACACACCTCGTTTAAAGCTGTCGTAGGCAGTTCCGGTGGGTATATCAGGATTCTTAATCTGAAAACGGTTCTAAAGTTGTACAGTTAATTTGAAATGGTCACTTTGGCTATTGGGTTGATGCATAATTATGAAACGTTTTTTAAAAATATTATCTATTCAACAAAACAATAACAATATTTTATCAACACATGTTTGAATGATCAATCGAGGAGCATAGTACCATCCACTTCAAGAACTGCTTCCCATTTTGCTTGACAGTCGGTTAATTTCCAAGCGTGCGAAGAAGTCACACGGCGAATTTTGGAGGCAATCCACGCTTTGGGGTCGTTTATACTCCCGCCGCCGAACGGCGCGGTGAAGTGCAATCCTACAATATTGATCGCACCGTGCCGCTCGGCGGCGGGAGTATAAACGACGCCTTTGACATAGTTTCGGTGCAGTAAATCGGTTAAAAGTCAAAACGCGTTCAGCTTTGATGTCGGAGAAAGCTCGTTGCGGCATCCATCCAACCAATTTCCATGCCTTTCCAAGCCTCTTCAGGCGTCGTGCGATCGTTGATTGATTGACATTCAAGTCTTCAGCCAGCACTCGCGTTGTCAGGCATCCTTCCTCTTCCGCAGCTGTCAGAAGTGCGTGATCATCAAAATCCAATGGCCGACCTCTTCCTTACTTTTATCTCTCCAAACTAGTGTCACTTGGATTTTAAAGCGATTAAAACCACTTTGCAGGTGAAGGGCCTTCTATCTCCAGCAATTCGTTCCTCAGCCAAAAAGTCCGTTGAGATCGCGAAATGACTGGGCTGGGCGATCCATCCTCTTCCGTAGTGATATAGAGTATAATATGTCGAATATGAGTGACTTTCAAGACGCATTTTTAAAACTACATATTGATGATTATTTTTATATAAATACTGAGAACGAACTGAGTAGCTTCAGTTTTAACTGAAGGAAAAACATGTTAAATAGAAAACTTTCTATAATTATGAATCAAGCCAATAGTTTCCATGTGTAATAAGGAGTGATCCCTCTTTGGAAACAATCTTCTCTCCCCATCGTCCTCCAAGCTGTTTTCTTTTTCTTTGTATAAGAACGGTCTGCACAGCCTCCCTCTCTTTCTAAAATAATCTTTTCTACATACGCCTGTGTACAGCTCTATCGTTGGGAATGAGGGAGTTTCTGCGTTATTTGAATGTTCACAGACCAAAAAAAATATATAAATAACGATATTAGGCAAGAGTCTCCAAACAGCACGATGGATCAAACAATAAAAGCAAAATGTAAGAATAGCATTCAATCACTCGATCAACTACCGAGGTACAATCCTAATAAATGACGCAATCGTGAGCTTAGAATACGAGTTTGCGCTTGCACCCTAAAGAACCACCACACTTTGATACATGAACTCTTAGCCTTGATAACACTCCATATGACCAGTTTGTGATCCATCTAAGTGACTATCCCCATCGCACAAGTGAGCACTACTTCTTCTCGATATCGACAACTAGATCCCTCTGCGCGTAGCGATTGCCACTCGTCACGAATGAACAAACTAGGCCTCATAATTAATAAAAATCTCTTATTATATACAAAACAATGTAATATCACCGTACATTTGGGGCGACAGCTGAAAACAAAAACTATATATCACAAAGCAGAGGACTGAGGATGAAAGGATCGATTGAGGGAGTGATACATATGCATACAGGCATCAATCAGACTGACGTCATTTAACAGGGAGAGGAGTTAAACAATAGAAATCTATAACTTAAAGGTCATTTCCAGTGAAATCTCCGAAGACTCCTCAGGATATTCCTCCTGCGCTCACTTGGCGAGCTTTTTTTCTCGGCATTCTCATACTCGCTCAGCTGCAACCAGGTTCATTACTATGGTGACGGATTATCCGTGAAGATAATGAAAAATGTTGTTAAATTACCATAGTTTCAGAAGTCGTTCTCTCCTTTTCTCTTATCAAGCAAAGCGCGAATCCATCCTCGATAAGTGCTTTGCACGTCACATCTACTTTCTTTCCAGCGCAGTCAATCATCACCTGAAAACGATTCACATTAAAGTGCAAGAATTGAGGCGAATCGTCGATCGCGATGCTAAACAAACTTGGCAGTATTCAGTCGATCCGATCTTGTACTCAACGTTGATTTCAGCCGGTTGGGATGACGGAAGAACAGCAACTGCTGAAAGAAGCGTCTTCGCATTGCAGTCCGTATTCCTGAAAACACCTGGAATCGGATAAAACCACAGAAAAACCAGCCAGAACAAAGCACCGGACCCTATCGTTTGGAATCGCGCACCAAAGCGAGACCATACTCCTTAGCGTACCAGCTGGGAAGTGCGCCAGCCAGGTGCGGAAGCTGAGCCAATGATGACGCTTTCTGCACGGTCTCTCGCCGAAGAAGATATCTATATCGGTCTGCGCATTTATGATTGACACAAAACACTTACGTTTCCATAGTCGATGAACAATACTTCTGCTTGACCAGATCGAATGCTTTCAACGCTTGGCACGATACCAGCAACCCATCCATACAGAGAAACGGCGCCTTTGCACACAGAAATCACCGCGCTGAAACATTATTATCAAGAGTGGCTGCAACCGTTTTTCTCTATCTGGGATGATGTGGGCTCTCATGTACATCCCCGGAAATACAAAAACTAAATATCTTTTGAGTTCTTTAAGCTGAAGAGGCCGAAAAAGAGCCCAAGTCTATAGACCCCCGTTTGGATATTTCCTATACATTCGGCTGACAGAGGGGTTGGCAGGCTGCCATCCTTTGCTCTCAATCAATTCTTCATATCTGCCCTGTCGTGAAACAGAAGGGAGAAAGCCACCGCCCCCACGTTTAAGTGCGACGAATGGATGTAGACGAGCAAAGTTGAGGAGCGCGCGAGAAACAGCGAGGGCATGCGTTTTTGTGACGTAGGACGCTGCCGCATGCTCCTCGCATAGTTTTGGGACACGATCAAAAACCAAGAATCTTGTCCCGCAAATGAGAAAATACTGATCCAAAGGCATGTACCGCGAATGAACAAATGCTTCACTCAAGCCGTAGAAAAGAGGTGATTTCCTGAATACGTGCGAAATTGTCAGACTATCTGAGTCGATTCATCCCACATTCAGGTTTGACGCATCCAGACTCTGATCGCGTTCCCACTTTTTTTCCTGCTGACGACCAACTGGGCGTTCTCAAAGAATAATTCACCTCTGCCGGGGCGGAATACGCTTCAAACAGGGGTTCCCTGGTCGAAAAAAAGAATATTTACTGTAAGCTTCTCTTCTGGGCCTAATTCCGGTCCTGGTGCAATTGCGTATCTCGACACGCTTTGCAGCCGCGCGCTTTCGAGTCGGGAAGAGCTTTTCAGCGTCGCAGCCGCCGATTTGCTGACTCTAGGTGGGATTTAGAAACCGGAAACTAAACAAAATTTGAAGAAAGCTGCATAAAAAAACATATCGAGTCGTCTTTGGCGCTGGAAACTCGACTGACTCCCGCAAAAGCGTGTCGAGAGACATAATTGTAGACCGGAATTTGTCCCAGCAGAGAAGACACAGTAGTCTCCGTGTATGTCCACACACCCCGTTGTCAACGGCTGAGAAGATCCCCGTGAATCTATACTTAAAATAGCTTATTGTATTCTCAGTCCCGCAATAGTGCTAAACGCCTTGGCATTGAAAGCGCCCGTCATTGGTGGAAAGTGTTGTTGCAGATATTCACGGAAATCCGCAGCTCATCTTCTCTAACTTCGCTCCATCTTTCAACCAGTTGCGTGCGCAGCAAAGTTCAGTGTGCCCTTGAAACAAAGGGAACAATAGCATTTTCGTCATTCATATTCACCTTCCTAATATATCATACCTTCATGGGACATCCGTAATGGCAACTTTCTTGGAATACTGCACCTTCCTTTCAGCGGTATCATTTTTTGTTGTGTGATCACCCTCATCCGGAAACCGCTCTCTTCTTCCTTATAGTTTTGCTAGATGTTCCCTCCTGGAAGGAGCTGGAGTCAGAATATGCGAAAGAAATAAGAAGCTGATCATCCAGTTGAAGGCAGTGACTTGGAAATGATTTATTTCAAGGAATATGAGCAGATGGCAGAAGCCTCCAAAAGGCTCGGTAAACACTGACATAAGAGCATCAAAATGTTGTTTTTTTTTTCATCCAATGGTGACACACATTTCTGAAGCGCGTCACTCTTGAGAGAGAGAACTCCGACCGGTAGACTTCCCCGTAACAAACAGTCGGCGCGCCGCAAATCCTTCAGCGCGGTGCAGCGTTCACCTCTAATGTAAGGTAGTTGCAGATCAATTCTGCCTAAGAGATGACTTTCAGTTCATCTACACAATGCCGTTGCAAAGTCCAGCAGAAGTAGCACGCCGATTGCGAAACCGCAAGTTGCGGTGCGGTTTCGAGGATCTCTCAGACCCAGGGGATGTTAGGCGGATCACCCGGGCGGTTTTCGCTCTTTGGTCCCGGGTGATCCCAACCGCCCGGCAATGATCCACATCTCTGTCCGAGGATCTTCGCGCAGAACCGGCTGCCGCATAACCGCACGCCTCTTCGCAACTAGCCACTTTGCGGACTGAACGCGAATGCGTAGATGAATCATGTAGGTCCCTAGAATCTGAACAAAAGCTATGTTATTCTAAAATGGAGCCGACACGAACTATGGGCACAACAGAGGCCCGAAGCCTTTAAAATTCTGACGGAAAAACCACGAGATTTCCCCTCCGCGCCCAGAACACTGCCTTCTCCTTCAGACTCACTTCGCGTTCTTAGCCGCGTTGTTCCGCAGCAACCAGCTAGATTGTAATGTCCACTTCTCTCCGCAGTGATGAAATGCAGGGTCGCAAGTCCTTGTTCGAGAAGCAATTCAGAGAGATTTTGTGCCTTTGCCACCTCCTTCGGGGACCATAAAGAGATATCCAACTGAAATTTCCCATCCGTTGGTCAAGAGCCTCCACTTCTATTTCCACTTCATGTTGCAGCACCATTCGGCGAGTGAATATTGCCGCCCTCATTCCTGCGTGAACGGCTCCTGAAGGGCCTGTCAAGCACCTCCAGGTCCAGGTCGTGCACTCTAAAAAATGTAACAGTTATCTTAATAGAAATTTCTGAGTGGGGTGAGGTCCAGAGCACCTTCGGGCAGTTAATTCCTACCAATTTAAGGAATGTGATGATAACCGTTTCTTTAGGAATGGTAGATCTCGAAGCCGCGATCCACTCGCTGCAATGAACTCAACAACAATCCCTCCGCTCTGAAAAACAAACCCTTAGAAGCAACAAACTGCCGATGGTTTCACCTGTAAAAGACATACCAGTGCGTGCTCCAAGGCTGCAAATACGGCAGGAACTGCTTGCTTCATGGCGAGAGATCACGCTTGAGTTCTTGGATACGAAGCGTGGTCCTTCTTATCTGCACTCTTATCCGCAAAACAGACCCTTCTTAAGCTTTTCTCTTCTTCGGCATTAGCCTCCGCGGCCAACAATGCATCGTATTCAGATGACCTGAATGAATGGAAACTGTAACTGTAATAATAAACGACGCACTTCGGAAATCCAACTTTCTTCTAGTTCAGGGATGGACGAAAATGCGGTCAACCAAGAACGTGCAACGACGATTCCAGCCGCTTTCGGCATGCATTATGTTTGCAGGTCACTAACATTTCCACTTATTCAGCGTCAAAATCAAAAGACACATTATGTACACTGTCCTCAAGTGTCCTGCATACCTGCACTATAACACACAAATCATATCTGACATGGAAAGCTCACTTGGAAAAAGTGGCCATTATGAATGAAAATGCAATTAATTAGGTTCAGACTTCCCACGAGAATTCCGAATTCCACTTTCATAACTGCGCTCCGTTCCTCTAAACGGAGTTGTTGCAGCAGCAAGTTTATTTGTGGGTTGAAGATTTGAATGCCATTGCCATGACTTATGCTGACTTAATCGGTTGGCTTTCGCCTGACGCGGTCATATTCCGGCATCTCCACCGAGGTGTGCCAGTCCGGCTGAAGCTAGTCAGCCAGAGTCCATTTTCATTATCTTCAGCCACAATTTGAACACATTTCCATCCAGCTGTCACTATTCCATTTCCTGCGAAACGAAACATCGGCGCCTATGAACTGTTCCTTTTCTTTCAGATGCCGAGTGACTTCAAATCTCTCTTTAACCACATCCGTCCAGAACTTTCGCCTACGCCCAGGTGGCCGTTTCCTAGACAGGATTTGAAAGCATTGTTAAAGCGTGTTGTACGAGACGATCCGGCGTTCTTCTTAGTATATGCCCAAGCCAGTCGAAGTCAGACTTTCCATTGCCGCTTCTTGAGATGGCGTAAGGAGAGATGCTGGCACCTTCCTCGTGTCAAGCGTTGATGTACTGCGTCGATTTCCTTGTAAAGGTCTTCGTTATATGGCATACACGCGGCCAGGAAATATCAAACAGGCAAACGCTTAAAAAGCTTCCTCTCCGTGTAATTCAACTCTTTCCGTCATCCGTCTCTTAAATTGCTGCCCATTATTCTCGATCTTGCAGTACATCATGATAGGGCGAATAGCGGATAGGTGGACGCGCAACTTGACTTCCTTCGCAGATGGTGGTAGACCACAAACACTTGGTTAGAGAATTAAATGCAGACGTAGCTTTTTCTGCACATCGTTGTCGAATATCCGCTGCATAACGGTACCATCGCTCTTCTTCAGCAAAACGAGCCCAAATAACAGAAATCGTCCACCAGTTCGATACATGTTGTCCGTCCACACAAACTCCCGTTGAAGGCTCCTGAGAGACCCACATCTGCTTGCATTTTGTCGGGACCAGAAGACCGAAGTCCATAGGCTGCGTGCATGGCTTCTTGTTCGAGGTTCACAATCGCTTTGCGGTTTCGGTGCGTTGTTTTTAGCGAATAAACTGAAGTAAGCCGTCGGCGTACTCGGCAGGTCAACAAAGGGAGTGCCCTGATAATGTTAGGATCACATCCGCAGGAAACCATTCTGCAACTCTACGCGCATGATGTCATCAACGGCGAAGTTGAAAAGAAAATATCCTGCAGCACGGCTCACTTTACCTTACTCCTGTTTTTCTCGAAAGCTGACGTAATAAACGCTGACATACAGACTGCTGCTGTCCTGTTCCTTTGTCCTCATTTCATCCTCCATC